>OX451740.1:1314717250-1315404141 GCA_948472305.1 Vicia faba | reverse complement strand
TTGATAACTTTGCTTGAGTTAGTTTTATCAGATATGTGAGACGTCTTGTGTTTGACAAGTTCTTGGTTATGAAGTAAAATGAGAAGTGACAAAGAGCAGGCCTGTACAGGCTAGCTCTAACCCTACATACATTGTGTAAGATTGGCCCCAAGTTTTGTGGATTTGGTTTTCAGCCTAAGATCTTGTTCAAGGCTCAAGGATTCACTTTGACATAAAGCAAGATTTTGACAAAAATGACAAAGTTACCTTTTACTATTTTTGGATTAATCTAGTGTATAATCCTCTAATGTCCAAAACAAAACCTTAGGATAATGTATTTGCATTTAATTATTGAGTACAAATTGGTTTAGAGGCGTGTAATTGTGAACTAAGCTAGCTTGGTCAGATTTGGCAAGTGGTATGAACATGTATTGGCCATGGTTACAAAGTGAGTTTTTGCCAACTTCAAGCATTCGATTCTCCCTAACCACAAAGGTGTTTGAGGAGTTCTTGGACAATTTGGAAAGCTTACAACATGTACTATAATCCAAGTGGAACTATGTGAAAAATGTCCAAGAAGATGGGTTAAAATCCTGCCTAAACTAGGGCAAAATTTCTCTAAGTTAAAAGTTTTAGGTACCCTTGTTCCAAAAATCATAACTTGAGATCCAAGCATCTTTTGAGAAAACTTTGTGAATCAAAGTTGTAGACTTTGTGATGGAATACAACTTTCATGTTATAAGTTTTGTTTGAATCCATTTTCATCTTGGTGAAACATATGGGACAAAGTTAGGAAAAAATAAGAAAATTTTATAACTTAGAAAATTTCTAAGTTGTGAAAATTTTCCATTTTGAACCCTAATTTGCAATTTTGGGTTTCTTGATGAACAAGTTTTGTAATTTGACATGTCTTGATGAAAAATGACCCTTGGCACTTGATTTTGACCAAAAAGTCAAAGTTTGACTTTTCAGTGTACAGTCAAATTTTGATCAGTTGACTGAAAAATTCATCTGTCAATCTCATGCATTTGAGATCTTTTGAAGTTGTTGAATGGGTTAAGACAACGTCATTGAGTCCTTGTGTCCATGGTTGAGCTTTATTTGCCATTGTCTAGGTCAAACAGTTAGAAATTGCCTTTGTGCAGTCAAAACCCTAAAAATGACCATTTTGCCCTTTTGGTGATTTGATCAAATTTCTTGTGGAATTGTTATCCAAACTTGATCAAATGGTTCATATGAGTTCATAATGTTGATGTGGGTCAAAATTCATGAAGTTTGACTGTCAATTGGCCACATTTGACTTTTTCCCCAATACAACTGATTTCTAGGTCAACTGTCCAATTGATTGGGCAAAAATTTGAATCAAGGCTTGAAACTTGGTATGGACAAACTTGTGAGTCCAACATGAAGTATGAAAGTAACTTTGGGCATTGTAGGTCAAAACATCCCTGTGGAAACTCAAACCCTAATTTAGGTCAACAATGCAAGGAGGTGTCTTGAGCAGAGCAAACCCTAGCTTGATCTTGAGTTCCCAGAGTCTTGTGATGAGAAATGTTGATGAAATGAGAGGGAAAATTTTGGGATACAACAGTTTCCCCTGTTCAATCTTCTTATACCTGAAGAGTTAGATTGGCAAGTTTGCCTTTCGCGACTCGAAGGTAAAAGAGGATTGGACACTAGAGTGCCCGTAAATTTGCACTCGTCAAAATATAGCTGAGGGAATGGGCTTAAAGATGCCATTTGGAGAGGGTGGAATCTTGCTGGAGATGGGCTTAAAGATGCCATCTAAGAATGTTTGTTGCATTGCAATGTGGTAGGTCAGAAGAATGAGCATCAAAATGGTATTCGTGTCTGGAATGCATTTGAACTGTATCTGGAGACTGAGTCTGTATGAGCAAAAGAATGGCATCCATGTATGGAGCGTATCCTAGCTGTAACTGAAGTTGAGATATGGCGAATGAATATCAGAATGACTGCCATGTCTGGGGTGTATCTGTATTCTGAATGGGTAACAGAGAAACATATGTATATGGGGCAACTGTGTGCTGGGGATAAGTTCTGAATGAGTGGACGAATGGCAACCGTGTCTGGACTGTATCTGAAGTTGAGATCTGTATGAGTAGCAGAATGAATTCCATGTCTGGAGTGTATCTGAAACTGTAACTGGGATCTGAGTAAGTGACAGAATGACTTCCGAGGCGACTTCACTGGGGAGAATCAAACTTCTGGTGTAAGGGCCAGAATGGCATCCGTGTCTGGAGCGTATCTGAACTGATAATTGATAGTTGAATCTGAATGAGAGATAGAATGGCTGTCGTGTCTGGAGCGTATCTAGTCTGTATCGGATTGCTGAAGTCTGAATGAGTAGTAGAATGACCGCCGTGTCTGGGGTGTATCCGTACTGTATTTTGACTTGAAATTGTGAATGAGTGATAGAATGACCGCCGTGTCTGGGGTGTATCCATATTGTTTCAGTGAAATTGTTAACAATAGCCTTTTAATCTTATCCTGAAAAGGATAAAATGTTAGCTAAAACACAAAGTTATGTTGCATGATATGTATGATGCAATGAACTGCGTTTCATCAATGTTTATGATATATGAATGTAATGGACGGTCATGTAAGCCGAGTGGTTGTCTTGCTGAGGCAAATAAATCATTGGCTGCTGCTGGGGAAAGTAAATCCTTGACCGATGCTGAGGATTTAAAACTCTTTGATTTCTGAAGATGAGAGATCCTTGCCGACCGTTTGGGGTTTAAAGATCTCTGTTTGTTTGAGAAGGAGAAATCCTGGGACCACTGTCGGAGATTGAAAATCCTTGGCGATTTGTGGGGATTAACAAGGCCTTTGACAACTTCTGTAGGGAATGAGAATCCTTCATGACTTTCCTGGGAATAGGGAAAACTCTAAAAATCTCTACTGGGGAATTAAAACCTGGGAGGCTTCAGCTTGGAGAAATGAGACCGAGAATCTTCGATCTATTGAGAGATAACTTTGTGGGGAGAATGCTTACTCGGCCGGTGAAATCAGGAGCTTTGGGTTGTATGCCAAACTACTGGGGAAGCATCCTAGTTGGGAATAAGACAAGAAGTTAACCGTTATCATCTTGGATCTCAGACTTTTAAGATAGCCTGCTGGGGTAATTGAGGGAAGTTGAAAAGTTCCCACCGGGGATTGATGGTTGGAAATTTGACTTCGCTGGGGAAGAAGGTTTAGAATACTCTGGCTCCGTTGGGGTAAGGTATTTCAGGGTTTTCGGGCTCCGTTGTGGATCTTGAAGTTTAACTCCGCTAGGGACACATACTTTAAGACTTTGGATTTGTTGAGGATCTGAACAAAGTATAGCAGGGGATTTCTTTTGGAATGGCACCAAGATATCTTCCTACACCTTCAACCTATCAGTAACTATCTTTTCTCAATTTTGTTTTATTTGTAAGCAGTGATTATATTCAAATGCATATGCCTATTTAACAAAACTTTGGACGTTTTCAAATAAAAACATAAGTGTAAAAAGAAAGAAAGGAAAGCAAATTTCTGCTCTTTGAAGTATTTTTGTATTAACTTTTGTAAGTGTCTTTGAACAAAGGAGACAGACATCCTAGTAAGAGAATGTTGTCGTAAAAAAATGAGAAAAATTTTATACAAGAGAAAGATGGCTATGTGTAATAATTCCATAGGATTCCCATTCCGCTATAGCCTTCACAACTCTGAGTATCTTGTCCATTCGCTGCTTCATCCGCCGATGATTGGATTGATCAGTAGCTTGGAGCTTTGTTGGTGAAGAGATTGTTCTTAAAGTGATCCGACGAGACATAGTCATACGCTTTAATTCCCTAACTTTTTCCTGGACCGCCCTTTCGGGTTTTCGATCCACCGGGAAACCCTTTTTTACCCAAGTCGCCCTTTCGGATTTTCAACTTGCCGGGTGTACAGATTTTTTGTTTTATCCCTAATTCTTGCCTGAGCCTCCCTTTCGGGTTTTCGATTCACCGGGATGCCCATTTTTACCCAAGTCTCCCTTTCGGGTTTTCAACTTGTCGGGTTATTTTATGCGTAGTATCTTTTGACTATGTCTGCATTCGCAGGGTGCGGCAAGTCGTCGCCGTCCATGGTGGTCAGAATCATTGCCCCACCAAAAAAGATGCTCTTGATCACAAATGGTCCTTCGTAAGTAGGAGTCCACTTGCCCATGGGATCACTATGCGGCAAGATGATCCGCTTGATTACAAGATCTCCGACTTGATATACTTGACGCCTGACTTTCTTGTTGAAAGCCTTGATCATCTGTTTTTGATACGTCTGACCATGACAAATAGCAGTAAGTCGTTTCTCGTCGATCAAATTAAGTTGATCAAGTAGGGTCTGAATCCAATCATCTTCACTCAAACCGGCATCCTTCATAATCCTCAAGGAAGGAATCTGAACCTCCATGGGTAGAACAACTTCCATGCCGTATACCAAAGAAAATGGGGTTGCCCCTGTTGAAGTATGTGTCGTGGTACGATATCCATGCAGAGCAAACGGTAACATCTCATACCAGTCCTTGTAGGTGACTGTCATCTTTTGAATGATCTTCTTGATATTTTTGTTCGCGGCTTCAACATCACCGTTCATCTTCGGCTGATAGGGAGATGAATTGTGATGATAAATCTTGAACTGTTCGCATAGAGCGGTGATCATAGTGTTTTTCAAATTTGTACTGTTGTCCGTGATAATCCTATCGGGGATACCATACCGGCATATGAGGTTCTGCTTGATGAAGCGGGCAACCACATTCTTTGTGACAGAGGCATAGGAAGCTGCTTCGACCCACTTGGTGAAGTAATCAATAGCGACTAAGATGAAGCGATGTCCATTGGATTTCGTAGGCTTGATCTCTCCAATCATGTCAATGCCCCACATTGTGAATGGCCAAGGAGCTGTCAGAACGTTGAGAGGAATATGAGGAATATGTACCTTGTCGGTGTAGACTTGGCATTTGTGGCAGGTACGAGAATGTTGGTGACAATCAGCTTCCATGGTAGACCAGTAGTAGCCTGCCCTTAGAATCTTAGCCATCGTATGTCCGCTCAAGTGGGTGCCAAATGTGCCACTATGTATCTCAGTCATGATTAACTCTGCTTCAACCTTGTCCACACAAAGAAGTAGAACACAATCATGGTTGCGCTTATAAAGGATGCAATTGCTTAGGAAGAACTTGGCAGCAAATCTCCTTAAGAACTTTTTGTCATTGACGGAAGCTCCTTCAGGATATTCTCGAGTCTGGAGATACCTTTTGATTTCATGAAACCAGGGTTGTTCCACTACTTCTTCGGTATTAATCTCATGACAGTGCACAGGTTCGTCCATTCGCTCGATGGTAATTTGGGGAGCCTCATTATCCTAGTTGAGTTTAAACATGGAAGACATTGTAGCCAGAGCATCGGCTAACTGGTTTTCTTCTCGCGGGAAATGCTCGAAGGTAATCTGCTCGAAATGAGGCAACAATGTCAAGACATGTTCTTTGTATGGGATAAGATTAGGATGTTTGGTGTCCCACTCTCCTTTGACTTGACTGATAACCAAAGCTGAGTCCCCAAATACGACCAAAGATTTGATTCCTAAGTCTATAACAGCCTTGAGACCAAAGATACAAGCTTCATATTCAGCCATGTTGTTGGTACAGCTGAAGCAAAGTCGGGCAGTGAAGGGTGTATGGCAACCTTCCAGAGAAATGAGTACTGCACCAATACCGTTGCCAAGTGCATTTGAAGCACCATCAAAGTACAGGGTCCATCAGGATCCTTGTTCAGGTCCGTCATAAGGTTCGTTACCTTCAATGTTGTCCAATGTCATGATGTCCTTGTCAGGGAAGTCGAATCTCATAGATTGGTAATCTTCGACGGCTTGATGAGCTAGATGATCAGCTAGTACACTCCCTTTTATAGCTTTTTGGGTAGTATACTGGATATCATACTCAGTCAGGATCATTTCCCATCTAGCGATTCTTCCAGATAAAGCAGGCTTCTTGAAGATATATTTGATCAGATCCATCTTGGAAATCAGCAAAGTGGTATGAGTCAACATATACTGCCTTAGCCGGCGAGCAGCCCATACCAAAGCGCACCAAGTTTTCTCGAGCAGTGAGTAATGAGTCTCACAGTCGGTAAACTTTTTGCTAAGGTAATAAATGGCATGTTCTTTTCGGTCAGACTCGTCATGTTGGCCCAGTACGCACCCCATTGAGTTATCCAACACAGTCAGATACATGATTAACGGCCTTCCTTCGACGGGTGGCATCAGAATAGGAGGTTCCAATAAATACTCCTTGATCTTATCAAAAGCAACTTGACAATCATTGTTCCATTCAACTACCTGATCTTTCTTCAGCAGCTTGAAGATTGGCTCACAGGTAGATGTCAGGTGAGAGATGAACCTCAAAATATAGTTTAAGCGTCCCAAGAATCCTCTAACCTCCTTTTCAGTGCGGGGGGCAGGCATTTCTTGTATAGCCTTTACTTTAGCTGGATCAACCTCAATGCCTTTGTTGCTGACAATAAATCCCAAAAGTTTACCAGACCTAACTCCAAAAGTGCACTTGCTTGGGTTTAATCTGAGCTTATATTCCTTCAACCTGGAAAACAGCTTTTGCAAATGATCAAGGTGTTCTTCTTCTGTCTGTGATCGAGCTATCATGTCGTCTACGTAAACTTCGATCTCATGATGTATCATATCATGAAACAAAGCTACCATGGCGCGTTGATAGGTTGCCCCTGCATTCTTCAGTCCGAATGGCATCACTTTGTAGCAGAAGGTACCCCATTGCGTGACAAATGTAGTTTTCTTCATGTCCTCGGGGGCCATTTTGATCTGGTTGTATCCCGAGAATCCGTCCATGAAGGAAAATACCTTGTGTTGAGTTGTGTTGTCAACCAAGATGTCAATGTGTGGCAGTGCAAAATCGTATTTAGGGCTAGCCCTGTTTAAATCCCGATAGTCCACACACATTATGACTTTGTCGTCCTTCTTAGGCACGGGCACAATGTTAGCAACCCATTATGGATAGGAAGTAACAGTCAGAAAGCCAGCGTTGAATTGCTTCATTACTTCAGCTTTGATCTTCTCAGACATGTCGGGCCTCATTCGGCGGACCTTTTGCTTAATCAGTGGACAGTCTTCTCTTGTAGGGAGACGGTGAACCACGATATCTGTGTCTAGACGCTCTTTGACACCTGGTTCCAAGTTGGCACCCAATTTCACCTCCTTCTTGTCTTCCTCTGTCCCCAAGTTGATGGTTTCTAGAAACTCTTCATGAGGCAGAATAGCCCTCTCTTCTTGTTGCAAAAGTCTAGCTAACTCCCCCGGCACTTCACAGTCTTCGTCAACTTCGTACTCAGCATGATTGACCAAATCTTCAGAGTTATCGAAGGCTAAAACAGAATAGTCACCCATGGAATCCGGAGTGGATGGGTACCTGCATTTGTGAGTGTGGGTGTGTGTAAGGGATAGCCATCCTTAAACAAAACAAAATGCAAAAGGAAAGAAAATGAACACAACAGTTTAGATGAACACGTCCAATGAGTCATTAAAACATGGCATATGATAATGAAGAAAATCAAGCCCTTACAAATGGACCTATATGCCCCGGGAAGGCATAAGGTGAAAATAGTGTACAAATTGTTTAGTTATTATAGACCAAAATGAGAAATTGTTCAAAGATAAAATTACTGGTTGATGAAGGTGATTGGAATAAAATCCTTTGCTTCCCAGTTGCTTAAACCCCCTTCGACGGTTGGAAAGATCCAATCTTCAAAGTGGCCCTCTTCATTATCTTCTACAGCATTGATTCCATGGCGGGTGATTTTGACGGGTGGTCCTCCAGCCTTGGAGCGACACATAGCCTTTTGTCCTGCAGCAGTAACCCTAACCCAAACTTGTCCGTCTTATGGGGAAAATCAGGCAGTTGCCCCCATATTGTGCTCTTTCCTTCTTTGACTATAACCTCTGCGTCCTTGAGAGATGCCATCCTAGATACATTCTTGGGAATGATAGGCACCTCAACCATTGTCTTCGCAACTGCGACCTCCAGAGAAACTTCCTCAAAATGTTGGAAAGGCGTTTCGATGAACTCTCCATCCAACTCCACATAGCGGAAGGAATTGAGATGACTTATCATGTAATCTTCCTCGCCGTGCACCGTTATAATTTTACCCTTAACAGGATATTTCAGCACTTGGTGCAAAGAGGAGGTAACTGCCCCAGCATAATGGATCCACGGTCTTCCTAACAAGCACGAATATGAAGGACGGATGTCCATCACATAAAAGGTGGAGTTGAAAACTTCGGTGCCCATTTTGATAGGAATGTCAACCTCTCCGTGAACCATTCTTTTGGACCCATCAAAGGCCCTAACAACGATGTTACTAGGTTTGAGGGTCAATCCTTCGCAGTCCAAACGGTCTAAGGCTTTCTTCGCCAGTATATTCAAGGAAGAACCAGTATCAACTAAGACATGGGCGAGGGTGGTTCCCCTGCATTCAACTGTGACATGTAGCGCGTCATTGTGTTTCCTTCCTTTGGGAGTCAAGTCAACATCAGAAAAGCCAAGGCCATTATCAGCAGTAAGACTGGCCACACACTCTTGAAACTGGTCAGCCAAAGTTTCTTGGGCTACATGTGCCGCCTTCAAAAATTTGATCAGGGCCTTAGCATGGGCCTCAGACCAGAGTAGAAGAGCCAACATAGAAATTTTAGAAGGGGTCTGCCCTAGCTGTTCCACGACGTCGTAGTCACTCTTTCTGATTATTTTCAAGATTTCATCCATTTCTTTCTGGGTGGTTTCGGGGATAACCGCAGCATGAGCCTTCGTCCTGACAGGCGCTTCTAGTATCCCCTTACCCTTATTGGTAGGATCAACAGATGGTCTTACTTCAGGAGTATCCAATTCTTCAATTACCGGGTCTCGCACAGATGGCCTAACAGGTGCAGAAGCTTTCGAGGGTCCGAAAACTGCTCGAGGGGGAGCAGTCTCCGGAGAAAAAATCTGGCCGCTACGGGTTATCTTGCTTGTTCCCGCAATGTTCCCTATATCAGGGATTTACTCTTCAGAATTCTCTTGGACTGCTTCAATCTGTTTGATACAATGATAGAATATTTCTCCCCCATAGTTCCATGGTATCGTTTTGCTAGATTGATACGGGACAGGCCCCGACATGGTGATTTTTAAAGGTACAAATTCAGGATCAGGTGTAATCTTAACAGGCATTTTGCAAGCCTTGGGAAGATTGTCGGATATGGTTATGATTGCAATATCGTTGGTTGAAGTAGCAAAAGTAGCAGGAGTAACAGGAGTGAAGGTATCAACAGGGGTCTTTTGGAAGAGTATCTCTTGAGTATCCATCAGGCATTGGACACCTGATTTCAACATTGGGCAGTCAGCTCATACGTTTAAACAAAAGTAGGAGTTTTTTCCGCAGCCTGGGAATATCCCGGCTCTCATCAAATTCTCTTTAATCACTGGTAAGGGAGTCGAAAGGTCAGCAACATCAGTAACATGAAGGTCTTCCATAACAGCATGAACATTATGACCGTGCTTGGGCATCGGAACAGAAATCACATTGGGCTTCTCAGGAGCATTAAATTCTACTTCCTTGGCATCAATCAGGTCTTGGATTTTGTTCTTAAGCGCCCAAAAATTATTTGTATCATGCCCAACACTGTCAGAGTGGTAAGCACACTTGGCATTGGAGTGTTAGTATGGAGAGGAGGTATTAGGGTTCTTTGGCGCTTCCTTTGAACTGGTAAGATTTAGTTTTAACAAATGAGGGAGTACTTGAGCTGGCGTCATGTTGATTCGGGTGAACTGCCGTTGTGGCCTTTCTACCCGTTGTTGATTAGGTCTTGACTGATTACCGCGAGGTTGAACATTTGAAGACTTTTGAATCATCACAGCTCCTACAGTTGGTCGGTGCTCGGTTCTTCCTTAACTTTTCTGAGAATAAACAGCAGAGGCTTCCTTCTTAGCTGGGAAGGTTTTCTTGACAACAGTGGACGCAGAGGCATCTTTCTGAATCTTACCACTTTTAATACCGGCCTCGACCCTTTCGTCGGTCAAAATTAGTTCAGTGAATCCCGCGGAGGAACTCCCGATTAGATGATTGAAGAAAGGGCCAGACAGGGTCCCCAGAAACATGTCAACTATCTCTCTATCCGACAATGGTGGCTACACCCTTCCAGCCAGATCACGCCACTTCTAGGCATACTCTTTAAATCCTTCATTAGAAGCCATACCCATACTCTGTAGTTGAGTACGAGTGGGTGCTAAATCAGCGTTGTATTGGTATTGATGGTAGAAAGCAACAGTTAAGTCTTCCCAATTGTGAACCTCTGATCTCTCAAGTTGATAGAACCATTCCAATTGTGTGCCTGACAAACTGTCTTGAAAAAAGTGTACCCAGAGGTCTTTATCAGATGAGTGGGGTTAGATCTTTCTGACATACGATCTCAGATGCATCTTTTGGCAGGACAGACCGTCATACTTAGCAAATGTCGATACTTTGAACTTGGGAGGGATAACGATCCCATCGACCATCCCCAGTTCTTCAAAATCTAAACCAGGTACCCTTTGCAACTCCATGGCTGCCAATCTATCCTTAAGATTCTTATATTTATCATCCGCCGGGGGATATTGCTGTTCAGAGTAGTCTTCATCCTCTTCCTCTTCCTCCTCTTCAACTTCAGATTCAGAAGGTACCACAGCTCCTTTTCCTTTACCATCCCCTTCATCAGACGCTGAGGGGAACTCGAGAACTTTTCTAGTGTTGCTTTCAAATCTTCTTTCAAAAGTGGCTACTCCGGGCCTTTTCTTCTTTTTCTCTTTATCTTTCTCCAACAGTGCTTTGAGGTCCTCTTGACCCTTTGCTAAGGTCATGAGGAGTTGTTGGAATTGAGAATTTTGTGCTTGCAGATCCTTAACCGTGTGCTCCAAATCCATCTTGCTGAAATAAACAGCAGAAAGATAAGGAAACCTGGTGTAAAGACATGTTTATGCATATGATGAATTGTATGTTATTCATGTAATGCATTCAAGTATTCAGAAATTCAAATTTGTTGCAAACAAAAAGGAACACACGTCATATTAAGAAGAAATTGTTAGTACATAAGTGCCCCATGGGAAAAATATTACAAAATTCTTAATGTAAAAAGACATTGCGCATCCTCTTTGGTGCGATGTAAGTGTTGAGAGTTTCCTCCTCATGAAGTTGGCGGGTAAGCTCCAAAACCTTCTTCTCACTGGCATAGAAGCTGGCTTCAAAAGTATTTCGTTCTTCCTTGAGTTGGATCCAACTCTTTTGCATTCCTTCCCATGATGTTGGCATGTCAGGATGTAGGATGGTGTATGGAACATCTCCTTCCATAACAGGCTCTTTAATCAAGGGGAGAATGTGAGGGTATGGCATCATAAGATTCTGGGCGCGGGTTCGTACCCACTTGAGATAAGGCTCAAGGGGGATGGAATTCTTGTGCCCTAGTGTCTTACTATCCACTTTGTTGGGCATCCTCCAAGCTCTGATGAACCTTTGTCGAAGTCCATGCGCATCGTTGTCGAAGTCAAAAACTAGGTCAGGAATCAGCATGTCATGAGGGCCATCCCTCCGAGCATATCTAAACTGTCTTAGAGCTAAACAGGGGTTATAGGTAATGCCTCCCCTAATGCCAAGTAGTGGGACATTATGGAATTCCCCACAATGATCAATGATGATGACATTTTCTCTGGACCAAGAACACCAATGTACATCAGAATGTGTGAGGGTAATCAACCGTTGTGGCCACCTTAAACCCTGCTCATTCTTCAAAAATGACTGTGGAAGGTGAGAAATAAACCACCTTCCTAGGAGAGGAGTACGGCACATGAGAACACCTATTTTCCTCATTGTTCGTGTGTAAAATGAGTGTAGGATGTCCCCAAGCAATGTAGGTACAAGATTTCGGGATATGAAAATCTTGACAGCATTCACATCTATAAGTTGATTAGGGTTTGGGAACAGGACCAACCCATAGATAAGGAGTGCCACAATATCTTCAAAGGCTTGTAGATCAAGGGAATTCCAGCAGTCTCGTGCCTTCTCAAACAGAAACTTTTCCAAGAAACCCTTGACACCACTCCTGGTTTCCCAATGTCCCTTGATGTCAGATGGTTGCAAGTGTAATGCTTGAGCAACATCTTCAGGATTTGGTTCTTTTTCGTACCGTTGTAGTGTAGTTGATGAAGAATAGGAATTCTCAGGAGTTGAGAAAATTCCTCCAAAGTAGGTACTAGTTGGTAATCATGGAATGTGAAACAGTGGTGTAGGGGGTCAAAGAACTGGAAGAGAACTTTCACCATGTCTTCTTCAATGTTAGAGTTGACCAAGTTGAGAAGTCTACCATGTCTTTCACTGAAGAGAGAATTCTCTAGAATCCTGGAAGTGAGTTCCTTGAGTTGAGGAGGGATTCTCACAAGGTTTAGTTGAATTGTTTTCCTGCGAAGAGATTCCATGACCTACAAAACAAGAACAAAGATGAAGATCCAAACCCTTGAAATGGTTAGTGGATGCATATGATGCTTCATGATGTTCATGATGTATGCATAAGCAAATGTACAAACAAGTCACACAAAACCCTAGTTTCAGGCTTGCATGAGGTTTCATAGGTAAATACCCTCTTGAGTTTAGTTGGCTCAAACCTGTCCTATAAATAGTAACCGAGTTCTAAGGAGCTCAATATCACTGGATTATTTTCTGTGTTCATTGTTTTGGTTTAGCCACTTAACTGGTGACCAAAATATTCCAAGAAAACAACCCTCAATGAGTGTAGTATCGAGTATCTACCAACTTCAGACTGTACCAAAGCCGGTCATCTCACTACCCCTAAAAAGGCCAAGATGGTCAAGTAAGGTTCTAAGAGTTCATTAGTGCTTCATGACATCACTCAGCGGCCCCGTATTCTCTTTGATTGACTCAAAGGCTACCGGTACTCACAAATATGTCGCACTAATATAGCTATTGCTTCAACCATGTCGGTATACCCCGCACAGTTTCCATAACGTATTGCTATTTACCTATGAATGTTTCCCAAAAATCTGGGTGGAGGATTCAAAACCCAAACAATAGGACCAAGAGTAAAGCAATCAAAGCAAACAAGATAATCATGCAAAGGTGATCTAAACCCTAAGGTTACTCCACTTTTAAAGTTATCCCCAGCAGAGTCGCCAATTCTGTGATACGGTGGGAGAACTGACTTGAGGTTTTGCGTTTGTGTTTGCAAATGTTTCGGTTTAGCAAGAGTCGCCACCGACTTTTTATTTTATCCTAAGGAAAGGTCAAAAAGCACAGGAAAGACCTTTGAGATGTTTTCTTGGGTTTGGGGAGTAGATTATAGAAAGGGAAGGTATTAGCACCCTTTTTATCCATGGTTATCCATTGGCTCTTAGTTACTTGCTTAGATCACTTGATTTGCTTTTTAATTGTTTGAAATGGTGCTTTGTGTGTGATTTTGAAAGATGTTTTTGAAAAGAGGTCATCGTTGTGGCAACCTTTGTAATGATTCTTGTTTGAATGTATACAAAGGTGTTTTTGTCTTTTGAAAAGTTTTAAGTGTTTGAAAGTAAGGTTTTGAAATTGTGTAGTGAGGTGTGTTTTGAATATAGCAAGGATGTTTTGCAAGCTTTTGATCAAGTAACTAAGAGTTGTCTACCCTATTTTACTCATAGATCTTTCTTATGTTTTTAACCCTTTTAACAGTGTTGTTTCACCATTATATTTGGTGAACAACCTTGTGTTAGGATGTTAAACGGGACAAGCGTGGGTCATCGTATAGACCATGATAGCAATTGTGTCAAGTATTTTGGGCAATTTTCTTGAGGGACTTGATTATTTTGTTTAGGCAACTCAGATAGCGTCATCGAGGGACTATGATCTTTTGTTTTTGTTTTTGTTTTTGTTTTGCCAAAGTACTTGACATGCATACTATGGCCCATTTTTTGAAGGCAACAAGTGGATTGAAACCCTAGGGGTGCAAGTGTGCAGTGTGTTTGTTTTTTTTCATGCATTTTTATCTTTGATTAGGTCAAACTATTTGTTGATTTGATTTTGCATACAAACCCTAAGTCTAATCATGGCATAATTAAAAGCATTTAAAGGTGCGAGAATTTAAATTCTACACTATTACAACATGATATAAGGAGGGGGTACAAATTTGAATTGGGGATTATTTTGCAAGAAATTAAACCCTAAATTATTACAACCATATTGAATTTGCAAGGCATAATATTTAAATGTACAATATTTAAATAAATACAATAAATAAATATTAAATAAAATGCATCATGTAAAAAAGGTTTTTTTTGTTTGTTTATGTATGTAAAGCATTCTTTTAATGTGAACAAAAATGGTGTAAACAATAAAAATAAAAAGATTGATTTTACTTAATAAAAGGGGTAAACCCTAATTTTCTTTAAGGAAAATAAAAATGTATGATTTATTAAAAAATATATTAATATGTACAAAAATAAGAATATATTATAAAAAATGTTCTTTAGTATAAAGTAATAATAAAAATCAAAATGTATTTATTTTTGTGTTTTTTATTCTAATTATTTAATAAACATAGTACATATGTATATATTAAATATGTTAAATATGTGAAAAATAAAATAAATTATTTACAGAAATGTATATATTTAAGAAAATATTTTCAAATGTGAATAAAAATAATAAATGAAAATAAAAGTATTTTTTACATTATTTTTAAGTTTAAACAAAAATAATATTAGTATTTAAACATTTTAATGTTAGGAAAAAATTAAAATAAATGCCAAATAAATATAAAAACTTATGAAAATATTTTTTAGGCATTTTTTATATTTGAAAATAAAATATCAAAGTCATAAATAAAATAAAAATGCAAAAATGATAAATATACAAGAAATGGGCCAGGGGGTGTGAAACTGAAAAATGGGGTGTGAAAAGCAGGAAGTAGCTAGGCCCAGCCCAACTACTTCATCTTCTTCCTCTGTTCAAACAAAACACGCGCCTTCTTAGTTCAAACTTGTATCTCCTGATTCAGTGCTTTTTTGACAAAACTCAAAACATGAAACTTGTAGAGCATCAAACAACGAATCTAATCATATAAAAAACTTAAGCTAACTCTCAAAGACCAGAGAGAATTTCTCTGGCCCTAATTTCTAACCTAGTTTTTTCAGAAAGTTCATGGATGAAATTCTCCTAGCACGATTAATATAAATGAAAACTAAGCACATGTATGGTTTCAGGGCTATGAATACAACATCTTTCATTCACAAACCTAAGTCTAACTATTCCTAATTAGAGAGATAGAGGTTCATGAAATACCTATTTCAGTTGAGTTCGAGCTGGTCAATGCAGCAACTTCCAATGGTGCCTGAGGTTCTTTTGAGCTTGCCTGGTGCCCACTGAACCTTTCCCAATGCTTAGTTTGTTTTGAAGTGGCTTGAAT
Source organism: Vicia faba (assembly GCA_948472305.1). NCBI lineage: Eukaryota > Viridiplantae > Streptophyta > Magnoliopsida > Fabales > Fabaceae > Vicia > Vicia faba. The sequence continues at coordinate 1,315,388,670 of OX451740.1, read as the reverse complement.
CGTGCTACAGAACTCAATCTGCAAAGCTTCCAAACAAAAATGGCAATGTGTGTTAATGGAGTTACAACAACTTGTGAATGGTCTGGATAGCTCAGGTATGTTGATTGGAATGTGTTTGAAGTAGTTTTGGACAAAACGCACGAGGGAATTTGATGGTGGCTTGTGATTTACAGAATTGGCCCTGTTTTGCAAGAAAAAGTGGTTTTGGAGTATGAGGATGCTTTAGGGGTGAAAGGCTCGTGCTTCTGACTTGAAAGAGTGTATGAAACTTGTTTGATAACTTTTCTTGAGTTAGTTTTATCAGATATGTGAGATGTCTTGTGTTTGACAAGTTTCTTGGTTATGAAGCAAAATGACAAGTGACAAAGAGCAGGCTTGTACAGGCTAGCTCTAACCCTGCATACATTGTGTAAGCTTGGCCCCAATTTTTGTGGATTTGGTTTTCAGCCTAAGATCTTGTTCAAGGCTCAAGGATTCTATTTGACATAAAGCAAGATTTTGACAAAAATGGCAAAGTTACCTTTTATTATTTTTGGATTAATCTAGTGTATAATCCTCTAATGTCCAAAACAAAACCTTAGACCAATGGATTTGCATTTAATTATTGAGTACAAATTGTTTAGAGGCCTGTAATTGTGAACTAAGCTAGCTTGTTCAGATTTGGCAAGTGGTATGATCATGTATTGGCCATGGTTACAAAGTGAGTTTTTGCCAACTTCAAGCATTCGATTCTCCCAAACCACAAAGGTGTTTGAGGAGTTCTTGGACAATTTGGAAATCTTGCAACATGAACTATAATCCATATTTGAAATGCAACTTGAAACTCCAAGTGGAACTATGTGAAAAATGGCCAAGAAGATGGGTCAAAATCCTGCCTAAACTAGGGCAAAATTTCTCTAAGTTAAAAGTTTTAGGTACCCTTGTTCCAAAAATCATAACTTGAGATCCAAGATTCTTTTGAGAAAACTTTGTGAATCAAAGTTGTAGACTTTGTTATGGACTACAACTTTAATGTTATAAGTTTTGTTTGAATCCATTTGCATCTTGGTGAAAAAATGGGACAAAGTTAGGAAAAAATAAGAAAATTTTATAACTTAGAAAATTTCTAAGTTATAAAATTTTTCCATTTTGAACCTAGTTTGCAATTTTTGGTTTCTTGATGAACAAGTTTCATAATTTGACATGTCTTGATGAAAAATGACCCTTGACACTTGATTTTGACCAAAAAGTCAAAGTTTGACTTTTCAGTGTATAGTCAAATTTTGATCAGTTGACTGAAAAATTCATCTGTCAATCTCATGCATTTAAGATCTTTTGAACTTGTTGAATGGGTCAAGACAATGTCATCGAGTCCTTGTGTCCATGGTTGAGCTTGATTTGCCATTGGCTAGGTCAAACAGTCAGAAATTGCCTTTGTGCAGTCAAAACCCTAAAAATGAACATTTTGCCCTTTTGGTGATTTGATCAAATTTCTTGTGGAATTGTTATCCAAACTTGATCAAATGGTTCATATGAGTTCATAATGTTGATGTGGGTCAAAATTTGTGAAGTTTGACTGTCAATTGGCCACAGTTGACTTTTTCCCCAATACAGCTAATTTCTAGGTCAACTGTCCAATTGACTGGGCAAAAATTTGAATCAAGGCTTGAAACTTGGTATGGACAAACTTGTGAGTCCAACATGAAGTATGAAAGTCACTTTGGGCATTGTAGGTTAAAACATTCCTGTGCAAACTCAAACCCTAATTTAGGTCAACAGTGCAAGGAGGTGTCTTGAGCAGAGCAAACCCTAGCTTGATCTTGAGTTCCCAAAGTCTTGTGATGAGAAATGTTGATGAAATGAGAGAGAAAATTTTGGGGTACAACACTATCCTATAGGGAACATGCAATGAGAGCGAAGTCATGATCTCAATTTCTAAATTGAGTGACTCATCGATTAATAATTAAAGAGGAAAAGCAATAAACATCCTATAGGGAACATGCAATGAGAGTGAAGTCGTGATCTCAATTTCTAAATTGAGTGACTCATCAATCAACAATTAAAGAGGAAAAGTAATAAACATCCTATAGGGAACATGCAATGAGAGCGAAGTCGTGATCTCAATTTCTAAATTGAGTGACTCATCGATCAAAAACAAACACAACACATGCATCAGACAAAAAACCAGAGGGCCTCCTGACATATATCAGCAACAGAGGTCCCATCATGCAGTCAGAGAATTATGCAAAATGAAGATGGGAGAAAGGAAGTGGTATAATACCAAACAAATAACTATCTGTAGCAGTCAAGCAAGAATAAAAGAAACCCAGAGAAACATCAAGCAAGTTGGCATAGTAGACAAATTGAGTCAGGAATTACACCATAAGGATGTAAGCAAATTATCATATATGAACATATCCCAGGGGCAATGTGCAACATTCACAATCAAATGTATATGTCCTTCATGGAATATCAAATATGCCAAATACGATAGTAGTGCCAATATAACAAGTTATGTTTCACAAATAAAGTGAAACACAAAAGCCTTAGGTCAAAAGTGGAAAATTTCTCAGAGTACCTCGCACATTCAACAACCAAGTTAGTATTCCATAAGGTGAATTATGGCTCATACATGGGATGGATGAAACATGATGAAGTTAGAACAACATAATAACAATTATCAAACATTAAACATGATAGAAAAAGAGTACACATGCATATGCACAAATTAGGTCAAAAGAATCAGAGAAATGTTGCTCCTTTCTATCACCATGTTGAGTTGACAATTGAATATCAATCAAGGATCATAAGAGCTTGAGAATAATATGAACAAAGACCATGAAGGTTAGTAGCAAACACATGTTAATCATGCACAATTAATTTAATCACAACTTCATGAACACAATAGGAGATGAAACCCACACAATGCATTAGAAGGTTCAAAACATTCAAACATGAGACTTCTAAGTGAAATGGCTTGAGCTAACATGGACAATCAGAATCCACATGATCATTAGGTTACCAATTATAGGCCTCACTCAAGTTCATTGGCCATCAAACAAATGGCAACAAGACATGCAAACATAATTGGATACCTTCACTTCACAATTACATCAAAAATAGAAATAATGGTCCATAATTCCAACCAAAAAAGTAATAGAATCTTTGAAGGGTATATAAGTCAGAGTGCAAGCCCTAAGTTCATGAATGATTGAGGAGAATACCAAGTGGAGTCTAAAGTTCAAGACAAGATGGCAAAACTACCAAACTAGACATGTTTTCAAAATTATTTGTGGAAAAATGTCAAACCTAGTCAAATAATTCAAGAAAAATGGTTTTCAAATCCCCAACACATTCATGAACCATAATCAAGACCTGAATTCCAATAAAAGTCCAAGGCACAAGGGTTTTGAACATGAAACTTGCACCATAAGCAACAAAACCCTAGATTTTGACTTTTAATCCTAAATATTAATTAAATAGGATCAAAACTCAAACAAATTAAACCAAGGTGACCCAAATCATCAAGGAACCCTAAATGTCATAAAATACATTTTTTCACATTTTTTGAATTAAGAAAAAGTCAAAAATTTAATTAAATTCAAACAATTAGCCAATTAACAAATATTCACATATAAAAATAAAATTTAAATCAAAAAGTCAGAAAAATGCCCAACAAAAATTATATTCAAATACTAGAACTAAAAATACACATCCCTGAATTTTTTTAAATTTTTTGGATTAAAGGAAATATTAAAATAAAAAATAAACAAACAATTATCAATTAAACTATTATTTTTAAAGGAAAAAAATGTAAATCCTAACCAAAAATCACAAAAAGGTCAAAAGAAAAATATGTTTAGATCCTAGGATTAAAAACAAGCTTATATGATTTTTTTGAGAATTTTTTGATTAAGGGAAATATTAAATTAAAAATCAAACAAACAAATATTACAAATAAACTTTAAAATTAAATTTTAAATCAAAAATAAGAAAAATGATGAACCAAAATCAGAATCAATTTTTACATAATTTTGTGAGTCTAAAACAATTTTTGTGGATTTTTTAGATCAACAGAACTATTAAAATAAAAATAAACTTTGATCAATCAATTAATTAAACCTATGAATTTTTTTAAATCAACCAAATCATTTTAAAAAAATTCCAAAAAAATATGACAAATACTAGAAAATAATATTGACCTATGGTAAATGTTTTGTGATTTTTGAAAATGTTTTGATCTGAAAATAAAATCAAACAAAATACCAAATAAAACAAATAATTCAAATGAGACAAAAATTCAAACGGACCAATCATGATGTGCCACCACATCATCCTCAACCTTTGGACATTTCAAAAACGCGCGCAACATCCAGGCTTAGGGCTCATGTTCAGACCAGCATAACATACTCAATTTCGCATCATTTTTTATGAAATCAAGGGCAAATCAAAGCTAGCATTTCATACTTCACATTGTAATTGGAATCAAATTAAAACATCAACCACATTGTTCACAATCAAGTCAGGAATATGAGCAAAATCATTCTGAATCGCGAGTTTCAGAGTATTCAATCATGCATAATTCACCAAATCAAATGCTATAAAGCTTCAGAAACATTTCATTAACATCATTGAACACAAATTCAAGCTCAGACACTTCAATAAACAAGCGCATCTCAGAAATTGAAGTTTGGAATCATTACCTCAAGGCGAAAAGTGTTCTACTGTCTCCTTCACTCCAGATGGAAACAAATGGTGCTAGCTTGATCTACTCCCTTTGCTAAAGCTGAATCCACAAGAATTTTGAAGAAAACACCAAGGAATTGAGAGAATCGAATCAAGTTGCAGAAGAAGAAAATAAATCTCAGATCTGAATTTCTTGCAAATGGCGCGTTCTCCCTCTCTCTCTTTGCTTGCTTCCTCTTATATAGAGTTTATAGAGAAGGTTAGAAAAGGAATTTGGTCTTCCAAGTTGTCCAAGGGCTTGATTGGAAAATTTTGGCAAAAATGAAGTGTGTACTCAATCAGGTGATTTTCCCATGCGTTCTCTTGCCTCTTATGCGTTTTGTGAGCCAAATAACTTCAGAAGATCGTGCTTAGGATCTTGGCCCTGAATTCCATCTGATCAAAGAGTGTTGGAGTTTTTGCAATTTAGGGCAATTTTTGTATTTTTCATTCAAGCAAACACCAAAGTCCATGGAACACGAAATGGATGATATTATGGGCCTCAACAAGTCACAAATAGGTCATGGGCTGGGTTAGGAACAAAGAGAATGGCTGAAACCTGAGTTTTCATGAATTGGCCATTTTGCATATTTGCCAAATTTCAATAAAATGCTCAAAAATTCTAAAACACATAACTTGCTCATAATTTTGAATTTTGGCATAAATGAGCACAATTTGGTAAGGTGTTTAAAAGATCTTCGAACCCTTAGTTTTGAGTTTTTGCAAATTAATCCATTAAGGTCCTCAAAATTTGGCTTGAAATCCACTAATTTTAAAAAATGACCTATAATTTTGTGACTTCAAAAGACCATAACTCTTGATTCCTTTCCAATTTGGACATGATACCAAAAGGATGTGAAAAATAATTCCCTTAGCTTTCCAAGCATATTTCATTTGAATTTTCTTGATCAAGGGTGAATAAAATATGATTTTTTGAAATTAAGTCCTTATTTGCCAAAATTAATAACTTTTAGGGTTTCTTCAAGAACAAGTTTCAACCTAAACTTCAATCTCCTTGATCCAATGACCATAATGGACTTTAAATATGGAAAGTGCATCCTTGCATTGATGGTTGGCCAAAAATTCACTTGGTCAACCTTGACTTTGACTGATTTTGACCAAAATGACCATTTTACCCCTCTGAATCAATTGATCCACTTCCCTTCAAAATTGATGATCAAAACCTCAATCATATGATCTTTAAAACATTTAGAGGCCTTGTATAAAGTTTCACTTCAAAATTATCAAGAAATCCTGATAAAAACCCAAACCCTAGTTTTGATCAACACCTCAAGAGACTGATGAATCATCTTCAAAACTTCAAATCCTTTGGGTATCTTGGCCAATTTCTTGTACAAAGACTTTTAAAATACCAATGAGATGTTGTATCTCCCCAAATCAAGACTTGAACATTGGCCAATAGCCTTGCTCAAACAAAACCCTAATTTGACTGATGAATCCAAAGAGTGATTTTCCTTGTAACCAAACACAAACTCCAATCCTCTGTTGATCCAAAGAGATGTATAAATTGTCTTGAGCAATGCCATAATCTTTTGAGCTTGAAAGATCCAGAGGTTTAGATGATAAGATTCTACTTGAGCAACTTGTTAATGCAAACAACCTTCAAGGCTTGAGGAAGACTTGATAACCAAAGAACTTTGATCCCATCACAATGTATGAATGCAATGCAATATGATATTCATGATGAAACATAAGCCTAAATCAAGAGGGTAAATTTTGGGGTGCAACAGCTGCCCCTATTCAAATATCTTCTACATGATAAGTGAGAAAAGTGACAACTTTTGAACGTCCAGGGTTGAAGATGATTGAATACAAAAGAACCCAAAAATTTACACTCTTGAATAAGAGAGAACAAGAAGCAGAAAACCCCCAAGACATACGTCAGAATGAAATTGTAACGCAGGTTGAAACAGAACGAAAACAAAGAAGAGTAGACGCAACTAAACTTGATGAGTGCCAGGACGAAACTGGGCTTCAAAAAAGGTGAGACAAAACTCAACTGACATAGTATAGGCGAAACTAAGCTCCGTAACAGAAAACGTACGCGGGTGAGGAGACGAAACTCTGAGCTCAACCCAAAGCAAAGTGGCTAGAGTGTGTGATTCTAGGATCACTTGCTAATCTCAACTAAGATAGACAGTATGAAGGAATTGAAAGAATCCCAGAAAAGTGGAAAAAAAGCGAGACGAAACTCGACTCAACGACTAGTCAGACAAAACTAGACTAGATGAGTACCAGGACGGAACTGGATTTCACGCACGGGTAACGAGGCGAAACTCGACCCATAGCAAAGTGATGAGAGTGCATGTTTCTCAGAGCACCTGCTGGTCTCAGATCAATGGATAAACAATGACGAAAACTGATAGAAGAATCCAAGGAACAAAGGAGATTGATTTCAAACCAGGGACGCAGTACGAACACTGCACTCGGTAAACGAACATCGTCAAAGAGTCCAAGGTAGGAAAGCAAAAACGAGACAAAACTCGACTCAATAACTAGTTAGGTGAAACTAAACTAGATGAGTGCCAGGACGAAACCGGATTTCATGCACAAGGTGAGGAGACGAAACTCAGAGCCCAACCCAAAGCAAGGAGATTAGGGCGTACACCTAAAAAAACTGCTGAAAGCGAATATCAGGACGAAACTGGTATTCGAAAGGTGCATCAATAGACATTGGAATTAGCTGGAGAGGGTAGTGAAGACTAAACCCGAGAATACCGCAGCAGGGAGAAACTGAACTATAGTCAAAAGTAGACACTCAAACAAAAGATTGACGTCAAAAGGATATTGGTATGGGGAGGAAACTGAGATAATGAGGATGAAGACCTCGCTGGGGATTAAATCCGAAGTATTAGCAAATCACTGGGGATGATGGAAATAACTAATGGCTTATGTTCCGATGCATGTTTGAATTCTTTTTATATAGCGCAATGCTCTATATAATGGAAATGCTACGCATTTTGGTAGATGCAATGTAATGATGCATGTTTAAAAGTTCCACTGGGGAATGGCCAATTGAAAAGCTAATAACCAAGAAATCAGGATCTGACAAGACTTGCAAAAATAAATTGCACAATCCAAAGGAGAGGATAAAATACAGGGAACTGCTAGAGAGGGAACCTCGAAAAGATGAAGCTTCACGGGGAATAACATCTGAACAACCAGTGGAAACGGGCCACAAACATTGAGAGGAGCTGCAAAAATAAATTACAAACTCCCAGGGAAGATCAGGTCGACACTACAACTTCCGGAGAGGGATGCTTATCTAAAGATTATACATTGAGGGAGAAGATCAGGGCAAGACTGTAATCTCTGGAAAAGAGATAGCACACGGACGTGTTGAGGATGAAACCAAGACAACATACTCGACGTGAAGGGTGAACACCCTTGCTGGGGGAACAAAACTCTGCTGAAAAGACGGGACTTCACCGGGGATACAGAACTTTGTTGAATATTTTTGTTGGGGTGAGATTTTTCTCGGAATGCAACCTTTGGATGAAACATGCAGATAAACACACAGTAACGACCTTACTAGGGAAGGAGAGAAGAACCTTAACATAAGGATGCCCCGGTCAACAAATCGGCCGGGAAATGAGAGGTTAAAGCGAGGGATCCATGTTGGCAATTCTCGTTGGGGAGTTGAAACTTCTTCAGAATGTGAGTTCCTACTTAAACAACTCCATTGGGGATGTGCGACATATCCAAACTTGATGTCTTAGAATGAAGCTTTGAAAGAAGATTCTTGGGGAAATAAAACGTCGCTGTGGAAATGAAACTTCACTGGGGATAAGAAACTTCACTAGCGATAAGAAACTTCACTGGGGATAAGAAGAGTCCTAAACATACATGGGCTCTTTCCAAATAGAAGAAAACCAAACATTCCTTTCCTGACAATCATTAAGCTCTTTACATGTGTTCAATGTGTAAACTCCTTTTTGATGTTTAAACAACTATTTTGCATATAGAAAGATGTTTATTTTGGGAATGAAAGACCTGATGCGATGATTATTTAAGCCCTGAAATTTGAAAAACTTAACAAAGTGTCGCATCTCTGTTGTGAACGAATCAATGGCTAGAGTGCAAAAAATTTCAAAACTTTTCTTCCCCTTTTTGAAAAACGAGTCAAGATGCGGGTGATAAGATACCAAGACGGCTATGCAACACGTATTTGGGGAGTTTTGGAAATGTTATCCTGTGGTAGTATGCTTTCGAGTTAAACCCTTGTTTCAGTTAGGACTTTTAGAGGTTGTAACGTGGCCTGGTTCGATGTTTTTAGAAAAAAAGGTTTTTCAAGGCTCAAGTTATTTGGTGCCCACCCCCTTCATGATATTCTCTTGTCCTAAGTTCAGCCGACTTATCACAAGCATTCACTTTTCAAAAGGATTTATAATGGTTGAGTGATCACGACAAATTCTCCAACATGATTGTCACTTAAATTTCGCTGCTTTGGTCTTTGATATTATTGTTCCTCTTCTTTTGATGAAAATTTTATTGAACAATCTCTCTTTTTTTTGCCTTTTAGGCTCTCTTTTCCCTAATTTTTTCCTGGACAAAATCTTTTGAATTTCCATTTTGGGAGTCCAGCGGGATGCCCTAAATTTTGCCTAAGCGACTTGTTTTCAAGTTTCGACTTAGCGGGGCTTTTTGTTTCTTTCTTATTCATAATTTCCACTTTGAACAAGTCGATGTGACTTTAGGTCTTTGAACTTTTCTTTCTTTCTCTTTTTTTTAAGAAAACAAATGGATCACTCCTTGGTCGGCGAGGGATAGCCATTATTGTATCGATTTCGATCTCGACCTCAGGACTTTGTGAGGAAATGAACATCGTGGTTTAGACATTTTTCTTGATCTCATGATGCGAAAGATAAAATATGGTGATCCTCGGATGAGACATTCCTTCTGAAATTTGAATACTTGGTCACATCAACTGAACATCTACCCTGCCCCTGGTAAAAAAAGGTTTTTTTTTTAAAATAAATTCCTACTTCGAAGGCTCAGAGGGGTTAACGAGGGTCTAACTCCCTTATATCTGCGGTGTTTGGGGATTGAAACAATGCTTGTACATCGTTAATGGGGTTCTACTCAAAAGCATACCACTACAGTCATCATTTTAGCTAAACTTTTCCTCCAAACTCTTGGCCAAGCAAAAGAATTAGCACGGTTGGTACCAAAATTCCTGAAAAATGATTAAAGAGTGATACTGTATGGATTAAGTAAAATGGAACAAAACAATTTTTCAAGGCAAAAACATTCAACGCATCAAGGCCGACATTCAGCTATAAACAAAATCTTATATGCAGACAATGCTAAAACAATCAATCAAGATGACACATGAAAGTGCGACAAAGAAACGTAATAAAAAGTCATTATGGGGAAGAAGTATCTCCAACTAGGTTCGCCGACCTGTCATAATCTTGATATTACCCTGACCCATGACCTTTACCAACAGCATGGAGTGGTGAAACAAATTGGCAAGGCATCCACCAACAGAGTGAAAGAGGAGTCCATCAAACAGAGAAACAAACATGCCCCTTACATAGTAATAGTGGTGTTTATTATCCGCATTTCAAGCGATCAACTAACCATGACTTAGATTACCATTTCCGTGTAAGGCCCACGAAGTTTATATGCACATGCTTATCAAAAATATTGGACATTTTTGCAAACAAATTAGTAAAAAAGGAAAAAAGAAAAGTATGTGTATACTTGAAAGAAGATATTCTATTGATTTTGAGAAATCAGCCTGTGAAAAAGGCATTTACATTTGGAAGCAAGTAATTACAAAATCAAAGTAAACAAGTGTTTACAAATGGCAACGTGAATGTGAATATCCATCGAGTCCCAACTCTGTTATGACTCTTATGACTCTCATGCTCCTGCTTTCAGATAGATCAAACTTAGATTGGCTTCGAACTTATGTCAGGTGACGGAACGAAGGAAAGAAACAAAGGATCTCGTGCTGAGCGTAGTCATTTGCTTTAAGTCCCTAACTTTTGCCTGAATCGCCCTTTCGGGTTTTCGATTCACCAGGACACCCTTTTTTTCCTAAACCGCCCTTTCGGATTTTCAGTTTAGCGGGTTTTTATTATTTTTTTATGCAAAGTATTTTTTAACTACGTCAGCATTCACAGGGAGAGGGAAGTACTCTCTATCCATAGTCGTGAGCATCATCGCTCCACCAGAGAAAACTTTTCTGACCACGAAAGGACCTTTATAATTTGGAACCCACTTGCCCCTGGGATCTCCATGGGGAAGAATTATCCTCTTCAGCACAAGGTCACCTGGCTTGTAACACTGAGGTCGTACCCTCTTGTCAAAAGCTTTCCTCATCCTTTACTCATATACTTGACCATGACATACAGCCGTCAATCTCTTTTCATCAACAAGTTCCAACTGATCCAGCTGATTCTGTACCCATTCACTTTCATCTAGCTCAACATCTCTCATGACCCTAAGAGAAGGAATCTCGACTTCTACCGGCAGTACTGCTTCCATGCCGTAAACCAATGAAAATGGGGTTTCCCCGGTCGAAGTACGCACAGTGCTGCGATAACCATGCAAAGAAAAAGGCAACATCTCATGCCAATCTTTATAGGTTACTATCATCTTCTGCACGATTTTCTTGATATTCTTATTGGCCGCTTCGACAGCGCCGTTCATCTTTGGTCGATATGGGGAAGAGTTATGATGCTTGATTTTGAAAGACTCATAAAGTTCCTTCATCATCTTGTTGTTCAAATTAGACCCATTATTAGTAATGCTCTTCTCAGGCACTCCGTAGCGACAAATAATATTGTGCTTAACGAACCGAGTTACCACCTGCTTGGTGACATTGGTATAGGATGCAGCTTCGACCCATTTTGTAAAATAATCGATGGAAACAGAATGAAACGGTGCCCATTGGACGCAGTCGGTTCAATCTTGCCGATCATATAAATTCTCCACATTGCAAACGGCCAAGGGGAGGTCAAGACATTCAAAGGTACTGGCGACACATGCACCTTGTCAGCATAGACTTGACATTTGTGGCAAACCCGTGCATGATTGTAACAGTCAGTCTCCATGGTGGACCAATAATAGCCTGCTCGTAAGATCTTTTTAGCCATGGTATGCCCGTTAGAATGGGTCCCAAAGTCACCTTCATGTATCTCCTCAATGATTCTAGCTGCTTCTTTCTTGTCAACACATCTGAGCAGTAAACCGTCATGATGCCTTCTATAAAATACACCACCACTGAGAAAGAACTTGGCTGAGAATCTTCTCAAGAAATTCTTATCTGTGACGGATGCCCCCTCAGGGTACTCTTGTGTTTCCAAATATCGCTTAACGTCATAAAACCAAGGGTTACCATCTGGTTCCAAATTGGCCTCAAAACAGAAAGCTGGCTCACTCAAGCTTTTGATGGTAATGGAAGGTGCCTCATTAGCCTACTTAACCTTGAACATGGAGGACAAAGTTGCCAGTGCATCAACTAGATTGTTTTCTTCTCTGGGAATGTGCTCAAAAGTGATCTCTTCGAAGTACGAAATCAGATTCATAACATGCTCACGATAGGGAATTAGGTTCTGATGGCGAGTCTCCCAATCTCCATTAATTTGGCTGATAACAAGATTGGAATCCCTGTAAACTTTCAAAAATTTGATGCGCAGGTCGATCGCCGCTTCAATGCCATAAATGCAAGCCTCATACTAGGCCATGTTGTTAGTGCAATCGAAACAAATACGAGTCGTGAAAGGAATGTGGTATCCCTCCGGGGAAGTGATAATAGCTCCGACACCGTTGCCCATGGCATTACAGGCACCATCAAAAACAAGCGTCCAACATGATCCCGGCTCGGGTCCTTCATCTGGGTCTGGCATATTACAGTCCTAAATATACACAATTTCCTCATCTGGAAAATCAAACTTCATCAGTTCATAATCATCCAAAGGCTGATAAGCAAGATGGTCGGCCAGTATACTACCCTTAATTGCTTTTTGAGTAGTGTATTAGGTATCATATTCGGTGAGTATCATCTGCCAACGGGCTACCCTACCTGTAAGAGTTGGCTTCTCAAAAATGTACTTGATTAGATCCATTTTGGATATCAAGTAGGTGGTGTGAGTTAACATGTATTGCCTCAAACGTTTGGCGGCCCAGGCAAGCACGGAACAAGTCTTTTCCAACAATGAGTATCTTGACTCGCATTCCGTAAACTTCTTACTCAAGTAGTAAATAGCCTGCTCTTTCTTCCTTGTTTCGTCGTGCTGACCGAGGACACAACACATTGAGCTCTCCAACACAGTTAGGTACATGATTAGTGGTCTTCCTTCCAGTGGAGGCATGAGTATCAGAGGTTCCTGCAAATACTCCTTTATTTTGTCAAAGGCCTTTTGACAATCCTCATTCCATTTCACTGTCTGACTTTTCTTTAACAATTTGAAAAAAGGTTCACAGGTGGCTGTGAGATGAGAAATAAATCTAGAAATGTAGTTTAACCTTCCCAAAAAACCACGTATTTCCTTATATGTCCTTGGTTCATGAATTTCCTGTATCGCTTTTACCTTGGCCGAGTCCACCTCGATACCTTTCTCACTTACAATAAAACCCAACAGCTTGCCGGATCTCACCCTGAAGGTGCACTTATTCGGATTCAACCTTAGCAAGAACTGCCTCATCCTCTTAAACAACTTTTCCAGATGAACAAGATGTTCCTCTTCCGTGTCAGACTTAGCAATAATATTGTCTACATATACCTCAATCTCTTTGTGAATCAAGTCATGAAAGAGAGTGACCATGGCGCGCTGATATGTTTCCCCAGCATTTTTCAAACCAAACGGCATCACTTTATAGTAGAAGGTTCCCCAAGGCGTGATGAATGTCGTCTTCTCCATATCCTCCGGAGCCATCTTAATTTGATTGTAACCTGAAAAGCCATCCATGAACGAGAACACCTTGGAATGAGCAGTATTATCGACCAACACATCAATATGCGGAAGAGGGAAAGTGTCTTTGGGGCTGGCCCTATTCAAATCCCTATAATCCACACACATCCTGACTTTACCATCTTTCTTGGGCACAGGCACAATATTTGCAATCCATGGCGAATAATTGACGACCTTTAAAAAATTTGCATCCAACTGCTTCTGGACCTCTTCCTTGATCTTCTTGGACATCTCAGGATGAGTTCTTCGAAGCTTTTTATTGACAGGGGAACAACCTTCTTTGAGTGGTAGTCAATGCATCACTATGTCTGTATCCAATCCAGACATATCCTCATAAGACCATGCGAAGATATCAGAATACTCACGGAGTAGCTCAATCAATCTGACCCTTATACTTTCTTCGAGATCGGCCCCTATCTTGACTTCTCTTCTTACCTCTTCTTTGCCAATATTCACCACCTCAATCGAATCTTGATTCGGCTGGATAACCTTTTCCTCTTGTTTTAGCAATCTTGCTAATTCCTCAGGAAGATCACATTCTTCATATGCTTCTTCTTCAGCTTGATAAATAGGAGTATCAAAGTCATAATGAGCCATAGCAGAGTCGTTATCGATATAATCGGTGGTGGAAATGCATCTGCATGAATGACATTTTGGCTTTTTTTAGTGACAGTGTGTGAAAAGAGAAACATTGCCATAAAAAGAAAAAGAAAAAGAAGCAGAATTTTGAATGCAAAAAACGTCCTTTATTTCATGATAAACTTGAAAAATAAACATGGTGGCCCTACACAAATGATCCACTACGCCTTGGGCAGAGCGTAGGAATTATGATATGATTAATAAAAGAAAACAAGAAAATTACTCCTCAGCGCTTGAAACTTGGATAACATCCATAGAAGTCCAATTGTTGAGTGTCTGGCCTGGAATACTCGGACAAATCCAATCTTCGATATTGTAGCCATCAGCCCTATTGTCGCAAACTGCATTGACGCGTCCTTCTTGAGTAGCACAAGGGCGGGAAAACTTCACAGGAGTAGATAAACTGGATGCTCTGGGAGCTGCACTCTACTGACCTAGGCTAAAACCAAGACCAAATTTATCAAATTTCCGAGTAACGTCCAGCACCTGACTCCAACCTTCAGGGTTACCACCTTCCACTATAGCTTTTGCATCTTTGAGAGAAGACATAACAGTTTCCGATTTCCTTTTCTGCTCTGGAGGAGGAAAGTTGACAGCATGAACTGTCGAATGCCTGAAACGGAGTTTCATGTATCTCACCTTCAAATTCAACATAGCGAAATGATTTCAAATGACTTACGATGTACTCTTCCTCGCCACACACAGTTATCACCTTTCCCTCTGCAGGATACTTGAGTTTCTGATGAAGAGTAGAAGTGACTGCCCTTGCTTTATGAATCCACAGCCTCCCCAACAAACAACAGTATGCTGGCTGTATATCCATCACAAAAAAGTGGCCGTGAAGGTACAAGGACCTACCTTAATTGGTAACTCCACTTCCCCAAACACTGACCTTCGAGACCCATCAAACGCCTTCACCATCAAATCACTAGGACGCAACTCCAGTCCAGAATAATCAATCTTCATCAATGCTGACTTGGGCAATACATTTAAAGATGTCCCTGTGTCCACCAAAACCCGGGATAAAGTAGTGCCCCTGCACTCCATCTAAATATGCAACGCTTTGTTATGGTCTGGCCCCTCCGAGGGAAGGTCAAAATCTTTGAAGCCCAAACCGTTCTCGGCAGATATGTTAGAACAAACATTCTCAAACTGATTAACAGTTATCTTGTGTGGCACAAATGCATTCTTTAACAACTTCATCAAAGCATTTCTGTGAGGTTCTGAATAAATCAACAGAGACAAGATAGATATCTTAGAAGGAGTATGGCTCAGATGATCAATTATGCTATAATCACTCTTTCTGATAATTCGCATTAACTCTTCAACCTCATTGGGAACTGAAGAAACTTCTGGTATCGGAATTGGTTGAGTCACATTGGCTGGCGTAACCCTGGGATTACCAATCGTTACCTGTTGTTTTCCTTTTTCCCTCGCAGAAGCATCTGCCGCATCTTGCACATTGGAAGGACCAAATATTCTCCCGCTTTTAGTCATTCGACCCACACCAGAGAAATTATGAACCTGCTCTTCATCACCTTCAGCATGCTCTTCCTCAGACAAACAAGCATTAACCTCCTGCTTCACCCCATGGTAATAGACATCGGCACCGTAATGCCACGGGACCGCCTTCTCACTGGTATATGGCATGGGACCAGGTACCGTAATCATCAGAGGGGTTGCCCTTGATGGGGTAGGAATACACGCAGGGATGTAAGGAATAGATATCACAACAACATCTTCTTCGGTGACCTTATGGTAGCTCGGTTTTCTATCAAACTGTAGGAAACCCTCCTTTATCATCAATTGGATATCGGCTTTTAAATCATCACAGCCCTTCGGTTGCTCTCTACACTTGGCACACTCTGAAGCACAACCCGGGAAAATAGAATTGTCAAGCAAATACCTCTTAACATACCACAACGGAGTAGTTACTTGTTCCACATTCATGATCAAATTCAACACTTCACCATTATCATCAATCATATTAACAACACCCCCTTCATGCCTAGGCATTAGGTTCTGAGTAACATTCGGACCAGTCACTGAAGTAAACTCAATCGCCTTAGCATCCAACAAGTCTTGTACCTTGCACTTCAACGCAAAACAATTGTCAGTAGAATGACCAACTCTGCCTGAATGGAATTCGCATCTTGCATTAGCATCATAGTTAGGAGGAAGTCTTGCGGGGGGTGGTGGCATATTTCTCAAACCGATCAACTTCAAATCGAGCAAATGGTGGAGGGCTTTAGTAAGATATATTGGCAAGGGATCAAATTTTCTAGGCTGTCTCTGCTGTTGATTATTATGCTGATGGGGAGCATCTTGCTGTCTTTGTTGTTGAGGCACTGCATTCGGTCTCTGCTGCGGAGGAGCATTAACAAGAATAGAAACAGCATTGATTTGTTGATTCTGATGATCCTCTCTTTGTCCCCTATGGGAGTAAACCGCGCTTGCGTCACCTTCCCTTTTCTTAAGGTAAGCGTTGAATGGTTTCTTACTGCCCCCTGATGAGCCACTATAACTTCCAATCTGAATTTCCCCAATTTCAAACCTACTTCAATTCTTTCACTAGCCATAACCAAGTCTGCAAATCCTACCGAAGTACTTCCTATCATGTGCTCATAGAATGGCCCTTGCAGGGTACTCATAAACATATCAATGAGTTCTCTCTCCATGAGTGGAGGTTGAACCCTCGCAGCCAACTCACGCCACTTCTGAGCGTATTCCTTGAAATATTCTTTTGGTCCTTGTGACATATTCTGTAACTGAGTCTGATTAGGCGCCATATCCACATTGTATTGATAATGTTTGACAAAAGCCCGAGCAAGATCATTCCAGCAACGAATGAGTTTTCTCTAGCTTCTTTTACCATTCTAGGGATGCCCCAGATAGGCTATCTTGGAAAAAATGAATCAAAAGCCCTTGATCCTCAGTATGTACCGACATCTTCCGGAAATAAGCAGTTGCATGAGTAATAGGACACGATGTTCCGTTGTACTTTTCCAATGTTGGAGGTTTGAACTTCGGAGGAACTTTCACCCCGGACACCAACCCGAGATCGTTGGCATCCATACCAAGGACTCCTTGCCCTTTCACAACCTTCAAACGCTCTTCCAATAAACGATACTTCATATCCTCAATCTGAACACCCGGCTCTGAACACCGCACAGAAAACTGGTCTTCATCCTGGTCAAAGTCATAATCCTGTTCCTGATGATTCCTTACACCGCCCTGATTAATTCTTCAGTTCCCCACAAGACGAGGTCCAGGAGACGGAGGAAACTGCCCTACGTTGCGCATGAAAGGGTTTCCCGGTATCCCATGAAAATTTCCAGCAGGCTGATCTTGCACATCCCCCAATCCTACAGAAATGTCCTGATAGAACCCTTGATTTCCAGCATCCCCTGGATAACGGTGTTGATTGTTGATAATGGCAGCTAGTTCCTCCTGTCGACGATTCATATTGGTGATGACCTCCATGAACTGAGTCATCTGAGTAGCCATCTAGGCCCTCATTTCAGCAAGTTCAGCTTGAACCTTTTCCATCTGTCTTGGCAAGTTGTTTTTGGTGGAATACCGATGAGTAGTCGTCTTGAATTCTGAATAAGAAAAGCAGCAGAATAAGAAAACCGCCTTGAGATAATCTGTAATGATATGAAATGCATGATATGCATGATATGTTTGTCATTTCCAGGTATCCAAGAGTCCTTTTATTCATCAGTCACGGCGTGCAACCATACAATCAAAAGAGAAAGGATAATAAGATGAACACTTCAATTATTTACAAACAAAAGAAACAATGTCCAAGTGACTTCGAACAATTAAGAGCATAATGATAAACAACTGAATACATGTCTTAACAATAAAGCAAAAAGAACGGAATAATAAGAACAATCAATTGGTCCCTTCCAACAATTCTGGGGGTGACCAAATATACCAAAAGTAAATAACATAACTAAATCTCCAGAACTAAACATGCTTCGAGATGTTGACATGACTCTTCAAGTCTGGATTTCTCCTTCAAAAGTTGAGATGCGACTATTTTACTTTCTTGGAACCGATCTTCTGCGACACGCTTCTGGGCTACTTCCTTCTCAAGCTGAGCATCTTTGTCTTTGAGTTGTTTCTCTAAGTTCTGAATCTTCTTCTTGTAGCTATTCTTATATACCTGAAGCTTCTGACACTCTTGCTGAGTCTTACTCAATTTTTCTTCCATTTCAGCATGAGACCTCTTCCTAAAACTGGTTACATCAGAAGTTTCCCCTTGAGCTTCCTTGAGTTTGCGAGCTAAGTCGGCCCTTTCTTGATCTGCCCAATAAAGTTTCATCCCCGCCTCACGGTCTTTTGCACGAAGATGAATGTTCTCAACATGAACCTGGGTGAACATCTCGGTAGGCACCGTGTTACTCGGAACAGCAGGAGGTTGCTCGTATAGAGGATCCGACCTTGCAAATGGTAACCGTAAGATCTTAACCCTGGCTTTAACCCACTCCAGGTAAAGAACCCTAGCAATAGGAACCTTCTTGCCCAAAGCAATTATATCCTTCTTGTGAATTCCTTTCCAAGCACTTGTCACTCTTTTAAACATCACAGGATCACTTCCTCTAACAAAATACACTGATTCAGACACCTCCTTAACCTTTGGCGATCCATCAATTGCATATCCCAATTGATGATAAGCAAGCACAGGATTATAGTTGATACATACCTTAGTTCCTATGAGGGGAACATTAGGAAAATCTCCGCAGCTAGTGATAACACTTCGTATTTCCCCCATGTCATAATTCCACCGGATATCAAATGAAGTGAGGTTGACAAGTCTTGATGACCATCGGAGAGAATGACTGGTATCCACAAAAGGGTCACTTACTGGTAGATGTAACTTAAGCCATTGATACAGCATTGAATGACATAAGCTTACATTGCCTCCTTTTCCATGCCTGGAATGAATGGTGTAAAGAGTATCTGCCAAGAGTGTCGGTACCGGGTTCTTACTTCTAAAAACACAAATAGCCACCAAATCCACAAAATTTCTCTTGCGAGGGAAGAGGATGATCCCGTATATCATTAGAGCAAACAGAGTGCTAAAGTTACTCCAATTCCCTTTCTTTGCCCAGTCTTTAGCTTTCTTCACTAAGACATCCAAATAAAACCCTGTAGTACCCTCACTTGATTTCCAATTGTCTTTCACCTCTTTCCAACTCAAATGAAGAATTTCAGCAATAACTTTGAACTTCGGCTTCTCCGGCACTTGGACAAAAGGAACTTCATCGGACAACTTGATATTAAGTAGGTACGCGTACTCTTCTAGTGTGGGAACCAGTGGATAATCTTGAAAAGTAAAACACCATAATTCCTTGTCATAGAATTGGAAGAGAGTGATCAAAGCCATCGGGTCAACTGGAGTGTTAAGGACTAGTAACAAGTTGCCATAATTTTTGTTGAAATTATCCAGAACATCACCCTTCAGATAAGAACTCAACCTCTTCAACTCAGACACATCAATGGTAGGAATCTGATAAGAGAAAGTATGTCTGGTGGGCTCTTTAACACGAACTGAATCAAACTCATCTGATGGGAGGCCAGCCATTTCTGATGGAAAGAAGACTCTCGAATGTCCCTGGAAGATGACATGCGCATGCTAGTTATTTCTTATACATCATTTTTTAGAAATAAATATGCTATGATGCAACATGACAGGATCAAAGTTTCACACTAGATCAAGGCTGGACCATTACAGAACAGAACCACTCAAGATCAAGAGAAAATCCTGAAGCTTCAAAATTATCATGGGAACCTGAGTCACCTTCGCAACACAAAGTCACCAACAGTACCTGTACCTGTAAGAAAAGTTTTCCCGCCCCTCTCACGGGTGTAGTCTAGGTCAAGGTAAGTTTAAAAGCCAAATCAGAGTAAGAGAAATCGAATGTCAGTATGATCATACGATAACACCTATCTGAACTACCTATGAAGTCATGGGTCTCATGGTCAGGTCTACAAAGCATCCGCCTCATAGCCGCCATGGCCACACTATTCCTAGTTCCTATGGAATTCACTCATATCCTGGGTATGAGGCCTTTTACCTCATGGAACAACCCATCCATCAAGAAATCCAAAATCCAAACAGTCCATCCAAATCCAGTATGCAGAAAATAAAGCGCACATAGGATGCAATGCAAGCAAATAAATATGCAAAGTCGTAAAGTAAACACCCAAAAATAAAATCAAACAAGAGCTAGGATCGACTCCGGGATGGACCAGCAAAAGGTAAAACTATCCCCAGTGAAGTCACCAGCTGAAACAATGCGGCCGGAACCTGTCATCTGGATGTTAATGAAACATCAATGAAGTTGCCACCGAACGTCTTTTATCCCGCCGAGAGGGAAAGGTAAACATCGAGAAAACCTGAAAAGGGAGAAATCACGGTCTTTCGACCGAGAGATCGAGTAAGGGAGTCTATTACGCCAGGGGAAGGAATTAGCACCCACACGCTTGTAGTACTCTACGGTATCCACTCTTGTTGTCTAATCTAATGGGTGTGGTCAAATCCTATGTCTATGGCTTACAACTGAAAAGGGAATGCATGCGAAATAAAAGAAAACAATGTAGGGAAAATAAAAGTTGTACTCGGTTGGGCCCTACCCCAATGCCTACGTATCCCTTTTAAGGAATCAGAGCAGCTGTAGTTCGGCTTATGTATTTTGGTTGGTTTGTATTTTTTAGTTAAGACAACAAAAACATTCAAGATGGCAAAACATCGGATAAAAAAATAATACACCTAACAATGACATTTAAGGTCAAAGTTGGATAATCAAACATGTGCGATGGCGAAACATCGGCTCTAAACAAATGTGCGACGGCGAAACATCGGCTAAGAGGTAACAAAGATATCATGGCAAAGATGACGAAACATCAATAAATCGGATGACGAAACATCACACCTAACAATGATATTAAGAATTAAAGTAGGATAACAAACATGTGTGATGGCGAAACATCGGCTTCAAACAAATGTGCGATGGCGAAACATCGGTCAAGAGGTAACAAAGATATCATGGCAAAGATGGTGAAACATCAATAAATCGAATGACGAAACATCACACCTAACAATGATATTGAGAATAAAAGTTGGATAATCAAACAAGTGCGATGGCGAAACATCGGCTTCAAATAAATGTGTGATGGAGAAACATCGGTCAAGAGGTAACAAAGATATCATGGCAAAGATGGAGAAACATCGATAAATCGGATGATGAAACATCACACCTAACAATGATATTGAGAATCAAAGTAGGATAACAAACATGTGTGATGGTGAAACATCGGCTTCAAACAAATGTGCGATAGCGAAACATCGGCTAAGAGATAACACAGACAAGGCAAGATTGGTTTGTATCTTTTACTTTGAAGAAGGGTTTGAATTCATTAGAAATGTCTTATGATTTCCAAGAAACAAATTTTTATTTTAAGATGCAAAATGCAAAGAAAGGAAAAAACAACTAAGGGAAACTAGCCTAGCACTATCCTTAGTGTTATCATACAATGGTTGATCCTAAGGTTGAGGATAAGGGGAAATCCTACCTTAATTTACATGCTAAAGGAAGCTTAACAAAACTATCCTATAGGGAACATGCAATGAGAGCGAAGTCGTGATCTCAATTTCTAAATTGAGTGACTCATCGATCAACAATTAAAGAGGAAAAGCAATAAACATCCTATAGGGAACATGCAATGAGAGAGAAGTCATGATCTCAATTTCTAAATTGAGTGACTCATCGATCAAAAACAAACACAACACATGCATCAGACAAAAAACCAGAGGGCCTCCTGACATATATCAGCAACTGAGGTCCCATCATGCAGTCAGAGAATTATGAAAAATGAAGATGGGAGAAAGGAAGTGGTATAATACCAAACAGATAACTATCTGTAGCAGTCAAGCAAGAATAAAAGAAACCCATAGAAACTTCAAGCAAGCTGGCATTAGTAGACAAATTGAGTCAGGAATTACACCATAAGGATGTAAGCAAATTATCAGATATGAACAAATCCCAGGGGAAATGTGCAACATTCATAATCAAATGTATATGTCCTGCATGGAATATCAAATATTCCAAATACGATAGCAGTGCCAATATAACAAGTTGTGTTTCACAAATAAAGTGAAACACAAAAGCCTTAGGTCAAAAGTGGAAACTTTCTCAGAGTACCTCGCACATTCAACAACCAAGTTAGTATTCCATAAGGTGAATGATGGCTCATACATGGGATGGATGCAACATGATGAAGTGAGAACAACATAATAACAATTATCAAACATTAAACATGATAGAAAAAGAGGACACAAGCATATGCATAGATTAGGTCAAAAGAATCAGAGAAATATTGCTCCTTTCTATCACCATGTTGAGTTGACAATTGAATATCAATCAAGGATCATAAGAGCTTGAGAATAATATGAACAAATACCATGAAGGTCAGTAGCAAACACATGTTAATCATGCACAATTAATTCAATCACAACTTCATGAACACAATAGGAGATGAAACCCACATAATGCATTAGAAAGTTCAAAAAATTCAAACATGAGACTTCTAAGTGAAATGGCTTGAGCAAACATGGACAATAAGAATCCACATGATCATTAGGTTCCCAATTATAGGCCTCACTCAAGTTCATTGGCCATCAAGCAAATGGCAACAAGACATGCAAACATAATTGGATACCTTCACTTCACAATTACATCAAAAATAGAAATAATGGTCCATAATTCCAACCAAAAAAAGTACTAGCATCTTTGAAGGGTATAGAAGTCAGAATGCAATCCCTAAGTTCATGAATGATTGAGGATAATACCAAGTGGAGTCTAAAGTTCAAGACTAGTTGGCAAAACTACCAAACTAGACAAGGTTTCAAAATTATTTGTGGAAAAATGTCAAACCAAGTCAAATAATTCAAGAAAAATGGTTTTCAAATCCCCAACACATTCATGAACCATAATCAAGACCTGAATTCCAATAAAAGTCCAAGGCACAAGGGTTTTGAACATGAAACTTGCACCATAAGCAACAAAACCCTAGATTTTGACTTTTAATCCTAAATATTAATTAAATAGGATCAAAACTCGAACAAATTAATCCAAGGTCACACAAATCATCAAGGAACCCTAAATGTCAGAAAATACATTTTTTCCACATTTTTTGAATTAAGAAAAAGTCAAAAATGAAATTAAATTCAAATAATTAGCCAATTAACAAATATTCACATATCAAAATAAAATTTAAATCAAAAGTCAGAAAAATGCCCAACAAAAATTATATTCAAATATTAGAACTAAAAACACACATCCCTGAATTTTTGTGAATTTTTTGGATTATAGGAAATATTAAAATAAAAAATAAACAAACAATTATCAATTAAACTATTATTTTTAAGGGGGAAAAATGTAAATCCTAACCAAAAATCACAAAAAGGTCAAAATAAAAATATGTTCAGATCCTATGATTAAAAACAAGCTTATGTGATTTTTTTGAGAATTTTTTGATTAAGGGAAATATTAAATTAAAAATCAAACAAACAAATATTACAAATAACCTTTGAAATTAAATTTTAAATCAAAAATAAGAAAAATGATGAATCAAAATCAGAATCAATTTTTACATAATTTTGTGAGTCTAAAACAATTTTTGTGGATTTTTTAGATCAATAGAACTATTAAAATAAAAATAATCTTTGATCAATCAATTAATTAAACCTATGAATTTTTTTAAACCAACCAAATCATTTTTAAAAAATTCCAAAAAAATATGACAAATACTAGAAAATAATATTGACCTATGGTAAATTTTTTGTGATTTTTGAAAATGTTTTGATCTGAAAATAAAATCAAACAAAATACCAAATAAAACAAATAATTCAAATAAGACAAAAATTCAAACGGACCAATCATGATGTGCCACCACGTCATCTTCAACCTTTGGACATTTCAAAAACGCGCGCAACATCCAGGCTTAGGGCTCATGTTCAGACCATCATAACATACTCAATTTCGCATCATTTTTTATGAAATCAAGGGCAAATCAAAGCTAGCATTCCATACTTCACATTGTAATTGGAATCAAATCAAAACATCAACCACATTGTTCACAATCAAGTCAGGAATATGAGCAAAATCATTCTGAATCGCAAGTTTCAGAGCATTCAATCATGCATAATTCACCAAATCAAATGCTATAAAGCTTCAGAAACATTCCATTAACATCATTGAACACAAATTCAAGCTCAAACACTTCAATAAACAAGCGCATCTCAAAAATTGAAGTTTGGAATCATTACCTCAAGGCGAAAAGTGTTCTACTGTCTCCTTCACTCCAGATGCAAACAAATGGTGCTAGCTTGATCTACTCCCTTTGCTAAAGCTGGACACACAAGAATTTTGAAGAAAACACCAAGGAATTGAGAGAATCGAATCAAGTTGCGGAAGAAGAAAATAAATATCAGATCTGAATTTCTTGCAAATGGCGCGTTCTCCCTCTCTCTCTTTGCTTGCTTCCTCTTATATAGAGTTTGTAGAGAAGGTTAGAAAAGGAATTTGGTCTTCCAAGTTGTCCAAGGGCTTGATTGGAAAATTTTGGCAAAAATGAAGTGTGTACTCAATCAGGTGATTTTCTCGTGCGTTCTCTTGCCTCTTATGCGTTTTGTGAGCCAAATAACTTCAGAAGATCGTGCTTAGGATCTTGGCCCTGAATTCCATCTGATCAAAGAGTGTTGGAGTTTTTGCAATTTTGGGCAATTTTTGTATTTTTCATTCAAGCAAACACCAAAGTCCATGGAACATGAAATGGCTAATATTATGGGCTTCAACAAGTCACAAATAGGTCATGGGATGGGTTAGGAACAAAGAGAATGGCTGAAACCTGAGTTTTCATGAATTGGCCATTTTGCATATTTGCCAAATTTCAATAAAATGCTCCAAAATTCCAAAACTCATAACTTGCTCATACTTTTGAATTTTGGCACAACTGAGCATAATTTTGAAAGGTGTTGAAAAGATATACAAACCCTTAGTTTTGAGTTTTTGCAAATTAATCCATTAAGGTCCTCAAAATTTGGCTTGAAATCCACTAATTTTAA
Source organism: Vicia faba (assembly GCA_948472305.1). Classification (NCBI taxonomy): domain Eukaryota; kingdom Viridiplantae; phylum Streptophyta; class Magnoliopsida; order Fabales; family Fabaceae; genus Vicia; species Vicia faba. Next base: position 1,315,363,245 of record OX451740.1, on the reverse strand, counting down.
AAAATGACCTATAATTTTGTGACTTCAAAAGACCATAACTCTTGATTCCTTGCCAATTTGGACATGATACCAAAAGGATGTGAAAAATAATTCCCTTAGATTTCCAAGCATATTTCATTTGCATTTTCTTGATCAAGGGTGAATAAAATATGATTTTTTGAAATTAAGTCCTTATTTTCCAAAATTAGTAACTTTTAGGGTTTCTTCAAGAACAAGTTTCAACCCAAACTTCAATCTCCTTGATCCAATGACCATAATGGACTTGAAATATGGAAAGTGCATCCTTGAATTGATGGTTGGCCAAAAATTCACTTGGTCAACCTTGACTTTGACTGATTTTGACCAAAATGGCCATTTTGCCCCTCTGAATCAATTGATCCACTTCCCTTCAAAATTGATGATCAAAACTTCAAGAATATGATCTTTCAAACATATAGAGGCCTTGTATAAAGTTTCACTTCAAAATTCTCAAGAAATCCTGATAAAAACCCAAACCCTAGTTTTGATCAACACCTCAAGAGACTGATGAATCATCTTCAAAACTTCAAAACCTTTGGGTATCCTGGCCAATTTCTTGTACAAAGACTTTTCAAATACCAATGAGATGTTGTATCTCTCCAAATCAAGACTTGAACATTGGCCAATAGCCTTGCTCAAACAAAACCCTAATTTGACTGATGAATCCAAAGAGTAATTTTCCTTGTAACCAAACACAATCTCCAATCCTCTGTTGATCCAAAGAGATGTATAAAATGTCTTGAGCTATGCCATAATCTTTTAAGCTTGAAAGATCCAGAGGTTTAGATGATAAGATTCTACTTGATAACCAAAAAACTTTGATCCCATCACAATGTATGAATGCAATGCAATATGATATTCATGATGAAACATAAGCCTAAATCAAGAGGGTAAATTTTGGGGTGCAACACTTGCTTCTCAGTATGAGGAGCAGGCATCTCTTGTATTGCTTTAACTTTGGCTGGATCAACCTCAATACCCTTGTTACTGACGATAAAACTTAGGAGTTTATCGGATCGTACCCCAAATGTGCACTTGTTTGGGTTAAACCTCAGCTTGTACTTCTTCAGTCTTTCAAACAGCTTTTGTAAGTGATCAAGGTGCTTTTCTTCCGTTTGCGATCTGGCTATCATATCGTCTATGTAGACCTCTATTTCATGATGTATCATGTCATTAAATAAAGCTACCATGGCGCATTGATAGGTTGCCCCAACATTCTTCAGTCCGAACGGCATTACCTTGTAACATAATGTGCCCCACTGTGTGACAAATGTTGTTTTCTCCATGTCTTCAGGTGCCATTTTGATTTGGTTATAACCTGAGAATCTTTCCATGAAGTAAAATACTTTGTGTTGTGCTATATTGTCAACCATGATATCAATGTGGGGAAGTGGAAAATCATCTTTAGGGCTCGCCCTATTTAAATCTCTGTAATCCACACACATTCGTACTTTGCCATCTTTTTTAGGTACGGGGATAATGTTGGCAACCCATTGAGGGTATGAAGTGACATATCAGGTCTCATGCAGCGAACCTTTTACTTTAATGGCGGACAATCCTCCCTTGTAGGCAAACGATGTACCATGATGTCTGTATCAAGTCCTGGCATGTCTTCATATGACCAGGCGAAGATTTCAACATAATCGTGTAGCAATTGAATCAGGCGCTTATTGACACTGGGTTCCAGATTGGTACCCATCTTGACCTCTTTTTTATCCTCCCTGGTACAGAGGTTGATTGTATCCACAGGTTCCTCGTGAGGCTGAATGGTTCTTTCCTCTTGTTGTAGCAGTCTGGCAAGTTCCCCTAGTACTTCACAATCTTCCTCGCCTTCGTCTTTGGCTTGGTAGATTAAATTCTCAGAGTCACAAAAGGCCATAGCAGTATTGTTACCCATGGGATCCAGAATGGATGGATACCTGCATTTGTGAGTGTGTGTAAGGGTATAAGCATCTTTGAAAGAAAGTAAAATGTAAAAAGAAAAAATAATGAACACAAAATTTTATATGCGAAAAACGCCCGTGATCTATTGATGCCATATGAAGATGAAATAATAACCCTTACAAATGGACAATTGTGCCTCGGGCAAGACACAAGGTTTTAAGAGTACGAATTATTTTTGAATATTACAGATCCAACAAGAATGAAAAGGTAAATTACTGAGGGATGGAAGTTATTGGGACAAAGTCTCTGGCCTTCCAATTGCTGAGTCCTCCATTGACAGTCGGAAAGATCCAATCCTCTAAGTTGCAATCCTCTTCACCATCTTCTACTGCGTTGACCTCACGGTTGCTAATCTTCAAGGGTGGCCCTCCAGCACGGGCGCGACGTACAACCTTGTGAGCACTTGAAGTGAAACCTAAGCCAAACTTATCAGACTTATAAGGGATATCCGGAAGTTGCCCCCAGATGGTGCATCCACCTTCCTTTACTACTGCTTTGGCGTCCTTCAGAGATGATATTCTGAGTGGAGGTCTTGTAATCTTGGGAGTCTGGGACACATTCTTGGTGACTGCTACCTCTTGGGGGACCTCTTCGAAGTGTTGAAAAGGAGTTTCAATGAACTCGCCGTCCAATTCCACATATCTGAAGGAATTGAGATGGCTAATCATGTATTATTCCTCTCCATGGACAGTAATAATCTTTCCCTGAACCAGATACTTTAGCATCTGGTGCAATGTAGAGGTGACAGCGCCAGCATTATGGATCCATGGCCGACCTAGCAGACAAGAGTACGAAGGGAGGATGTCCATTACATAGAAGGTTGAGTTGAAATTTTGAGTCCCAACCTTTATGGGGATATCCACCTCCCTGTGTACCATCCTCTTCGAGCCATCAAATTCCATTACTACTATATTACTTGGCTTTAGCGTCAGTCCTTCGCAGTCAAGTCTGTCAAGAGATTTTTTCGGTAACACATTCAAGGATGAGCCAGTGTCCACCAAGACATGGGCCAGAGTTGTGCCCCTACACTCCACTGAGACGTGCAGCGTCTCATTGTGCTTCCTTCCCCTTGGTGTGAGATCGGCATCCGAGAAGCCTAGGCCGTTATCCGCTGTTAAGCTGGCCACGCAGTCTTGAAATTGTTCAACAGACGTCTCTTGAGGCACATGGGCCGTTTTTAGGAATTTCACCAAGGCTTTCGCATGAGCCTCAGAACACAATAGTAATGCCAGCATGGAGATCTTGGAGGGGGTCTGCCCCAATTGTTCAACCACATCGTAGTCGCTCCTTTTGATAATTTTTAGGATCTCCTCCATTTCTTTCTTAGATGTCTCGGGGACAGACAATGGCTGGGCCTTCGTCCGGACAGGCTCGACCAAAATGCTTTTCCCTCGAGTTTCAGTGGTAGGATTGTTGGTAGGAATGTCAACAGGGGTTGTAACAGCTTCGTCAATAGGAGCCCTTGCAGAGATGATTATGGGTACGACAGTAACCTTTGGAGCAGCCACAAGGATGATCACGGGTCCAGAAACTGCTTTTGAGGGAGCAATTTCTGGAGAAAAGATCCTACCGCTTCGGGTAATTTTACTAGTTTTGGCAATATTGCTGATGTCAGAATCTTCTTCTTGTTTGATGCCATGGTAGTAAATGTCCCCTCCATAATTCCACGGCACAGTTTTTTCTGATTCATATAGGACTGGCCTAGGCATTGTGATTATTAGAGGAATTGTTTTCGGAACCGATGTAATTCTAACGGGTCTTTTTGAGACCCTGGAAGAATTGGCGGAGATGGTAATGATTGAAACATCTTCAATAGGAACAGGTGAAACAGGAGTACTTTCGAACAAAATCTCTTTGTTGTCTATCAAGCATTGAATTCTCGTTTTTAACAAAGGGCACCCAGTTGGTGAGGATAAGCAGAGGTGGCAGTCTTCATTACAACTCGGGAACACACTGGCTTTCAACAAGTTTATCTTAATGGTTGGAAGTGGAGTTACGAGTTCATCAACTGTGGCAACAAACAAATCTTCTTCAATAGCATTGGTATGGTGACCATGTCTAGGCATAGGAGCAGAAATGACATTTGGCTTCTCGGGTGCATCAAACTCAATTTCTTTTGCTTCAATGAGGTCTTGTATTTTGTTCTTTAAAGCTCAACAGTTATTAGTATCGTGACCAGGACTTTCCGAGTGATATGCGCAATGGGCATTGGGGTGATAATAAGGAGATGTTGTATTGGGGTTTTTCGGAGCTTCTTTCAAGGTTTCCAGGTTGGATCTCAGAAGATGCAGTAATACTTGGGACGGAGTCATGACAATTCTGGTGAATTACCTGACTGGCCTCTCCATCCTTGGTTGATTAATTCTTTGCTTATTAGGTATAGGCTTTGGAATCATAACATCCCCTACCATTGGTCGGCGTTCGTCTCTCCCTCGGTTTCTTTATGGATGTACAGCAGCTACCTCTTTCTTCCCAACAAAAGGCTTCCTTACAGCTGTAGAAGAATATGAATCCTTCTGAATCTTTCCACTTTTTATACCGGCTTCCACTCTCTCTCCAGTTAATGTTAGTTCAGTAAAACCTACAGATGAGCTTCCGATCAGATGGTTGAAAAAGGGACCAGACAGAGTGCCTAAGAATATGTCCATCAATTCCCTTTCAGACAGAGGGGGTTGAACTCTTCCAGCCAAATATCTCCATCTTTGGGCGTAATCCTTGAAACCCTCATTGGAAACCATGGCCATACTCTGGACTTGAGTACGGGTAGGCGCCAAGTCGGTGTTTTATTGATATTGCTTGTAGAAAGTTGCGGGAAGATCTTCCCAATTATGGACGTTGGCTCTTTCTAGTTGGTAAAACCAGTAGAGTTGTGTTCCAGACAGACTGTCCTGGAAAAAGTGCACCCATAAGTCTTTATTGGCGGTGTGGGGTTGGATTTTTCTTACATATGACCGGAGGTGCATTTTAGGGCATGATACTCCATCATATTTGGCAAATGTAGGCGCTTTGAACTTTGGAAGAATTACAATCCCCGACACTAGTCCCAAATCCTCAAAGCCTAAGCCTGGCACCTTTTGTACTTCCATCGCACTCAAACGCTCTTCAAGATATCTGTACTTGTCATCCACTGGAGGATATTGTTCCTCATAGTAGTATTCTTCTTCTTCCTCCTCTTCTTCTGATTCTGACGAGACCACTGTTTCCTTACCCTTCCCTTCCTGATTGTCCTTTTCTCTGGATGTGGTTGCGAAGTTTAAAGTCCTTCTTGTCTGCTCATGAAATCTTCTCCCCGTGTTCAAGACTTCATTTCCCTTCTTTGTCTTATTTTTCTTCTCTTCAGCTAGCAGAGTCTTCAATTCTTCTTTCCCCTTGGCTAGGGTCATGAGCAACTGTTGAAACTGCGTGTTCTGAGTTTGGAGATCTTTCACTGTTTGTTCGAGATCCATCTTACTGAAATAAACAGTAGAGAGAGATGAGGAAACTTTGTTGCGAAAGACATGTTTATATTATGATGAATGATATGTACATATGCAATGTTTTCATGGATTTCGAAGATTCAAGTTTGTTTTAGACAAAAAAGAACACACGTTATATTAATAAGATAAAGTTTTTGTAAATTAATGCCCCTTGGACAAAATAATACAAAACTCTAAGATAAAAAATTAGTGTGCATCCTCTTTGGTGCAATGTAGGCATTTAGCGTTCGCTCCTCCTGAAGTAGCCTAGTAAGTTCCAAAACCTTCTTCTCACTTGCGTAGAATTAGGCTTCGAAGGTATCTCGCTCTCCTTTGAGTTAGATCCAATACCTTTGTAGGTCTTCAAGAGATGTGGGCATGTCAGGATGTAGGATAGTGTATGGAATATCTCCCTCCTTGACAGGCTCAACAATTACCGGGAGAATAGAGGGATAAGGCATCATAAGACTTTGAGCGCGGGTTCGTACCCATTTGAGGTAAGGCTCAAGAGGGATGGAATTCTTATGCCTCAAAGTCTTTCTATCCACCTTGTTTATCTTCCTCCAAGCTTGGATAAATCTCAGGCGAAGACCTTGACCGTTGTTGTCGTAGTCGAATATCAAACCTTGAATCAGCATCTCGTGTGGGCCATCCCTTCGGGCATAACCAAACTGTCTTAAGGCTAAGCAAAGGTTGTAGGTGATTCCTCCCCTAATGCCAAGTAGAGGGACATTAGGGAATTCTCCATAACAGTCAATAATGATAACCTTCTCTTTGGATCGGGAGCACTAATGAACGTCTGAATGTTTGAGTGTCATTAACCTTTGTGACCACCTTGAACCTTGCTCATTCTTTAAGACTGAATGAGGAAGATGAGAAATAAACCATCTTTCCAAGAGAGGAGTGCAACACATAAGGACACCTCTTTTCCTCACTGTACGAGTGTGAAAAGAGTGTAGGATATCTCCTAGCAATGTAGGCACCGGATTGTGTGACATGAAGATTTTGACGGCGTTCACATCTATGAGTTGGTCAGGGTTTGGAAACAAAACCATCCCATAGATGAGGAGAGCCACAATTTCCTCAAAGGCTTGCAAGTCTAGGGAATTCCAACAGTTTTGGGCTTTCTCAAATAGGAACTTTGCTAAGAAGCCTTTGACACCACTTCTAGTTTCCCAATGAGTTGTGACATCAGATGAGTGCAAGTGTAGAACTTGAGCAATCTCTTATGGCTTTGAGTCTCTTTTCGTACCTTTGGAAGGTAGTTGATTGAGAATGGGAATCCTCAAGAGTTTGGAGAATTCTTCCAAAGTAGGCACAAGCTGGTAGTCGGGATATGTAAAGCAATGGTGCAAAGGATCAAAGAACTGAAAGAGCACCTTCAACATATCCTCCTCTGTGTTGGAGGTGACCAAGTTGAGTAGACGACCATGTCTCTCTGTGAAAGGAGAGTTCTCAGGGATCCTCTAAGCTAGCTCCTTTAGTTGTGGAGGGATTCTCAGAAGGTTGACTTGAATAGTTTTTATGCGAAGTGAATCCATATCCTGCAAAACAAGAACAAAGATGAATCTCGAAATCCTTGAAATGGTTAGTGGATGCGTATGATGCTTATGATGTCCATGATGTTATGTACAAGTATGTATATACAAAACAAAGCAAATAAGTCCCTATTTTAGGCTTGCATGAAGTTTTATAGGTAAGTACCCTCTTGAAGTTTAGTTGGCTCAACCTGTCCTAGTTAATAGTAACCGGGTTCTAAGGGGCTCAATATCACTGGATTGTTTCCTTGTTCATTGTTTCAGCTCAAGCCTCTTTCATGGCGACCGAAATATCCCAAGAAACCAACCCTTAATGAGTGTAGTATCGAGTATCTACCAACTTCGGACTGCACCAAAGCCGGTCATCTCACTACATCCTAAAGGCCAAGTTGGTCAAGTAAAGGTTCTAGAAGTTCGTTAGTGCTTCATGACATCACTCAGTGGCCCCATATTCTCTTTGATTAACTCAAAGGCTACCGGTACCTACAAATATGCAACACTAACAAAGCTATTGCTTAGACCATGTCAGTATACCCCGTACAGTTTCTGCAACGTATTGCTATTTACCTATAATGTATCCCAAATCCGGGTAGAGGATTCAAACCCAAACAAAGAACCAAATCGTGAAGCAAACAAATCAAACAATGTAAGCAAGTAGATGTGATCTAACCCTAAGGTAACCCCACTTTTAGTTAATATCCCCAGCAGAGTCTCCAGTTCTGTGATACGGTGGGAGAGCTGACTTGAGGTTTTTGCGTTTGATCGCAAATGTTGCGGTTAGCAAGAGTCGCCATCGACTTTTCTTTTATCCAAAAGGAAAGGTGAAAAAGCACAGGAAAGACCTTTGAGATGTTTTCTTGAGTTCGGGGTAGATTATAAAAAGGGAAGGTGTTAGCACCCTTTTCATCCATGGTTTTCCATGGGCTCTTAGTTACTTGCTAGATCACTTGCTTTTGTTTGAATGTGCTTGTGGTGTGGATTTTTTAAAGTATTTTGAAAATGTAACTTTGTAATGGTTCTCGTTTCTATAAGAACGTATACAAAGTGATTGTTTTGAAATTAGTTCAAAGAGGTGTTTGTGAGATGTGTTTTTGAAAGTGATTTTGAAAATGGAACTTCGTAATGGTTCTCGTCTTCATAAGAACGTATACAAAGTGTTTGTTTCGAAAATGTTTCAAAGTGGAAAGTGTGGGTGTATAAAATATTTTTTGTTGTGAGCAAGCGACTAACTGGGAGAGAAACTACCTACTCGAAAAGTCTTAAGTATGCTTTTCCTCCTCCTTTAGATGTTGTTATCTTATCATTGATTTTTATAAGAATCCCCATCGTTGGATGTGAAGGGACGGGCGTTTGGATCATCGTTGCACCATGATAGCAATGTTATGAGATGACTTAGCACTTTTCTTTAGGGACTAAGATCATTTTGAAAATGCAACTTTGATAGCATCATCGAGGGACTATGATCTTGTATTATTCGATTTGTTTGTGCTAAGACATCCCACATGTATAACATGGCCATTTTTGTAAGGAAACAAGTGGAATTACCCTAAGGGTGCATGTGTGCAAAGTGTGTTTTATTTGCATGCATTTAGTATTGATTAGGGTTGTCTATTTGTCAATTTCATGTCTTTCCATACACACCTAATTACTATACAGTATATGAAAGCAATAAAAATGCAAAAATGTAGAGTCCTACGCTATTACAACATTTTAGGAGGTGGGGTGTACAAGTTTATGAATGGGGATTGCAAATGAAAATAAGTCTTAAATTACTATTACAACCACATTGAAATGCATAAGAAGGTACAAGAAAATGTGAATTGAAACTTGTTTTGTTTTAAGAAAGTATTTTTAATCTTTTGGTTTTAAGAAATAAAATGAAATGTAAAAGAAATGTTTTTGATGTTTTCTGGTTAATGAAATAGAAAATGATAGCAAAAAACAATGAGAAAAGAAGAAAAAAACGAATCAGTGTATTGCTGATTAAAAATAAAGTCAGAGGTTCTGACCCTGGCACGCTGCAAAACAGAAACCTGTTAGTGAAAATGTATAAGGTCAGAAGTTTTGAACCTATTGGGAACGTAATAGTTTTCAGAAGTTCTGAAACTGCCAGTAATAAAACAGACTCAAGAAATCCTGGTGCCAATGAGAGAACTTGGTCTCTCTCTATACTAGTCAGAACATCTGCAATTTGGTTATTTCTCCACAAAACAGAAGACATGCATAGAACAGTTACAACAGGTGTCATAGTGTTTCAGAAACAAGAAATATCAGAATTATAAATCAGAGGCAAGTATGCATTCACTAATCCTAATTCTGAGTTCTAATTTCTCTAAGAAAGTTCTGAACTGATTTATTCTCTACTTAAGCAGACAGATGCATGAAATCTCAGAATATGTACAACATCATAAACATGATATCTACATTGTATTTTTGGGCATGCAAATCTGGCAATGCTTAAGTAATGTGATGAGAGTCAGCAGGAACTTACCTTGCAGCTGGAAGAAGTTCTGTAAACTGGAGTTAACCTCAACTCTGATGATATTCTGAACAGATTCTCCATGTACTCAGTAGGTTGAAAGTTTCCAACTTCTGGGGATGGCGAAGAGGTGATGTTCTGGTTTCTTTGAAGAGATAGATGGAGAGTGTATAGTGTGAACACAGAAGTTATGGTAGTTTCTAATGTGTGGATCAGAAGCTGTGTGGATGGTTTTTAGTCAAGAAATATTTGAGAACAAATGGAGTTTGAAGGCAAGGGATCAAAAATTAACAGGTTTTTGTATGTTGTGTTTATAGTTCTTGAAACTCTAGGAATTTTGGCATAGATTCAAGGCTTTTCTTTCTCTAATCTCACAAATTTTCTGGGCTCAGACCTGGACCTCTTCTCAGTGGCCAATGGTGTTCTATTTATAGGCAAAGTTTTATGGGTTTGAAATGTCAAGTAGCACCAACATCATACGCTAGATGCTGACTTACTCTTGAAGCAAGTTAAAAAAAGGTGTGATAGTTGACAGTTTTTAGCCTAGTCTGGATTAGCAAGAAGGGATTAAGGAAAAGTAAACCCATAATAGAAAAGTAGCGCATGGACCCATACCTAAATCTGTACAAAAGTATTTTTGCGCTACACGTGGAGAGATCCTTTGGACAAATACTTAAAAGTGGTTGTGAGCATTAATGAGCATTAAATGATGATTAGATTTGTCAAAATCAGAAATCCTGTAATGTGAGATTTTGCATCATTAATTAAATCTGGGCCAGAAGTTCCATTTCAGTGTAGTCCAAACAATGCACCCAAGTTCTGATCTTAGTATCTTATTGCTTCAACAAGATCTGAAGGATCCTTAGGATTTCCAGCATGTTTTGAAAGAGCATTCAGACTTTCTATCACGCTTTATAATCTTCTTTGTTTTACCCTAGCAAAAATCTGACTGAGCTTGCGTGGATGCTGAAGAGCCATGTTCTGACTGAAGATTAAATGCTGAATCATGCTTACAACTTTTGAATTTTTTCAGACGAGACAAACTTCACATTCCAACATGTCTTGATGAAATATGATTTTTAAGATTTGACTTTGATCCAAAAGTCAAAGTTTGACCTTTTAATGTGAAAATGACTATTTTTCCCTTGTGAGTGATTTTCCTTAAAAGTTGACGCTCAAGGCTTGGAATTGGATGGAAGCAAACTTGAGGATCCAGGGTTATTTCTTTGAGAAAATGAGAGGGCAAATTTTGGGGTACAACAATTCCATTTGGAGAAATGATGGAGAGTTATCGGAGATGGGCTTATAGATGCCATTTGGAAATGATTGTTGACAGAAGTGGACGAAGTCTGAATTTGACTTCAAACGGAAAAGAAATCAGAATAAACCTTTGGTCGATTTAAACTGGAACTAGCAGAAGTCTTAAATGTTGTTGAAAAGAATCAGAATAAATTTTGGAGCGATTTAAACTGAACCAAAAGATGTCTTAGATTAATCTTGCCTGGAAAGCATCAGAATAAATCTTGGTACAATTTATCTGAACCAGAGAAAAATTATCTACTTGGAAAGAATCAGGATAAACTGTTGAGAGGTTTAAAACTGAACCAGCAAGGATCCGGAGAAGCATCTGAACAAATTGTTGAGAGATTTATCTGAACCAGCAGAGATTTGGATAAGAATCAGAATAAATCGTTGAGAAATTTATCTGAACCAAAGATAATGTCTGCGAGGAAAGAATCAGGATAAACCGTTGAGAGATTTAAACTGAACCAGCAAGGATCTGGAGAAGAATCAGAATAAATCGTTGAGAGATTTATCTGACCCAGAGAAGATATCCGCGGGAAAGAAACAGAATAAACCATTGAAAGATTTAAACTGAAACAACAAGGGGGTCTGGAGAAGAATCAGAATAAATCATTGATAGATTTATCTGAACCAGAGAAAATGTCTATTTGGAAAGTATTAGGGTAAACCGTTGAGAGGTTTAAACTGAAAATGTCTGCGGGAAAGAATCAAGAAAAACTGTTGAGAAATTTAAACTGAACTAGCAGGAGTCTGGAGAAGAAACAGAACAAATCATTGAGAGATTTATCTGAACCAGAGAAGATATCTACGAGGAAAGAATCAGGATAAACTATTGAGAGATTTAAACTGAACCAGCAGGAGCCTCGAGAAGAATCAGAATAAGTCGTTGAGAGATTTGTCTGAACTAGAGAAGATATATGCGGGAAAGAATCATAACAAACCGTTGAGAGATTTAAACTGAACCAGCAGAAGTTTGAAGGAAACATTTTCTATGTAGATGGTCGACCAGTCCTTTCTCGGGAATTGATCTGTAAATGACTTGTTGAAAATATTTTTTTGTCGGAAATTTGTTGATGATAATTTCCTGTCGATTGATTCTTTCCTGAAAAGGTGAAGAGTTAATTGTATGCAATGCTACGATGCATGCAATGCATGGTATGATGTTGTTTTCTCAAAATAAATGAGATTTCACTGTATGTGCTTGTGTTGTCAATGTTATGACGTATGAATGTAATGTAAGGACATATTAATTGTTCTGCCATAGTGTTACCGGATTCGGGGAAAATAAATCCCTGAGTACTGCTGAGAACGAGGAGTGTAAGTCTTCGTACTTTGTTGTTGATGTGTTGATGGATGAATTTCCAACCCCCTTGTTTAGAGAAATAAACTCTATTGTGGAAGGGAAACTTCGTGCATTATTCGTGGATTTCGTGAAATCCTGCTGGGGAATTCTGAGAATCCTGGCGACTTTCACCTGGGAAACTTTGGAGCGGTAACTGGAGGTTTTGCTCTGTCAGGGATGTGAGAGCGCTTGATACCACTAGGCTGTATACTGGGGATACGTTAGTGATCCTATAATAGGATGTCTTTGTTTCCGCTCTTGCTGGGGAAAATACCTGCGTGGATTTTATGGAATAGCCTAAAGATATTATCCTGTTTCTTAAAGCCATTAGTGATTGTCTTTCTATTTTCTGTTCATTTGTAAATAGTAATCACGTTCAAATGCATATGTTCAAAAATAAATCATTGTACGTTTTTGTAAACAAAACACAAAAAAAGAAAAACAAATAGTTTTGCACTTTCAAAAGGGATATATTTATATTAACTTGAATAAGTCTTTTTTGTGCAATGAGACGAGCATTCTAGTAAGAGAATGTCGTCGTAAAAAATGAAAATTGATACAAAGAAAAGATAGCTATGTGAAATAATCCCACGGGGTTCCCATTCTGCTATAGTCTTCGTGTCTCTGAGTGTCTTGTCTACTTATCACCTCGACGAAGCTGATTGGATTGATTAGAATCGTTTGAGCTGATTGGTCGACGCTGAAGATTGTTTGCAAGATGATCCAACGGGACATAGTCATACGCTTTAATTCCCTAACTTTTGCCTGGACCTCCCTTTTAGGCTTTTGATCCACCAGGATACCCTTTTTTGCCCAAGCCTCCCTTTCAGGTTTTCAGCTTGCCGGGTGTACATATTTTTTTTTGTATTTTATCCCTAATTTTTGCCCGAACCTTTTGGTTCGCCGGGATGCCCTAATTTTTGCCTAGGTCAGTCGACCTAGCGGGTCCTTGTTCATGCGTAGTATCTTTTAGCTATGTCCGTATTTATAGGGTGTGGAAGGTCGTCTCCATCCATAGTGGTCAAGATCATTTCTCCACCAGAGAATATGTTTTTGATCACAAATGGTCATTCATATATAGGAGTCTATTTGCCCTTGGGATCACCTTGCGGCAGTATGATGCGCTTGATCACAAGATCCCCGACTTGATATACTTGGCGTCTGACCTTTTTGTTGAAAGCCTTGATCATTCGTTTCTGATATATTTGACCATGGCAAACATCAGTAAGCCTTTTCTCATCAATTAAGTTCAGTTGATCAAGTCGAGTCTGAATCCAATCTTCTTTGTTCAGCCCAGCATCCTTCATAATCCTCAGAGAGGGGATCTGGACCTTAATAGGTAAGACAACCTCCATGCCGTATACTAGAGAATAGGGTGTTGCCCCAGTTGATGTGCGAGCTGTGGTACGATGCCCGTGGAGAGCGAATGGTAGCATCTCATTCCAGTCTTTGTAGGTCACTGTCATTTTTTGTATGATCTTTTTGATGTTTTTGTTAGCGGCTCCTACAGCGCCATTCATCCTTGGCCGGTAAGGGGAAGAATTGTGATGCTGGATCTTGAATTGCTCGCACAAGGTGGTGATCATAGTGTTGTTTAGATTCATATCATTATCAGTGAGGATTCTCTCTAGGATACCGTACTGATAGATGAGATTCTGTTTGATGAACAGGGCGACAACATTCTTGGTAACAGAAGTGAAAAAGGCCGCCTCCACCCATTTTGTGAAATAGTCAATGGCCACTAAGATGAAGCGATGTCCATTGGAGGTCGTTGGCTTTATTTCCCCAATCATATCAATTCGCCACATAGCAAAGGGCCAAGGAGCCGTCAAGACATTCAGAGGAACCGGAGGTACGTGCACTTTATCAGCATAAATCTGACACTTATGGCAAGTCTGAGAGTGTTGATAGTAATTTGCTACCATGGTAGACCAATAATAGCCTGCCTGTAGGATTTTCTTTGCCATCGTATGCCCACTGGAATGGGTACCAAAAGTTCCTTCGTGCAATTCAGCCATGATCCTTTCAGCTTCGACTTTGTCTACGCACCAAAGTAATACAGAGTCATGATTGAGTTTGTACAAAATGCCATTACTAAGGAAAAACTTAGCCGAGAATCTTCTTAAGAATTTCTTGTCATTAACTGAAGCTTCTTCCGGATATTCTTGAGACTCGAGATACCTCTTGACTTCGTGAAACCAGGGTTGGTCCACTACTTCTTCAGTATTAATCTCGTGACAGTGTGTTAGTTCATTCATTCGTTCGATGGTGATCCAGGGAGCCTCGTTATCCCAATTAAGTTTAAACATAGATGACATTGTAGCAAGTGCGTCTGCTAGCTGATTTTCTTCTCGCGGAAAATGCTCGAAGGTAATCTTCTCAAAATGTGGCAGCAATGTCAAAACATGTTCTTTGTAAGGGATAAGGTTAGGGTGTTTGGTGTCCCATTCCCCTTTGATCTGACTGATGACCAAAGCTGAATCTCTGAACACACTCAATGATTTGATCCCCAAATTTATGGCAACTCTGAGACCAAAGATGCACGCTTCATATTCTGCCATGTTGTTTGTACAATTGAAGCAGAGTCTTGCGATAAAGGGAGTATGAAACCCTCCAGGAGATACGAGTACAACACCAATACCATTGCCAAGTGCGTTGGATGCCCCATCAAAAAACAGGATCCATCGGGATCCTTGTTCAGGTCTGTCATATGGTCTGATCTCTTCACAATTGTTTACCATCATGATGTCCTCATCTGGGAATTCGAACTTCATGGATTGGTAGTCTTCCACAGCTTGGTGAGCAAGGTGATCAGCTAGTACACTGCCCTTTATTGCTTTCTGGGTAGTATATTGTATGTCATATTCTGTCAGGATCATCTGCCATCTTGCTATTCTCCCAGAGAGAGCAGGCTTCTCGAAGATGTATTTTATTAGATCAATTTTAGATATCAACAAGGTAGTATAGGTCAGCGTATACTGTCTTAACTGGCGAGCAGCCCATGCCAGAGTGCAGCAAGTTTTCTCGAGTAGTGAATATCTTATTTCACAGTCGGTAAACTTTTTGCTCAGGTAATAAATAGCATGCTCTTTTCGGCCAGACTCGTCATACTTCCCCATCACACACCCTATTGAGTTTTCTAAAACAATCAGATACAAGATCAATGGCCTTCCCTCGACGGGTGGCAACAACACAGGAGGCTCTTATAAGTATTCTTTGATTTTGTTAAAAGAAACTTGGCATTCGTCATTCCACTTGACTACTTGATCTTTCTTCAACAATTTGAAGATCGGTTCACAAGTAGCTGTCAGGTGATAAATGAATCTGGAAATGTAATTCAAACGTCCTAAAAATCCTCTGACTTCCTTCTCAGTATGAGGAGAAGGCATCTCTTGTATCGCTTTAACCTTGGCAGGATCAACCTCGATACCTTTGTTGCTGACGACAAAGCCTAGGAGTTTACCAGACCGTACCCCGAATGTGCATTTATTTGGGTTCAACCTCAGCTTGTATTTCTTCAGCCTCTCAAACAACTTCTGTAAATGATCGAGATGCTCTTCTTCTGTTTGAGATCTGGCTATCATATCTTCCACGCAGACCTCTATTTCGTGATGTATCATGTCGTGAAATAGATCTACCATGGCACGCTGATAGGTTGCCCCAACATTCTTCAGTCCGAATGGCATGACCTTATAGCAGAATGTGCCCCACTGTGTAACAAAGGTTGTTTTCTCCATATCCTCAGGCGCCATTTTGATTTGGTTATAGCCTGAGAAACCGTCCATGAAGGAAAACACTTTGTGTTGTGCCGTATTGTCAACCAGAATATTAATGTGGGGGAGCGGGAAGTCATCCTTGGGGCTTGCCCTATTCAAATCTCCATAGTCCACACACATTCGCACTTTGCCGTCTTTCTTGGGCACGGGAACAACATTGGCAACCTTTTGGGGATAAGAGGTGACAACCAAGAATCCAGCGTTGAATTGCTTCATGACTTCTGCTTTAATCTTTTCTGAAATATCAGGTCTCATGCGGCGAACCTTTTGCTTTACTGGCGGACAATCTTCTCTTATAGGCAGACGATGTACCACAATGTCTGCATCAAGTCCTGGCATGTCTTCATATGACCAGGCAAAGACTTCAACATAATCGTGCAACAACTGAATCAGACATTCCTTGACACTGGATTCCAGATTGGCACCCACCTTGACCTCTTTTTTGTCTCCTTCAGTACCTAGGTTGATTGTATCCACGGGTTCCTCGTGAGGTTGAATGGTCCTTTCTTCCTGTTGTAATAACCTGACCAATTCCCCTGGTACCTCACAATCTTCCTCACCTTCGTCTTCGGCTTGGTAGATCGGATTTTCAAAGTCACAATAGGCCATAACAGATCCGTTACCCATGGGATCCTGATTGGATGTATATCTGCATTTTAATATGTGAGTGTGTGTAAGAGCATAGCTATCTCTTAAAGAAATAAAATGTAATAAAAGAAAGACAAAGAGCACAAAAATTTGCATGCAAAAACGTCCATGATTCATTGATGACATATGAGAATGAAGTAACAACCCTCACAAATGGACCATTGTGCCTCGGGTAAGACACAAGATTTTAAAGTTTAAATTGTTTAAATATTACAAGCCTGAAAACATTAAAAGACAATTGTTCTTGAATAAAAGTAATAGGGACAAAATCTTTGACCTCCCAATTGTTGAGTCCTCCGCTGATGGTTGGAAAAATCCACTCGTCCATATCACAGCTGCCATCACTGCCTTCTATTGCATTGACTCCCTGATTGCTGATATGCAAAGGTGGTCCCCTGGCACGAGAACATCGAACAGCTCTTTGGGCCTCTGTAGTGAATCCCAAACCAAATTTATCGGACTTGTAAGGAAAATCTGGAAGTTGACCCCATATGATACACCCGCCTTCTTCAACTACTACTCTAGCATCTTTCAAAGAGGCCATCTTCAGTGGAGGTCTGGTAATCTTCATAACTTTGGGAGTAGACTTGGTTGTCGCAACTGTTTGTGGAACCTCCTCAAAATTCTGACAAGGAGTCTCAATGAATTCACCATCCATTTCAACATACCTGAAAGAGTTCAGGTGGCTAACCATGTACTCCTCCTCCCCGTGAACTGTGACAATTTTTCCTTTGATCGGGTATTTTAGCATCTGATGTAGGGTAGAAGTGACAGCACCAGCACCATGGATCCAGGGTTGACCCAATAGACTAAAGTATGAAGGGTGAATATCCATCACATAGAAAGTTGAATCAAACGTCTGAGTTCCAACTTTTATGGGGATATTAACTTCTCCGTGCACTGTCCCCTTAGAACTATCAAAGGCCCTCACTATGATGTTTCTAGGCTTTAAAGTGAGTCCCTCACAGTCCAGTCGGTCGAGAGTGTTTTTGGGCAAGACATTCAATGATGAGTCGGTATCCACCAGAACGTAGCCAAGTGTGGTGTCACTGCATTCAATGGAAACATGCAAGGCATCATTGTAATTCCTTCCCTTGGAAGTTAAATCAGCGTCGAAAAAGCCCAATCCGTTATCAGCAGTTAGACTGGACACACAATTCTCAAATTGGTCGATGGAGGTCTCTTGGGGCACGTGGGCGGTCTTGAGAAAGTTTACCAAGGCTTTGGCATGGGCATCAGAACATAAAAGTAAAGACAATAATGATATCTTCGAGGGGGTCTTCCCCAACTATTCTACAATGTTGTAGTCACTTTTCTTGATTATCTTCAGTATTTCTTCTATCTCCTTTATAGAAGCTTCAAGGATGATCTCGGGAAGCTCTCTCGCTTGGATATGCTCATTCAAGACCTTTTTGCCCCTTGTCTCGGTAGCAGGGATAACAGTAGGATTATTACTGGGAGTGTTAGTAGGAGTGGCAGTGGGGATGATCACAGGAGTAGCAACGATCTTTGGAGAAATCTCGGGTGAGAAGACTCTTCCACTTCTTGTTATCTTACTGGTCCCAGTGATATTACTGATGTCAGGATCAGTATCTCTTGCCACTTCATCTTTGATGGTCAACTGATCTTGCTTGACGCCATAGTAATAGACGTCAGCCCCATAGTTCTAGGGAACAGCTTTATCTGAAGAGTATGATATTGGTCTTGGCATAATGATGATTAGAGGTGCAGACCTTGGAACAGATGTAATCCTGACGGGTCTTTTGGTGGAGACCCTGGGAGGATTGTTGGAAATGGTGATTATTGAGACATCTTGATAAGAAGTTATGGTAAGAGGAATCTTTTCAAAATAAGATTTCTTTGCTAGTTATCAGGCGTTGAACGCCTATCTTTAGCAACAAATAGCCATTTGGTAGAGACTTGCATAAGTGACAATTCTTATCACATCCCGGGAATAGACCGGCTTGCAACAGGTTCTGTTTAATGGTTAATAGAGGAGTAGTTAATTCATTCACGGAGGAGACAAAATGATCATCATCAATGGCGTTGACACCTTGACCATGTCTGGGCACTGGCGCCGTTATTACATTAGGCGTTTCTGGGGGATCAAACTCAAGCTCTTTCGCATCGATAAGGTCTTGTACCTTATTCTTCAAGGCCCAACAGTCGTTTGTATTATGCCCCAGGCTTTCAGAATGATAGGCACATCGAGCGTTCGGGTTGTAGCGAGGAGAAACAGTGTTGAGGTTCTTGGGAGCTTCTTTTAAAGTTGCCAGATTGGTTTTCAAAAGGTATGGAAAAACTTGGGACATGGTCATGTTGATTCGGGTAAATCATCTCATGGGCGCTTCTGGCTTGCGTTGATAATTTCGCCGTTGATTTGGCACGGGATTAGAAATCATAACAGCCCCTACCGCCGGGCGACGTTCAGTTTTGTTTTGATTCCTATGGTCATATGCAGCACTGACCTCCTTCTTTCCAACAAAGGGTTTCTTCATCATTCTCGAGGATGCATCTCTTTGAATTTTGCCACTTATTATACCGGCTTCGACCCGCTCACCAGTCATGATTAGTTCAGTAAATCCAGCTGAGGAACTTCCTATCAGATGGTTGAAGAATGGACCTGATAAGGTGCCTAGGAACATATCCATTAATTCTCTGTCAGATAGAGGGGGTTGGACTCTGCCTGCGAGATCCCTCCATTTTTGAGCATAGGTTTTGAAACCTTCACCTGCACCCATAGACATGCCTTGCAATTGCGTCTGAGTTGGAGCCAAGTCAGCATTATACTGGTATTGTTTGTAAAAGGCGGCAGCCAAATCTTCCCAATTGCGAATATTGGTCCCTTCCAACTGATATAACCAATCTAACTGCGTCCCTGACAAGCTCTCTTGGAAAAAATGCACCCACAGATTCTTATCAGTCGTATGGGGTTGAATCTTTCTAACGTATGACCTTAAATGCAGCTTCGGGCAAGAGAAACCGTCATATTTAGCGAAAGTGGGGACCTTGAATTTTTGCGGGATGATAACCCCTGAGACAAGTCCTAACTCTTCAAAATCCAATCCGGGTACCCTCTGGACTTCCATAGCATTCAAACGATCCTCTAGCTCTTTGTATTTATTATCAGCAGGAGGATACTGCTCCTCAGAGTAGTCAGGTTCTTCCTCTTCTTCGGATGCTGGGTTATTGTTCACTTCCTTGGTCCTGTCTTCTTGATTATCTCCTTCACTCGATGATGTTGCAAAGTCTAAAGTCTGTCTGGCTTGTCCTTTGAACCTTCTTCCCATGATCACAATACCAGGTGGTTTCTTCGCTTTCTTCTTCTATTCTTTGGCCAGTAGAGTCTTCAACTCCTCTTGACCTTTTGTTAGAGTCAAGAGCATTTGTTGAAATTGGATGTTCTGCGCCTGAAGATCTTTCACTGTCTGTTCAATATCCATCTCACTGAAATAAACAGTAGAAGGATAAGAAGGCCTGTTGTAAGAAACATGTATGATGTTATGATGAATGAAGATGCAATATGCAAATGATTTCAAGGAAATTAGAGATTTAAATTTGTTCAAACCAAAAAATAACACACGTTATATTAATAAATCTAAGTTTGATTACATCATGCCTCTTTGGGATTACAATGAAAGAAACAAAATACAACAAAAAACTCCTAAGACAGAAAGGTTGAACTCATCCTCTTTGGCGCGATGTAGGCGTTCAGATTTCGCTCTTCATGAAGTTGCTTGGAGAGTTCAAGAACCTTCTTCTCACTGGCGTAAAATTGGGCTTCAAAGGTGTCTCGCTCTTATTTCAACTAAACCCAAGCTTTCTGCAAGTCTTCGAGAGAGGTAGGCATGTCAGGATGAAGGACAGTGTATGGGACGTCTCCTTCAACAACAGGCTCTATGATAACAGGGATGATGGAAGGGTAAGGCATCATGAGACTCTGAGCACGAGCCCGTACCCACCTAAAGTAAGGCTCGAGAAGGATAGAGTTTTTGTGTCCTAAATTCCTACTGTTCACCATACTCCAAGCTCGTGTAAACCCCTGGCGGTAACCTTTGTCTTCTTTGTCGTAGTCAAACACTAAACCTTGAATGAGCATCTCATGAGGGCCATCTCTTCGGGCATACCCAAACTGTCGAAGAGCTAAGCAGGGATTGTAGGTGATACCTCCCCTAATACCATGTAAAGGGACGTTACGGAATTCCCCATAGCGGTCAATGATAGAGACCTCTTCCAAGGATCTCGAACACCAACGGATGTCAGAATGGATGAGGGACATCATCCTTTGAGACCATGTTAGTCTTTGCTCATTCTTTAATGTTGATTGAGGTAGGTGTGAAGTGAACCACTTAGCGATTAGGGGGATACAACACAAGAGAGTACCTCTTTTCTTCATGGTGCGGGTATGAAGGCAATGCAAGATGTCTCCCAGTAAGGTAGGTACAGGATTGCGAGAGAGAAAGACTTTGATGGCATTAACATCTATGAATTGGTCCGAGTTGGGGAATAGAACCAAACCATAAATGAGAAGAGCCAGGACGTCTTCAAAAGCTTGGAAATCCATGTCATCCCAGAATGAACGAGCCTTCTCCAATAGAAACTTGGCTAGGAAACCTTTGACCCCTCTTCTTGTCTCCCAATTGGCTATGATGTCAGCTCTTTTCAGATGTAAAGCTTCGGCGATGACTTCAGGCTTTGGAATCCCTTCTAGACCGGTGAACGGTATCTGATCAAGCACGTGCACCCCTAAGAGTAGAGAGAACGCTTCCAGTGTAGGTATCAACTGATAGTCCGGGAAAGTGAAACAATGATGTACATGATTAAAGAATTGGAACAACACACACATCATCTCTTCTTGGAAACTGGATGTAACCAAACTGAGGAGTCGACCGTATTTCTTGGTAAAAGGAGAATCCCCGGGCACTCTTGAGGCTAACTCTTGAAGTTGAGGGTGTGCTTTTACAAAGCTGATTCAGATGGTGTTTCTTCGGACGGAATTCATGACCTACAAAATAAAAACAAAGATAAATTTCTAAATCCTTAGAATGGTTAGTGAACATGCTTATGATGCTTATGATTTTTATGATGTTATGTACAAGTAAATATATACACACACATCAAATAAGTTCCTATGTTTTAGGCTTGCATGGGGTTTTATAGTTAAGTACCCTCTTAAAGTTAGTTGGCTCAACCTGTCCTAGTAATAGTGATCGGGTTCTAAAGGATCTCAATATCACCGACCTTTCTCTTAGGCATTGTCTTAGCACAATCAATCTTTTCTTGCGGCCGAGATATCCCAAAAGTCTAGCCTCAATGAGTGTAGTTTCGAGTATCAACCAATTTTCAGCTCTACACTGAAACTGGTTATCTCACTACGTCTTAATTGCCAAGTTTGTCCAATTAGGGTTCTAAAGTCAATTAGTGCTTCATGATGCCACTCAGCGGCCCCGTATTCTCCTCGATTCACCACGAGGGATACCGGTACCCATAAATGCGTCACACTAACTTAGTCATTGCTTCAACCATATCGGTCTACGTCGTACAGTTTCCACAATCTATTTCTACTTACCTAAAAAGGTGTCCCAGATCCGGGTGGAGGACCAAAGCAAGCCCAATACAAAAGAACAAAATATAAAGCATGCAAAGAAACAAGTAACGGTGATCTAACTCTAAGGTAACCCCACTTTCATTATTCCCCAGCAGAGTCGCCAGTTCTGTGATACGGTTTCAAGGGGGTAATGAAGTTTAGAAAGGGTTTTAAGGAATTTGCAGAAATGTTGTAGCGTATGGAGGAAATTGTGATAAGTTTTCTTTGTGAGTATTTTTTCTAATACTTTTCTTCTCCTCCTTTTCTGTTTAAGATGGATCTATTATATCAGTGAGATAGTGTGAAAATGGGGGGAAAAGTATAGCTTTTGAACTGTATTATGGTATACTACTTTGTAACTTTTAAGGGCAGCCTTTTGTTTTTGGTAATTCTGTGTATGGACAACAATGGAGCAGATTTTCTTGGCTTATTATGCAGGTTTTATGTAGTTTTTTTTTACTTTTTATGGGCAGGTTTGCAGGCTGGCTTGTAGTGGTGCAGAGGTCTGTAATGGACTGAAATGGACATCAGTTTTTTGGGCTTCATTGAAGATGTTTGGGCTGCTGTTTGGACTGGTTTGGCCTTGAAGACAGGGCAGCAACAAAGCTATTTTGTGGAGCTGTTCTGAATTGTTGGACAGTGTGATACGGTGGCCAGAACCGGGACGTGGTTTCCCTATTTCGTTAAGGAAATTTGCTGGTTTACGTTTTGCGTTTGTTTTTGCAAAATGTCGCGGTAAGCAAGAGTCGCCACCGACTTTTATTTCATCCAACAAGGAAAGGAAAAAAGCATAGAAAAATTCCTTTTTCGAGATATTTCTGAGTATGGGGGGTAGATTTTATAGAAAGGGAAGGTATTAGCACCCTTTTTATCCGTAGTTATCTATGGGCTCTTAGGTACTTGCTCATCATTTTCAAAATTGTTTTCTTTGTGTTTGTGCACTTTGAAAAGTTTTTGTTTTGATTTCAATTTAACTCTTGCTTCTGTCTTCAAGTGTGTAATGAAGTGTTTTTGAAAACATTGTTTATAAAGGAGTGTAAGTGTGAAAAATTTGTTTGGAATGAGCAAGTACGAACTAATCTACCTACTCGAAAAAAGAATTGTTCTATGCTTCTTTCCTTTAGACAATGCTATCCCACTATTAGTGAGTAGGTAGCACCGTCGTTAGAGTTTTGAGGGTCAATTCGAAAGGGACGTACGATCACTAAAGCAATGTTAGGACGTCTTAGTAGTAACCCTAATGTCTTAGATCATTTATCTGAGGCAACAATATCTGAGGCAACCATTCCGAGGCAACTTGATCTTTGGACAAAAGGACGACCACTAAAACATCTTATACTCAATGACCATTTACCGAAGGCAACCAAGTGGGAGTGTACCCTAGGAGTGCGCATGTGCGAGTGATTTAGTTTCAATTTATTTTATCTTTGCACATTTAGGGTGATCTAATTGTTTTAAAATTAGACATACATTCTTGTCATGCAAACCCTATTATCAAGCATCTAACAGTTAATAATTTGCGAAATTTAAAATGCGGAAATTAAAACTACGCTATTACAAGGCTTCAGGTATTTACATAGCCAAAAACAAACCCTTTGAAAATAAAGCGATAAATGTAAATAAACGTCCTAATTAAACTATTACAAATTGTAGGCAGTTACATCAATATGGTAAATAATAAAAATAAAACGCGCGAGAAGAATTAAGATCGACGAGAATTTAAGGTTTTGACCCTTCTAACCTAATTAAAAGAAAATTTGTTTTTTTGTTGTTTTTAATAAAAGAAATAGGTTTTCTAAATTAAATATGCAATTAATTAGTTAATTAAATTAATTAATAAAAATAATTACATGACCTATTTTGGTTTCTTTGGTTATTTTAGGAAAAAATAAAATATAATTAAGTTAGTAATAAAATCTATTTATTCTAATTATTTTTAAGTTATTTACAAAAAGAAATTAAAGTTTTACCTAAAATTAAAATTTAATTAAGAAAAAAATCCTAAATCTATTTTTATGTGATTTTTATATTTGTTTATTGATAAAAAAAATAAAAGGGATTAAAAGAAATAAATAAAACGAATAAAACATCAAAATAAAGATGGCCCTAGTAGCAAAAGTAAACAGGGGGTGCAATCATCAGAAATCCCTAGGCCCGAATCTTCGAAAGCTTCATGCTCTAACTATGGTGTTTTTTGATTCTTGCGTGGAACCTATGATTCAACCATCCATATTTGTTCTATATAAACTCAAACAAACGTTAGCATACCATAAAATGTGATTAAAATTAGAGATTCAAAGTTTAAAATTTTAGCAAACCGGTGTTGTCAAATGGGGGCGTGCTAGGCGTGTGATGGATTGATCTTGGGCCTTGTAAGACTCTTGAGGACTTCAAGATAATGGTTTGAGGCTTGATGTCAATTGAGAGAGACCGGAACCTCGAGATATGACTTGTACCAATTCTTTGATTTTTGGAGGGCTTTTTGAAGAGCTTTTTAGAGAGGATTTTCGTCCCTTTCAAGCTTGTATGGCTCTATATTTATATAGGAGAATGAGGAGACAAGAAAGCATGGAAAGAATCTCCCTCATAATGTTGTGTTTTAAGACCATGATCAAAATTTGAAAAAAATGCCATATTTGATTATTTTATGCCATTTTCACATGTGGATGAACCTGGACATATTTGAAGAGTTATTGCACGAAATCAATTGACTTAAACCAGCATAAAACTTTCCCAAAATGGATTCACATCAAAATTTATATTATTTCTATTATTTATTTATTTAACTCTGAATTTTAATTAATAAAATATCAAAATAAATAGCATAAATAGTAGAAAAATGTATGGGTGGGCTTAGAGGTCGTGGACCATGTTAGGAATGAGTTTCAAACTTGAAAAGATAGGCCCATTTGGAAAAATTCCAAGTTTGGTCAATATTTGCTTCATGCATTTTTTCAAAAATTGTCCAACTTTGACAATGCATATCTCTCTCAATTTTAACCTTATCAGGGTGTTCTTGGACTTTTTAGAAAGCTTAGGATATACAATAATAGACCTCTTTGGTTTCATCTCAATTGAGTCTTCCATGTTCATGTATGAAGCTTTGATAAAAAAAGGTGTTTTTGTTGACTTTCCAAAATGACCTATAATGTCCAAATTCATAACTTCTTGTGAGTTCATATTTTCAACTTGGGAGATGAAGATGGATTGTAGGGAATTGCATCCTATTCAAAACGAGATTTAAATGGGTCATTTCTCATAAAGTATGAGAAAGTTATGCTTGGTCAAAGTTGAGTTGACTTTTCCTACAAAACCCTAATTTAGTAACTTTTGAATCTTGATGAATTATGAGCAATACTTGATGAATAATGATCAACCCTTGATCAAATGATGAAATATCCTTCAAAATGAGAATGTTGACAAAAAATCTTAAAGTTTGACTGTATATAGGTCACAGTTGACTTTTGCCCTAGCATAGTCGATTTTTGGACCTTTGAGCAATTGATTGAGCAAACTTCCTCTGCAAGGCTTGAAATTTGACATGGATGATCTTGAGAACATGTTAGGAAATTGGGGAGCACTTGAGGTCATTTGGACTCAAGGATCTTGATGCAACACAAAACCCTAATTTGGGGTAGACTGCCTTAGGAGAGAGCTTGTCTGACCAACTCTTGAGCAACCTTGGGCAACTTGGAGATTTTTCTTGCAATGTCTTGAGAAATATGGGAGGGCAAATTTTGGGGTACAACAGCTTCCCCTGTTCAATCTTCTTAAACTTGACGATGTAGATTGGCTTTCATGCCTTTCGTGATCCGAAGGTGGAAGATGATTGAACACTAGAGTGCCTAGAAATTTGCACTCGCATGAAGTGGTAGTTGCTTTGTGATGTCGAGAATGGGCTTACAGATGCCATTTAGAGGAGTGTCGATCACATAAGAGATTCCTTAGCGAGAGCTTGCATACCTGCTGTTGAGGAAGATTCCGCTGGGGAAGTCTGATTTTTGTTGAGATTTAGGAACTTGCCCATAATTCAACTGAGGTGTCGAGATTTAGGAACTTGCCCGTAATTCAACTAGGGGTGTTGAGATTTAGGAACTTGTCCGTAATTCAACTGAGGTGTTGAGATTTAGGAACTTTCCCGTAATTCAACTGAGGGGGGAAACATCTTCGTCGAGATTTAAGAACTCGCCCGTAATTCAACTTAGAAAACTTCTCTGTTGAGATTTAGGAACTTGTCTGTACTTCAACGGAGGAACACTTTTATTGAGATTTAGGACCTTGTATGTACTTCAACTGAGAGAACATCTCTGCTGAGTTTTTAGAACTTGTCAGTAATTCGACTTGGGGAAACATCTTCGTCGAGATTTAAGAATTCGCTAGTAATTCAACTGAGAAAACTTCTCTGCTGAGATTTAGGAACCTGTCTGTAATTCAACGGAGGAACACTTTTGTCGAGATTTAGGACCTTGTCTGTACTTCAACTGAGAGAACATCTCTGCTGAGTTTTAAGAACTTGTCAGTAATTCGACTTGGGGAAACATCTTCGTCGAGATTTAAGAACTCGCTCGTAATTCAATTGAGAAAACTTCTCTACTGAGATTTAGGAACCCGTCTGTAATTCAACGGAGGAACACTTTTGTCGAGATTTAGGACCTTGCCTGTAATTCAACGGAGAAAAACTCCGTTGAGATTTAAGAACTTGTCGATAATTCGACTTGGGGAAACATCTTCGTCGAGATTTAAGAACTCGCCCGTAATTCAACTGAGAAAACTTCTCTGCTGAGATTTAGGAACCCGTCTGTAATTCAACGGAGGAACACTTTTGTCGAGATTTAGGACCTTGTTTGTAATTCAATTGAGAAAAACTCTGTTGAGATTTAAGAACTTGTCAGTAATTCGACTAGAGGAAACATCTTCGTCTAGATTTAAGAACTCACCCGTAATTCAACTGAGAAAACTTCTCTGCTGACATTTAGGAACCCGTCTGTAATTCAACGGAGGAACCTTGTCGAGATTTAGGACCTTGTCTGTAATTCAACTGAGAAAAACTCCGTTGAGATTTAAGAACTTGTCAGTAATTTGACTTGGGGAAACATCTTCGTCGAGATTTAAGAACTCGCCCGTAATTCAACTGAGAAAACTTCTCTGCTGAGATCTAGGAACTCGTCTGTAATTCAACGGAGGAACTTTGTTGAGATTTAGGACCTTGTCTGTAATTCAACTGAGAAAAACTCCATTGAGATTTAAGAACTTGTAAGTAATTCGACTTAGGGAAACATCTTCGTCGAGATTTAAGAACTCGCCCGTAATTCAACTGAGAAAACCTCTCTACTGAGATTTAGGAACCTGTCTGTAATTCAACAGAGGAAAAAGCTTCATAGCTTTGAATTTTGTGAGAATTTAACCGCATCCTTCCTGAAAGATAAAGGTTAGTTGTATGTAATGCATGATATGTATCGAGCAATGACGTTCTCAAAATAAATGAGATTGTGTTGTATGATGCGTATATGCATGTGTCATGATTTATAGAAATGTAATGTTTTTAGCTAGGGAAAATAAATCCTGAGTAGCTGCTGGAGAAAAAAGGTGAATTCTTCGTTTCCGCTGGGGATAGCGAATGAAGATGATTGTGAGAATAAACCTGCAGGAGAGGATAACTTCACTGGGGAATAAACTGATGAGGAGATTACTCTGGGGAAGAGATGCTCTGTTGAGGATTCCGCTGATAAATTCCGCTGGGGATGAATTACCGTTGTTGGTGATACTGAATCCTGTTGGGGATGTGAGTTTTTATTGGTGGAAGGAATGAACTCCGCTGGGGATGATTTTTTCAATAACGACCTTACTAGGGATAACCTTTTAGGCTCTACTGGGGACAATCTGCCGGAGTATACTGGGGATGATTCTCCAAACTTCACTAGGGAAATTTTTTCAGACTGCACTGGGGAAACTTTCCGAACTCCACTGGGGATATTTTATACTCCACCGGGGATGATAAGAGTTTTCAGCGCTGATGATAGATAAACTCTGTTTGGGGAGAGTATTATCGATTCATTCGCGGTCACGAGTCTTAGCTGGGGAGAGCTAACATTATTGCCTTTTCTTACTCTGCGGGGAGTGGAAGTATTTCAGCCATATTCTTCAGCTAAATTTACCTTGTACCTTATGGACAGAGCAACTGTACAGTTTGGACAATTCTTACTTTCCCCTGTTTCTGATATTACAAGTAATCGTCTTTTGTTTCGCATGTAAATATTCACGAGCAATAATTAATGTCAAATGCATATATCAAAAATGAATATTGGACGTTCTTTGCAAAACAAAATAGATAAAGGAACAATAGCTTGAAATTTCTTTGAAAATGAATTGTATTGATTTTGAAGTTTGGCCTGCAAATAGGCGTTTTGTACAAGAGGATGACATCCTAGTAAGAGAACTCCGCCGAACAAATAGAATTTATACAATTTGTGAAAACAAGGAAAAACAACTATGTGAATAATCCCACTGGGTTCCAACTCTACTATTGCCCTTATGTCCTCAAGCATCTCATCACTTTGCTACTTGGTTGAAGGTAGATCAGATTGTTTAGTGTCGTCAGAGCTTGATAGTCGATACCGAAGTCTGGTTGCGAAGTGATCCAATGAGACATAGTGTTACGCTTTAATCCCTAAATTTTGCCTGGACCGCCCTTTCGGGTTTTCAGTCCACCGGGATACCCTTTTTTGCCCAAGCCACCTTTTCAGGTTTTCGACTTGCCGGGTGTACAGATTTTTCATTTTCATCCCTTATTTTTGCCCGAACCCTTTTGGTTCGCCGAGAAGCCCTTATTTTTGCCTAGGCCAGTCAACCTAGCGGGTCTTTGATTATGCATAGTACTTTTCACTATGTCTGCATTGACGGGGTGAGGAAGGTCGTCACCATCCATGGTGGATAGAATCATATCTCCTCCTGAGAAAATGTTCTTAACCACAAATGGCCCTTCGTAAGTAGGGGTCCATTTTCCCCTAGGATCACCTTGAGGTAAGATAATGCGCTTGATCACCAGATCCCTAACTTGATACTCTTGTCGTCTAACTTTCTTGTTAAATGCCTTGATCATCCGCTTTTGATACGTTTGACCATGACAACTAGCAGTAAGTCTTTTCTCGTCGATTAAGTTTAGCTGATCAAGTCGGGTCTGAATCCAGTCATCTTCGCTCAAACATGCATCCATCATAATCCGAAGAGAGGGTATCTGAACTTCAATGGGTAAGATCGCCTCCATGCCATAAACCAAGGAATAAGGTGCTGCCCCTGTTGACGTCTGCGCTGAAGTACGGTACCCATGAAGAGCAAATGGTAACATCTCGTGCCAGTCTTTGTATGTCACCGTCATCTTCTGCACAATCTTCTTGATATTTTTATTAGCCGCTTCTACAGCCCCATTCATCTTCGGCCGGTAGGGAGAAGAGTTGTGATGCTGTATCTTGAACTTCTTGCAGAGCTCGGTGATCATCTTATTGTTGAGATTTGTACCATTGTCTGTAATAATCCTTTCTGGTATACCATATCAACAGATCAAGTTGTGCCGAATGAACCGTGCCACGACATCCATAGTCACTGTAGCAAAGGAAGCTGCTTCAACCCACTTCGTAAAGTAATCAATAACTACCAGGATGAAACGATGCCCGTTAGATGTCGTAGGTCTGATCTCGCCGATCATGTCAATGCCCCACATTGCAAAAGGCCTTGGTGCTGTCAAGACGTTCAAAGGTACTGGAGGTATGTGCACCTTATCAGCATAAACTTGGCACTTGTGACAGGTCCGAGAATGCTGATAACAGTCGGCTTCCATTGTGGACCAATAATATCCTGCCCGTAGGATTTTCTTTGCCATGGTGTATCCACTGGAATGAGTCTCGAAAGTACCCTCATGTAACTCTACCATAATCCTTTCTACTTCATTCTTATCCACACATCGCAGTAAGGTTGAATCATGGTTACGCTTGTAAATAATGCCATTGCTGATGAAGAACTTCGCCGCGAATCTCCTCAGAAACTTTTTATCATTAACAGATGTACCCTCGGGGTACTCCTGAGCTTCAAGATACCTTTTCACCTCATGAAACCAGGGTTTATCTGCTAGCTCTTTAGTCTCAATGTTGCAACAATGTGCAGGTTCGTCCAACCTTTCAATGGTAATCCGGGGAGCTTCGTTGTCCCAATTAACTTTGAACATAGAATACATCATAGCTAGCGCGTCCGCCAACTGATTCTCCTCTCTAGGGAAGTGTTCAAATGTTATCTCTTCGAAATGCGGAAGCAACGTCAACACATATTCTTTGTAAGGAATAAGATTAGGGTGTTTCGTATCCCACTCGCCTTTGATCTAACTGATCACGAGAGCGGAATCTCCAAATACACTTAAGAACTTAATCCTTAGGTCAATTGCTGCTCGAAGACCCATGATGCACGCTTCATACTCCGCCATATTGTTGGTGCAGTTGAAACATAATCGGGCGGTGAACGAAGTATGAGAGCCTTCAGGGGATATGATCATGGCGCCAATGCCATTAACCAAAGCGTTTGAAGCTCCATCAAAGTACATGGACCATCGGGATCCTTCCTTAGGTCCTTCATCCGGTCCAGGTGTCTCACAGTCCGTTACTATCATGATATTCTCATCCGGGAATTCTAAGTTCATAGACTGGTAATCATCCACTGCCTGATGCGCCAAATGATCTGCCAACACACTTCCCTTGATTGCCTTTTGGGTCGTGTACTGGATGCCATACTCAGTCAAGATCATCTTCCATCTTGCTATTCTTCCGGATAAGGCAGGCTTTTCGAAGATATACATGATTGGATCCATCTTTGTTATCAATAGAGTAGTGTGAGTCAGCATATACTATCGCAGCCGGCGAGCAGCCCATGCCAAAGCGCAACAAGTTTTCTTAAGAAACGAGTATCGGGTCTCGCAGTCGATAAACTTTTTGCTAAGGTAATAAATAGCATGCTCTTTTCGGCCAGACTCGTCATGCTGCCCCAACACACACCCCATCGAACTATCGAGTACTATCAAGTATAAGATCAAAGGTCTCCCTTTAACTGGAGGCATCAGAATGGGTGGCTCTTGGAGATATTCTTTGATCCTTTCGAAAGCGGCCTGACATTCATCGTTCCATCTTACCACTTGATCTTTCTTTAGTAACTTGAAGATTGGCTCACAAGTAGCAGTCAGGTGCGAGATGAATCGGGCAATATAGTTCAGACGTCCCAGAAAGCCTCTGACTTCTCTTTTTATTTGGGGAGCTTGCATTTCCTGTATACCTTCACCTTTGCAGGATCCACTTGAATACCCTTATCACTTACGACGAAACCCAGCAGCTTACCAGATCTCACCCCGAAGGTGCACTTGTTTGGGTTTAACCTCAGCTTGTACAACTTCAACCTGTCAAATAGCTTCTGAAGATGGTCAAGGTGTTCTTCCTCAGTCTGGGATCTTGCAATCATGTCGTCAACATATACCTCAATCTCATGATGGATCATGTCATGGAACAAAGCGACCATGGAGCGCTGATACGTTGCCCTAGCATTTTTCAATCCAAACGGCATGACCTTGTAGTAAAAGGTACCCCATTGAGTAATAAAGGTTGTATTCTCCATATCTTTGGGAGCCATTTTGATCTGATTATAACCGCAGAAACCATCCATAAAGGAGAATACCTTATGCTGTGCGGTGTTGTCAACCAGAACATCGATATGAGGTAGAGGGAAATCATCCTTGGGGCTCTCCCTGTTCAGATCCCTATAGTCAACACACATCCGAACCTTACCATCCTTCTTCGGCACTGGAACCACGTTGGCCACCCACTGCGGGTAAGAAGTAACTGCTAGAAAACCAGCATCAAACTGCTTCATCACTTCAGCCTTGATTTTCTCAGACATCTCTGGGCGTATTCGGCGGACTTTCTGTTTCACTGGAGGACAGTCTTCCTTGGTAGGCAAGCGGTGAACCACGATATCAGTATCCAACCCAAGCATATCTTTATAAGATCAGGCAAAGATCTCAACATAGTCACGTAGCATCTGAATCAACCATTGCTTAACACTAGACTCTAGATTTGCACCGATCTTGACCTCTTTCTTGTCTATCTCTATACCCAGATTCACTGTTTCCGCTGGCTCTTCATGCGGCTGAATAACCCTCTCTTCCTGAAGTAACAGTCTAACAAGTTCACCAGGCACTTCGCAATCATCTTCACCTTCATCTTCGGCTAAGTTTATCAGACTTTTGAAGTCATAATCGGCAGTAGCAGAGTCGTTATCAGTGGGATCCAGAGTGGATGTAGACCTGTATATGTGAGTGTGTGTAAAATAGCTGTTTTGCAAGATAAAAAATAAAAACAAGGAGCATAGAATTTGAAATGAAAGAAAACGTCCAATGCTTTTATTAATGATATATGGAAATGACACATAATTCCCTCACAAACAAAGCCACGGTGTCTCGGGTAAGGCACTGGGCCGTAAAGTTTAAAAATTGTTTGTTACAAATTCAAAACAAAAGTCTCATTACTGGGTAATAAAAGAAATTGGGACGAAGTCATTTGCCGTCCAATTGCTTAGTACACCATCAGTACTTGGGTAGATCCAACTGTCAAACTCAGATTCTTCAAAATCGTCTTCAATGGCATTTACTCCTGAATTGCTGATAAACAGGGGAGGTCCTCCGATCTGTGCACTTCGTACAACCCTTTGAGCTTCTGCAGTGAAACCCAAACCAAACTTGTTACTCTTATGTAAGAAATCAGGGAGTTGGCCCCAATTCGCACACCCACCTTTCTCAACAATAGCCCGGGCATCCTTTAGGGAAGCCATCTTCATTGGAGGATCTTCAGTAATAATTTCAGTTGATGCCAGCGTCTGGGGCACTTCTTCAAAATGTTGAAACGGGGTCTCGATGAGCTCCCCATCCATCTCCACATAACGGAAAGAGTTGAGGTGGCTCACCATGTACTCCTCTTCTCCCCGTACCGTAACAATTTTCCCCTTCACCGGGTATTTCAGCATTTGGTGAAGCGTAGAAGTCACTGCCCCAGCTTTATGGATCCACGGGCGACCCAGCAAACAAGAATAAGATGGTCGAATATCCATCACATAGAAAGTAGACGCGAAGATTTGAGAACCAACCTTAACTGGAATATCCACTTCTTCATGTACCATTCTCTTGGACCCATCAAAGGCCCTAACAACAATGTTACTTGGCTTCAGCTCCAACCCTTCACAGTCTAACCGGTCTAAAGCTTTCTTAGGCAAAACATTCAACGAGGACCCAATATCCACTAATACATGAGCTAGAGTAGTGCCCCTGCACTCAATGGAGACATGCAGGGCATCATTGTGATTCTTCCCCTTAGCAGTCAAGTCTGCGTCGGAGAAACCCAACCCATTATCTGCTGTAAGACTAGCCACGCAATCTTTAAACTGATCACCTGATGTCTCTTGCGGCACATACGCAGTCTTTAGGAAAGCAATCAGAGCCTTAGCATGGGCCTCTGAACACAACAATAAGGACAACATAGAGATCTTCGACGGGGTA
Organism: Vicia faba; assembly: GCA_948472305.1. NCBI lineage: Eukaryota > Viridiplantae > Streptophyta > Magnoliopsida > Fabales > Fabaceae > Vicia > Vicia faba. The sequence goes on along the minus strand of OX451740.1, from coordinate 1,315,329,575 downwards.
TGCCCCAGTTGTTCGACTACATTGAGTCGCTTTTCTTGATGATCTTTAAAATTTCCTATATCTCTTGTCTAGAGGCCTCAACAGTAATCTTCTTTGATGCCTCCGTCCGGGCAGGCTCACTCGTGGTCCCTTTGCCCTGAGTGTCAGCTGACTCGGTGACAGGGGTAAGAATTGGAACTTGAGCAGGGACAGCAGCAGATGCGCTGGCCGGCGTAATAACAACAGGCTTCCGAACAACTGGTGGAGAGATCTCAGGGGAGAAAAGTCTTCCGCTGCGGGTGACTTTACTAGATCCGACAATATTGCTGACGTCAGTATCAACCTCTTCAGTACTCAAATCTTGTTTAACCCCGTGATAATACACGTCAGCCCCATAGTGCCACGGGACAGCCTTATCTGAAGTATAGGGAATAGGTCCAGGAACAGTAATGATCAAGGGAGAGATTCTCGGAACAGATGTAATTCTAACAGGCTTTCTCAAGGAAGCCTTGGAAGAATTGTCGAAAATGGTGATTATAGCAACTTCTTCAACAGGAACCAAAGGAACAACAATCTTCTCAAACAGAATTTCCTTATTATCCATCAGGCGTTGGACAGCTGACTTCAAAAGATAGCAACCAGTAGGTAGGACGGAGCATAGATGGAAACCTTCGCCACAATCCGGAAATAAACCGGATAACAGAAGGTTCTTCTTCACAGTCATTAATGGAGTAGCAATGTCTTTCACAGAAACCACAAACGAGTCTTCATCTACAGCATTCACTCCATGCTTGGGCATCGGAGCAATCAGAACATTAGGCTTTTCAGGCGCTTCGAACTCAATCTCCTTAGCATCAATCAGATCATCTACCTTATTCTTCAGGACCCAGCAATCATTCGTATCATGCCCCGGGCTATCATAATGAAAAGCACAGCGGGCGTTTGGATTGTACAATGGTGATGTTGTATTGGGATTCTTCGGGGCTTCCTTCGGAATCACCAAGTTGGTCTTTAGTAACTGCGGCAGAATCTGAGACAGGGTCATATGGAGCTGAGTGAATTGTCTTCGCGGCCTCTCGGCTCTTGGCTGATTATTGCATTGTGTGGCAACAGTTGGTCTTGATATAACAACCGCATTGACTGCTTGGCGGCGCTCAGGTCTATTATGGCTCTTTGAACTGTAAACAGCACTGGATTCCTTCTTAAAAGGCTTCTTTTCGGTACTTGATGAAGCACCCTTCTGTATTTTACCGCTCTTAATACCGGCCTCAATTCTTTCCCCGGTCATAATCAGTTCAGTAAACCCGGACGATGAACTTCCAATCAGATGGTTGAAATACAGACCAGACAAGGCCCCCAGGAACATATCCACTAACTCCCTATCAGCCAGTGGGGGTTGTACTCTTCCAGCAAGGTCCCTCCATTTCTGAGCGTAGTCTTTGAAACCTTCGCTCGCACCCATATACATACCCTAAAGTTGGGTACGCGTGGGAGCGAGGTCGGCATTGTATTGGTACTGCTTGTAAAAAGCAGCAACAAGATCTTCCTAATTACGGATACTAGCTCCTTCCAGCTGATAAAACCATTCAAGTTGAGTCCCTGAGAGACTATCTTGAAAGAAGTGGATCTAGAGGTTCTTATCAGCAGTATATGGCTAGATCTTTCTAACATACGAGTGGAGGTGCAGCTTTGGACAAGAAACCCCATTGTATTTAGAAAATATTGGTGCTTTAAACTTGTGGGGAATCACCACCCCAGATGACAAACCCAAATCACCAAAGTCCAATCCAGGTACCTTCTGGATCTCCATCGCACTTAACCGGTCTTCAAGCTGTTTATACCTATCCTCAGCCGGAGGATACTGGTCTTCATCAAAGTCAGTCTCATTGTCAGATACCACAGGGCTATGAGCCCTCCTTTCTTCCTGGTTTTCTCCCCCAACAGATGAGTGGGATAAATTGACTTCATCTCGCAAATTGTTACCAAATCTACGACCCATGTTCAGGAGGACCGTCTTCTTCTTCTTCTTCTTCTTATCCTTCAAGATAAGAGTCTTCAGATCTTGCTGACCCTTAGCCAAGTTCATGAACATTTCCTGGAATTGAGCGTTTTGAGCCTGTAGAGCCTTGATAGCTTGATCAGTTGATGTTTCGGCAAACATGATGTGCTGAAATAAACAGCGAAGAAGATGAGAAACCTGTAAGGGTACCTGTGATGAGGTGCATGGGAATGATATGTGTATGATATGATTTCAAAGACTTTAGGGAGATTCAAATTCGTAAACCAAAATGAAACACATTTTTATTAGATAAATAACTTGAAACAATGTTTGATAAATGCCTTTAAGGCGTTACAAAGGAAAAAATGAAAAGTAAATCAAAACTAGAAATAACAAAAGGCATCAGCGCTCCCATGGCCGTTTCCCGTTGGTGCTGACATATTCGTTGAGGACCCTCTCATTCTCCAACTGCCGTGTAAGCTTTAGAATCTTCCGCTCCTGCTCATGATACTTTTCTCTGTAAGTATCCCGCTCTTCTCTTAGCTGCATCCAAGACCTCTTTAATGCCCCAATGTCAGTAGGCATGTGTGGATGGAGGATGGTAGAAGGAACCCCTTCTTCATCAGCAATCTCAACAATTACAGGCAAGACAGCTTCGTACGGCATTCCCAGCTTTTGAGCGCGTGTACGAACCCATCGGAGATACGGTTCCATCGGAAGAGAGGTCTTCATCCCTAACTCATGTGGATCAGACCGGTGCACCCTATCCCAAGCTCGTATGAACTTGCGGCGATGCTCATCACTATCCCCTTGGAAGTCAAAGACAATGCTTGGCATCAGTAACTCTCATGAGGTCCTTCCCTCATAGCTCGCCCCGAACTGTCGTAAGGCTAGACAAGGATTATAGGTGATCCCTCCTCGAATTCCAAGTAGTGGAACATTGGGGTATTCCCCACAGCGATCAATAATAGCTACGTCTTCCATGTCTTTAGTGCTCCAGATAATGTCAGTGTGAGCGAGAGACATAATTCTGTAGGCCCAACCCATACCTTCCTTGTTCTTCAAAACAGATTTGGGGAGGTGAGAAATAAACCACCTCGCCAGCAATGGTGCATAACACATAAGGGTTCCCCGTTTCCGAGCAGTACGGGCATAAAGAGAGTGCAGAAGGTCACCCAAGAGAGTGGGCACTGGATTACAGGACATGAAAACCTTCACTGCATTCACGTCGACAAAAGAATCTGAGTTAGGAAACAACACCAAACCATAAATGAGAAGAGCCAGGATGTCTTCGAACGCTTGAAAATCCAAACTGTCCCAAAACTGATTAGCCCGATCAACCAAGAATTTAGCCAAGAAGCCCTTTGTCCCACTTCGAGTTTCCCAGTTAGACATTACCTCATCCTTTGTCAGATGGAGGGCTGAAGCAATCTCTTCCAGCCTAAGGACTTTCTCCCAACCTGTAAACGGGGTCTGCTCTAAAATAGAGATGCCAAGCAAATCAGAGAACTCCTCCAGAGTAGGGACTAACTGATAGTCTGGGAAAGTGAAGCAGTGGTATAATGGATCAAAGAACTGGCACAAAACACTCATCATTTGTTCATCTAATCTGGAAGTGACCAAACCAAGGAGGTGCCCATGTCTTTTGACAAAAGAGGAAGTATCTAGAACCTTTGCAACCAAATCTCTAAACTGAGTAGGAATCTGTACAAAGCTGATCCGAATAGTGTTTCTACGCATGGGTGCCATGACCTATAAAATAGAACAAAGATGAATCCCCTCTGTCTTTGAAATAGGTTAGTCTTGATGCAAGATGCATGCAATGTCATGATGCATGATGTTATGATAGAAACACACCACAAGTATTCACAGATAGCAAACATGGTAAGGGCAAACAAGTCACACAGTAGCCCTTAGATTTCAGGCTGGCATGGAGTTTAGGTATTACCCTCTTTCAGTTTAGTTGGTTCAACCTGTCCTAGTAATAGTAACTGGGTTCTAGAGGATCTCAATATCACTGACCACCCTCGATCGGTCATGATTCCAGTTTGGCAATCTTTTCTTGCGGTCAGAATCATCACGAGAGTTTGGTCTCAATGAGTGTAGCATACTGCTACTGTTCTATGGCCAAGTTGGTCAATTATAGGTTCTAAGGTCAGTTGGTGCTTAATGACCCCTTAGAAGACCCATATTCTCCTTGTTCCACCACAAGGGATATCAGTACAAACTAAAGTGCCACACCAACGTAGCTACTGCTTCAACCGTATCGGTCTACGTCATACAGTTCCCTCACAGTCTATTGCTACTTACCTAAAGGGTATCCCCAGATCCGGGTTAGGATCTATAGTAACTCCGATTCAAACCCACAAAGATAAAGCATGCAAATCAAGCAATTGAAAACATTATGATGAACTATTCCTAAGGTACACCCCACTTAAAATATCCTCAGCAGAGTCGCCAGTTCTTACGGTGGCCAGAACCGGGACGTGGTTTCCCTATTTCGTTAAGGAAATTTGCTGGTTTACGTTTTGCGTTTGTTTTCGCAAAATGTCGCGGTAAGCAAGAGTCGCCATCGACTTTTATTTTATCCAACAAGGAAAGGAAAAAAGCACAGAAAATTCCTTTTTCGAGATATTTCTAAGTACGGGGGGTAGATTTTATAGAAAGGGAAGGTATTAGCATCCTTTCTATCCATAGTTATCTACGGGCTCTTAGGTACTTGCTCATCATTTTCAAAATTGTTTGCTTTGTGTTTTGTGCGCTTTGAAAAGTTTTTGTTTTGACTTCGATTTAACTCTTACTTCTGTTTTCAAGAGTGTAATGAAGTGTTTTTGAAAACTTTGTTTATAAAGGAGTGTAAGTGTGAAAATTTTGTTTGGAATGAGCAAGTACTTAAGAACTAATCTACCTACTCGAAAAAAGAATCGTTCTATGCTTGTTTCCTTTAGACAATGCTATCCCACTATTAGTGAGTAGGTAGCACCGTCGTTGGAGTTTTGAGGGTCAATTTGAAAGGGACGTACAGTCAGTAAAGCAATGTTAGGACGTCTTAGTAGTAACCCTAATGTATTAGATCATTTATCCGAGGCAACAATATCTGAGGCAACCATTCTGAGGCAACTTGATCTTTGGACAAAAGAACGACCACTAAAACATCTAATACTCAATGACAATTTACCGAAGGCAACCAAGTGGGAGTGTATCCTAGGAGTGCGCATGTGCGAGTGATTCAGTTTCAATTTATTTTATCTTTGCATATTTAGGGTAATCTAACTGTTTTAAAATTAGACATACATTCTTGTCATGCAAACCCTATTATCAAGCATCTAACAGTTAATAATTTGCGGAATTTAAAATGCGGAAATTAAAACTACACTATTACAAGGCTTCAGGTATTTGCATAGCCAAAAACAAACCCTTTGAAAATAAAGCGATAAATGTAAATAAACGTCCTAATTAAACTATTACAAATTGTAGGAAGTTATATCAATATGGTAAATAATAAAAATAAAACGCGCGATAAGAATTAAGATCGACGAGAATTTAAGGTTTTGACCCTTCTAACCTAATTAAAAGAAAAAAATGTTTTTTTGTTGTTTTTAATAAAAGAAATAGGTTTTCTAAATTAAATATGCAATTAATTAGTTAATTAAATTAATTAATAAAAATAATTACAAGACCTATTTTGGTTTCTTTGGTTATTTTAGGAAAAAATAAAATATAATTAAGTTAGTAATAAAACCTATTTATTCTAATTATTTTTAAGTTATTTACAAAAAGAAATTAAAGTTTTACCTAAAATTAAAATTTAATTAAGAAAAAATCCTAAATATATTTTTATGTGATTTTTATATTTGTTTATTAATAAAAAATAAAAGGGATTAAAATAAATAAATAAAACGAATAAAACATGAAAATAAAGATGGGCCTAGTAGCAAAAGTAAACAGGGGGTGCAATCATCAGAAATTCCTAGGACCGAATCTTCGAAAGCTTTATGCTCTAACTATGGTGTTTTTTGATTCTTGCGTGGAACCTATGATTCAACCATCCATAACTGTTCTATATAAACTCAAACAAACGTTAGCATACCATAAAATGTGATTAAAATTAGAGATTCAAAGTTTAAAATTTTACCAAACCGGTGTTGTCAAATGGGGGGTGTGCTAGGCGTGTGATGGATGGCTCTTGGGCCTTGTAAGACTCTTGAGGACTTCAAGAGAATGGTTTGAGGCTTGATGTCAATTGAGAGAGACCAGAACCTCGAGATATGACTTGCACCAATTCTTTGATTTTTGGAGAGCTTTTTGAAGAGCTTTTTGAGAGTTTTTTAGAGAGGATTTTCGTCCCTTTCAAGCTTGTATGGCTCTATATTTATAGAGGAGAATGAGGAGACAAGAAAGCATGGAAATAATCTCCCTCATAATGTTGTGTTTTAAGACCATGATCAAAATTTGAAAAAAATGCCATATTTGATGATTTTATGCCATTTTCACATGTGGATGAACCTGAACATATTTGAAGAGTTATTGCACGAAATAAATTGACATAAACCAACATAAAACTTTCCCAAAATGGATTCACATCAAAATTTATATTATTTCTATTATTTATTTATTTAATTCTGAATTTTAATGAATAAAATATCAAAATAAATAGCATAAATAGTAGAAAAATGTATGGGTGGGCTTAGAGGTCGTGGACCATGTTAGGAATGAGTTTCAAACTTGAAAAGATAGGCCCATTTGGAAAAAAATCCAAGTTTGGTCAATATTTGCTTCATGCATTTTTTCAAAAATTGTCCAACTTTGACAATGCATATCTCTCTCAATTTTAACCTTATGAGGGTGTTCTTGGACTTTTTAGAAAGCTTAGCATGTCCCCTAAGAGACCTCTTTGATATCATCTCAATTGAGTCTTCCATGTTCATGTATGAAGCTTTGATAAAAAAGGTGTTTTTGTTGACTTTCCAAAATGACCTATAATGTCCAAATTCATAACTTCTTGTGAGTTCATATTTTCAACTTGGGAGATGAAGATGGATTTTAGGGAATTGCATCCTCTTCAAAATGAGATTTGGATGGTTCATTTCTCATAAAATATGATAAAGTTATGCTTGGTCAAAGTTGAGTTGACGTTTCCTACAAAACCCTAATTTAGCAACTTTTGAATCTTGATGAATTGTGAGCAATCCTTGATGAATCATGATCAAACCTTGATCAAATGATGAAATATCCTTCAAAATGAGAATGTTGACAAAAAATCTTGAAGTTTGACCGTATATAGGTCACAGTTGATTTTTGCCCTAGCACAATCGATTTTTGGACCTTTGAGCAATTGACTGAGCAAACTTCCTCTGCAAGGCTTGAAATTTGACATGGATGATCTTGAGAACATATTAGGACATTGGGTAGCACTTGAGGTCATTTATACTCAAGGATCTTGATGCAACACAAAACCCTAATTTGGGGTAGACTGCCTTAAGAGAGAGCTTGTCTGACCAACTCTTGAGCAACCTTGGGCAACTTGGAGATTTTTCTTGCAATGTCTTGAGAAATATGGGAGGGAAAATTTTGGGGTACAATAGACAGCAACATGGTCTTAGATGTAGTCTTAAGATTTGGGCTTAGAATTTAGGAAATAATTCTAATGTACTTTCAATGTATCTTATATGTAATATTCCAATGCAAATTTTCTTTAAGCATGGCTTGATGTATCATGAATGAATTTGAAACTTGATCTTAAAGATACTTGAATGAAGTAATTTTTACTTCGTTGAATAACAATGTTTGGTCTTGAATGATTTTTGAATTAGGCCATGAGAGTTTTTTGGGATTTCTCTTGATAGTGCAATGAAGTTGAAAAGATCTTGAATGGAATTGTTTGAAATACTTAATTTGATTCATGAGAATTGTAACTTAGAGAAACCATGCACCGAAGCACAAATTTGGTCATGTTTACATTTTAATGAAGCTAGAATATTGAAAGCTCGAATGAGCTTGAGCAAATTTTAGCGAATTCGTTCTTTGGTACCTTGAATTTAAAATAATTCACGTGAGTGAATCATAGAAAATTTGGACGAAACTTGTGATATCGCATAGCGCTTTGCTAACTTGAATTGAAATCCAAAATTTTATTCAAATGAATCCTCAAATCATTTCCCTAATATCCTAACTTAATTTCCAACATGGCGACTTGAATCCAAAATCATGGTTGTTTAAATGACAGTCTTAATCTTCACATCTTGTCCAAATCAAATTTGTATTTTAAAAAAAATGAACTCGCGCGCCATGTTCGATTAAAAATGGAACTTCATTGCCAACCAAACATGCTCTGAGAACATTCGTCAATCTTTCAACAAACTGTGGTTAAGGACAATCAAAAATCAACAAATGATTTGCGACGATTCGATAACTTTCAAAGTCTTCCAAACACAATTTTCTTTCGATCTTTGAAGATAAACTTGTGAACGGCATCTCTTATGACCATATGCAAAAATAATCGTCTCAAAATCTTATAATTTAAAGAAATCACAACTCTTAGAAATCAGACGACTGTTATTTGAAATTAGGTCAAAATTCATGATGCGACTTCCAACGCATTCGAATTTTGGTGATATTCTACGCGTAATCAGCTCTTGACTTGTGAAGAGAAAATGGAGATGGCATCAAGGAGAATCATACGCAAGAAAAACTGCTCAAAAATATTGAATAATGAAGAAGTTACGATCGTTTGAATTTGTTCTCGCAAAAGGGTCGATTTTGGGGTTACTGTAGTCGTTTTCAGTTATCTGGACCATTGATTGAGCAAACTTGCAATGCGAGGTTTTTGAAAACTGGCTGAAACAACCTTGAGGAGACACGAAGACCTATGAAGACCATTTGAAACCTTGAAGACTCAATTTCTTTTGAGAAATGCAAAACCCTAATTGCTGATTTGCTACGTAGGAAGAGAATCTGTCTGATCAACTTCTGAGCCAAATTAAGTATTCGAGAGACCCTAGGATAGTGTCTTGCATAAAAAATGGAAGGGCAAATTTTGGGGTACAACAATACACATCTTGGATTGATCCTATCAAATCATCCTTCTACGGGAAACTGATTGTTCCTTTTCCTTCGACCCTTACTTTCGACGCATCTCCAAAGGAAACATGATCATCCTCAATTTTCTTTATTTCTTTGAACAAGTTCTTGTGACCAAAAATATGGTTACTTGCTCCTAAGTCCAGGTACCACATAGTGTCATTTTCTGCACCTGCTTCCTTTTGAGTCATTAACAAAAATCTTTCATTCGATTTTATTTCTAGGACAAGATTTGTTATTTCTTCTATCTTTCTTCTGAGTCGACAATCTTTTGCAAGATGTCCCACTTTACCAAAGATGTAGCAACTGTAGGAGTTGCAATCTTTCGCATAGTGCCCCTGTTTGTTACATTTGTAACATTCAATATTATTGTAATTCGACCTACCACCTTTCTGGCCACGTCCTCTGCCACGTCAGTTTTGTTGGCTTGATTGTCCTCTGTCGAAGTTGTTATTTTGGTAACTTCGACCACCATGACGTCCTCCACGATCATGTCCTCTTTCACGCCAATTTTGAGAGAAAAGTGCCTTTTCGTCTCTGTTGGGTTCTGCATCCCCAAGTGTCTCCTCATTCTTCTTTATTTTGCACTGTTCATGTGCCTCAAGTGAACCAGCGACTTATTCGACAGTGATTGTCGAAAGATCCTTCGCCTATTCTATTACGCATACTATATTTTCGAACTTGTCTGTCAAAGATATCCGAATCTTTTCGACAATACGAGCATCAATCATTGCTTCTCCATTTCGATTGAGTTGATTTTCCACCGTCTGCACACGAGTGATGTGGTCCGACACAGACTCTGTCTCCTTCATCTTCATTCGCTCTATTTCTCTTCGAAGAGTCTGCAAGCGAACTTGCTTAACTCTATCTACTCCTTTGAAAGTCATTTCTAGCGTGTCCCACGCTTCCTTCGATGTAGTCGAACCAGCAATCTTTTCGAAAACTAATTCGTCGACTGCTCTGAACAACATGTAAATGTTGTTTTATCCTTTACTTGCGTTTCTTTCAACGCCTTATTCTGAGCAGTTGTGTTTGCCGTCGTATTTGATGGTTCTTCAAACCCATCGTTAGTTACTTCCCATACATCTAACGATCTCAGAAGCGCCTTCATCTGAATACTTCAGTTCTCATAATTCGACTTTGATAGTCGTGGCAGTGGCATTTGACCCGTCATATTTGCCATGCACTCTGATACCAATTTGAAGAGAAAATGAAAGTAGACTTAAACTTGTTTTCTTTTATAAAATGTCCAACTAACTTCTAATATGAATATAAAGTGATTTATATAGAGATCACAAGATAGAATATTAAATGTTACAGCATTAACTATTACTAAGTCCCTAAGAAATAAATTTCTCACTACCCAAAGAGAATATGTCTTTTGCACTACCCAATACAAATTTTAATTTAACTAAGAAGGTTATCTTTTCATTCAATCTCAATCATACAAAAAAAAAAGTCATTCAACATTGAGTGCAAAAGAAAACCAGCACAAACAACGTAGCCAGCATCCTTACTAGTAACAAAAAAAACAAAAACTTCGTTGTTGTGTTGGTTGGATTGTCACTCATGAGACGCAGGCAGCAGGTAGCAGACACTTGCAAATGAAACCCAACATTTTCTTCTGCACAATCAATTACTATTCAAGTCAAAATAATGAATCAAATCACACACAAAACGATTCACAACATTTAATAGTACTAAGAAACAAAATAGTGACGAACCCGTTTGGTTGTTCGAAGAAGTTGAGGAGAAATCTTGTAGAGATCTTCATCTACTGGCTTTGGTTGTTCCGTTACATGGTACACTTTCCCATGTTTTCTCATTCTTGTTTCTAACTTGTCATTAACCATAGCATTCTGGTACTCCCTCTCCTTAATTCTCGTTGACTGCACGTGAACCACATCATATCATAGTAACTTGTTCTTATGTGAATCGTAAGGTTAAAAAAAAAAAAACTAATAAAGAAACCAAAAGTGGTAGTACTAGTACCTTTCTAACTGGTTTCTTAAAATCAACAGCGTAAAGATCACTCTCACCATAACCACCTTGTCTTGCAGTTTCAAAATACTGAGTTATTGGCAACTCGTTCTCCAAATCCCACTTCCCAAACGTTGGTATTTGACCACTTCTCTTCCAGTATTCCTATCGATAAAAACAACAACGACCCATCAATCATTATTCATCATCAACTTTAACAAATCTAAAAGGGTCACCGAAAATAAGCTTACATCCATATTTGGATTCTTAAATCAAAACAAAGAGCTTGCTTCACCCAGAAAGTGACCGTCTCTAGTGTTTTTGTTGTGCCTCAAAAGAATGGGTTGGGTTGAGACTTTTAAAGGGAAAAAATAACAAGAAACAATTATGTGGTTCCTAAAAAACCTCAACAAGGTTATAAATACCCTGATCAGAAGTTATAGATAAAGAATCTGAACAAAGGTGGAAAAAAAAAAGCAAAACAGGAGTGGTGTGGGTTAAAGGCTTTAACATATGAAGACAGAGAAACAAAGAAAAGGTTGCATTGAACAAATAGAAACACTAAGGGTTTTAACCTTTCCAGTGTTTTGTTGTAGCATTGATTATGTTCCTTTTAGTAGTAAAATTCTACAGAAACAATTAGTTGAGTGAAGAAAAAACCAGTGAGAAAAGAAAATGAATGAAGCATGGGAAATAAGTAAAGCATTGAGTGAGTGAGTGTCTGAAAAGACTAAGAATGAATTTAATGCTTGAAACTGTCACTGTTGACTCTGTTTGATTTCAGCTTTCCACCTATAAAGGAAACTGTTGACTTGACTCTATAGCTCTTGTCATTGAGTTGTTATGTTGATGAAAAACCTTTTCAATGTGAAAGAAAAGTTAACCTCACGCTTTGTTTTATTATATTATATTCATCCACTGATCACACTCTACGTTTTGTTTCTAAAGTTATCGGTCCCTCCATATAACATCTCGTCATCTCTTACTAACATAGAGAATTTCTATACAAACTCAAAAATATCTTTTTGATATATATTTATAAACACATTATGTGAATTTAAGTTATATATATATATATATATATATATATATATATATATATATATATATATATATATATATATATATATATATATATATATATATATATATATATATATATAGATATATATATTCGAAGGAATTTTTTTATTTTATTTTTAGAAAGATTTCTAATATACATATTTGAAATAAATTAATATTTCAATTTTTTTTATTATTTTATTTTAAAAAAATATTTATTTATAATATAGTTATAATATAATTAAATTGAATTATTATTAATAAAGAATAATTTAAATTTATAATTAAATATTAAATATTAAAATAAATTTATGATATAAAATTAAACAATGAATGTAATAATTAAATGTTTGATTATAATAATGAAATGTAACAATTGATATATTTTATAACAAAATAAAATGTAATTAACTAATTTCGGTGTTCTAGACCTTGCATTAATGCATCTCGGGCATTTACGAGATCTAACGTAAAAAATTAAGTTTTCTGAAAAATCGACTCTGAATTAAAATTTTACCGTTTTAATTCATCCGAAATAAATCAAAGATCAAAACCCCTTATTTTGCGAAAAAATAGGTGATCCCACCCAAAAAAACTCTAAATTTCTTGTTTTTTTTTTATTTAATTTATTTTTCGCTTTCATATTTTCAAAAAAAAACTGAAAAAATTTATAGACATTTAATTTAATTTAATTTAATTTTTAGTTGTATTTTTAAATTTTTATAATAGAGTAAAATTCGAAAATCCATATCCGAAACCACTTTTTCGTAAAAAATAAAGTTTAATCGGATATCCATATTCGAAAATCTATATCCGAAACCACTTTTTTTTAACAAATGAGGTGCTTTCAGATATGCATATCCGAATTCTCGAGGTATTTTGAATTTTTCGCCAGAGGTCTAGAAGAAGAGTAATAGATGTGGAAAAAAATTCTCTTTAATTTTTTTTTCAATTCCAAATGTTTACACTAATTTTAATCTTTATAAATATATTGTTTTTTATTATTAACTAGTGAAAAGTTCGTGCTCCGCACGGGTTCTAGTATGGACGGCGGATTTTCCATCAGTTTAATTTTTAAATTTAAATAAAATAGAAAATATATAAATTTAATTGTAAAAAAAGAAAAATAAAATAAAAATAGTTAAAAATAAATATATAAGTTAATTAAATCAATCATTGTTAAGAAAAAATTTTAAACACCAATTAAAAAAACAATTGTATAAAATTAATAAAAATAAAATGTATTTCTTAATACTGTTTACCCGTGCGTTCACACGGTACTGATGTGTTATTCATGGTATGCACATATTTGTTTTTAAAATATAATAAAAGTGTTAATAAGAAAAACAAAATAGTTTTATCGAAATAGTTTAATATTTCTTAAAGAAAAACATATTTTCAAAATAAAAACAAAATTGAATCAATTTTTTAATTTTTAGAAGAAGGACATCAATAAAATATATTTCAATTATTTATATATAATTTTAAAAATTATGGTATTTTAAATTAAAATTAATTTCAAAATAAAAATATTAGATACATAAATAATTAAAAAATAATATATTTTTCTCTTCCTTGAATTCATATATTATTTTAAATTTTTTTTTTTTTTTTAATTGTACAAAATATGTAATAACACGTGTCTTCAAGGATTTTGATCTGATTACCACTGTTCACACTATACTGATGTGTTACTCGTACGTTCACACATATTTTGACCTGATTACCCATGCGTTCACATGGTGCATCTGTGTTATTCGTGCGTTCACACGAATTTTGACCTGGTTACCCGTGCGTTCACACATTATTGATGTGTTATCCTTACGTTCGCACGAGTACTTGTGTGTTATGTAAATTTGTTTCTAAAATATAATAAAATAAAAAGAATATTATTTGAAATATTATGTAGAAATATGAATCTTATTTGAATATTCAAACTTTAAATCATCCTCTTGCAATATTACTTTACCATGTTATGGTCATTGTTCACATATGTCTTATCACGGTGGCGACATTATATAAATTTCAAGTGCTGATAATTATTTCAAGTAAAGTACCATGTTATGGTCATTGTTCACATATGTCTTATCACGGTGGCGACATTATATAAATTTCAAGTGCTGATAATTATTTCAAGTAAAGTCATGCCAAGTAAGTGGAATTGGACATTTAAAATTATATCAGCACCTTGTATATATATTTTTTGTAAGTCAGGAATAAATTAAGGAGAGTATTAGGGGTACTCCAACCCGCTTACAAAAAATCGAGAAAACGCTTAGAAAGACAAAATTGTCTACTGTTGTACCCCAAAATTTTCCCTCTCACTTATCAAATATTTTCTCACAAAGATCTCTCTTGGTTCAAGACTGCACTAGGGTTGATCAACTCAAGACACCTCCTTAAGCACTGATGACTGAAATTAGGGTTTGAGATTGCACAAGGATAATTGAACTTTCAACGCTTCATATGACTTTCATGAATTATTATGGACCCCCAAGATCACTCATGTCAAGTTTCAAGTCTTGGATCACATCTTTGCTCAATCAATTGAGCAGTTGACCTAAAAATCAATTGTATTGGGGAAAAAGTCAACTATGACCAATTTACAGTCAAACTTCATAATTTTTTTGATCCACATCAACATTATAAACTCATATGTATCATTTGATCAAGTTTGGACCATAATTCCTCAAGAAATTTGATCAAAATCATCAAAAGGGCAAAATGGTCAAAATTAGGGTTTTGACTAAGAAAGGGCAATTTCTGATTTTTGGCCTAGCAAATGGTCAATTGGTTTGAGGCATGATCTCAAGAGTTTAATTGCATCATTTTGACCTAATGGCATGACCCAAAATATTGCTCAAAATCAATTGGATTGATAGTGAATTTTCAGTCAACTAATCAAAAGTCAATTGTACACTGAAAAGTCAAACTTTAACTTTTTGGTCAAAATCAAATGTCAAAGATCACAATTCATCAAAACATATCAAAATATGAAACTTATTCATCAAGAAATCAAAAAGTCAAGATTTCATTTTGAAAAGTCAAAGTTTTCAAACTTAGAAATTTTTCTAAGTGTTGAAAACTTCATGTTTTTTCACAACTTTAAGCAAAATTTTCACCATGATGCAAGATGATTCGGAAGAAACTTTCAACATGAAAGTTGTATATCTCCATGAGATATACAACAATTTTTTACAAAACTTCTTCTAAAAGTTCTTGGATCTTAAGTTATTAATTCATGAAGTCATAGTCTTGAAACTAAACACTTAGTGAAATTTTGCCCTAATTTAGGCAAGATTTTGACCTAGCTTCATGGCACTTTTTCATATAGTTCTAAGTGGAATTTTCAAAATTGATTCAAAGAGGGATTGTAGAGCATATTACAATCTTTCCAAAATGTCCAAGAACTTCTTGATATAATTCTTGAGCGGGGATAATCGAAGAGAGGAAGTTAGGGTTTTACAAGTCATTTTTTATGAACACATGAACCAAATCCATGATAGGCTGCATAATCTTTGCTTTTCAGGCCTCAAACTTGTTTGTCACTCCATAATTAAATGTTTACACAGCTGCTAGAGCTTTGATCTAAGCAATTGAGCTATTATCCAAGTTGCATTTCTATTAATGGCACAAAGTTAACATTGCCATTCTTGTAAAGCAAGCTTTTTGCATAAAGTCCATTCTTGAGCTTCTAACTTATTCCTTATGATCACACTCCATCCACAAAGTCATAAGAAAGTATGTTTAAAGCATAACCACTCTATCTTAGCAAGTACACAAGGCTTTGAAACTTGAATTTCTCAAAAAAATCACATGTTATGCATAAACTTGTGATTTTGAATTCTGATCAACAACAAGTCTCCAAACTTGTTGCTTATAAATAGAGTCACTATTTGTGAGCTAAGGGACGAGCTCAAGCACCCTGAAACACTCCCAAACTCCCTCTAGCCAGAAATTGCACAAAAAACTCCATTGATACACAGTTCTGACCTTAAACTTGTATCTCTCATTTCCCTCGTGCGTTTTACCTCAAATTCATTCCTAAAGCTTCCTTACATCAAATACAAACCATCCCTGACCCTGTTTCATAACTGTAACTCAATCTTCATCAACCTCCATAACCAAAAACAGAGCTCTGCAAGTTGACTTCTCTAGACCATTTCAGCCACCCATTGCTCAAGATAATCATTGCATTAGCTTTCTGGGAACTTGAGGAAGCTAACCCGATCATTGAAGCACCTTGAATCAAGCCCATTTACATTTCACGATTTCCAGTTTTGAGGTATTTTTCTTTAACTTCTATCTTCATATTTAGGCATTGTTAGGCTTGCATTTGAGAAGATAAAATATAGACATCATTGCCCTGAAACTATACATGTCCATAGATTTCATTTATTTTGATTGAGCTAGGAGAATTTTGAGTTTGAACTTTCTGAAATATTTAGATCAGAATTTAGTACTTTTAGAAATTCTCATTCATCTTTAATTTATAGCTTATGATATTTATATGGTTGGATTCGTGTGAAAAATTGAGCAATTTTCATGTTTGCATCTTTCACTTTTATTGAGAAATGAGCAAGTTACAAGATTCATGGCTTGAGGTTGAAGATGAAGTTGAATTCAGGGCATAACTTATGTTATATATTTATTGTTGTACCAATGTTAACGGATGTATAGCCACTCCAATGGTAAAGCGCGCGCCTGTTAACCTCTGAGACCTGGGTTCGAGCCCCCAGTGGTACCCTTTTGCTATTTTTTCACATTTTTCTTCCATTTTTTTGTTTGAAACAGGCGTCTGGGCTTCCAACAATAGGGCCTTGTTTTTTTTTGCTTTTACTAATCCCTATTGTTACTTCCATACACCTGGTCCAAACTTTTTTTAATTTATTTTCTTTTCTTGTTTTCTTTTTATTATTATTATTATCATTAATATTATTTTTATTATTATTATAAAAATCCAAAAAATATTTATTCTATTATTTTTACACTCATTTATTTATTTTATTTGTTTTAATAAAATTAAACAAAAACATTTTCTTAATAAATTTATTTCTTTCTTAATAATTAATATTTAGGCTTAGGTTTAACTATTATATTATTTTGTTTTCTTGTAAATTAAAATTAATTTAGAACTTAGGTTTATTTCAGTTAATTATTTTTTTTGCTAATTCTAATTAAAAACCTTTTTCATAGAAAAACCCTAAAAATCTTTTTAATTTAATTTCTTTTCTCACTTAGTTTAAGTTAATTTTATTTTAATTTTAACTAATCATTTTTCTTAATTAGGTTTAGGTTAAACCCTTTTCATGAAAATCAAACAAAAATCACATTTCTTTACATTTATATCCTTGTATTTTTATCTTTATTTTGTATATTCATTCAAATTCAATATGGTTGTAATATTTACTTGGATTTAAATTCTTGCAATATTCCCCATTTGTAATTTGTATACCCCCTCTCCTAAATGATGTAATAGCGTAGTAATTTTAAATTCCGCAATTTATCACTTTATATACAAATACTAGTAATTAGGGTTTTGTATGGAAAGACTAAAACCAATCAATAGAAAACCCTAATCAAAGACAAATCAAGCATGTAAGTCAATACACTTGCACGCATACATCCCTAGGGTAAATCCACTTGGTTGCCTTACAAAAATGACCATATTACGCATGTGAGGTATCTTAGCAAAGACAAGCAAAATACAAGATCATAGTCCCTCGATGACGCTATCTATGTTGTCTTTCAAAATGATTTTAGTCCCTAAAGAAAAAAGTTAAGATATCTTACAACATTGCTAATCATGGTTATACGATGACCCACGCCCGTCCCTTTTACATCCAAAGACAGGGTTACTTACCAAATCAATGGTAAGATAACAATGTCAAAGGAAAGAGGAAATGAACATGAAAGACTTTTGAGTAGTTAGAATGTTCCTAGTTACCTACTCCATTTCAAAACAAAACATCCTTGTTATTTTCAAAACAAACACTTGCACTTCCAAAACATCTTTCAAAACTTGAAAACATTTTCAAAAGATCAACACCTTTGTATACATTCTTACGAACAAGAATCATTACAAAGTTTGCCTAAACAATGGCCTCTTTACAAAATACTTTCAAAAACCACACAAAGCATATTTTCAAACAAAAGCAAGTGATCTAGCAAGTAACTAAGAGCCCATGGAAAACCATGGATGAAAAGGGTGTTAATACCTTCCCTTTTCATAATCTACCCCCCAAACTCAAGAAATAATCTAAAAGGTATTTCCTGTACTTTTTCACTTTTCCTTTTGGATAAAAGAAAAGTCGGTGGCGACTCTTGCTAACCGCAACATTTGCAATCAAACGCAAAATAATCAAGTCAGTTCTCCCACCGTATCACAGAACTGCCGACTCTGCTGGGGATAATTCTAAAAGTGGGGTTACCTTAGGGTTAGATCATATTTACTTGCTTTCTTTGTTTGACTTGTATGCTTTATATTGTGGTTCTTTGTTTGGATTTGAATCCTTTACCCGGATTTTGGATACCTTATAGATAAGTAGCAATACATTATGGAAACTGTGTGGGGTATATCGACATGGTCTAAACAATAGCTATGTTAGTGCGACATATTTGTGGGTACCGATAGCCCTTCAGTAGTCAAGGAGAATACAGGGCCGCTGAGTGATGTCATGAAGAACTAATGAACTTTTAGAACCTTTACTTGACCAACTTGGCTATTAGGATGTAGTGAGATGACCGGCTTTGGTGCAGTTCGAAGTTGGTAGATACTCGATACTACACTCATTGAGGTTTGGTTTTTTGGGATATTTCGGTCGCTATTAAAGAGGCTTGTGCTGAAACAATGCCCAAAGAAACAAACCGGTGATATTGAGCTCCTTAGAACCCGGTTACTATTACTAGGACAAGTTTGAGCCAACTAAACTTCAAGAGGATACTTACCTATGAGACTCCATTCAAGCCTAAACCTAAGGACTTATTTGCTTTGTTTGTATATATGTACTTTTACATAACATCATAAACATCATAATATCATACTCATATTCACTAACCATTTCAAGGATCTTGGGATTCATCTTTGTTCTATTTTGTAGGACATGGATTATATTCGCAGGAAAACTATTCAAGTCAATCTTGTAAGGATCCCTCCTCAACTTAAAGAGCTAGCATCAAGGATTCCTAAAAATTCTCCATTCACCGAAAGACATGGTCGCCTACTAAACTTGGTCACCTCCAATACTGGTGAGGACATGATGAAGGTGCTCTTTCAGTTCTTTGATCCTTTACACCATTGCTTCACATTTCCCGATTATCAACTTGTGCCAACTTTGGAAGAATTCTCCTAACTCTTGAGGATTCCCATTCTCAATCAAATACCTTTCAACGATACGGAAAGAGATCCAAAGCCAGAAGAGATTGCTCAAGCTCTACACTTGCAATCATCTGATATCACAACTAATTGGGAAACAAGGAGTGGTGTCAAAGGTTTCCTAGCAAAGTTCTTGTTTGAGAAAGCCCAAAACTGTTGGAACTCTTTGGATTTGCAAGCTTTTAAGGAAATTCTGGCTCTCTTCATCTATGGGATGGTTTTGTTTCCAAATCCTGACCAACTCATAGATGTGAATGCCGTCAAAATCTTCATGTCTCGTAACCCGGTGCCTACTTTGTTAGGGGACATCCTACATTCTTTTCACACTCACACTATGAGGAAAAGGGGTATCCTTATGTGTTGTACTCCCCTTTTGGCAAGATGGTTTATTTCGCATCTTCCCCAATCTGTATTGAAGAACGAGCAAGGTTCAAGGTGGTCACATAGGTTGATGACACTCAAACATTCAAACATTCATTGGTGTTCCTGATCTATAGAGAATGTTACTATTGTCGACTGTTGTGGATAATTCCCTAATGTCCCTTTACTTGGCATTAGGGGAGGTATCACCTACAACACCTGTTTAGCCTTAAGATAGTTTGGTTACGCCCGAAGGGATTGCCCACATGAGATGCTTATTCAAGGTTTGGTATTTGACTTCGAGAACGACGATCAAGGTCACCGCCAGAGATTTATCCGAGCTTGGAGAATGTTGAATAAGGTAGATAGAAAGACATTGGGGTATAAGAATTCCATCCCTCTTGAGCCTTACCTCAAATGGGTACGAGCTCCTGCTCAAATTCTTATGATGCCTTACCCCTCCATTCTCCCGGTAATCATAGAGCCTGCTGTGGAAGGATATGTTCCGTACACTATCCTGCATCCTTACATGCCCACCTCTCTTGAAGACTTATAAAAGGATTGGATACAGCTTAAGGGGGAGCGAGACACTTTTGAGGTCCAATTCTACGCCAACGAGAAGAAGGTTTTGGAACTTAATAAGCAACTTCATGAGGAGCGGAGCCTGAACGCCTACATCGCACCAAAGAGGATGCGTACAACCTTTTTATCTTAGAGTTTTTGTAATCCCAAAAGAGGCATGATGTACTCAAGATTTTATTTATTAATATAACGTGTGTTCTTTTTTTGCCTAAAGAAAATTTAAATCTCTAATTTCCTTGAAATCATTACATATGCATTTACCATTCATCATAACTGTTGTACCCCAAAATTTGCCCTCTCATATTTCTCAAAACATTGCAAGAAAAATCTCCAAGTGGTTCAAGCTTGCTCAAAGAGTTGGACAATCAAGCTATCTCCTAAGGCAGTCAACCCCAAATTAGGGCTTTGTGTTGAATCAAGATCCTTGAGTCCAAATGACCTCAAGTGCTCCCCATTGTCCTAATATGTTATCAAGGTCATCCATGTCAAATTTCAAGCCTTGCAGAGGAAATTTGCTCAGTCAATTGCTCAAAGGGTCCCAAAATCGACTATGCTAGGGCAAAAGTCAACTGTGGCCCACATACAGTCAAACTTAAATATTTTTTGCCAACATTCTCATTTTGAAGGTTATTTCATCATTTTATCAAGGGTTGATCATGATTCATCAAGGATTTCTCAAAATTCATCAAGACTCAAAAGTTACTAAATTAGGGTTTTGTAGGAAAAGTCAACTCAACTTTGACCAAGCATAACTTTCTCATACTTTATGATAAATGACCCATAAAAAGCTCATTTTGAATAGGATGAAATTTCCTACAACCCATCTTCATACCCCAAGATCAGAAAATGCACTCACAAGAAGTTATAAATTTGGACATTATAGGTCATTTTTGAATGTCAACAAAAACACCTTTTTTGCCAAAGCTTATAACTTGAGCATGGAATATCAAAATGAGATGATACAAAAATGGTTGGTTAGAGGACATCTCAAGATTTCTAAAAAGTCCAAGAATACTTCCAAAAGTTTAAAATTGAAGAAGTTATGCATTGTTGAAGTTAGGTATTTTTGCAAAATTGCCAAAAGTCAACTATCCCCAAAACTTCAAATTTTGTCAAATGGGCCCATTCTTTTCCACTTGATTTGATCTTGCCCCATTGCACATGCGTCCTAGCTTCAGCCTTGAGATCATATTTCTTTTTTATCATTTTATTTGATTTTTTATTGAATTATTTCATTTTAAATCAAATTAAATCATGTAAAATCCAAATATTGATTACTTGAGATATTTTTGGTTGTTTTAGGTCTTAATCATCATCATGATCAACATCAAATTCGTATCTCACCATATCATGTACAAAAAGATGTAGATTTGATAAATTTGGCAAGCTTTAAAGGATGAATCAAATCAAATCATAAGGCATTGATTTAGAGGGATTCCATCCATATTTGTTACACTAACACCTTGTATCATACATAAAGAAGCCAAAGGATATGAAAGAGAGGTTGGAGGCTGCAAGAATAGGCAGAACAGAACTTGAAAAAAGCACCAAAAAGCTTGAATTTGAAACCATACTTAGAGGCAATTTCAGAAGCTTAGACCGGTCTCAATCGTTTCCTAAACGTACATTGAATCTTCCTGGATCAAGAGAAAGCATTCTCACATACCACAAAGCACTGTAAGTGTCACGATAATCACCTTGGTTCTTAAATTTGTGATTCATCATTCTTGCATCATTTGAATAAATCTTTGGCATATTTATACTCCTTACAACATTTGCAAACGTTTGGCATTATCCAATTGCGTTTTTCTGGCCTAAATGAAGAACCCATATAGCTAGGGTTCTTCGTTTTTGTTTTAGGATTTTCTTTTTCAGGGAAAATTGGGACTAAAGAAGGGCATGGTTGCACTCAGGAGAAGAAGACGAACCCAACCATGCCTTTGAAGATCATTTTTGTTGCCTGGAATTGATTTTTTGAATCAAGCTGCGTTTTTAGCTGCGGATTCAAATCCACAGGTAAAATTACAGTAGTGGAAAGACAGGGACGAGTGCGTGTCAGCTTCCGGTTGGCCCATTCAAATTGTTTTTCGCGCATTTTTTTGTTCTGACCAATAATTGTGTTTTTGTTATATTATTATTATTATGTAATACATTAACAAATGAAGCAAATCAGCCTGGTGGCAAGCGTGCATTGGTAATCACCCTCAGGACCTGGGTTCGAATCCCAGGTCCCCCACTTTCTTTGTTATTTTCATTCTTCAGGTAATTACATGTATATTCAAGCGCACAGAACACCATACGCCTTCACATATCCAGTTGCCAGATGGCCCAAGGCCAAATCTGATGGCCAATAATTGATGGTTCACCATAGACAAAGTCCATGCACGCCTACTGGATCTCAAAAGTCAAACAAGGCCAATACATTTGGGCCTCAGCATTGCTATTCACACCATGGAAACAGGCCCATACTCCTTTCTCTCATATTATTTTGCTTATTTGTTTTATTTCATTAATTGCCTAATTATTTTTATTTAATTTACTAACCAATTAAAAAATTCTTTTTTTTATGAAATAAAATCACAAAAATATTTTTTTTATCAAATTAAACTTTAACTTTTATTTTTTATTAATAAATACTAATTAAATTAATTTAGGTTCTTAATTAGAATAACTTTAACATTTTTGTAAATAATTAAAATTAACTAGACTTAATTAGGCTTTTACTAATTCAATTAATTTTTATTTCTTTCTTAAAATACCAAAAATCCAAAAATATTTATTTTTATTAATTTATTTATTAATTTAATAATTAATTTAGGATAATTTCTTTCGTTTAATTCAAAAATAACAAAAAAATCTTTTTCTTTAACAAAGGGTCAAAACCCTAGAACTTGGCGCTCGATTTAATTTCACGCACGCGATTTAATTTATTTATTCAATATTGTACTTGCTCCTGGAATGTAATAGATAATTAGGACCATTTAATTATTTTTATTGCTTTATTTATTTTTCCGCATTTAAATTTCAAAGGGTTGCTTTTGGCGATGTAAATACCCGACGCCTTGTAATTTAATTTCCGCAATTTATTTTCCACAAAATATAACTGTTAGATGTTTGATAATAGGTATGCATGACAAGATTGAATGTTTCAACCTAAAATCAACATAGATCACCATTAACATGTACAAAGATAAAATTAACTAAAAACGACACACACGCACATGCGCACTCTTAGGATACACCCCACTTGGTTGCCTTCGTACGTGGTCATTGAGTATAGGTAGTTTTAGAGGTCGTCCTCTTGTCCAAAGATCATAGTCGCCTCGAAATGGTTGCCTCGGATATTGTTGCCTCAAAACAAATGATCTAAGACATTAGGGTTACCGCTAAAGCGTCCTACCATTGCTTTAGTGACCGTAAGTCCCGCATTCGAATTGACCCTCAAACTCCAACGACGGTGCTACCTACTCATTAATAGTGGGATAGCATTTTCTAAAGGAAGATAGCATAAAACGATTCTTTTTTCGAGTAGGTAGATGGTTCTTAGATACTTGCTCTTTTAAAAAACAAAATCTCTTTCACACTTACACTTTTCGAACAAAATTTTCAAAAACACTTCATACACTCTTGAGGACAGAAGCAAGAGTTAAATCGAAGTTTCAAACAAATTTTTTTTCAAACCCACAAGCACAAAGAAAGCAATTTTGAAAATAATATGAGCAAGTATCTAAGAGCCCGTGGATAACCACGGATAGAAAGGGTGCTAACACCTTCCCTTTCTATAATCTACCCCCCGAACCCGAGAAATATCTCGAAAAAAGGAATTTTTTTGTGCTTTTTTCCTTTCCTTGTTGGATAAAATAAAAGTCGGTGGCGACTCTTACTTACCGCGACATTTTGCGAAAACCAACGCAAAACGCAAACCAGCATTCCAAAAAACAGTCAGCTCTCCCCCACCGTATCACAATAACATAAGCAGGTTTCCTACAACAAGTCTCCTCATATTTCTACTGTTTATTTCAGTAAGATGGATCTCGAGCAGATAGTAAAGGACCTCCAGGCGCAGAATGCTCAGTTTCAACAGTTGTTCTTGACTCTAGCCAAAGGACAAGAAGATTTGAAAACTTTGCTGATTGAAGAAAATAAGAAGAAAGCAAAGAAAATAACCGGAGTTCTGAATATGGGAAGAAGGTTCCAAGGACAAGCCAAACGGACCCTAGACTTTGCAACGTCATGTGGTGAAAAGGATAATCAAGAAGTGAAGGGCAAGGAAGCAGTTGTCCAGCTGGAATCTGAAGAGGAAGAAGAAGAAGATTACTCTGAAGAGCAATATCCCCCAGCCGACGCCAAATACAAACATATGGAAGAACGAATAAGCGCAATGGAGATTCAGAAAGTGCCCGGGATGGACTTTGAAGAGCTGGGTTTATTCTCTAGGATTGTTATTCCTCCAAAATTCAAGTCACCAGTGTTTTCTAAGTACGATGGGGTTTTGTGTGCCAAGATGCATCTCTGATCTTATGTGAGGAAGATACAGCCTCACACTGCTGACAGAGATTTGTGGGTCCACTTCTTTTAAGACAGTCTATCCGGAACTCAGCTTGATTGGTTCTATCAACTGGAAAGGGCCAATATCCATAATTGGGAAGACCTTGCCGCTGCTTTCTATAAACAGTATCAGTACAACACATACCTTGCTCCTACCCGTACTCAACTCTAGAGTATGACTATGGTTTCAAGTGAAGGTTTCAAAGACTACGCTCAGAAATGGAGGGACTTAGCAGGAAGAGTCCAGCCTCCCCTGTCTGAAAGAGAGTTAGTGGACATGTTTCTGGGTACCTTGTCTGATCCTTTCTTTAATCATTTAATTGGAAGCTCCTCAGCAGGCTTCATTGAATTAATCTTGACCAGAGAAAGAGTGGAATCTGGGATTAAGAGTGGGAAAATCCAAAAATTCGCATCCTCCGCCGCTGTAAGAAAACCATTTATTGGGAAGAAAGAAGTTGGTGTTGTGTATCCTCAAAGAAATCAAGATAGGACTGAACACCAACCAATGGTAGGGGCTGTTATGATCCCTAAGCCTGCACCTACTCAACAAAGGAACGATCAGTCTAGAACAGAAAGACCAGTGAGATAATTTACCCGGATTAATATGACACTATCTCAAGTCCTGCCGCATTTGTTGAGATCTAATCTTGTAACTTTGAAGGAAGCTCCGAAGAATCCTAACACAACCTCTCCTCATTACCATCCTAATGCTCGTTATGCATACCATTCTGAAAGTCCAGGCCATGATACCAACAACTGTTGGGCCTTAAAAAACAAGGTGCGAGACCTTCTTGAAGCAAAAGAAATTGAGTTTGATGCTCCTGAGATCCCAAATGTTATCACCATTCCTATGCCCAAGCATGGCCATGGTGTTAACACAGTTGAAGATGATATGTTTGTTACTGCTGTTGATGAACTTGTTACTCCTCTCCTGACCGTCAAGAAGAACCTATTGGAGGCTGGTTTATTTCCAGGATGTGATGAAGGCTGCGACTTCTGTTTATCCCTACCAACTAGTTGTCATTTATTAAAAGCAGGTGTTCAGCGCCTAATGGATGACAAAGAGATTTTGTTTGAAAAGACTCCCGTTCCAACTGTTTCCTATAATGATGTTTCAATAGTAACCATTTCCGCCAATCCTTCCAGGGTCTCCACCAAAAGAACCGTTAGGATTACATTAGTTCCTAAAGTAGCTCCACTGATAATTACTATGCCAGGTCCAATCCCGTACTCATCAGATAAAACTGTCCCATGGAACTATGGGGGAGACATCTACTATCACGGTGTCAAGCAAGATTGGCTGGCTGATGAAGACTCAATTCTTGAGAAGGTTGACCCCAACATCAGTAATATTGCGGGAACCATCAAGATAACTCGAAGTGGAAGGATTTTCTCTCTAGAGATTTCTCCTCGGAAGACTGTTACCGGTCCTGTGATCATCCTTGTTTCTGTTCCTGTTGACACTACTACTACTACAATCCCTTTGGTTACCCCTGCTGACACTCCTACCGCCGAGTCGACCGAGACTCAGAGCAAAGGTATTCTGGTTGAGTCTGTCCGGGTGAAGGTGCAAAAAGTATCTATCCCTGAGGCCTCCCAAAAGGAGATGGAAGAAATTCTGAAAATTATAAAGAGAAGCGACTACAACGTAGTCGAACAGCTAGGGCAGACTCCGTCAAAGATTTCCATGCTGGCTTTATTGTTATGCTTCGAGGCTCATGCGAAGGCCTTGGTGAATTTTCTTAAAACTGCCCATGTACCACAAGAAACCTCTGTTGATCAGTTCCAAGACTGCGTGGCCAGTTTAACCGCTGACAATGGTTTAGGTTTTTCTGATGCTGACTTGACACCCAGAGGGAGGAAGCACAACGAGGCATTGCATGTCTCTGTCGAATGCAGGGGCACAACTTTGGCCCATGTCTTGGTTGATAATGGTTCATCTTTGAATGTGCTGCCTAAGAAGGCTCTTGATAGACTTGACTGTGAAGGTTTGACCTTAAAACCCAGCAATATAGTGGTAATGGCCTTCGACGGTTCAAAGAGAATGTTGCATGGGGAGGTGGACATCCCCATAAAAGTTAGAACCCAGATCTTTGATTCAACTTTTTACGTGATGGACATTCTCCCTTCCTACTCCCGCTTATTGGTATGACCATGGATTCACAATGCTGGTGTTGTCACCTCTACATTACATCAAATGCTGAAATACCCAACCACGGGGAAAATCATTACTGTCCATAGAGAAGAGGAATATATGGTCAATTATTTAAACTCCTTCAGATACGTGGAATTGGATGGTGAATTCATTGAAACTCCATTTCAGCATTTCGAGGAAGTCCCACTAACCGTGGCAGTAACCAAGGTTGTTTCCTAAATCCCGAAGATTACAGGACCTCCACTAAAGATGTCTTATCTGAAAGATGCCAAGGCAGTAATCGAAGAAGGTGGGTGCACTATTTGGGGCCAACTCCCGGATATCCCATACAAATCTGACAAATTTGGTTTGGGTTTCACTTCATAAGCCCAGAAAGCTGTACGCCATGCTTGTGCCGGGGGACCACCCTTGAAGATCAGCAACCACGGAGTCAATGCAGTGGAGGATGATGAGGATAGCTACGACCTGGATTAGATTTTCCCAATTGTCAATGGAGGACTCAGCAACTGGGAAGCTAAAGATTTTGTCCCAGTTACTTTTATCCAACAATAATTGTCTTTAAATTTTGTCGGACCTGTAATAATTAAACAATTCAGACTTTTAAAGCCTTGTGTCTTACCCGAGGCACAACGGTCCATTTGTAAGGGTTGTTACCTCATTTTCATATGTCATCAATGAATCATGGACGTTTTTGCATACAAACTTTGTGTTCTTTGTCTTTCTTTTTACATTTTTATTTCTTTCAAAGATATCTATACTCTTACACACACTCACATTCAAATGCATATCTACATCCGTTCGGGATCCCATGGGTAACGATTCTGCTATGACCTTTTGTGACTCTGAAAATCTAATCTACCAAGCCGAAGACGAAGGTGAGGGAGATTGTGAAGTGTCAGGGGAACTAGCCAGGTTACTATAACAAGAAGAGAGGATCATTCAACCCCATGAAGAACCGGTGGACACAGTTAACCTAGGTACTGAAAAGGACAAGAAAGAAGTCAGAGTGGGTGCCAATCTGGAATCCAGTGTCAAGAAGTGTCTGATTCAGTTGCTACATGATTATGTTGAGGTTTTTGCCTGGTCGTACAAAGATATGCCAGGACTTGATGCTGATATCGTGGTACATTGTCTACCAACAAAAGAAGAATGCCCTCCGGTAAAACAGAAAGTCCGTCGTATGCGACCAGACATGTCAGAGAAGATCAAGGCCGAAGTCATGAAACAATTCAATGTCAGATTCTTAGCCGTTACCTCCTATCCACAATGGATCTCCAATGTTGTTCTCGTGCCTAAAAAGGAAGGCAAAGTAAGAATGTGCATGGACTACAGAGATTTGAATAGGGTAAGCCCTAAGGATGATTTCCCACTTCCCCATATCGATATTTTGGTTGACAATACCGCACAACATAAAGTGTTCTCATTTATGGATGGTTTCTCATGCTACAACCAAATCAAAATGGCGCCTGAGGACATGGAGAAAACGACCTTTGTCACACAGTGGGGCACATTCTGTAACAAGGTTATGCCATTCGGGTTGAAGAATGTTGGGGCAACATATCAACGTGCCATGGTAGCTTTATTTCACGATATGATACATCATGAAATAGAGGTCTATGTGGATGATATGATAGCCAGATCTCAAACTGAAGAGGAACATCTTGACCATCTGCAGAAACTGTTTGAGAGACTGAAGAAATATAAGTTGAGGTTGAACCCGAATAAATGCACATTTGGGGTGAGGTCCGGTAAACTCCTAGTCTTCATCGTCAGCGGCAAAGGTATTAAAGGGGATCCTGCCAAGGTGAAAGCAACACAAGAAATGCCTGCTCCTTGCACCGAGAAGGAAGTTAGAGGATTCTTAGGACGACTAAACTAAATTTCCAGATTCATTTCTCACTTAACAGCTACTTGTGAACCAATCTTCAAATTACTGAAGAAAGATCAAGTAGTCAAATGGAATGATGAATGCCGAACTGCCTTCAATCGAGGGAAGACCATTGATCATGTATCTAACTGTTTTAGAAAATTCAATGGGGTGTGTGCTGGGGCAGCATGACGAGTCTGGCCGAAAAGAGCATGTTATTTATTACCTGAGCAAAAAGTTTTCCGTTTGTGAAACAAGATATTCACTGCTCGATAAAACTTGTTGCGCTCTAGCATGGGCTGCTCGCCGGCTAAGACAGTATATGTTGACCCATACTACCTTATTGATATCCAAAATGGATCCAATAAAATACATATTCGAGAAACCTGCCCTCTCTGGGAGAATAGCGAGATGGCAGATGATCCTGACGGAATATGACATTCAGTATACTACCCAAAAAACAATAAAGGGCAGTGTACTAGCCGATCACCTTGCTCATCAAGCTGTGGATGACTACCAGTCCATGAAGTTCAAATTCCCAGACGAAGACATCATGATGGTAAATAACTGTGAAGAATTCAGACCATATGACGTGAAGAAGTGAAAAACACAAGAAGGGGGGTTGAATTATAAAAACTTGAAATCAATTGCAGTCAACACGGTATTTTTATCCTGGTTCGTTTGATCTCAAACTACTCCAGTCCACCCGTCAAGGTGATTTCGCCTCTCTCCAACGAGGTCTTAATCCACTATATTCAACTGAATATTACAACTGCTTTAACAACTGCTAAAGCCTTCTTGAGTCAAACCACAAACCGGTTTCTCAAGGAAATACTTTCTTACAGATAAATGAAATCTAAGTGTGTTGAATGTTTTCTACAAAAACTGTTTATCACTACTGTGATACTACACACGTTAAGCTTATGAGAACTAGAATGCTAAAATAATAGAGTAAAGAATTTGAGAGCTTTAGCAAACTGAGAGTGAGGAAGATAATGAATAGCTTTTGGCGTGTAGAGAGTTGTAGAGCATTAGCCAATTCAATCTTCACTGACTTGTTTATATAGCATTGGAGATGATTACGTTGGAGCCAGTTATTCCGTTTCAATGCCAATTACATTCTTTCCAAATTGAGAAGATCTTTGTCTGGAATAATGCCGTTGATAATAAAGTATCTTGAATGCACAGTACCGTTGCCACTTAAGCGTGTTCTGGCTTTGGCTTATTCTGACGCTGCTTAGGTGCTGATGAATTGTTGTTGTCTTGATCAGAGTTCAGATTGTTACGCGTAGATCTGTTTATCACGCTTCAGCGTAAGCACATGTTGATCTTCTAATTCTGGCATCTGATATAACATCTTCTGATGCTGATGTTGATATTTCATCTTCTGATGCTGATGATGATATTCTCTTGCTGATGTCCATCAGAGTTTCTGTAAAATAGAATGTAATTTTTTGGTAGCATATATGTCTTACATGAATCATACAATTTATATATCTTTGCATTTTGTTATCATCAAAACTTAAACTTAGGGTAGTAGATTCAAACTTTGTTCTAACAATCTCCCCCTTTTTGATGATGACAAAAACTGGATTTTTTCAATTGAAAATTAACGTGAAAATTATCAGAGATAACCAAATAATAAATTGTGTCAGAATTAAATAGGAAGTTATCAAAGGTAAGAGGATAGGGGATAAAGAGATATCAGAGTTTAGATCAGAAATACTCCCCCTGAATTTATTACTTCCCTTTTTAATTCCATGAGTTCTTCAGGATCAGATCTTTATTGACTTTCTTTGAACATCAGAACATCAGAGCTTCAGTGTATCAGAGATGATTAACTTCTTGTACCTGTAGGCTTATGCAAAATAAAAACATTCAAGTATATCAGAGTGTTAGAGTGTTTGAGACTTTTTGTCTCAGTAATCCGTTATTGAAAAATATCATTCTTTTTCTCCCCCTTTTTGTCAGCAATCAAAAAGTGCAAGTAATTGAAGATAAAACAATCAGTGCAGAAAAACTGTTATATTTAATTCAAAGCTTAGAAGATAGTACAGAAAGCATGGAAAGGAAACAACGAAAACATCAAGAATGAAAATCTAAGGTTGGGGTGGAAAGCGTGTGAACAGAGCTTCTAGCATGTTCTTAATTTGATCAGCAGTTTCCTTCTGCTAATGCACCATGCTGACTACGGTATCAATCTTTCCATCTTGCACATCCATCCTTTCCTTCATCCTTTGATCATTCTCATCCATTCTTTGCTGCAGACGAATATCATTCTGCTTCAGCTCTTCAAGGGTCTGCCTGTCCAGAGCAGCTTGAGAGACGTCAGAAACAGGATGCTTTTGAGAGCTTTCTGCAACATCTTCTGCTTGACTAACATCTTCAGCTGGTTGAACGGTTGATGCTGAAAGCTTTTTAGACCATGGCTCACTATCCAGAAAGAGCACTTCCTCCTTCAGCAGCTGACTCATGACTGGACCTTCAACTTCTTTCAGCAGTTTGCTGAAGTTCTGTTGAGCCTGTTCATAGTTTATGTCTTGTAGCTTGAGGGCTTTAGCGCGTACCCACATTCTGAATTATGTCCAGAGTTGGTGTTAGGTAGCATGATCAATCATTCCAGGACCAACCTGCTTTAGAGAAGCAATCCAATTCTACAAGCCTGTTTCAAAATTCAAAATGCCAGCACCAACATCTAGTTGTTTGGGTTTGGGGATGGCTATTTTATTTTTGAGGTCAGCAAGACGGTCAAGTATTGTTAAATCAATGAAGGTCCTGCTGTGGTCTTCTGTATTTTGTTTGGGAGATGGAGTGGGAGAATAAAAAATGATTATTGGACTGTTTGGAGTATTTGGAGGGGTAGTTTCTGGTGAGGATGGCAGTTGGGGTATGTTTACAGTTGTACCGCAAGGCAGCTGAATTGCCAAGGGTTGTGGTTCAGAGGATTGAGGTGAGAGAGGTTCAGGGGTTTGAGGTGAATGAGGTTCAGGGGTTTGAGTCTCAGAGTGGTGAGACTCAGAGTGTTGAGACTCAGGTTGTGGAGATGATGGTTGAGGTGAGGGTGGATGAAGTTCTGGTTGTGGAGAGGGAGGTGGAATTTCTGGTTGTGGAGATGGAGGTTGTGGAATTTCTGGTTCTTCTGGTATTGGTGATAATGTAGTTGCAGGTTGTGGTGAATGGGGAGTTTCTGGTTGAGTGTTTGGATTTTCTGAGAGGGGAGCGGAAGAACGTTGATCAATTTCAGAGAGAACTTTATCAAGTTCTGATTCTGTTGATGTTGTGGGTTTTGGATTTTTGGTGCGGGATCTCCTGAGAGTTAGTGACTCAGAAGGGTCAAACTCTAGTTCGGTATCATCAATGGTTGGTATGGGAATTGGGAGTTCATATGAAGTTGGGGTTGGGATTGATGTTGGAATAGCAGAAGAATTTAAAACATTAACAGCAGATAGATTACCTCTCTTCTTAGGGGTCTGCTGGGATGGTCCTTCTGAAGTAGCCTTTCTCTTCTTCGTCTTCTTCACAGTAACTTCTGGTGTTTGCTGGTGCAGATCTTTAATGTTCAGAGTGGGATCTGTGCCATCAGCCTTGCAAGCATCCAAGTATCTGAGAACAATGACTGGTTTAGAGTCAATCTCAGAGAATATAGGAAATTCGTCCAGAGGGACTCTTCTGCTGGTGATGTCAGCAAGAGGAGTGACGCTGGGCTCCTTTCTGATATTCTCTATCAGTTTCATTTTCTTCAGATTCTTGGCATTCAGAGGCTTGCCAACAGTAGGTTCAATAGAGCTTAATTCCTGTGCTTCTGTAAGGTGTTCAATCAGCCTATTCTCAGTTAGAATATCTGATATTAACCTGCCAAAGGGTATCCAATCCCTTTTTGTCCTTTCTTCGTCTCTTGTCTCCTTGACGCTGGTCCTGAGGTGATTAAACAGAAGATGAGCCAAGTTAATCTTTACCTTCTGATTAATAAAATAGATCAGAAACTGCTGATCTATGTTTATATAATCAGGAGAGCTTGTGGGCTTCCTGTGATTGAAGCACCCCAGAATAATCTTTGCCCATATTCTGTGCTGATCCTTCAAGTCTCTGATTTTGCTGCTGGGAACCCCATGGGTGAAAATCTCTCTTGCAATGACAGCAGCATCTGAGCATCTTTCTGCCATGTTGATACAGCGGATACCACCACCAGTGTATCCAATCAATCTTGTAATGTGATCTTCAGTGATCACAATCTTCTTTCCCATGATATAGGAAGTAACTTGATGTGTTGATGAAGACGCATGAATCCAGAATTCCTTGACCAATACAGGGAACGTTGGACCCACCAACCTATCAAAGTATCTCTCCCATCCTTGTGCCCTAATTTCTTCTGTCAAATCGAATCCATTTTCTTTCAGACTGGTGAAATCAACAATCAGTTCAGACAGAACTTCCAAGTTCTTCACTGGTGTAAGTAGAGTTCTGAAGGGAATTTGGTATTGTTCAGATGAAGCCTCCTTCTGAGAACCTGCAGAAACAGTGCTAGAAGTTCCCATGTTCACACTGGGGTTTTCTGAGAAAAAGTTTGAGAAAGGGTTTCTTTTGAAAAAGGATGAACACACAAGTGAGAATGCAGAAAATATTTTGGATGATTGTAAGAGACGGTAAAAGTTTAATGAATGATGTTAATGTGCTTAAATAGATTTCAAAATGTGTTTTGAAAATGTAAATGGTTTTAAGAGAGAGAATTAATTCATGATTACAGTTTAACTCATGATTACACGCATTTAATGCTTGCTGATTTTGGGGGATTTGAGAAAGATACTTGGAACGCTTACCAGACATGTGTCTCAATGCATCCAATCAGCGTTTTGCCTTCTCAGAAGCGTGCACGCGTGTTCTGCTTCAGAGATTTGCTGATGATTGGATGTCACTTGTTTGATTTAGTGAGCAGCACGTCTATCCTTGAGCTGAAACGCTCATATCTTTAAGAATATAATCTGATACAATCTGCATGTCTATCTTTCTGAAAGAAGATTGATTAGAATTTCACAGTAAAATAAAACATATTCTGAAGGTTAATATATAAAATTTAAAACATTTTCACTCTGGGCAGAGCTTCATGCTGAGATGTTTCAGAATGAAGTTGAACCTATCTTCAGAAAGTGGTTTAGTGAAGATATCAGCCCATTGATGGTCTGTATCAATAAATTTTAAGTTCAAAATTCCTTTCTGAATATAGTCCCTAATGAAGTGATGTTTTATTTCTATATGCTTAGCCCTAGAATGCAAAATAGGATTTTTACTTAAGCAAATGGCAGAAGTATTGTCACAGAGTATAGGGATGTTACTCTCAAAAATCTGGAAGTCTTCAAGCTGACTTTTCTTCCAGAGCATTTGTGTGCTACAACCTGCTGCTGCTATGTACTCAGCTTCTGTTGTTGATAGCGCAATTATGGATTGCCTTTTGCTGGACCAAGAGATAAGATTTTCTCCCAGAAACTGGCAGCTTCCAGAAGTACTTTTACGCTCTACTCTGTATCTAGCAAAGTCAGCATCGCAGTAACCTACTAAGCTGTAATCACTAGATTTTCTATAGAATAAACCCAGATTTGTAGTACCTTTCAGATACTTGAAAATTCGCTTAACAGCTGTTAAGTGAGATTCTCTAGGATCTGATTGGAATCTTGCACAAATACATACGCTGAATAAGATATCAGGCCTTGAAGCCGTCAGATAAAGGAGAGAACCAATCATACCTCTGTAGACCTTCTGTTCTACCTTTTTGCTTACCTCTTCTCTTTCTAGAATGCACGTGGGATGCATTGGAATCTTTGATGACTTACATTCTGAGAGGTCAAATTTCTTCAGAAGTTCTCTGACATATTTGCTCTGATGAATGTAAGTTCCCTCAGGATTTTGATTGATCTGAATTCCCAGAAAGAATTTCAGTTCTCCCATGAGGCTCATCTCAAATTCTGCCTGCATACACTTAGCAAATTTTCTTCCAAGAGAAGGATTAGTAGATCCAAAAATAATATCATCAACATAAATTTGGCAAACTAAGATGTCATTCTTAACTGACTTACAGAATAAGGTAGTGTCCACCTTCCCTCTGGTGAATTCTTTTTCTAACAGAAAGTTACTTAGTCTTTCATACCAAGCTCTGGGAGCTTGTTTCAGACCATATAGTGACTTCTTTAGTTTGAAAACATATTCTGGATTTTTTGTACTTTCAAAACCAGGGGGTTGGTGCACATAAACCTCTTCTTCTATATAACCATTTAAGAATGCACTCTTAACATCCATCTGATACAGAGTGATGCCTTTATTAACAACAAACGAAATTAAAAGTCTGATAGATTCTAACCTGGCGACTGGAGCAAAGGTTTCTGTAGAGTCTCTCCCCTCTTGCTGACTATAACCTTGTGCTACCAGTCGTGCTTTGTTTCTGATAACTTCACCTTGTTCGTTCAGCTTATTTCTGAACACCCATCTTGTTCCAATGACGTTGAATCCTTTTGGTCTGGGAACGAGATCCCATACGTCATTTCTAGTGAATTGATTCAGCTCTTCTTGCATTGCTAGAGTCCAGTCGTTATCCAGAAGTGCTTCATCAATAGAAGAAGGTTCAATCAGAGACACAAGTCCCATGAGGGATTCTTCAGAGTTTCTGAAGCTGGCTCTTGTTCTGATTGGATCTTCCTTTCTTCCTAAGATAGTTTCTTCTGGGTGATCCAAGCTGCTTCTGGGTAGTCTTTTCTGAAGTTGGTCAACAGATGTTGTTGGATTGCTAGCAGTGCTCCTTTCAGACGTTGAAGGGGTGTCTTTGTTGAGAGCTTCTGATGACTTGTCTTCAGAACCTGTAAATTCAACTTCCATACCTGCAAAAACTTCATTCTGCTTTGACTTTTCAGAGTCAAGCTTATCATCAAAACGAACACTGATTGATTCTTCCACAATATGTGTTTCTGTATTGTATACTCTGTACCCTCTTGAGCGTTCAGAGTATCCTAACATAATACACTTATGTGCTTTAGAGTCAAACTTGTTCAAATAATTTTTTGTATTTAACATAAAACAAGTACATCCAAATGGATAAAAATATGAAATGTTGGGCTTTCTGTTCTTCCATAATTCATATGGAGTCTTTTCCAGAATAGGTCTTATTGAGATTCTATTCTGAATGTAGCACACTGTGTTTATTGCCTCTGCCCAGAAGATCTTAGCAACGTTTGTCTCATTGATCATGGTTCTGGCCATCTCTTGCAATGTTCTGTTCTTTCGTTCTACAACTCCATTTTGTTGGGGAGTTCTAGGACAAGAGAAATCATGCAGAATGCCTCTGTCATTAAAGAATGACTCAAAATCTTTGTTTTCAAACTCTCCACCATGATCACTTCTGACTTTAACGATTCTAAGATCTTTTTCATTCTGAACTTGGTTACAGAAGGTGACAAACACAGAGTGTGACTCGTCCTTGTGTCTTAAGAACTTTACCCATGTCCATCTGCTATAGTCATCTACGATTACTAACCCATACTTCTTGCCACTGACTGAAGCAGTTTTAACTGGTCCAAATAAGTCAATGTGCAGAAGTTCTAATGGCTTAGAGGTAGAAACAACATTTTTAGATTTGAAAGAAGGTTTTGCAAACTTGCCTTTCTGACATGCTTCACATAGAGCATCTGAATTGAACTTCAGATTAGGAAGTCCTCTGACCAGATTGAGTTTGTTAATTTGAGATATTCTTCTCATAATAACATGCCCCAATCTTCTGTGCCAGATCCATTGCTCGTTGTTAACAGACAGAAGACACTTTACATTCTGACTTTTCAGTTCAGAAAGTTTGATTTTATAAATGTTGTTTTTCCTCTTTCCATTAAATAGGATAGTCCCATATTTCTGACTGACAACTTTACATGATTTTTGATTAAAGATTATATCATAACCGTTATCACTTAATTGACTTATGGATAACATATTATGCATTAATCCATCTACTAGCAGAACATTATTTATAAAGGGAAGATTTCCATTACCTACAGTTCTAGAGCCAATGATATTTCCCCTCTGATTGCCTCCAAAGCCTACGTGGCCTCCAGGCTTAAGTTCCAGGCTTTGGAACATATGCCTTCTTCCCGTCATGTGTCGCGAGCAGCCAGAGTCCAGGTACCATGACTGGTGTTTCTGATTTGCTGCTAAAGATATCTGCAACATGTATTATTTTATCCTTAGGTACCCAGATTTTCTTGGGTCCTGATTTGTTAGATTTACCAAAACTCTGGTTGAATTTTGGTTTCACAGAATACTTACTACTAGTATATTTAATATCATGTGTGTGACCATACACAAAATGTGAGTTCAGAGGAGTGTGTTTAATAGTTAAATCCATGGCATTCTTTGGTGTAGGTACCTTACCTTGGTATCCTATTCCCTTTCTGCCGTTTCTGCTAACTCCATAGATCATTGAAGCCATTTTTCTTCTATCTATGCTTTTAGCAAGGAACTTCTGAAAGCTATGATCATACTCCTTGATGATCTCATCAGCTCTGCTGGGAGTTTCAGAAATTGTTTCCTTCTGAGAGTTTTGTAAAACATTTTCTAACTTTGAAATTTTATTTTTCAGCTCAGAATTTTCCAATTTAAGACTCTCAGTCTTATCAGAGTCAGATTCAAGATTCCTTTTCAGGTTTCTGAATTTAACTCTAATCTGGTGGTACCTTTCCAAAATTTCGTTAAGGCTTTCAGCAAGTTCAGCCTTAGTAAAATTAATTGCAAAGTCAGGAAATACCTCTTCAGTGTCTGATTCTGAGTCTGATTCAGAAGCTTCAATGTCTTCTGAAATGTTGGCCATGAGAGCTATGTTAGCTCTCTCATCATCTGATTCTGAGTCAGCTTCAGACGAGTCAGAGTCATCCCATGTAGCCATGAGACTTTTCTTCTTTTCTCTTCCAAACTTCTTTTTGGGCTTTTCCCTCTGAAGTTTGGACATTCACTCTTGTAGTGTCCTTGCTCATTGCATTCATAGCAGATGATGTCCTTGGTGTTTGGATTTCTGCTTCCTGAGGGGCCTTCAGATCTTCTGTATCCAGAGGAAGAATATGACCTTCTGTATCTGGAGGAGGACTCATTCTGATCAGATCTTCTGTGATTCCTGAACTTCCTTTGCCTTTGCTTCCATAGTTGGTTCACTCTTCTGGAGAGGAGGGAAAGTTCGTCTTCTTCTTGCTTCTGAGGTTCATCAGCTTCTAGCTCTATCTCGTGACTTCTGAGAGAGCTGATAAGTTCCTCCAGAGAAATTTTGTTGAGATCTTTAGCTAGCTTCAGCGCTGTAACCATTGGCCTCCACTGTTTTGGCAGGCTTCTGATGATCTTCTTGACATGATCAGCAGTAGAGTATCATGTGTCCAGAACCTTGAGACCAGCCACCAGAATTTGGAATCTTGAGAAAATTGTTTCAATGGATTCACTTTCTTCCATTTTGAATGCCTCATACTTCTGAATGAGCGCAAGAGCTTCAGTTTCTTTGACCTGAATGTTGCCTTCATGCGTCATTTTGAGTGAGTCAAACATGTTCTTTGCTGTGTCTCTGTTAGATATCTTTTCATATTCAGCGTAAGAGATGGCACTGAGAAGAATGGTTCTAGCCTTGTGGTGATTTTTGAAGTCACGCTTTTGTTGATCAGACATTGCTTTCCTGTCAATCTTCTGACCGCTTGCATTCACTAGGTGCGTGTATCCATCTGTCACCATGTCCTTCAGATCAGCATCATGTGCCAGAAAGAAGCTTTCAATTCTATATTTCCAGTAATCAAAATTTTCTCCATCAAAGACTGGAGGTTTGCCGCTGAATCTGTCTCTGTCTTCATTGTTGTCATTGTTGGTGTGTTGATAAGTTCCTGCCATTGTGTTTTTCTGACGCTGAATCTTGTACTGACACGGTTAAGTGTTTTAGCTCAGAACCAGGCGCTCTGATACCAATTGAAGAAGTGAAAAACACAAGAAGGGGGGTTGAATTGTAAAAACTTGAAATCAATTGCAGTCAACACGGTATTTTTATCCTGGTTCGTTTGATCTCAAACTACTCCAGTCCACCCGTCAAGGTGATTTCGCCTCTCTCCAACGAGGTCTTAATCCACTATATTCAACTGAATATTACAACTGCTTTAACAACTGCTAAAGCCTTCTTGAGTCAAACCACAAACCGGTTTCTCAAGGAAATACTTTCTTACAGATAAATGAAATCTAAGTGTGTTGAATGTTTTCTACAAAAACTGTTTATCACTACTGTGATACTACACACGTTAAGCTTATGAGAACTAGAATGCTAAAATAATAGAGTAAAGAATTTGAGAGCTTTAGCAAACTGAGAGTGAGGAAGATAATGAATAGCTTTTGGCGTGTAGAGAGTTGTAGAGCATTAGCCAATTCAATCTTCACTGACTTGTTTATATAGCATTGGAGATGATTACGTTGGAGCCAGTTATTCCGTTTCAATGCCAATTACATTCTTTCCAAATTGAGAAGATCTTTGTCTGGAATAATGCCGTTGATAATAAAGTATCTTGAATGCACAGTACCGTTGCCACTTAAGCGTGTTCTGGCTTTGGCTTATTCTGACGCTGCTTAGGTGCTGATGAATTGTTGTTGTCTTGATCAGAGTTCAGATTGTTACGCGTAGATCTGTTCATCACGCTTCAGCGTAAGCACATGTTGATCTTCTAATTCTGGCATCTGATATAACATCTTCTGATGCTGATGTTGATATTTCATCTTCTGATGCTGATGATGATATTCTCTTGCTGATGTCCATCAGAGTTTCTGTAAAACAGAATGTAATTTTTTGGTAGCATATATGTCTTACATGAATCATACAATTTATATATCTTTGCATTTTGTTATCATCAAAACTTAAACTTAGGGTAGTAGATTCAAACTTTGTTCTAACATGACGGACCTGAACAAGGATCCCAATGGACCCTGGTTTTTCATGGGGCGTCCAACGCACTCGGCAATGGTATAGGTTATGTACTCATATTCCCTGAAGGATGTCATACTCCCTTCACTACAAGACTCTACTTCAACTGTACAAATAACATGGCAGAATACGAAGCGTGCATTTTTGTCCTCAAAGCTGCCATAGATTTGGGGATCAAGTCCTTAAATGTATTCAGAGATTTAGCCTTTTTCATCAGTCAGATCAAAGGAGAATGGGACACTAAACACCCTAACCTTATCCCCTACAAATAACATGTGTTGACATTAATCCTACATTTTGAGAAGATTACCTTCGAGCATTTCCCGCGAGAAGAAAATCAACTAGCGGATGCGCTAGCCACAATGTCATCCATGTTTAAACTCAAATGGGATAGTGAGGCTCCCCAGATCACCATTGAACGAATGAATGAACCAGCTCACTGTCACGAGATCAATACTGAAGAAGTAGTGGACGGGCCTTGGTTCCACGAAGTCAAGATGTATCTCGAGGCTCAAGAATATCTGGAAGAAGCTTCAATCAATGATAAGAAGTTATTAAGGAGATTCTCTGCTAAGTTCTTCATCAGTAATGGCATCCTCTACAAATGCAACCACGACTCTGTACTGCTTCGTTGCGTAGACAAGGTTGAAGCAGAAAGAATCATGGATGATCTACATGAGGGCACTTTTGGAACTCATTCCAGTGGGCATATAAAGGATAAGAAGAACCTATGGGCAGGTTATTACTGGTCTACCATGGAAGCAGGTTGCTACCAGCATTCACGAACCTGCCACAAATGCCAGATCTATGTTGACAAAGTGCATGTACCTCCAGTTCCTCTGAATGTCTCGACGGCTCCTTGGCCATTCACGTTGTAGGTCATTGATATTATTGGAGAAATCAATCCCACAACCTCTAATGGACACCTTCATATTGATGGCCATTGACTATTTCACGAAGTGGGTTGAGGCATCTTCTTTCGCTTCCGTTACCAAGAATGTTGTCGCCCGTTTCATCAAACAGAATCTCATCTGTCGGTACAGTATCCCAGAGAGGATCATCACAGACAATTGTATGAATCTCATTGTGCACGCAATTCAAAATCCAGCACCATAATTCTTCCCCTTACCGTCCAAAGATGAATGATGTTGTCGAAGCCGCAATCAAGAACATCAAAAAGATCATACAGAAAATGATAGTAACCTTCAAGGACTGGCATGAGATGCTACCATTCTCTCTCCACGGTTACCGTACCACGGCGCGCACGTCAACCGGGGCAACACCTTACTCCTTGGTATACGACATGTAAGCTGTCTTGCCTATTGAGGTCCAAATCCCTTCTTTGAGAATCATGAAGGATGTAGGGTTGAATGAAGACGATTGGATCCAAACTCGACTTGATCAACTGAACTCGATTGATGAGAAAAGGCTTACTACTATCTGTCATGGTCAAATGTATTAAAAACGGATGATCAAGGGTTTTAGCAAAAAGGTCAGACGCCAAGTGTATCAAGTCGGGGATCTGGTGATCAAACGCATCATACTGCCACAGGGTGATCCCAGAGGCAAATGGACTCCTACATACGAAGGACCGTTTGTGATCAAAAGCATATTCTCTGGTGGAGCATTGATCTTAACCACTATGGATGGAGATGACCTGCCGCACCCTGTGAATGCGGACATAGTCAAAAGATACTACGCATAAGAGACCCACTAGGTTGACACACCTAGGCAAAAAGGGCATCCCGGTGAAGCAAAAAGGTTCAGGCAAAATTAGGGATAAAAAAAATCTATACACCCGACAAGTTGAAAACCCGAAAGGGCGAATTGGGCAAAAAAGGGTATCCCGGTGGACTGAAAACCCGAAAGGGCGGTCCAGGAAAAAGTTAGGGAATTAAAGCGTATGACGATGTCCCGTTGGATCACCTTACATATAACCTTTGACTTCTACTGACAAACTCAGCGGTTCTGATCAATCCAATCAACTTCGGACAAGGAGACAAATGGACAAGACGCTCAGAGACACGAAGGCTATAGCAGAATGGGAACCCCATGGGATTATTACACATAGTTATCTTTTCTTTGTATCAAATTTTCATTTTTTACGACGACACTCTCTTACTAGATGTTCGTCTCTTTGTACAAAAAATACTTATTCAAGTTAATACAAAGATACCTCTTTGAAAGTACAAAGATATATGTTTTTCTTTATTTCTGTGTTTTGTTTACAAAAACATCCAATGATTTATTTTTGAACATATGCATTTGAACGTACCTACTATTTACAAATGAACAAAAAATAGAAAGACAGTCACTAATGGCTTTAAGAAACAAGATAATATCTTTAGACCATAAAATCCCCCATAATGTGCAGCTTAATGATATCAAGTTCTCTTACATCCCCGGCGGAACAAAACTTCCAGTTTATCACTCCCCATTAAAGGTCGTCCAATTTCTCAGGATTCTCCAACAAGATTTCACGGGCCATACACGGCGTTTGCCTTACAAAAGAGTTTATTTCTCTAACAAATAGAAGTTCATCAACTCATCAGCACTTCAAAACATGAAGACTTACACTCCACGTCCCCAACAACAGTCAGAGATTTATTTTCTTTAATCCAACAGTTTTATAATAGCATAGCTTACACACATATACATCGCATCCATACGTCATAAACATCTATGACACAAATGCATACGACATAATTGCATTCATTTGTTAGAACATCATTGCATCATGTATTTCGTACATCATGACATTGCATACAACTAATCTTTCTTCTCTTCAGGAAAGATCAGTCAGCAGATGGTTATCATCAACAATTTGTAAAAGGTCAAAGATTGATACTGGCAACAAGCCAGGACAATTATCTACATGAACAGTTGAAGTGATCCTGCACGGGTTTCTTCTCTTTCAGCTTTCAGATACAATTCAGATACGCTCTAGACACGAATGCCATTTTGATACTCATTCAGATTCAGCTTTCAGATACAGTTCAGATACGCTCCAGACACGGACACCATTATGATACTCATTCAGATTCAATTTTCAGATACAGTTCAGATACGCGCCTGTGATACGGTGGGAGAACTGACTAGTGTTTTGCGTTTGTATTCGCACTTGTGCGGTTGAGCAAGAGTCGCCACCGACTTTTTATTTTATCCTAAGGAAAGGTTAAAAAAGCACAGCAAAAACCTTTTGAGATGTTTTCTTGGGTTCGGGGAGTAGATTATAGAAAGGGAAGGTATTAGCACCCTTTCTATCCATGGTTATCCATGGGCTCTTAGTTACTTGCTTAGATCACTTGCCTTTTGTTTTCAATTGTTTTAAATGGTGCTTGAGTGTGAGTGGGTTTGAAAATATTTTGAAAAGAGGCCAATGTGGTGGCAACCTTTGTAATGATCCATGTGAGGATGTATACAAAGATGTATGTCTTTCGAAAAGGTTTTCATTTGTTTTTGAAAGTTGTTTTGAAAGTGTAGGGTTGTGTGGTTTTGAAATTAGGCAAGTGTTTTGTTTTGCAAGCTTGATTCAAGTAACTAAGAGGTTATCTACTCCTAAATTTCTCAAAAAAAGATTATTGCTATGTTTTAAACCTTTTAACAAGTTTGTTCCACCATTGTATTTGGTGGGCAACCTTATGTTAGGATGTGAAAGGGACAGGCGCGGGTCATCGTTTAGACCATAATTGCAACGGCGTTAAATGTCTTTGGGCAATTTTCTTTAAGGGACTTGATCATTTGTTTTTGTTTGTTTTGAAAAGTTTTTATCGAGGGACTATGATCATTCAAATTGCTTGCTTTACCCAAAGAAGTTCAACATAC
Source organism: Vicia faba (assembly GCA_948472305.1). Classification (NCBI taxonomy): domain Eukaryota; kingdom Viridiplantae; phylum Streptophyta; class Magnoliopsida; order Fabales; family Fabaceae; genus Vicia; species Vicia faba. The sequence goes on along the minus strand of OX451740.1, from coordinate 1,315,285,803 downwards.
AATATGGCCCAATTTTGAAAGGCAACAAGTGGAATACCCTAGAGGGTGCAAGTGTGATTTGTGTGTCCATTTTCATGCTTGTTTATCTTGAGATTAGGTCATAACTATTTTTTATCGTTTTTTCGCATACAAACCCTAATTCTAACATGTTATCATTAGAAAGCAATAAAGTGCGAAAATAAATTTACTAAGCTATTACAAAACCAAATATGGGAAGGGGGGTACAAATGTTCAAATGGGGATATTGACAAAAATTTAAATCTAAATTATTACATCATTTTTGAATATTTGCAAGGTAAATAAATTGCATAATTAAATGTAAATTAAATAAATATGTGAAATGCAAAAAAGAAGGTTTTTATATGTATGAGAAAAGTATGGTTTATGTAAAATAAAATAAGAAAATAAAAGGGTATTATTTTGAGTATTTTGAATTTTTAGGGCAAAAAACCCTAATTTTAAAGAAAATATATTATTATTTAATTTAATACAAGTATTTATTTATTATGTACAAAAATAAAAATAAAATGAAGTATATTATGAAAAAAAGTATTTTTGTATCAAATATTAATAAAAATGAAAAAATTCAAATTTTATATTCTAACCTAAATATATTAATAAACATATATATATATATTAAGTTCTAAATATTATATACAAATAATAATAATAATTAATTTTTTAATAAAATCAATAAAAAGGTATTTTTATGTGAAATATTTTCAGAAGGTAAATAAAAATAAAAACATGTATTTACACTATTTTTGTATTTATTCTAAATAAAAATATGTATATATTTATGTATAAACAAAGAAATAAATCAAATAAATATGCCATAAATTCAAAAAAGGATGGAAAAAATATTTTCAAAATTTTAATATGCTGAGAAAAAATAAACAAGTCAAACAAAAAAAGAAAAAGTCAAAAATATTAAAAAATGAAGCAAATGGGCTCAGGGGGTTCATGAGTAATTAAGTGGTGTGAATAAGAAAAAATGCACAGGCCCAGCCCAAAGATCACTGTCTTCAACCTCCAGCACAAACATTTGAAAAAACGCGCGCCCCTGTTCTTCAATGTCTAACTCTTGATTCTTGGCTTTTTAGCAAAAACTCATAACACAACAAATGCTCAGCATGAAGAGACGATTCTAACCATGTATGGAACTTGACCTAACTCTCTAAGATGAGGGAGAATTTCTCCTCCCCCAAATCCTAACCTAGTTTTTCTGCCATTTTCAAACTCCAAATTCTCTCTACTCAGGCAAAAGAAATGAAATGTAAAGATATGTACATGTTCAGGGCTATGAGTAGAACCTTGTTTCTTCACAAACTTAAGACTAAAGATGCATGATAAGAGAGATACGAGTTCAAAGTTTTACCTGTGCAGTTGAAATCGTGCTTTGCAATGGGGGATGTTTCAGAGTAAAATGATAATTTGTATAGCTTCCTTGAAGTGTAAGGATGCTTTTCCAAGTCCTACTTTGTCTTGAAACTCCCTGAATCGTGCTAATGAACTCCAACTGCAAAACAGAAAATCAAAGATGGTGAAGTAGCTTGGAGGTGTTACAGGTCAGGTTTCAAGTCATGGTTAGCTTGTATAGGTACTAGGGAATGTGTGTGAACTGGTTTTGGCACAAGAACTTGAGGGAAATAGGAGTTAGCAATCAAACTGCAGGCCTTGCCCTGTTTGAGCATTTTTGATGGTGTTTCTGTGATGGAGAGTGTTTTAGAGGTCAAGGATTCGTGCAAAAGCTTGGTTGGGATATTTGGAATGTGTTGGATAACTTTGTTCTTGTGTTTCTATGCTGAGATGAGAGATGTCACAAGTTATGCCCTTTTCTTCTATGTTAAGCAACAAAATGCCACTTGATGTTTTAGGTCAGTAGGGGACCTCTAATCCTGCAGCAAAGCCTCTCTTGATCAGAGCAATTTGTCCATAATCTTGTGCCAAAAGGATTTTGCTTGTACCTTCTTGATTTGCAATTAGACATAAAGCTAATCTTTTCAAAAATGGAAAATTCACTTTATCTAGTTTAGGATTAATCTTGCATACAATGCTTGCACTCAAAGAACAACACTTTAACACATTGAATAAGCATTAAATTATTGAGTATGGAATGGTTCAAGGACCTGTGATCAAGCATAAAGCAAGCTGAGTTCAAATTTGCAAGATTATGAACATGTCTTGGTTAAGAACAAAAGTGAATTTTTGCCAACTTGTGAAATTCGAATCTCTCAAGTTATGAGGTTGTTTGATGAGTTCTTGGACATTTTGGAAAGCTTGGAATGTGTACTACAATCCATCTTTGAAATGCAAATTAAAATTCCAAGTGGAAGGGTATGAAAAGTGGCCTTGAAGTGGGGTAGAAAACCTTGTCAAAATAGGTTAAAATTTCACTAAGTTAAAAATGGTTTAGTGCCCTTATTCAAAATATTATAACTTGAGATACAAGCTTCAAATGAGAAAACTTTGTGAATCAAAGTTGTAGATTATGCAACAAGCTACAACTTTCATGTTTTGACTTTTGTTTGAATCCAAATGGATCTTGGTGAAAAGATGGGGCAAAGTTGTGAAAAAATTAGGGTTTTTCATAACTTAGAAAAATTCTAAGTTATGAAAAATTCCATTTTCTAACCCTAATTTGCATTTTGTGATTTCTTGGTGAACAAGTTTCATGATTTGGCATGTTTTGATGAAAAATGAATCTTGACTCTTGATTTTGACCAAAAAGTCAAAGTTTGACTTTTCAGTATACAGTCAAAATTGATCAATTGACTGGGAAATTCAACTGTCAATCTTGTGTACTTGGGATCTTTTGAGCTTGATGAATGTGTCAAGACCATTTTATTGAGTCCTTGAGTCCATATGTGAGCTTGGTTTGCCATTGGCTAGGTCAAACAGTCAAAAAATTGCCTTTGTGCAGTCAAAACCCTAAAAATGACCATTTTGCCCTTTTGGTGATCTGATCAAATTTCTTATGGAATTGTGATCCAAACTTGATCAAATGGTCCATATGAGTTCATAATGTTGATGTGGGTCAAATTTCATGAGGTTCGACTGTCAATTGGCCATAGTTGACTTTTTCCCCAATTCAGCTGATTTCTAGGTCATCTATCCAATTGACTGGGCAAAACTTGGAATCAGGACTTGAAACTTGGTATGGATAATCTTATGAGTCAAACATGAGACATGAAAGTCATCTTAGGCATTTTAGGTCAAAACATCCTTGGGCAAACACAAACCCTAATTTGAGTCCACAGTGCAAGGAGAAGTCTTAAGCAGAGGAAACCCTAACTGGATCTTGATCTTCAAGGGTCTTGTGATGAGAAAATGTTGAGGAAATGGGAGGGCAAATTTTGGGGTACAACAGCGCCTGACACGGATGCCATTCTGATACTCATTCAGATTCAGCTTTCAGATACATTTCAGATACGCTCAAGACATGGACGTCATTTTGATACTCATTCAGATTCAGCTTTTAGATAGAGTTCATATACACTCTAGACACGGTCGCCATTCTGATACTCATTCAAATTCAACTTTCATAAACGAGTTAAATACAATCCATTTATGGATATTATTCTAAGTACTCAACCCAACACATCCACCATTCCAGTGTAAATCAACCAGAGATTTATTCTGACACTTCTTATACTCCTACCAGGAATCATCTTGGATGGAATCTACAAGCCCATCTCCAATAACTTCTCATATCCTCTCCAAATGCCATCTTTAAGCCCATTCCCTATACCATCAACCATCACATCCTCGAGTGCAAATTTTTGGGCACTCTAGTGTCCAATCATCTTCCACCTTCAAGTCACGAATGGAAAATCCGCCAATCTAACTCTTCAGGTTTAAGAAAATTGAACAGGGGCAGCTGTGGTACCCAAAAATTTGCCCTCTCACTTATCAAATATTTTCTCACAAAGGTCTCTCTTGGTTCAATACTGCACTAGGGTTGATCAACTCAAGACACCTCCTTAAGCACTGATGACTGAAATTAGGGTTTGAGATTGCACAAGGATAATTGAACTTTCAATGCTTCATATGAATTTAATGGATAATTATGGACCCCCAAGATCACTCATATCAAGTTTCATGTCTTGGATCACATCTTTGCTCAGTCAATTGAGCAATTGACCTAAAAATCAGCTGTATTGGGGGAAAAGTCAACTATGGCCAATTTACAGTCAAAATTCATAATTTTTTTATACAAATCAACATTATAAACTCATATGTATCATTTCATCAAGTTTGGACCATAATTCCCAAGAAATTTGATAAAAATCATCGAAAGGGCAAAATGGTCAAAATTAGGGTTTTGAATGAGAAAGGGAAATTTCTGATTTTTAGCCTAGCAATTGGTCAATTGGTTTGAGGCATGATCTCAAGAGTTAAATTGCATCATTTTGACCTAATGGCATGACCCAAAACATTGCTCAAGATCAATTGGATTGATAGTGAATTTTCAGTCAACCGATCAAAAGTCAACTATACACTGAAAAATCAAACTTTGACTTTTTGGTCAAAATCAAATGTCAAAGATCATAATTCATCAAAACATGTCAAAATATGAAACTTATTCATCAATAAATCAAAAAGTCAAGATTTCATTTTGAAAAGTCAAAGTTTTCAAACTTAGAAGTTTTTCTAAGTGTTGAAAACTTCATGATTTTTCACAACTTTGAGCAAATTTTTCACCACGATGCAAGATGAGTCAGAAAAAACTTTCAACATGAAAGTTGTATATCTCCATGAGATCTACAAATTTTTTTTAAACAACTTCTTCTAAAAGTGCTTGGATCTCAAGTTATTAATTCATGAAGTCATAGTCTTGAAACTAAACACTTAGTGAAATTTTGCCCTAGTTTAGGCAGGATTTTGACCTAACTTCATGGAACTTTTTCATATAGTTCCAAGGGAAATTTTCAAAAGTGATTCAAAGAGGGGTTGTAGAGTACATTAAAAGCTTTCCAAAATATCCAAGAACTTCTTGAGATCATTATTGAGCATGGAGAATTGAAGAGAGGAATTTAGGGTTTTCAAACTTGAATTACAAGTCATTTTTGATGAACACATGAACCAAATCCATGCTAGGCTGCATAATCTTTGCTTTGCAGGCCTCAAACTTGTTTATCACTCCATAATTAAATGTTTACACAACTGTTATAGCTTTGATCCAAGCAATTGAGCTATTATCCAAGTTGCATTTCCATTAATGGCACAACGTTAACATTGCCATTCTTGTAAAGCAAGCTTTTTGCATAAAGTCCATTCTTGAGCCTCTAACTTGTTCCCTCTGATCACACTCCATCCACAAAGTCAAAAGCAAGTATTTTTAAAGCATAATCACTCTATCTTAGCAAGTACACAAGGCTTTGAAACTTGAATTTCTCAAAAAATCACATATTATGCATAAACTTGTGATTTTGAACTCTGATCAACAACAAGTCTCCAAACTTGTTGCTTATAAATAGAGTCACTATTTGTGAGCTAAGGGACAAGCTCAAGCACCCTGAAACACTCCCAAATTCCGTATAGCCAAAAATTTCACAAAAAACTCCATTGATACACCGTTCTTACCTTAAACTTGTATATCTCATTTCGCTCGTGCGTTTTCCCTCAAATTCATTCCTAAAGCTTCCTTACATCAAATACAAACCATCCCTGACCCTGTTTCATAACTTTAACTCCATCTTCATCAACCTCCATAACTAAAAACAGATCTCTACAAGTTGACTTCTCCAGACCATTTAAGCCACCCATTGCTCAAGCTAATCATTGCATTAGCTTCCTGGGAACTTGAGGAAGCTAACCTGATAATTGCAGCACCTTAAATCAAGTCCATTTGCATTTCACGATTTCCAGTTTTGAGGTATTTTTCTTGAACTTATATCTTCACATTTAGGCATTGTTAGACTTGCATTTGTGAAAATAAAATGTAGACATCATTTCCCTGAAACTATACATGTCCATAGATTTCATTTATTTTGATTGAGCTAGGAGAATTTTGAGTTTGAACTTTCTGAAATATTTAGGTCATAATTTGGTACTTTTAGAAATTCTCATTCATCTTTGATTTATAGCTTATGATATTTATATGGTTGGATTCGTGTGAAAAAATGGAGCAATTTTCATGTTTGAATCTTTCACTTTTGTTGAGAAATGAGCAAGTTACAAGATCCATGGTTGGAGGTTGAAGATGAAGTTGAATTCAGGGCATAACTTATGTTATATATTTATTGTTGTACCAATGTTAACAGATGTATAGCCACCCTAGTGGTAAAGCGCGCCCCTGTTAACCTCTGGGACATGGGTTCGAGCCTTAGTGGTACCCTTTTGCTATTTTTCACATTCTCTTCCATTTTTTTGTTTGAAATAGGCGCATGGGCTTCCAACAATTGGGCCTTGTTTTTTTTGCTTTTACTAACCTCTGTTGTTACTTCCATACACCTGACCCAAATATATTTTAATATATTTTCTTTTCTTGTTTTCTTTTTATTATTATTATTATTATTATTATTATTATTATTATTACTATTATTATTATTATTATTATTATTATTATTATTATTATTATTATTATTATTATTATTATTATTATTATTATTATATTATTATTAATAAAAATTCAAAAAATATTTATTCTATTATTTTTACACTCATTTATTTATTTTATTTGTTTTAATAAAATTAAAAGAACAAAAACATTTTCTAATAAATTAATTTCTTTCTTAATAATTAATATTTAGGCTTAGGTTTAACTATTATATTATTTTGTTTTCTTGTAAATTAAAATTAATTTAGAACTTAGGTTTATTTCAATTAATTAATTTTTTTGCTAATTCTAATTAAAAACCTTTTTCTTAGAAAAAACCTAAAAATCTTTTTAATTTAATTTCTTTTCTCAATTAGTTTAAGTTAATTTTATTTTAATTTTAACTAATCATTTTTCTTAATTAGGCTTAGGCTAAACCCTTTTCATGAAAACCAAACAAAAACCATATTTCTTTACATTTATATCATTGCATTTTTATCTTTATTTTGTACATTCATTCAAATTCAATATGGTTGTAATATTTATTTAGATTTAAATTCTTGCAATATTCCCCATTTGTAATTTGTATACCCCCTCCCCTAAATGATGTAATAGCGTAGTAATTTTAAATTCCGCAATTTATCGCTTTATATACAAATGCTAGTAATTAAGGTTTTATATGGAAAGACTAAAATCAATCAATAGAAAACCCTAATCAAAGACAAATCAAGCATGTAAATCAATACACTTGCTCACATACACCCCCTAGGATAAATCCACTTGGTTGCCTTACAAAAATGACCATATTACGCATGTGAGGTATCTTAGCAAAGACAAGCAAAATACAAGATCATAGCCCTCGATGACGCTATCTATGTTGCCTTTCAAAATGATCTTAGTCCCTAAAGAAAAATGCTAAGATATCTTGAAACATTGTTAATCATGTTTATATGATGGCCCACACCCGCCCCTTTTACATCCAAAGATAGGGTTACTTACCAAATCAATGGTAAGATAACAATGTCAAAGGAAAGAGGAAATGAACATGAAAGACTTTTGAGTAGTTAGAATGTTCCTAGTTACTTACTCCATTTCAAAACAAAACATCCTTTCTATTTTCAAAACAAACAGTTACACTTCCAAAACATCTTTCAAAACTTGAGAACATTTTCAAAAGATCAACACCTTTGTATATATTCTTACGAACGAGAATCATTACAAAGTTTGCCTAAACAATGGCCTCTTTACAAAATACTCTCAAAAACCACACAAAGCACATTTTCAAACAAAAGCAAGTGATCTAGAAAGTAACTAAGAGCCCATGGAAAACCATGGATGAAAAGGGTGCTAATACCTTCCCTTTTAATAATCTACCCCCCGAACTCAAGAAATAATCTCAAAGGTCTTTCATGTGCTTTTTCACCTTTCCTTTTGGATAAAAGAAAAGTCGGTGGTGACTCTTGCTAACCGCAACATTTGCGATCAAACGCAAAACAATCAAGTCAGTTCTCCCACCGTATCACACCTACCAACTAAAACTTAAATTAAATTATACAAAAAGACTTTGTAAAATTCATAGAAGTTGCACTTGGAGTCGGAAACATTGCCAACACATGATCATTTCCAAATATTAAACTTGATGTTCCATCCCAAATCCGAAATTCAAGTGTTGTACCCCAAAATTTACCCTCCCATTTTTACTCAAGACATGCTCATTGAGGTCCTCAATTGTTCAAGGTTGACCAAATAAATTGATCAGACAAATTCTCCTCCTAAGCAATGAACCTCCAATTAGGGTTTCACCTTTTACTAAGATGTTTGGGTTGAAAAGGATCTAAGTGATTTCTATGGTCCCTAATATGTCCCCGGGAATGTCCATGCCAAATTTCATGCCTTACACTACAAGTTTGCTCAGTCAATTGCTCAAATGTTTGAAAGTCAACTGTACTAGGTCAAAAGTCAATTGTGGACAATAAACAGTCAAACTTCAATATTTTTGGTCAACATCAACATTTTGAAGTGATATACATCATTTCATCAAGGGTTGATCATAATTCCTCAAGGAATGCTCTTAATTTATTAAAAGTCAAGAATTGCTAAATTAAGGTTTCTATAGGAGAAGTCAATGAACTTTGACCAGGCATAACTTTCACATACTTCACCCATTTTTCCTAACCAAAGCTCATTTTGAAGAGAATCCAATTCCCTACAACTTCTCTTTTATCCTCAAGTTCAAGAAATGCACCATTTGAAAGATATAAGCTCACACATTACCGGTCATTTTCAGAAAGTCAACAAAAGACACTTTTTTCCAAGACCATTTAGATCAAGATAAATTATTCAAATGCAAAATTTATCAAAAGAGTGATTGAAGTAGACATCTTGAGCTTTCCAAAAAGTCCAAGATCATCATCATTGGATAAATTGTTTGAAAGTTATGGTTTTCCCAAGTTGGGAAAATTTGGGAAATTTCAAGAATTGTGCATTGGGCAAACTTGAACTTTTAGGTCAATGACCTAACTTCTTGGACTTCAAACATATTCCTAACCTTATGAGAGATCTCTAAAATCATTTCTACATTGCCTTTCCATTTCTACCTATTTTATCCATATTTATTTTGTTTTATTCAAATAAAAAACTAAATAAAATTGTATAAAATAGTAAATATTGGTTATGGCCATATGGGCTTATGGTTTGAATTGTTTTTGGGTCCAAAATTTCGTGCAAAGGAGGTCAGGTGCATTGCACCTCAAAATGGGCAAGAATTTACATTTTTGAAACTTTTTTAATCTGTTTGATTTTGGTTTGAAAGAGGGCCATTTTGGGTAGATTCTTACCATCTTTGCTAGCCCTCTTCTTTGTCTATAAATACAAGACCAAGGAATAAGCAAAAGGGAAAGAAAATACATTACCTTACTAAAGCTCCACAAAATTGCAAAAAATCATAAAAGCTGTGAAATTCGAAACTGAGTTTTCAGCCATCATCCCACCATACCAACTGCTCAGTCGTATTCCTGAGATTCCTAGGAACTTATTCCACCCACTCCCAAGGCTTTCAACATCCTAGGTCATCAGATCCATGCATTACCCGTTGGTAAGATTTCTTGAAATTGAAATTGCATATTCACGCCATCTAAATACCTCTTGCATCCATATTTGTGTTATTAACAGTCATTGTGAATGTTTTAACGTGTTACATGTGAGCTTAGGTACCTGAATCCAAGAACACCATTCTTAGGGCACTTCTCTTCCAGGTTCTGGGTTCGACCCAGGCAGGAAACAATTTTTATTTTTTCTAACCTTTGTTTTGCTGATCCCACATGCGCCTGGGCCCTCTTGTCATTGGGCCAGGGGTTTCTGTTTATTCTCACCCCCTAACTATTTTTGCAGCGCCTGTGCCCTCTTGCTAATAAGTCTGATACTTCTTTGAAGAGCACCCCCCATTTCATTTTGTCTGCAGGCCCATTTCAATTTTCTTTATTTTGTTTTAATTAACATTTTTGTTTTAATCAATTTTATTTCATTACAACATTAAAATCAAAGAAACATAAAAATATTAGGTTAGTCTTTTTTTAATTAAATTAACTTGGTAAATTAATTAAATAATAACTTTAACCTTTTATTTAATTTAAAAATAAATAGATCTAGGATTTAATTCATTTAATTTCTTTTATTCATAACAAAAATACAAAAAACTTAGAATTAATTTCTTTTTAAATTTCAATTTCCTTTAATAACTAACACTTTTTTATTTAGATCTAGATTATTTAATAAATTATCAATTAAACATTTTCTTACCTAAAACAAAGACAAACAAAAAGATTTTCCTTTTTAGGGTTTAGACGTCTTTTCCATTTCGCGCGCATTTGATATTTCTACTTTATTTTCATATTAATGTACTTCCTTATGGGATGTAATAGAATTAAACTAGGACTTTACATTTACTGCTTTTATTTTCCTCATTTTTGGACTTGTAATAATCCCCCTCCCCGAAGCCTTGTAATAATTAGATTTATATTTCCGCACTTTTAATTACTGCAAACTATTAACTGTTTAGATACATGACTAATAATATTGTATGGCAAGAATAAAATAAAACGCTAGTAAACCTAATGCAAAGATAAAAATAACTGAATACAACACAATTTCACATGTGCACCTCTAGGGTACCCCACTTTGGTTGCCTTCGGAAAAATAGTCACATCTCTCGAAATGTAAGAGATTTTAGTGGCTACCCTCTGGTTTAAATATCATTAGTACCTCGATGACCCTCTCGACGTTGCCTCGGTATGATCTTAAAAACCCTAGGATAGTTACTAAAGTTTCGTACCCAATTGCCTTTGTGACTGTATAAACGTCGCTTCGAATGTCCCTCAAACATCTAACGACTAGGGCTATCTACTCATTAATAGTAGGATAATACTGTCTAAAGGAAAAGAGGAAAAGAACAACCTTTCGAGTAAAGTAGATAGTTGTTACATGCTTGCTCAAACAATTTTTACACTTACACAAAACTTCTTTCAAAAACATTTTCAAACACTTTGTATACGTTCTCTACCATTCCGAGAAACATTTCAAAGTTCGCCGCACTAAGGCGCTTTCAAAAATACTTTTCAAAAGACACAAAGCAGAAGATATTTCAAAATGAGCTAAGCATCTAAGAGCCCGTAGATAACTACAGATGGAAAGGATGCTAACACCTTCCCTTTCCATAATATACCCCCTTACTCAAATAATCTAGAAAGGTCTTTTTATGTTCTTTTCACCCTTTCCTTTGTTGGATAAAAAAAAGTTGGTGGCGACTCTTGCTTACTGTAATATTTGTGAATACAAATGTAAAACCAGTATAACAATCGGTTCTACCACCATATCACAGAACTGGTGACTCTGTTGAGGAAATACTTAAAAAAGTGGGGTTACCTTAGAGTTAGATCATTTTAAATTTGCTTTACATAATGTGTTTTGTATGCTTTACTTTTAAGGGCTTGTTTGGGTTGTTGCTAAAAGATCCTACACCCGGATCTAGGGAACCTTTTTAGGTAAGTAGCAATAAATCATGGAGGCTGTACGATGTAGACCGATATAGATGAAGTGATAGCTACGTTAGCGTGATACTTTGGCTTGTACTAATGTTCCTTGAGTCAGTCAAGGATAACATTAGGCTTCCTTATAGTATCATTAAGCGCTAACCGACCTTTAGAACCTTTAATTGACTCATCCTAAGCCACTAGAAAGTAGTGAGATGGCCGACCTTGGTTCCGACCGAACATTGGTTGATACTCGATGCTACACTCATTGAGATTGGACTTTTGGGATATTTTAGCCGCAATACTTCGGTGCTTGAGCTAAAACAATACCTAAAAGAAAGGCTAGTGATATGAGACTCCTTAGAACCCGATTACTTTTCTAAGATAGGTTGAACCAACTAAACTTCAAGAGGGTACTTTCCTATAAACCCCATGCAAGCCTAAACCTAAGGTCTTGTGTGTTTTGCTTGTGTGTGATTAAATTGTTCAAACATAACATCATGCATCATAACATCCATTCTCATTTCACTAACCATATCAAGGATCTCTAGGGCATGTGATGCAGGTTATGATAAACCAGACGTATAGTAAGGGGCAAGAGGATTTATTTTCCTCTATCCAATAACGTCAAAAGACCAAAGTACAATAACTTGAGTCAGAGGCTATAAACCACTCAACACAACAAGCTTAATTCTCGTAGAAGGACATTCAACGATACGAAGTTATTCGATTAAAGTTGCAATCAAAATTCAAACATTTTCTTGTGTTTACCCCACGAGATTCTTGAAAACATCATATAAACATGGCATACATATCATTACAGGTATTTCAAGGACAGGTTTCTTATCTTTTCACTATTTATTTCAGCAAAAAGAAATGGCTCTCGAACAGAATATTAAAGACCTTCAAACCCAGAATGCTCAATTCCAACAGATGTTCTTGGCTCTGGCTAAGGGACAAGAGGACCTGAAGGCTCTCATTCTCAAAGACAAGAAGAAAAAGGCCAAGAAACCAATGGGTGTTCTAAATATAGGAAGGAGACTCAGAGGACCGGCTAAGCAAGCTTTAGAATTCGCAACTCTGTCAAATGAGGGAGACAATCAGGAAGAGAAGCCAAAAGAAGAAGACCATATCCCAGAGACCGATGAAGAAGAGGCTGATTAAACGGAAGAACAATATCCTCCCGCTGATGACAAATACAAGCAGCTGGAGGATCGTCTTAACACCATGGAAATTCAGAGGGTACCTGTTCTAGATTTTGAAGAATTAGGGTTGGTTTCCGGAGTGGTCAACCCACCAAAGTTCAAGGTTCCCGCGTTTGCTAAATATGACGGGGTTTCATGTCCTAAACTGCATCTGAGGTCTTATGTCAAGAAGATCCAATCTCACACCACTGATAGGAACTTGTGGGTGCATTTTGAAATTCTGACAGCAGATACTCAATGTCACAGTGAATGTTATGACACCGTATCTGACTTTCTATAAGACAGTAAATAAAAACAGTAAAGAACACAGTCAATTGTTTACCCAGTTCAGTGTGAAACAACACCTACTCTGGGGGCTACCAAGCCAGGGAGGAAATCCACTATAAGAGATATTAATTCAGGAATAAACCAACCAGTTTATCTCCTTCACTTAAGACCTACCCAATGCAACTTCAATCTAAGTTCAACTTAAACCTGAGTTTCTACTCACTCCCCCTCAATCACAGCAGTGATACTTAAAACAATTGACTAATGAATTAATGAAGACACTCTTCAGAACATACACTTGATTATGCTTCACAGCTTTTTAATCAAGTAACACAAACACTCTTGCTTCACAGCTTTGAGTGATACATAAACCTAACCTGACTTTGCTTCAAAGCTTTAGTCAAGAGACACAAAACACTCTTGCTTCAAAGCTTTGAGTGATACAAAAACCCTTACAATCAAAACCTATTCCAAGTCACTTATCACAATGATACTTGCTTGGATTACAGCAGTTAAAACTATACAGCTCCTAATTGATATTCAGTAAAAAGAGATACTCTGCAACCAGCATTCCTGTTGAATATATATGCAGCTGCTTCTTCAGTTAGGGTTTCCATAAAAAGCTAGGGTTAATTAGGTTTAACCTTAAGACTTGGTCACAAGACTTTATCAACCAGTTTAGGGTTGAGCTAGGTTAACCCAAAGACCACGGGAGATTCTGTTCTGGAAGGAATGATCCAACTTCCTGAAAAATCTCAGAATTAACCAAACTGCACTACTGTTAGATCAGTACAGGATGTCTTAACATTTGTTATGACATCAGAAATCCTGTTTACTGATTTTGGTAGAAGGCAATAAATGTGATCATTGCAAAATGCTCAGATACACACTCATAAATAGTAGCTACTGTATGCCATACTTTTTCTGCATAAAGAACCTAATAATCCAGAATGTTATGACATCAGTCATGACATTTACACACCTGGTTTTACCAAATATACATGCAAATAACTAAACACTTACACATTTCTTCCAAGAAAGATTACCGGGGACTCAATTAGAATGGTTCTATCAGCTAGAGGGAACCAACATCTGCACCTGGGAGGATCTGGATGTTGCTTTCTACAAGTAGTACCAATACAATGCTGACCTCGCTCCAACCCGTACTCAACTTCAAATCATGTCTATGGGTTCTAGCGGGTGCGCCTAGTTTCCATTTTTGAGAAAAAATAAATTGGTATATCAGGCTTGGATTTTTGTTTTAAGTGGACTCCGCCTTGTGTTATTTCACTTTTCCTCATCTTCTCACTCATTATTTCATATTCTCATCCTCCATCTCTCTCTCTACCACACCAAAACTTAGTTTCTCCTAACCACATCCAACAAAAGCTTCAATTTTCCCCCATTTCACCCATTTAAACCACAAACCTCCTTCACAAAAGTTACTCCATTCGCTATCCTCTACCACAATCCGGAATCTTTTATCACTAATTTCTTCGTTCTATTTTCTATAATTTTTTTAGGTACCGAAAATGTGCCCATGCAGAGATGATAGAGGAAAGACAGTGGCTGAGTCATCCAGGCCATGGCAGAGAGCTAGTCGCACCCCTAACACGCACACTATTGTTTTTGAAGAACTCGATCACTGACGGAGATATTCCGTTATGGTCAAGCGTAATATCACTCTGATCAGGTAGATCTGCGACAAAACCTTATCTGATTTGGGTTTAAAATTTGAGGTTGATCGGATGTTCCATGTGTTGGGACTGCTCGAATTCATGCATCTAGAGCCACTAACTTACGAGCGCATTACCCTTGAGTTTTTTAGCACTATAGATTTCCACCTAGAAAGAACTTGGAATGGCACCACAAAAGTTTAGGGGTGTAATACGGTGGGAGAGATGACTTGTTGTTTTGGGTTTGGTCGCAAATGTTGCGGATAACAAGAGTCGCCACCGACTTTTCTTTTATCCAATAAAGGAAAGGGTGAAAAGAACAGGAAATACCTTTTGAGAATTTTTCTTGAGTCCGAGGGGTAGGTTATGAAAAGGGAAGGTATTAGCACCCTTTTCATCCGTAGTTATCTACGAGCTCTTAATTGCTATATCACTTTGAAAATGCTTTGTGCGGCAAACTTTGTAATGATTCTCGTATCGTTGAGAATGTACACAAAGTGTTCGTTTTGATAATATTTGTTGTTTGGAAAATGTTTGAAAGATGTTTTGGAAGTGTGGGGTATGAAGATTGTTTTGATTTATGAGAAAGAAATTATGAACAATTTACCGACTCAAAAAATCTTTGTTCTTTTCCTCCTCCTTTAGATAGTGCTATCCTACCATTAGTTGGTAGGAAGCCCCATCATTAGATGTTAGGGACGTGTGTGGGTCGTCGTATAGTCATAGAAGGCAACTTATGAGACGCTTTAGAAATTGTCGTAAGGGACTAAGATCATTTTACTGAAGGCAACATCTAAGGGTCACTGAGGGACTACGATCTTTTTATCGAGGGTCTTTGCTAAAGCGTCCCCTATTCGAGGGACATGACTGTTTTTCCAAGGGCAACAAGTGTGATTTACCTTAGAGGTGCATGCGTGAGAAGTGTTTGATTTCAATTAATTTGTCTTGATTAGGGTTATCTAGCGGTTAATTTTAAATCTTGCCATACACGCCTAATTACTATACAGTATAAGAAAATGCAGTAAAGTGCGGAAATTTAAGTTCTACGCTATTACAAAGCTTCGGGAATGGGGGTACAATTTTATGAATAAGGATGTATTGAACCGATAAACAATCAATACAACTCAATCGAAATAATTAAACAATTAAATAAACTAACAATCTATCTATTTAATAATAAAATTAATTATCAAAACAATTAATAATTATAAATAATATTTTTAGTTTAATTGTTTATAAAAAAGGTAATTATATTATTGTATTATTATTTTTAATATGATAGTAATAAAAAATAATTAAACAAAACAATACAATAATAAAAAAATGAAAAAGAAAAGAGAATGGGCCTGAATTGCAGTAAACAGGGGGTGTGAATGGCAAATTCGCGAGGCCCAAGAAGCAGCAAGCCCAAATGCTGGAATAGTGCTGCATAATACTGTGTGGTTGTTCCAGGGATTTCACCATGGGGAAGTAGCTCCTAAGCATTGGATCATAATGGTGATGAAGATTAGGTGACTGAGAGGAGGGCGTATCATAGTTATGGTGGCAATGCTTCATAAAATCCATGACCTGTGACCACAAGGGCGGTGACAAGTGTCACCGCCAAATTAGTTGAATTAAAATAACAAAACTAAAAAAATTGGGATTTCAATCAGAATAGAAAAAATATGTTTTCTCTTCCCTTTGTTCTCTTCGTTCTTTCTCTTTCCTTAGGGGTCTGCATGGCTCACCAAAAATCACCCCGACGGCAGAGGCGGTGCTTGTGGTGGCTTAGCTCTGATCCTAAATATTTTACATGTTTATCTTTGTCTCGTTCCCCTCTTTGTTAATTAGTGGCTCATTTTTGTAGATGTTGCATAATTTTGAGTAGATCTTGAAAGGGTGGATGAAACCCTAGGTCCAAATATGATGAAATCCGGTAACGATGATGAGGCTCGTTGGTGAAAATGCTACTTCTGAGTTCATCTAGGTGATATCTCTATAATCTTGTTCTCTGTTTTGCAATTTTCTTCTTTTCTTCTTCTTCTCTCTCGGATCTGAAGGGTTAGGTGTTAGGAAGATGATGATGCTTACCTAGGGTTTGGCTGTATGATAACTCGCTTTGTTATGATATCATGTGATTTTGAATAATGGGTTCAATTTGCTTTCGTTTCTTCTTTCTCTGTTTCGTTAGTTTCTGAAGGGATTTTATGAAAAGGAAAGTGATACAAAAAATTAGATTAGGGTTTGGTGGTTGTTGTTGCGGCTGTTAGGGTTTGTGAATAGTATTTGGTTTTCATAATTTGGAAGGGTTTTTTGTTGTTCTTGTTGTGGCCTCTGTTTTTTGTATCTTTGTTTTTTAACTCTCTTATGATCTTTACTGGAACGATTTTTTGAAGGGGGTTTTCAATCTGCTTCTTTTGGTTCTGTGGTTGTGCTGTATATTTTTGTGTGTGGAATGTGCTGTATTTGGTTTTCACGATCTTGGAGGTTTTGGTTTTATGGATTCTGGATCTCTGTCCCCTCTTTACTATATGATCAAAAGTTATTTTTATAGATGAAAAAGGGTGAAAATTGGGAGCGAAAAAATTGACGAGGTTTGAATTGTTTTGGCTACTGTTTTATAGCTTTGTTTGCTGCAGTTTTGTTTTTACTGAAATTGTGCAATATTGGGCTTTTTTGGACTGTTTTGTTTGTTTTTTCTGATGCAGAAATGTTTTGCTAAATTTGGGACTATTTTGTGATGCAATTCTGTTTGTATTATACAACGAATTTTTCCTTCTATTGTGAACCAAAAACAAACTTTTGTGATTTGCAGTAGCGAATTTTCTTAGGACAATGATAGATCAAATTGTATGAGGCTTCTGTTGCATGTTGGGCTTGAACTCTGACTTGTTGAATTATGCTTGGGTTGTAATAATTCTGATTTTTTTTAATCTTTGCTATTGGGCCTTTGAACCTGTACTTGCTGTGACTCGGTTGGTCTTGTGATGAAATTCTGTTTTGAAACTCTTTTAAATTTTTTTATTGTGAACCAATTTAATTGTGATTTGCAATAGACCTAGACCTATGATTAAATCCAATTTTGTATGAGGCTTTTTGGCACATATACATGATCGATAAACAACCCTTTTCTGATTCCTTAAGCAAAACCCTAATGATGAATTTGAAGAGAAAAATATTTGAAAAATCTTGTTTATTGTTCAAGTTTTGATGATTTGTACTAACTATTTCTCTTTCTTTTTGTTTCATGTATTTCAACAATGGTAATGGGACAATGAATGAGGAGGACTTGAAGGGATCATAACCATGCTTGAAGTGGAGAATTCGTGAATGTGATACGGTGGCAGAACCAGAACTGTTTGGATGCTGGTTTGCGTTTTGCGTTTGTAATTGCAAAATGTCGCTGTAAGCAAGAGTCGCCACCGACTTTTATTTTATCCAACTAGGAAAGTAAAAAAGCACAGAAAAATTCTTTTTTCGAGATATTCTGAGTACGGGGGGTAGATTATAGAAAGGGAAGGTATTAACACCCTTTCTATTCGTGGTTTTCCACGGGCTCTTAGGTACTTGCTCATCATTTTAAAATTGCTCCTGTGTTTGTGTGATTTGAAAAGCTTTTGTTTTGACTTCGATTTAACCCTTGCTTCTGTCTTCAAAAGTGTTACGAAGTGTTTTTTTGAAAACTTTGTTTGAAAAGGGTGTAAATGTGAAAAAGTTTGTTTGTATTGAGCAAATACCTACTAGCATCTACCTACTCGAAAAAAGAATGTTTTCGTTCTTGTTTCCTTTAGACAACGCTATCCCACTATTAGTGAGTAGGTAGCACCATTGTTGGAGTTTTAAAGGGTCAATTCGAAAGGGACGTACGATCACTGAAGCAATGTTAGGACGTCTTAGTAATAACCCAAATGTCTTAAGATCAATATTCGAGGCAACATATCCGAGGCAACCTTTCCGAGGCAACTTTGATCTTTGAGACAAAAGAGCGACCACTAAAATACCCTATACTTAATGATTGTTTACCGAAGGCAACCGAAGTGAGAGTATACCCTAGGAGTGCGCATGTGCGAGTGATTCAATTTCAAGTTTATTATCTTTGCACATTTAGGGTTTGCTAACCGTTTTAAAGTTAATCATACATTCTTGTCATGCAACCCTAATATTCATACATCTAACAGTTAATATTTTGCGGAATTTAAAATGCGGAAAGTAAAGCTAAGCTATTACAAGGCTTCGGGTATTAATTACATAGCCAAAAACAACCCGTAAAAAACGATAAATGAACGAAAAAGTCCTAATTAATCTATTACATCTTGTGAGCAATTACATCAATAGGGTAAAAATAAATAAACGCGATGAATCGAGAACGAGAGAGAACTAGGGTTTTGACCCCGTCTAACCTAATCGAAAGAAACAATTATTTTTGTTATTTTTAATTATTTTTAAGAAAAAGAATAAGGTTTTTAAATTAAATACAAATCTAATTAGTAATTAAATTAATTAAAGAAAATAATTTACATGGCCTATTTTTATATTTTTGGTTATTTTTTAAGAAAAAGAAAATAGAATTTAAATTAAACTAAAACCCTAATTTTATAATTGTTTTTAATTTATTTACAAAAGAAATTAAAGTTACCTAAAATTAAATAACCTAATTCAATTAATTTTTGTATAAAAAATAAATATCCTAAATCTAATTGGGTGAAAAATTATTTTTTATAATTTTTTAATAAAAAAAAGAATTGATTTTATGTTAGTAAAAATAACTAAATGAATTAATAAAGAAAAATATAAAAATAAAAAAGAAGAATTGGGCCTGTTTGTAAGTAATTTTGGGGGTGTGGACAGCAGTTTCTGGGCCCAAAACAAACTGACCCATGTTGACTTTCACGTTCCAGTGCTATGCGTTGACTGAGCTTTTGGTGGACCCTCATGCAATGGCCTTCAGATCTGGATGGTTGGTAATCTGATGGTTAGGAGATGATGACCCATGGTGGTCTCCACGCCTTGTAGGATATGGGATATGTAAAGAAAATTCAAGAAAAATGGCAAATGTTGGAGGCAAGGGTCGAACCCCTGACCTCATGCCCTCTAATGCCTTAACGCTTCCCTGGCCACCACTGGGCCACTTGGTTCAGTTGATTATTATATGAAACAAATATAATAAAATACATAAAGTGAATCTAACTACCAAAGACGCGCCCAATTTCAAACAGGAAAATGGGATGGTGCCACGTGTGTCATCTTCTTCCTCTCTCCGTTGGTAAAAGTCACAAACTTTTACCTACGGACAAACGTCTATCACTATAAACCCTGCACATTACAAAATCATATACAAGCATGATAAATGAACTCTAATGTTGTGGACTGATTCGTCTTGGCTTGCTGAGCATCATGGTACCCTTCTTGGGGGCCAATTTTACCTGTACACAAAGATCCTAAATCGAAGCAAAAAAACCTAACAATGGCAAATCCTGATATAGTCCACAAAAATGCAATTGATTGTTATAGATAGCTTGCAAATGTTTCAAGGAGAAAGAATATATAAGTATTTCATGCTATAGATGTCAAAATCATGCAATTCGATTTCAAGAACAAGCCAAAGTCGTGAACCACTTACATTGGGTTTTAGTGCAGGAAAATCCTTGTTCTTGATTGGTATAGCTTGCTTGTGATCCCAAGAAGCGAATGAGATGGCTAGAGGGACTTGAAAATGCCTGGAAGTAGCAAAACAGATTACCACTTTTCTTTAATTTTTTCAAGTTTGGTTCTGCCTTGTGCGCCTCCAAAACCTTGTGTTTTAGGTCTGCAAATGTTCACTATATACCAAGGATTGTATTAGGGTTGAAATTATGCTCTCAATCTTTTCCAATTATGATTTGTGATCTTGATTTGATTCACTTGAAAATCTTTCCAAAATAGGCCAAAACCAATCTTTTTGTGCACCCAAAGACCTTGTACGAATTGATTCACTTGCCAGCTAGATATAGGACTAGAAATATGCACAAGATCTTGAGGTTTCAATGATTTGGATTTTTCATGATTTGTTTTGATTTAAATTGATTTAATTGCAATCAAAATCAAAATAAATAATAAAAATAAGATAAAGACAAGTGGAAAGAGCTAGGGCTCGTGGACCATGCTACCAACTCAAAACAAGTGCAAAAGATTGGGCCCATTTAACAAAAATTGCAATTTTAGGCATGGTTGACTTTTGACAATTTTGCAAAAAGGGTCAACTTCACCAATGCATAACTTCCTCAATTTTGACTCTTTGAAGGTGTTCTTAGACTTTTTTAGAAATCTTGAGATGTTATCTAAGCAACCCTTTTGGTCTAATCTCAATTGAGTCTTCCATGTTCATGTATGAAGCTTTGACAAAAAAGGTGTTTTTGTTGACTTTTTAAAATGACCTATAATGTCCAAATTCATAACTTTTTGTGAGTGCATATTTTGAACTTGAGAGATGAAGATGAATTGTAGGGAATTGCATCCTCTTCAAAATTAGCTTTGTATGGGTCATTTCTCATAAAGTATGAGAAAGTTATGCTTGGTCAAAGTTGAGTTGACTTTTCCTACAAAACCCTAATTTAGCAACTTTTGGGTTTTGATAAATTGTGAGAAATCCTTGATGAATCATGATCAACCCTTGATCAAATGATGAATTAAACTTCAAAATGAGGATGTTGACCAAAAATCTTAAGTTTGACTGTATGTAGGCCACTGTTGACTTTTGCCCTAGCACAGTCGATTTCCAGGCCTTTGAGCAATTGACTGAGCAAACTTTCTCTGTAGGGCTTGAAACTTGACATGGATGATCTTGAGAACATATTAGGACAATGGTGAGAATTTGGGATCCCTTGTACTCAAGTATCTTGATGCAACATGAAACCCTAATTTGGGGTAGACTGCTTTAGGAGAGAGCTTGTCTGGTCAACCCTTGGACTTCCTTGAGCAATTTGAAGACCTCACTTGAAATGTATTGAGAAATATGGGAGGGTAAATTTTGGGGTACAACAGCTGCCCCTGTTCAATCTTCTTAAACCTGAAGATTTAGATTGGCTTGTCTGCCTTTCGTGATCTGAGGGTGGAAGATGATTGAACACTAGAGTGCCCAAGAAATTTGCACTCGCATGAAGTGGTACTGGCCTTGCGATATCAGGAATGGGCTTATAGATACCATTTGGAGATTGACGATGGGGGATGGGCTTAAAGATGCCATCGGAAGAAGTGTCGATCGCATAAGAGATTCCTTAGCGAGAGCTTGTGTACCTGTTGTTGAGGGAGATTCCACTGGGGAATGTTGGTCTCTCTCTTGAGAGAAAAGTTGAATTTTAGGAGCTTCGGTCGTCCATTATTCTACTGGGGAATCGTCTCTTGGACGAAGAGGTGAAAATGTAACTACTATCTGGTCGCGATCCAGGCTTCATAGTGATAAGTTCGGCTGCTATCTGGTCGTAATCTAGGCTTTACAGTGACTTACTGGGGAGATGGGATTAAACTTGCTATCCGGTCGTAATCCAGGCTTCGCAATTTCTCAATTCTTATCTGGTCGTAATCCAGGCTTTAGAAGGAATCCAGTTGTTATCCGGTTGTATCCGGGCTTTAACTCAAATTTAGGGCACATTAATATTCGGTCGACTCTAGGCTTCTTAGTAATTGTCCAGGTAAAATTTCTATTTGGTCGAAATCCAAGCTTCACAATGTCTTGTACCACTATCTGGTCGTAATCCAGGCTTCACGATGTTTCATACCATTATCTGGTCGAATCTAGGCTTTATGGTGTATTGTACTGCTATCTGGTCGAGTCCAGGCTTCATAATACCTCACTTCTTATCTAGTCAAAATCCAGGCTTCAGAAGAAATCAAGTGGTTATCCAGTCGCATCCGGGCTTCCATTTGATTTTAAGGCCTACTGATATCCGGTCGATTTCGGGTTTCATAGTAATTGGCCGGGTGAACTGCTATTTGGTCGAAATCCAAGCTTCATAGTGTCCCTCACTGTTATCTGATCGTAACCTAGGCTTCAGTGTCTTTTTACCGCTATCTTGTCGTAATCCAGGCTTCCCGATGTATCATACCGCTATTTGGTCGTAATCCAGGCTTCACGATGTCTTATACCATTATCCAGTCGAATCCAGGCTTCATGGTGTACGGGGAAATCAAGATATTATCCGGTTGAATCCGGGCTTCATAGCTTGTATTAAAGATATACCACTATATGGTCGAATCCAGGCTTCGTAGTATTCTTGGCTGCTATCTGGTTGTAATCCAGGCTTCACAGAAACTTGCATTGCTATCTGGTCGTAATCCAGGCTTCACAATAACTTGCTAAGCTGTTATCCAGTTGAATCTGGGCTTCACGGCTTGTGTTTATGATATGCCACTATCTGGTCGAATCCAGGCTTCGTGACGTCTCATACTTCTATCTGGTCGTAATCCAGGCTTCACAGTAACTTGCTGGGGATTAAACTATTATCCGGTTGAATCTGGGCTTCATAGCTTGCTTTTAAGAGATACCACTATCTGGTCGTAATCCAGGCTTCGCGATATTCTGATACTATTATCCGGTCGTTCTCCGGGCTTCACAATATGATGGAGTAATCAAGATATTATCCGGTCGTACCTGGGCTTCATAGCTTGAACCTTGTGAGAATTTGATTGTATCTTTTCCTGAAAGGTAAAGGGTTAGCCATATGCAATGTCATGATGTATGAAATGTATGGAGCCATAATGTTCTCAAAATAAATGATATTGTGTTGTATGATGCGTATATGCATGCCATGATGTATGGATGTGCAATGTTGTTATGATGTTCTCTAGTTGGGGAAAATAAATCCCGGACCGCTGCTGGAGAATACAGAGAATTTCGCTCGCTGAGGATAACGACTGAAGATGATTTGAGAATACATTGGCGGGAGAATAACTCTGCTGGAGAATAAACTGGTGAGAAAATGACTCTGTGGGGAAGAGATACTCTGTCAGAAGATCCGCTGATTTGGAGCAAATAACATCGGCTGTGGATGAATTACCGTTGCTGACAATGATAAACTCTGTCGGGGATAAGCTTTTTGTTTGCGAAAGAAATAAACTCCACTGGGGATGGTCTTCCATTGTTGGTGATAAATGAACTCTGCTTGGGGAGAATCTTACCGTCTCACTCGCGATTGCGAACCTCAGCTGGGAAGAATTGATAATACTGTATTCTGGTACTTCCTACTCTGCGGGGAGTGTATGCATTTTTAGTCATATTCTTCAACTAGGTCTATCCCTGTACCTAATGAATAGAGAAATTGTATGGCTCATACATTTCTTGGTTGCCCCTGTTTCTGAAATTACGAGTAATCGTCTTTTGTTTCGCATGTAAATATTTATGAGCAACAATTATTGTCAAATGCATATATCAAAATGAACCATTGGACGTTCTTGCAAAACAAAACAGAAAAAGAAAAACAATTTTGAAATTTTATCGTGAAATGAATTGTATTGATTTTGAAGTTGGCCTGTAAATATGCGTTTTTGTACAAGAGGATGACGTCCTAGTAAGGGAACACCGCTGAAAGATGAATTATACAAAAAACAAAGAAAAACAGTTATGTGAACAATTCCACTGGGTTCCAACTCTTCTATTGCCCTTATATTTTCGAGCGTCTCATCACTTTGCTGCTTGGTTGAAGGTATATTAGATTGATTGGCGCCGTCCGAGCTTGATAGTCGATACCGAAGTCTGGTTGCAAGATGATCCAATGAGACATAGTGTTACGCTTTAATCCCTAATTTTTTCCTGGACCGCCCTTTCGGATTTTTAGTTCATCGGGATACCCTTTTTTGCCCAAGCCGCCTTTTCAGGTTTTCGACTTGCCGGGTGTACAGTTTTTTTTATTTTCATCCCTTATTTTTGCCCGAACCCTTTTGGTTCACCGGGAAGCCCTTACTTTTGCCTAGGCCAGTCGACCTTGTGGGTCTTTGATTATGCGTAGCATTTTTTCACTATGTCTGCATTGACGGGGTGAGGAAGGTCGTCACCATCCATGGTGGTTAGAATCATAGCTCCTCTTGAGAAAATGTTCTTAACCACAAATGGCCCTTCGTACGTAGGGGTCCACTTGCCCCTGGGATCACCTTGTGGTAATATGACGCGTTTGATCACCAGATCCCCGACTTGATACTCTTGTCATCTAACTTTCTTATTAAATGCCTTGATCATTCGCTTTTGATACGTCTGACCATGACAAATAGCAGTAAGTCTCTTTTCATCAATTAAGTTCAGCTGATCAAGCCGGGTCTGAATCCAATCGTCCTTGCTCAAACCTGCATCTTTCATAATCCGAAGAGAGGGTATCTGAACTTTAATGGGCAAGACTTCCTCCATACCATATACCAAGGAATAGGGTGTTTCCCCTGTTGACGTGCGTGATGAGGTGCGGTACCCATGAAGAGCGAATGGTAACATCTCATGCCAGTATTTGTATGTCACCGTCATCTTCTGCACAATCTTCTTGATGTTCTTATTAGCCGCTTCAACAACGCCATTCATCTTCGGCCGATAGGGAGAAGAGTTGTGATGCTGTATCTTAAACTGTTTGCAGAGCTCGGTGATCATCGTATTGTTGAGATTTGTACCATTGTCCGTAATGATCCTCTCTGGTACACCGTATCGACATATCAGATTATGTCCGATAAACCGCGCCACGACGTTCTTGGTTACTGTAGCAAAGTAAGCTGCCTCAACCCACTTTGTAAAGTAATCAAAAGCTACCAGGATGAAACGATGCCCGTTGGACGCAGTGGGTCTGATCTCGCCAATCATATCGATGCCCCATATTGCAAAAGGCCAAGGAGCTGTCAATACATTCAGAGGAACTTGAGGTATATGCACCTTATCAGCATAGACTTGGCACTTATGATAGGTTCGAGAATGCTGGTAACAATCGGCTTCCATAGTAGACCAATAATATCCTGCCCGTAGGATTTTCTTCGCCATGGTATGTCCACTAGAATGAGTTCTGAAAGTACCTTCATTTAACTCTGCGATGACCCTTTCTGCCTCGTCCTTGTCCACACATCGCAGTAAGGACGAATCATGGTTACGCTTGTATAGAATACCATTACTGATGATGAACTTCGCTGCGAATCTCCTCAGAAACTTCTTATCATTGACAAATACGCCCTCGGGGTACTCTTGAGCCTCATGATACCTCTTTACCTCGGGAAACCATGGTTTATCTGCTACCTCTTCAGTCTCAATACCACAACAATGTGTAGGTTCGTCCAACCTCTCGATGGTAATCTGGGGAGCTTCATTATCCCACTTGACCTTGAACATAGAAGACATAGTAGCTAGCGCGTCGCCTAACTGATTCTCCTCTCTAGGGAAATGTTCAAAGGTTATCTCCTCGAAGTTTGGAAGCAGCATCAGTACATACTCTTTGTATGGAATAAGATTTGGGTGTTTCGTATCCCACTCGCCTTTGATCTGACTGATCACTAGAGCGAAATCTCCAAACACACTCAAGAACTTAATCCTTAGGTCAATAGCTGCTCGAAGACCCATGATGCACGCTTCATACTCCGCCATATTGTTGGTGCAGTTAAAACATAATCGAGCGGTGAGCGGAGTATGACAACCTTCAGGAGATATGATCACGGCGCCAATGCCATTACCCAAAGCGTTTGAAGCTCCATCAAAGTACATGGACCATCGGGATCTTTCCTCACACTACAAGAAAATTAGTGTTTAACGACACAAAAATTGCGACAGTTATGTGATAACTGTCGTAATTGACATATAGAGACAGTGTTTACGACAGTTGACACCAACCGTCCCTAAAATTTATTTTGTGACGGTATATTTAACCATCATAATATTATTATTACGACGGTAAAACAACCGTCGGCCCCCATTTAACACTTTTAACATTGATTTTTCACCAACAATTAGTCACGACGGTAAAATTAACCGTCCTAAAAGGCATATCACGACGGTAAAGCACCCGTCGCACCCTTAAACCTTTCACGACGGTAAAATTATCCGTCCTAAAATTCATTTCACGACGGTAAAACAACCGTCGCACCCAAAACCTTTAAAAATCTCTTGCTAACTTATATATTTTATCTAATTATAATTGTTATGTATATTTAAGTTCTCTCTTGTTAAGGTTAAGTTTATGCATTATTATATATTCTATGAAGTTGATACATTCTAATGTCCTCCTGCGTCACTATTCTTCGAACATCTCTCATCTTCCAACCGGTAAGTTTTCTATAACACTTTTTCTTTGTTCTCATCTTCACATATCTCTCTCATTCTTTAACATTGATTTCACCATTGGAGATTCACATGAATCTTAGGGTTGATCTCTTTGTGATTCAAACATCACAACAAGCATTCATATCGACATTAAACCCAATCACCAACAATAAACCCTAAAACCCCAATTTATTCACGATTCAATGAGCAATAGAAGTTACAAGCATGGTGGGTTTATTTATTATGTCAATGTTGTTAGTACCATTACTTACCTGAAGCTAATTTTAGCAATTCTAATTCATCCAGGTGCTTTTTGTTTCACCCGAGCGGTTTTTGAATAAGGAGTTTCTGTCTGCTATCTCTGCTGGGTCAGCTGTCTCACTCGTTGTTATTGACGAAGCACATTGTATATCTGAATGGTGAGGGATTTCAGTGCCGCATTGTCTAAGCAAATTCTTCCAAATCATGTTGTTAATTTGGAGATCTCACTTTGTATGCATCTACTTCCATGTTGATATTTAGATTTTGAGATTTTTTTACAGGTCTCACAATTTCCGACCTTCATTCATGAGACTTAGAGCATCACTACTTCATAGAAGTCTTAATGTAGGTTCTGTTCTCGCAATGACAGCAGCTGCTACAACCACAACCTTAGATTCCATCATGTCTGCCCTAGATATTCCTTTTACAAATCTTATTCAGAATGCACACTTAAGGGACAATTTGCGTTTGTCGGCGTCTTTGATAAAAAATAGGCAAGTCAGATGCTTCTATTTTACCGCTTCTGACTGTACTCCCTTTAACTTTCCTTCTCTGATTTTGTTAAACGTATGCATCAATGATAGAATGAAAGACCTACTGGTTCTGATAAAGTCTCCTCCTTTTGCGGATGTTAAAGGCATCATAGTATACTGCAAATTTCAGGTGTGTATATGGACTTCATTTTCCAAATTTTCTGGTACTTGATTTCAGAGTTATGTTGTTTTATATAGTCATCTGCATTATACAACAACAATAACCACATTATTTGAAATGTACAACCTTGTTTGCAAAGTAAAAGTTATTAAGTTCTTTATGTTTCAGGTTTAGTATGTGTCTAATTACTTAAGTTTGCAAGTAGTGTTATTTTGCAGTGGATATCATATTATCATATATATTTATATATGCGATAATTGATTTTTTTTATTCAGTCTGAAACTGATCAAATTAGCAGATACTTGAATGATAACAATATCTCGGCAAAGGTAAGCTCCACATTTCACTTTTTGACATTGCATGGCATTCTGTGTAAGTGTAACCCACGTCACTGTATGTGAAATCTGACAATTGATTTGAATCATCATTTAGAGTTATCATAGTGGTATTTTTGCAAAGGAACGTGGCAACGTACAGGAGTTGTTTGCTTCAAACAAGATCAGAGTGGTTAGATTTATTTTATTGTTTTAATCACTCAATTTATCAATTTTATGGTGCAATGCTTCTAATACAACATTGCTAGTCCAACTCATACCTTGCAATTTTTTTTATGAAGGTTGTTGCAACTGTGGCATTTGGTATGGGACTAGATAAAAGAGATGTTGGAGCAGTAAGTCTTATATTATATTTTATTTTTGCATTAGTTTGCATGATGACCCACTTTTCTCATTGTGCTCTTGTTGCAAGGTGACCCGCTTTCTCTGTGTCTATGTTTTAGACCTTTGTTATCTAGCTGTATCAGAAACAATCGAGTTTTTTATCAAAAGTTATTTATTGTTAGAAATTTCAGATTGCAAAATGGGGGTAAATGGTAATGGAGAACTGGGCTCTTTACTTCGTCTCTGTTAATGCAAATGTTCTGATAGCCACATTTTACGTAAGGCTATTTTTCTTAGAACCACTCTGCAATCTGTAGTCACTTTTATCTTTGTTTTTCACACTACCTCATTTGCTTTGAAATGTGAATGGTCTTGTGTGTTACAATAATTCTTATTGAAACTCCATTGTCATAACTGTGTTTAGGTAATTCATTACAGTTTACCTGGAAGTCTGGAAGAGTATGTACAGGCATATGATGTCTTCTAAATTCTAAATTCTGATAAATAGTTTTGCATAGATTGATTAAGGGAGCAGAGAAATGATTTGAGTTGGAATTCAAACTTGAGCAGTAAACCTGAATGACAGGTCTGTGTTAACAAGGTTATAGGTTCTGAGTGTTCATAATCTTGTGACTGAGTGTTTAATTCCATTTGATCTTTGTCACTGAGTGTTTATAATCTTGCTGGGTATATCCCTACTTTGTGAGGTAAGTGAATTATTTAGTTAGGTGTCCAATGAGTTCAGTTTAGTTCCTCTATTTGTTTTGAAGTTTTTCTGTTGAATAGTTTATGTATAGGTTGCTATCTATTAGTTGATTGTTAATTAAAAATGTCAAATCAAGTCTTTGGCATGGCAAAGTCATGTGTATTCGAAGGCATGGATAAGTTATATCTAATTACAGTGTAACGACTAGCTTACTACATTGTCATAGTGTATTATAGATAGGAATATGATGTCTCTTGATTACTATTCACTAGAAACGCCTTTGTGAACCTATTTTGTTGTTGGAGAGAACAGAACATACACGATCTTATAGGAATATGATTGCTATTGTACCCTTTTTTGACAAGACCAATTGAGCTAACCATCATTCTCTAAACCACCTCCAAATCTGCTTCCAAATCTGTGCAGCAGTTATCAAAATAACTTCTCAATTCATTTTTCAAGAAAACACTACTATCAATTCAAAACAACACATACTGTCATCAAAACAATTGAATTGATTTGAAACTATAAAACCCTCTGAGATCTTTCATCATAGAGATGTTATTCTTGATATTTAAGTAGGATAATCTGTCATACCAAACCTTAAATGATTTATATAATAAGCAAAGTTTGGAGTTTGATTTTTTGATCATGTCAAGTCTGACATGAGCTATTTTTGTTTAAAAAAATGATTGATTTTATTAAATTACAAAGAAACAAACAAATGACTCTAATATGACCAAAGGCTCTTTCTATCCAACACTCTTTTGCTCTTTCAAATTGTTCTCATTTGATGTAATTTTTTATCCTTAGTGAAGGAGTAGATGAATATGCAGTGAATAAATTTCTGTCTGAAGTGTTTCCTGCTGACAAAAGCTCCTATGGGAAAATATGTTCGTTAATCAAAGAATCTGCTTCACGCAGATTTGACATGAAGGAAGAGGTCCTCTGCTCTATACTAATATACTATATACATTTATTTATTCAAACATATGATAAATTTAGATAGCACAAAATTACTTGTATTTGTCCCTTTGGATTTAGTTTGACTGGATTCCATTTTTGTTGAATCAAACAGGGCAGGAACTTCGGGCATTATTCAGTCAGTATGGGAGATGATGAGACATGAGTTTGAGTGGGAACACAATATGATGTAATGCTTTATTTCAGGATTATATTATTCATTTGGACATGTATTTATCGTGTCCACTGTCGCTTTGTTGTATGGAATTGTTTAACTTAATCGTTTGCGAACTAGATTCGGGTAATATCGTACGATATTACTTTAAAACAATACTCCAGCTGATTCTATTCTTATACAACACCTTTTATACCCCTTTTTGGCTTCTTTTATAAGAATATTTTTGTATTGATGTTAAATATTTTTTATTGAAATTATTTTTACTATATTACAAAGTGATAGAAAATAAAACAAAAAATAATACTATAAATAAATATATTAAAGAAGAAATAATTTAAAGAAAAAAAGAACACAAAAAAAAACTATATTTAAAATTTTTTACATAGATAATAATTTAAATAAAAAATATATATAATAGAAAAATAAAAAAAAATCAAGACATAAACAAAAGTCATGGCAACAGTACCGAACCGTCGCCATAAACAATTTAATCAATTTCAAAAGATATTCACGACAGTATCGAACCGTCGCCATTAATAATTAAAAGAAACTCAAAAGATAGTCACGACGGTATCAACCCGTCGTAAACATGAACGACAGTTTTTGTAACCGTCGCGAAATAGGTTGGGGACACACACTTCTGCGACGGTAAAGCAACCGTCGTGGAAAGCAAATTGCGACGGTTTTAACCGTCATAATCTACAAAAATACCTGTCGCAATCTGCCAATTTTCTTGTAGTGTCAGGTCCTTCATCCGGTCCAGGTTCTTCACAGTCGGTCACCAACATGATGTTCTCATCTGGAAACTCGAAATTCATAGACTGGTAATCATCCACAGCCTGATGTGCCAAATGATCTGCCAACACACTCCCCTTTATTGCTTTTTGGGTTGTGTATTAGATGTCGTACTCAGTTAAGATCATCTGCCATCTTGCTATTCTTCCGGACAAGGCATGCTTTTCGAAGATATACTTGATTGGGTCCATCTTTGATATCAATAGGGTAGTGTGAGTCAGCATATACTGTCTCAGCCGGTGAGCAGCCCATGCCAAAGCGCAACAAGTTTTCTCAAGCAATGAGTATCGGGTCTCACAGTCGGTAAACTTTTTGCTAAGGTAGTAAATAGCCTTCTCTTTTCGGCCAGACTCGTCAAGCTGCCCCAACACACACCCCATCGAATTGTCGAGTACTGTCAAGTATAAGATCAAAGGTCTTCCTTTAACTGGGGGCATAATAATTGGTGGCTCTTGGAGGTATTCCTTGATCCTTTCAAAAGAGTTCTGACATTCATCATTCCATTTTACCACTTAATCTTTCTTCAACAGCTTGAAGATTGGCACACAAGTAGCGTTCAAATGTGAAATGAATCGGGCAATGTAATTCAGACGTCCCAAAAATCCTCTGACTTCCTTTTCTATGCAGGGAGCTGGAATCTCCTGTATAGCCTTTACTTTTGCAGGATCCACTTGAATACCTTTATCACTAACGACGAAACCCAGCAGCTTACCAGACCTTACCCCGAAGGTGCACTTGTTCGGGTTTAACCTCAACTTATACATCTTCAGCCTGTCGAACAGTTTTTGGAGATGGTCAAGGTGTTCTTCTTCAGTCTGGAACCTTGCAATCATGTCATCAACGTAAACCTCAATCCCATGGTGAATCGTGTCATGGAACAAAGCGGCCATGACGCGCTGATAAGTTGCCCCAACATTCTTCAACCCGAAAGGCATTACCTTATAACAGAAGGTGCCCCACTGTGTAACAAAAGTTGTCTTCTACATGACTTTGGGAGCCATCTTAATCTGATTGTAACCAAAAAAACCATCCATAAAGGAGAAGACCTTATGTTGTGCGGTGTTGTCGACCAGAATATCGATATGAGGCAGAGGGAAATCATCCTTGGGACTCGCCCTATTCAGATCCCTATAGTCCATGCACATCTGTACCTTACCATCCTTCTTCTGCACCGGAACCATGTTGGAAACCCACTACAGGTAAGAAGTAACAACTAGAAATCCGGTGTCAAACTATTTCATGACCTCAACTTTGTTTTTCTCAGACATCTCAGGGCACATACGGCGAACCTTCTGTTTTACCGGAGGGCAGTCTTCTTTAGTTTGCAGGCGGTGTACCACAATGTCAGTGTCTAAACCAGGCATATATTCATAAGACCAAGCGAAGATCTCAACATAGTTGTGTAGCATCTGTATCAACCGTTGCTTGACACTAGGCTCCAAATTTGTACCTATCTTGACCTCTTTCCTGTCTTCCTTCGTACCCAAGTTCACTGATTCCACTGGCTCTTCATGAGGCTGTATGGCCCTCTCTTCCTGAAGTAACAGTATAGCAAGTTCTCCAGGAACTTCACAATCATCCTCACCTTCGTCTTCGGCTTGGTTGATCGGATTTTCAAAGTCATAACTGGAAGTAGCAAAGTCGTTACCAATGGGATCCAGAGTGGATCGGGACCTGTATTATGATATGTGAGTGTGTGTAAGACAAGTAGCTGTTTTGATAAAGTGAAAAATAGAAAAGAAAAACAAGGAGCGCAACATTTGTAATGCAAGAAAAACGTCCAATGCTTTATTGATGATATATGAAAATGACAAATAATAAGCCCTCACAAACAAAACCAAGGTGCCTCGGGCAAGGCATCGGGCCGTAAAGTTTCAAATTGTCTGTTACAAATCTCAAAACAAAAGTTTATTATTGTGTAATAAAAGAAACGGGCACGAAGTCCTTCGCCATCCAATTGTTCAAGCCACCGTTGGTAGTCGGGTAAATCCAGCTGTCGATATCTGACTCTTCTTCATCATATTCAATTGCATTCACTTCCAGATTACTGATGCACAGAGGAGATCTTCCAATCCGTGCACGTCAAATAGCCCTTTGAGCCTCTACAGTAAAGCCCAAACCAAACTTGGTAGTCTTGTGTGCAAAGTCAAGGAGTTGGCCCTAATTTGCACACCCACCTTTTTCAATTACAGCCCTGACATCCTTGAGGGAAGCCATCTTCATCGGAGGTTTGTCAGCAGCAATTTCAGTCGATGCCAGAGTCTGGGGGACCTCTTCAAAGTTCTGACACGGGGTCTCAATGAACCTCCATCCATCTCCACATACCGAAAGGAATTAAGATGACTTACCATGTACTCCTCCTCACCCTGCACCATAACAATCTTCCCTTTTACTGGATATTTTAACATCTGATGGAGTGTAGAAGTCACTTCCCCAGCCTTATGAATCCATGGGCGACCCAACAAGCAAGAATAGGATGGTCGGATATCCATCACATAGAAGGTAGATGCGAAATTCTGAGAGCCAACTTTAATAGGGACGTCCACCTCCCCGTGCACCATCCTTTTGGACCCATCAAAGGCCCTAACCATAATATTACTTGGCTTCAGAACCAACCCTTCACAGTCCAGACGGTCTAATGCTTTCTTGGACAAAACATTTAATGAGGACCCAGTATCCACCAGTACGTGGGCCAGAGTAGTGCCCCTGCACTCAATCGAGACGTGCAAAGCATCATTATGATTTCTTCCTTTGGCCGTCAGATTTGCGTCGGAGAAACCCAACCCGTTGTCAGCTGTCAAACTAGCTACATAGTCTTTGAATTGATCAGCAAATGTTTCCTGCGGCACATGCGCAGTTTTAAGGAAAGCAATTAAAGCCTTTGCATGGGCTTCCAAGCACAACAATAAGGATAACATGGAGATCTTCGACGGGGTTTTCCCCAGCTGCTCGACTACGTTGTAGTCGCTCTTCTTGATAATCTTCAAAATTTCCTCTATCTTCTGCTTAGAGGTTTCTACGATGATCTTCTTAGGCGCCTCTGTCCAGGCAGGCCCACCTATAACTTCTTTGCCCCGAGTGTCAGATGACTCGGCGATAGGGGTGATAACTGGAGTAAGAATTGGAACAGTAGCTGATGTACTGGAAGATGGAATGACAACACGCTTTTGAACAGTCGGAGGGGAAATCTCAGGAGAGAAGAGCCTTCCACTCCAGGTGACCTTGCTAGCCCCGACAATATTGCTGACATCAATATCAGCCTCTTCAATCTTCAAGTCTTTTTTTACCCCATGATAATACACATCGGCCCCATTGTTCCACGGGACAGCCTTATCTGAAGTGTATGGGATAGAACCAGGAATAGTAATGATTAATGGAGCAACTCTTAGAAAAGATGTAATCCTAACAGGCTTTCTCGAGGAAGCCTTGGAGGATTGGCGCAAATGGTTATGATGGAAATATCTTCAACAGGAATCAACGGAATCAAAGTTTTCTCGAACAAGATCTCTTTGTTATCCATCAGGCGCTGAACACCTGATTTCAGTAAATAGCAACCAGCCGGCAGGATGGAACATAGGTGGAAACCTTCACCACAACTCGGAAATAAACCGGGCAACAATATATTCTTCTTAACTGTCATCAAAGGAGTAGAAACTTCTTCCACGGAGGTCACAAATAAATCAGTGTCATCATCAGAGACTACAACTCTAGGACCCTTTTCTTCCTCTTGATTCTTTCCTCCTTTGGATGAGTCAGACAGATCAGCTTCCCGTTGCAATCTATTCCCAAATCTATGACCCATATTCAGAAGAACCACCTTCTTCTTCTTCTTCTTCTCCTTCTTCAGGATGAGAGTCTTCAAATCCTGTTGCCCTTTAGCCAAGTTCAAGAACATCTCCTAGAATTGAGCATTCTGTGCTTGAAGATCTTTGATGGCTTGATCAGTAGGTGTTTCAGAAGACATTCTGTGCTGAAATAAACAACGAAGAAGATAAGAAACCTGTAATGGTACGTGTAATGAGGTGCATGGTAATGGAATGCGTATGGAATGATTTCAAAGACCTTGGGAGATTTAAATTTGTAAAACAAAATAAAACACACTTTATTAGATTAAACTTGTAAAAGTGTTTAACAATGACTTCAAGGCGTTACAAAAGAAATAATTGAAATCAAATCTAAACTAGAAATAATAAAGGACATCAGAAATCCCATGGTCGTTTCCCCTTCGTTCTGACATAATCATTGATTGTCCTTTCATTCTCAAGCTGCCTTGTGAGCTTCAAGATCTTCCTTTCCTGCTCATGATACTTCTCCTGGTATGTATCCCTTTCTTCCTTCAACTTAATCCAGGATCTCTTCAATTCCCCAAGATCAGTAGGCATATAGGGATGGAGGACTGTATAAGGAACACCTTCTTCATTAGTATGCTCCACAACTACCGGCAAAACAGCTTCATAAGGCATCCCCAGCTTTTGAGCACGGGCTCGAACCCATTCGAGATAAGGCTGCATGGGGAGAGAAGTCTTTGGTCCTAGCTCGTGAGGGTCAGACCTGTTCACCATGCCCCAGGCTCGTATAAACCTTCGACGATGCTCATCAACGTCCCCCTTGTAGTCAAAGACAATGTCTGTAAGAAGTAGTTGATGAGGACCGTCTCTCCGAGAGCGACTAAATTGTCGTAGAGCCAAGCAAGGGCTGTAGGTTATTCCACCTCTAATTCCAAGCAATAGGAAACTAGGGTATTCCCCACATCGATCAATGACAGCTACTCTTTCCATATCCTTAGAACTCCAAAGAATGTCTGTATGAGCAAGGGACATGATTCTGTAAGCCCAACCTAACCCTTCTTCATTCTTCAATACAAACTTGGGGAGGTGCAAAATAAACCACCTCGCCAGCAGCGGCATGCAACACATGAGGGTTCCCCTTCCTTGCACAGTACGGGTATAGAGAGCATGTAGGATATCACCCAGAAGAGTAGGCACTGAATTACGAGACAAGAAGATCTTGACCGCATTCACATCTAGGAAGGAATCCGAATTCGGGAAAAGAACCAAGCCATAGATGAGGAGAGCCAAGATGTCTTCAAAAGCCTGAAAGTTCAAGTTATCCCAGAATAGTTGAGCTTGATCCATTAGAAACTTAGCCAAGAAGCCTTTAACCCCGCTCCGTGTCTCCCAGTTGGATACTATATCAACCCTTTTTAGATGTAAGGCTGAAGTAATGTCCTCAGATCTAGGAACCTCCTCCAATCCTGTGAAGGGGGTTTGCTCGAGGATGGATATGCCCAGTAAGTCAGAAAACTCCTCCAAAGTGGGAACTGGTTGATAATCCGGGAAGGTGAAACAATGATGCACCGGATCAAAGAACTGGAAAAGCACGCTCATCATCTGCTCATCCAACTTTGAAGTGACTAGGCTAAGGAGATGACCATGTCTTCTAACAAAGGAAGAAGTATCAGGAACTTTTGAGACTAACTCTCTGAGCTGAGCAGGTATTTGCACGAAGTTGACTCAAATGGTATTTCTGCTCATGGAAGCCATGATCTGCAAAACAGAACAAAGATAAATCCCCCCGGTCTTTGAAATGGTTAGTACAATGAAATATGCATGATATGTGTTGTACCCCAAAATTTGCCCTCCCATATTCTTCAAGAAATTGCCAAGTCAAGTTTCAAAATCTCCCCAAGGGTTGCACAGTTCAAGGGTCTCCTAAACAGTCAAAATTAGGGTTTTGGTTCTGATCAAGAAAATGAAGTTTCCAAGGGTCCAATCAAGTCCCATATGCCTACAAATATGGTCAAGCATCCTCATACCAAGTTTCAAGACTTTCAGCATAAAATTGCACAGTCAAAACCCTAATTGCACTACAGTCAACTATAGGGGCAAAATGGTCATTTGACAGTCAAAAGTTCAAATTTTTGGTCAACATCTCATTTTGAAGCCACAAACATCATTTGATCAATGCTTGATCATGATTCTCAAAGCTTGGCTCAAAAATCATCAAGATGCAAAAGTTTCCTTATTTGGACAATTGAAAAAGTCAACTGTAAATTGACCAGGGCATAACTTTCACATGGATTATCAGAAAAATTCCATCCAAAGCTCATTTTGAAGATAAAGACATTTCCTACAACTCCTCTTCATACTTCAAGTCCAAGAAATTCTCTCACAAAAAGTTATCAATTTCAACATTATAGGTCATTTTCAAAAGTCAACAAAAAGGGACTTTAAGTCAAAGACTATAACTTGAGATTGGTAAATCAAAATGACATGGGACCAAAGACATTGGTTAGAGGACTCAAAGACCTTTCCAAAATGTCCAAGAACATGAGCAAAGCTTAAACATTGAGCAAGTTATGCCTTGTGGAAGTTGGGAAATTCTTGGATATTTTGAAAAGTCAACATTGATTCAAATGACCTAAAATTGCTAATGAGCCTCTTTTTCTTCCACAATTCATTATCCAAGGCATGTGCACGACCATTTGGCCCAAAGGGAAGTTTTTCTTCATTTTTTATTTATTTATTTGGATTTTTATTATTAATAATTCATTTAAATTAATTAAAATACATGAAAAATGTTAAACCTAATGTTTCAAATCTTTTTATGCATATAATATCTCCAAGATTTCGTGCCTAACCAAATATAGAAAGAATCAATGGAATTAGACATGATTTGTATCAAAGATGCTTGAAAAAGATTGGAAAATCATGGCTTAAAAATAAAATATTTTTTTCATCAATTCATGGGTTTGTGATCAGTTTCTCAACCCTAGAACCTTCACACATAAGTACCAAGTGCAACCCTAATGCATACAGACTCTAAGCTGCGCCATATACCAAGAGCCAAACTCAAATTTTTTGCAAGAAATTCCAAAACTGAAATCGCTATTCCCAAGCATTTCAAGCCAAAACAACCATCCTATCACCTTCCTGGGACATCAAGGAAGGATCCTGGATCAAGAACATCAACTCTAACGCCTTGAATCATTGTACAGAAATCAAACTTTTCCACTTTTTTTTCATAATCATATTTTAATATTTATGCATTTTCATGGCATTTCTTTCATAGATTCTAACTAATGAGAAGATTCTGAAGCTAACCATATAAGTTAATTGTGTTTTTATGCGCTATACATGATTCTACCATTGATGCAGGCTAGGTTTTCTTGAGTTCCAAATTAGGCGTTTCTAAAAGCCATAAAATTAGAGCCTCATAATATCATGACCAGATTCAGTGCGTTGGGACGAAAATAATGAAACCCTCGCGCCTAATTTCTGAGGCCACATGGCCTAATCGCTATTATCAAATTAAGCATAATTTGGGGGGGTTCAAAACCCCCGCTAACTCTTTTTCTATTTCAGGGAAACACAAAGCAACGGAGAAGACGACCCTGTGGCATCAGCTGATTGGCTAATTTGAATTCTCGCGCTAAAAAGTTCACTAATACGCGTTTTATTTCATATTAATTCTTAGTCATATTATAATCAAAGTTCGTTGGATGGCTCAGTGGTAGGCGTGTACGCTGGTAACCCCTGGGACCTGGGTTTGAATCCCAGGTCCCCCACCGTTTCAATATTGTTTTTCCATCAATATTTCTATGCAGCATCTCTCTTGAGGAACACCATACACTCAGCATCCAGACCCTCCACGTGCTGGCTGAGGTCAATCCAAGGGGCACAACTTGCAGCGTATCATGGGCCTTAGTCAACCAGGTGCATGGGAATGTGAAAAAGTCAAATAAGGCCTTGAGAACTTTGGGCCAGCCATGCTAACAAGCCCTCCAATTTGGGGACAGAATCCCCCCCTAGGTTTGCAATCTTCAATATTTTTTTATTATTCTTTTTATTTCAATTATTATTCTTTCCAATTAATTCTTTTAATTTAATTTTTCATAAAAAAACATAAAAAACACAAAAAATCAGAAAAGACCAAAATTAAATACCTTTATCTAATTAGTATTTTTTGCAAATAAAATTCATAATTAACTTAGTTTTCTTCTAATTTAGGTTTAAATCTTAACATTTTCTTAAATAATTTAAAATTGGTAGAATTAGTTTTAATTAATTTTTTATCCTTTTTTCTTTTCTTTCATAATAACTAAATATTTCCTATCATTATTTTTATATAATTAAATTGCATGTAAATAATTAGATTAAGTTTAGGTTAAAATTTAATACTTTCTTAATAAATTAAAACAATTAGAATTAGGGTTAATCTTTTAATTTCATTTAATTCTTTTTTCATTAAAATCTTAAAATACAAAAAATACCAAAAACAATTTCATTTTAATTTTATTAATTTAATAATCGTTTAATTTAATTTAATTAAAAAGGGTCCAACGCCCTCGTTTCTAATTTAAATTTCAATTCGCATATTTATTTCTTTTTCTTTTAATTATTTATGTATCTTTCCCAAAGCCGTGTAATTAATTTCTCGCACTTTACTTTACTTTATTTCTTTATTTTTCTGTCAAATCGGGTTCTGGAAATTTTGGCGATGTGGACCCGCGCCTTTTGTAATAGTTTAGAACGTTTATCTTTCTCGCAATTTTTAATTGTTAACAAATGCATGCAAGAATGAATGGACAAAAATAAAAACAAACGCGTAGATCACCTATATCATGACAAGATAAAATAAATGAATCTGACACACAAATCACACACCACCCCTAGGGTACGCCTCACTGTTGCCTTGCCTCGAAAGGTGATCGTCGAGTAGAGGATGTCTTAGTAAGTCCTCATGATCCGGGAACCTGGCATGAGGGTAGCTTCTAAGGTGTCTTCCCATTGCTCTGGTGATCACCATGCCCCGAACCTCGAATTGACCCGAACACCTCTAATGATGGTGCTACCTACCTCTCAATGGTGGGATGGCACTACTTTAAAGGACATTTACACAGACGAATTCCTTATGGTAGGTAGACGACTCTAGATACTTGCTCTAATTTCAAAAACAAATTCAAAAATACTTTTCACACCAACATATTTTCAAAAGCTTTCGAAAGCAATTTTTCAAACACTCTTGAGGACTGATACAAGAGTCGAATTGGAATTTTCAAAGAAACTTTTTAAAACCCACAGTTGAAAAGCAAACAAACCATTTTTGAAAACACAATGAGCAAGTATCTAAGAGCCCATGGATAACCATGGATAGAAAGGGTGCTAACACCTTCCCTTTCTATAATCTACCTCCCGAACCGAGAGCAATCTCTTTAAGGAATTTTTCTGTGCTTTTTTCCTTTCCATTTGGAGAAAATAAAAGACGGTGGCGACTCTTGCTTCCGCGACATTTCGCGAACCAGCGTTAAACAGTCAGTTCCAGATCCACCGATCACAGAACTGGCGACTCTGCTGGGGATTTTACTTAAAGTGAGGTGTACCTTAGGATAGTTCATAACTGTGTTTTCAATTGTATTGACTTGCTTGCTTTAAATTGTGGGACTGTCATGGGAGTTACATAGATCCTAACCCGGATCTGGGGGATACCTTCTTAGAAAGTAGCAACAAGGCTGTGAGGGAACTGTGCGGGGTATACCGACATGGTTG
Source organism: Vicia faba (assembly GCA_948472305.1). Classification (NCBI taxonomy): domain Eukaryota; kingdom Viridiplantae; phylum Streptophyta; class Magnoliopsida; order Fabales; family Fabaceae; genus Vicia; species Vicia faba. Next base: position 1,315,245,091 of record OX451740.1, on the reverse strand, counting down.
AAACAGTCTGCTACGTTGATGTGGCACTTTGGTGTGTACCGGTAACCCTTGAGTTCAATCAAGGAGAGTACGGGGCCTCCGCGTGGTGTCATGAAGCATCAACAGACCTTAGGAACCTTAATTGAACTATCTTGGCCTCTTTAGGGTAGCGAGATAACTGACTTTGGTGCAGTCCGAGGTTGGTTGATACTCGATACTACACTCAATTGAGGGTTGCTTTCCTGGAATATTTCGGTCGCCAGTTCAGTGGCTAAATCGAAACGATGAACAATGAAAGTAATCCCGTGATATTGGGACCCTTAGAACCCGGTTACTTCTAATAGGACAGGTTGAGCCCACCAACTTCAAGAGGGTAATACCTAGACCTCATGCTGGCCTAAACTTTAAGGGCTTCTCTTGTGTGACTTGTGTGCCTTCCAACTTGACTACTTGCATGCTTGTTATCTGACACATGAACTACTTGCAGGCTTCGTTCATAGTCCTTAATTGGGACTTATAACAGGGTTTACTAAGTTTCTTGCAGGTTTGGTTTGCAGTCCTTAATTAGGACTCATAACAGGGTTTACTAAGCTTCTCGCAGGTTTTGGTTTGCAGTCCTTAATTGGGACTCATAACAGGGTTACCTACATTGCCCCATGCATAGCATAACATCATACCATTGCATGCATCCTACATAAGGACTAACCCATTTCAAGGATCTCAAGGGCTTGTGATGCAGGTCATGGTGAATCAACTATCCCAGCAAGGGGCAAAGAGGATTTATTTTCCTCTAGCCAAGGTAGTCAGGGGCTATGACCCACTTGATATGGTGAGCCTTTGACCCTTGGAAGAAATACTCTCAACAAAGATGAAGTTCTTTCAATCAAGCTACCGGATCCAAATGCTGACAAATTTTCTTGTTTACCCCGCGAGGTCCTTGAAAACATTGCATGCACACATACACATCATTGCATTGCAGGTATCCTTGTTACAGGTCACTTACCCCCTTCGCTGTTTATTTCTGCCATGGCTTCCCAACAAGATAACCAGGACCTTCACGCTCAAGAAACTCGGTTTGGGGAAATCCTCCTGAATCTATGCAAGGGGCAGGAGGAGCTAAGGACACTCCTCATGGGGAATCTGATCAGAAAGAGTCCTGAAGATGACAAGGACGAACAGCTGAGACGTCTACAAGCTGAGGTAGACACATTGAAAACCCAGATGCTGGGGCAAAGGGCCCTCATTCAAGGTTTAGCTCAGGAGCAAGGAGAGCTGAGAGCCATGATCAGCCAACTTCCTCAAGGCATGAAGCAACCAGCCCAAATCAGGGACCAGGTCATAGAACAACTTCCAAGAAGGCAAAGGTCGGGTCCAATGAATAGACCTCTCAGAGTTGCTACTACTTCTCAGGTCCAACAACGACCGCGCCAAGAACAGCGGGTTGATCAGAACAGGTCGGACGAGCCTAAGAGACAATTCACCTACATCAACATGTCATGGTCACGAGCTTTGCAGCACATGTTAAGGATGAACCTGATTGCGGTGATCAACCCTCCTGCAAATCCAAAGACTTCCTCTCCAAACTACAACCCAGAAGCAAGGTGCGCTTACCATTCTGGTAGCCCGGGGCACGATACTGAGGACTGTTGGGCACTGAAGTACAAGATTCAGAACATGATCGATGCTAAAGAGATCGAGTTCGAGCCCGCCGAGACTCACAATGTGATCATTGCTCCCTTGTCAAAATATGGCTAGGATTGAGAAATTTTTGTTCATTAGAATCTTTCAAGTTGTAATTTTCTTTTGATTGTTCAAGCATTCCATTCATATCAAACGTTGTTATTTTATTAATGCATCGCATATGTCTGTTCTGAAACAATATATTCGTATTCACTAAATGCAAATTATTTTCATATTTTTTTTCTGATGATCAACTCTTAAATAATAATTCTAAGCCTCTTGAGGGAGGATGACGAAAACGATACCGCGATCATTACAGTATGCTTTTGAACAGACCCCGCTGATGAGGTACAGGCATTGTTTCAATCCCTAAACACTGGAGTTATAAGGATGATAATCCCTCGTCAACCCCTCTGAGCCAAAGAAGTAGGAGTTTTTCTTTTCGAAATTTAAAACCCTTAATCATAACCTGGGGCAGGGTAGTCTCTCAGTTGATCCAAGTGCATAACGAATGGAACCAAAGAGGTCCTTACAAAAAAAAAAAAGAGACAGTGATGGTTCCAAATAACCATAAAAACAGGCAGTCATTACCAAAATTAAAAAGCCCATTAAGTCAAAACCTATGAAGGAGACTTACAAAACCGGGGCATCCCGCTGACTGTAATTCCAAAAAAGGAAACAGTTCAGGCAAAAAAAAAAGAAAGGGATAACAAAAAATCAGACAAGAAAGAGGTCTTACAAACCCTCAACGGAAAAGGAATGACTGCCTATTCAAAATAAATTATCAACATCCGAACCATCACTGGTACATCAAAGCAAAGACTCAAACAAGGTCTAACGTATGATCAATTGAGTTTAGGTTTGAAGAATATCACGAAGAGCGGGTGGGTACAAATAATTTGAGCCTTTATCCTTTGTTTCTTAAAACGTGAACCAGGCCACGTTATAACCCTTAAAAGTCCTAGCTGAGGCATGGGTTAGTTCGAAAGCGTACTGTGACAAAAGGTATCCTAACTCCTTAAGGCTCGCAATAAAATAACGAGTTGACATCACGTTTTACAAACAATCACTTGTTTTATGAAAAGAATGCATTTTCAAAATCTTCAAGACAGACATAAGCTTTGCATTTTTAACATAACTTCATTTGCATATGACTTTTTGTTTGAACAATAGGAAAATTCGCACGATGAATACCTAGTGAACAAAAGCACTTCCAATCAAGGGGCAGACGTGATTATTGTCCATCATCTGGGGCAATTCAGTCAAGATTCAGAGAATCTCTCAAAGGCCAAATAGCCTGGGGCAAATCTCCGCCTGAGTCACTTTGGGGCACTCCAACAACGAATCTTGCCTGATCAAACACCTTCTGGTGGTACGACAAAACACTTCTAACAGGGGCAACCCCCTACATTCTGAGAGCGTGGACATAGTCGGAAAAAAAATACTACGCACAATCAAAGACCCGCTAGGTTGACATACCTAGGCAAAAATAAGGGCTTCCCGGAGAACCAAAAGGGTTCGGGCAAAATGAAGGGATGAAATGAAAAAACATGTACACCCGGCAAGTCGAAAACCTGAAAGGGCGGCTTGGGCAAAAATAGGTATCCCGGTGGACTGAAAACCCGAAAGGGCGGTCCAGGCAAAAGTTAGGGATCAAAGCGTACAACTATGTCCTGTTATCTGGTCACCTGTCTACCAGAAGAAGGGTTGTTCATCAACAACTATCAGCACCTCACAGGTCTTCCTCTCCCACCTCAGAAACAGGGGCAATAAAGAGTTGTCTGAGCAGTCCAATTGTTCTGTCCTCCAAGGTATCAAGGAGGGTTCAACCAGTACATCCCAATTCCCCAGAGAGTGAGCTAGCAAGTCAGTGCACTCTCCCCAAGCAAAGCTATCATCAAACCTTAAGGAAGTTGAGCATCCTTCAGCAGATCTCAACATTCCCCAGCAGTATACATTCTTAACAAGCATCCCCGGCAGTCTTGGTCTAAAGATTGTTCCCCGGCGGTATACCAGACATTCATTGGTGTCATTTCCCCGGTACAATTCAAAACTTCCCCAAGAGAGTCCAATCCAGCTCCCCCAGGAAAGTTGGAATCCATCTCCCTAAGCAGTAAGCTTATCCCCAGTAGATTCTGGAAGCTTATCCTCGCAGAGCACGAACGCGTCGCCCGACTTTATTCAAAGAGTTATTTCCCTACCAGGATATAACTGGGTTATCCTCAGCCAAAAGACATGGAAAGATCGTCGTCGACAAAGTCTTCTTATTCCCAGCAAAGTCTATTAACACTTCCAACACAACAAGGGTATCCCCAGCAAGTTATCATCAACACTCAACAAAGCATCTCTCTCCCCACAGAGTGTTACTTCCCAGCAAGATCATTAGAGCACTTTTCTCCCCGCAGAATACTCCATTCGCCAAGTATATTCCCCAACGGAGTTATCTTCTCCTGCGGGTATTCTTGCAACTATCACCCCCAGCGGAAGCAAAGATCTACTTGCCAACATCAGCCCAGGAGTGACTTCCCGGCACCCGTCAAGGATTTACTTTCCTAGACGAAAAACATACATTCCTAAACATCGCATACATCATTATAGCATGCATATACGCATCATATTTTACAAATCTCATTTATGTTGAGAACATCATTGCTTGATCCATATCACGCATTGCATATGACTGACCTTTACCTTTCAGGAAATATTCAGTTAAGTTCTCAATCATATTTCAAGACCTAGACCGGTTCAGTTAATCGACTCCAAAGATTTCTTATCCAGTCAAAGGCCTTCTCTAGTCTAGTTAAATCGACCCCAAACAGATTTTTCTGATGAAGACTCAGTAGAAGTCATCCAAGATTCTCTCAATGTTTGCTGTTGAGGTGGTAATCGCCTATGGTTCTCTCCCCGATCCTGCGGAGTTGGTAATCCCAGGCTTCTCTCAACGATTGCTGTTGAAGTTGAAGTTATCAAAGGTTCTCTCAATGTTTGCTGTTGAGGTGGTAATCGCCTATGGTTCTCTCCCCGATCCTGCGGAGTTGGTAATCCCAGGCTTCTCTCAACGATTGCTGTTGAAGTTGAAGTTATCAAAGGTTCTCTCAATGTTTGCTGTTGAGGTGGTAATTGCCTATGGTTCTCTCCCCGATCCTGCGGAGTTGGTAATCCCAGGCTTCTCTCAACGATTGCTGTTGAAGTTGAAGTTATCAAAGGTTCTCTCAATGTTTGCTGTTGAGGTGGTAATTGCCTATGGTTCTCTCCCCGATCCTGCGGAGTTGGTAATCCCAGTCTTCTCTCAACGATTGCTGTTGAAGTTGAAGTTATCAAAGGTTCTCTCAATGTTTGTTGTTGAGGTGGTAATCGCCTATGGTTCTCTCCCTGATCCTGCGGAGTTGGTAATCCCAGGCTTCTCTCAACGATTGCTGTTGAAGTTGAAGTTATCAAAGGTTCTCTCAATGTTTGTTGTTGAGGTGGTAATCGCCTATGGTTCTCTCCCCGATCCTGCGGAGTTGGTAATCCCAGGCTTCTCTCAACGATTGCTGTTGAAGTTGAAGTTATCAAAGGTTCTCTCACCGTTCCTGTTGAGGTAGTAACCATCCCTGGTTCATTCATCACCGTTTGAAGCTCCAGACCCAGCTCCTGTAACCAGTCAGGACACATCTACACAAAGAATTTGAAGACCAGCTCCTGCAACATGCCAGGTAATCATTTTTTCTTTTGCAAGTACGCAGGTTCTCGCTAAGGAATCTCTTACGCGATCGACATCCAGATGGCATCTATAAGCCCATCCACATTCCATCATCTCTCAGCATGGCATCTATAAGCCCATCATCCTATTCATCAATCTCCAAATGGCATCTATAAGCCCATTTCCCACCATCATACTACTATGTGAGCGCAAATTTCTGGGCACTCTAGTGTTCAATCATCTTCCACCTTCGGATTACGAAAGGCACGTCAGCCAATTTGCATCCTCAGGTCTAAGAAGATTGAACAGGGGAAACTGTTGTACCCCAAAATTTGCCCTCCCATATTCTTCAAGAAATTGCCAAGTCAAGTTTCAAAATCTCCCCAAGGGTTGCACAGTTCAAGGGTCTCCTAAACAGTCAAAATTAGGGTTTTGGTTCTGATCAAGAAAATGAAGTTTCCAAGGGTCAAATCAAGTCCCATATGCCTACAAATATGGTCAAGCATCCTCATACCAAGTTTCAAGACTTTCAGCACAAAATTGCACAGTCAAAACCCTAATTGCACTACAGTCAACTGTAGGGGCAAAATGGTCATTTGACAGTCAAAAGTTCAAATTTTTGGTCAACATCTCATTTTGAATCCACAAACATCATTTGATCAATGCTTGATCATGATTCTCAAAGCTTGGCTCAAAAATCATCAAGATGCAAAAGTTTCCTTATTTGGACAGGTGAAAAAGTCAACTGTAAATTGACCAGGGCATAACTTTCACATGGATTATCAGAAAAATTCCATCCAAAGCTCATTTTGAAGATAAAGACATTTCCTACAACTCCTCTTCATACTTAAAGTCTAAGAAATGCTCTCACAAAAAGTTATCAATTTCAACATTATAGGTCATTTTCAAAAGTCAACAAAAAGGGACTTTAAGTCAAAGACTATAACTTGAGATTGGTAAATAAAAATGACATGGGACCAAAGACATTGGTTAGAGGACTCAAAGACCTTTCCAAAATGTCCAAGAACATGAGCAAAGCTTAAAAATTGAGCAAGTTATGCCTTGTGGAAGTTGGGAAAGTTTTGGATATTTTGAAAAGTCAACATTGATTCAAATGACCTAAAATTGCTAATGGGCCTCTTTTTCTTCCACAATTCATTATCCAAGGCATGTGCACGACCATTTGGCCCAAAGGGAAGTTTTTATTCATTTTTTATTTATTTATTTGGATTTTTATTATTAATAATTCATTTAAATTAATTAAAATACATGAAAAATGTTAAACCTAATGTTTCAAATCTTTTTATGCATATAATATCTCCAAGATTTCGTGCCTAACCAAATATAGAAAGAATCAATGGAATTAGACATGATTTGTATCAAAGATGCTTGAAAAAGATTGGAAAATCATGGCTTAAAAATAAAATATTTTTTTCATCAATTCATGGATTTGTGATCAGTTTCTCAACCCTAGAACCTTCACACATAAGTACCAAGTGCAACCCTAATGCATACAGACTCTAAGCTGCGCCATATACCAAGAGTCAAACTCAAATTTTTTGCAAGAAATTCCAAAACTGAAATCGCTATTCCCAAGCATTTCAAGCCAAAACAACCATCCTATCACCTTCCTGGGACATCAAGGAAGGATCCTGGATCAAGAACATCAACTCTAACGCCTTGAATCATTGTACAGAAATCAAACTTTTCCACTTTTTTTTCATAATCGTATTTTAATATTTATGCATTTTCATGGCATTTCTTTCATAGATTCTAACTAATGAGAAGATTCTGAAGCTAACCATATAAGTTAATTGTGATTTTATGCGCTATACATGATTCTACCATTGATGCAGGCTAGGTTTTCTTGAGTTCCAAATTAGGCGTTTCTAAAAGCCATAAAATTAGAGCCTCATAATATCATGACCAGATTCAGTGCGTTGGGACGAAAATAATGAAACCCTCGCGCCTAATTTCTGAGGCCACATGGCCTAATCGCTATTATCAAATTAAGCATAATTTGGGGGGGGGGGGTTCAAAACCCCCGCTAACTCTTTTTCTATTTTAGGGAAACACAAAGCAACGAAGAAGACGACCCTGTGGCATCAGCTGATTGGCTAATTTGAATTCTCGCGCTAAAAAGTTCACTAATACGCGTTTTATTTCATATTAATTCTTAGTCATATTATAATCAAAGTGCGTTGGATGGCTCAGTGGTAGGCGTGTACGCTGGTAACCCCTGGGACCTGGGTTCGAATCCCAGGTCCCCCACCCTTTCAATATTGTTTTTCCATCAATATTTCTATGCAGCATCTCTCTTGAGGAACACCATACACTCAGCATCCAGACCCTCCACGTGCTAGCTGAGGTCAATCCAAGGGGCACAACTTACAGCGTATCATGGGCCTTAGTCAACCAGGTGCATGGGAATGTGAAAAAGTCAAATAAGGCCTTGAGAACTTTGGGCCAACCATGCTAACAAGCCCTCCAATTTGGGGACAGAATCCCCCCTAGGTTTGCAATCTTCAATATTTTTTTATTATTCTTTTTATTTCAATTATTATTCTTTCCAATTAATTCTTTTAATTTAATTTTTCATAAAAAAACATAAAAAACACAAAAAATCAGAAAAGACCAAAATTAAATACCTTTATTTAATTAGTATTTTTTGCAAATAAAATTCATAATTAACTTAGTTTTCTTCTAATTTAGGTTTAAATCTTAACATTTTCTTAAATAATTTAAAATTGGTAGAATTAGTTTTAATTAATTTTTTATCCTTTTTTCTTTTCTTTCATAATAACTAAATATTTCCTATCATTATTTTTATATAATTAAATTGCATGTAAATAATTAGATTAAGTTTAGGTTAAAATTTAATACTTTCTTAATAAATTAAAACAATTAGAATTAGGGTTAATCTTTTAATTTCATTTAATTCTTTTTTCATTAAAATCTTAAAATACAAAAAATACCAAAAACAATTTCATTTTAATTTTATTAATTTAATAATCGTTTAATTTAATTTAATTAAAAAGGGTCCAACGCCCTCGTTTCTAATTTAAATTTCAATTCGCATATTTATTTCTTTTTCTTTTAATTATTTATGTATCTCTCCCAAAGCCGTGTAATTAATTTCTCGCACTTTACTTTACTTTATTTCTTTATTTTTCTGTCAAATCGGGTTCTGGAAATTTTGGCGATGTGGACCCGTGCCTTTTGTAATAGTTTAGAACGTTTATCTTTCTCGCAATTTTTAATTGTTAACAAATGCATGCAAGAATGAATGGACAAAAATAAAAACAAACGCGTAGATCACCTATACCATGACAAGATAAAATAAATGAATCTGACACACAAATCACACACCACCCCTAAGGTACGCCTCACTGTTGCCTTGCCTCGAAAGGTGATCGTCGAGTAGAGGATGTCTTAGTAAGTCCTCATGATCCGGGAACCTGGCATGAGGGTAGCTTCTAAGGTGTCTTCCCATTGCTCTGGTGATCACCATGCCCCGAACCTCGAATTGACCCGAACACCTCCAATGATGGTGCTACCTACCTCCTAATGGTGGGATGGCACTACTTTAAAGGACATTTACACAGACGAATTCCTTAGGGTAGGTAGACGACTCTAGATACTTGCTCTAATTTCAAAAACAAATTCAAAAATACTTTTCACACCAACACATTTTCAAAAGCTTTCGAAAGCAATTTTTCAAACACTCTTGAGGACCGATACAAGAGTCGAATTGGAATTTTCAAAGAAACTTTTTAAAACCCACAGTTGAAAAGCAAACAAACCATTTTTGAAAACACAATGAACAAGTATCTAAGAGCCCATGGATAACCATGGATAGAAAGGGTGCTAACACCTTCCCTTTCTATAATCTACCTCCCGAACCAAGAGCAATCTCTTTAAGGAATTTTTCTGTGCTTTTGTCCTTTCCATTTGGAGAAAATAAAAGACGGTGGCGACTCTTGCTTCCGCGACATTTCGCGAACCAGCGTTAAACAGTCAATTCCAGATCCACCGATCACATTATGTCATGATGCATGATGTCATGATAAAACACACAACAGGTATAGCAGGTTACAAATATGGTAAAGGCAAACAAGTCACACAAGAGCCCTTAAGTTTCAGGCCTGCATGGAGTCTAGGTACTACCCTCTTGAAGTTCAGTTGGTTCAACCTGTCCTAATAATAGTAACCGGGTTCTAGAGGTTCTCAATATCACTAACCATCCTCTATCGGTCATGGTTTCAGCTCACACAATCTTTTCTTGCAACCGAAACTATCTCGAGAGTATGGTCTCAATGAGTGTAGTATCGAGTATCAACCAGTTCCCAGCTTTATACCGAGACCGGCTATCTAACTACTTCCTATGGCCAAGTTGGTCAATTATAGGTTCTAAGGTCAGTTGATGCTTAACGAACCATATAGAAGCCCCATATTCTCCTTGTTTCTCCACAAGGGATACCGGTAACAACCAATATGCCACATCAATGTAGCTACTGCTTCAACCGTATCGGTCTACGCCGTACAGTTCCCTCACAGTTTATTGCTACTTACTTAAAAGGTGTCCCCCAGATCCGGGTTAGGATCTATAGTAACTCCAATACAAAGCAAACAAAAATAAAGCAATCAAATCAAACAAGAGAAGCAAATATGATGAACTAATCCTAAGGTATACGCCACTTATTTTAGTCCCCAACAGAGTCGCCAGTTCTGTGATACGGTGGCAGAACCGGAACTGTTTGGATGCTGGTTTGCATTTTGCGTTTTTGTTCCCAAAATGTCGCGGTAAGCAAGAGTCGCCACCGACTTTCATTTTATCCAACTAGGAAAGGAAAAAAGCACAGAAAAATTCCTTTTTCGAGATATTTTGAGTACGGGGGGTAGATTATAGAAAGGGAAGGTATTAGCACCCTTTTTATCCGTGGTTTTCCACAGGCTCTTAGGTACTTGCTCATCATTTTAAAATTGCTTCTGTGTTTGTGTGATTTGAAAAGTTTTTGTTTTGACTTTGATTTAACCCTTGCTTCTGTCTTCAAGAGTGTTACGAAGTGTTTTTTTGAAAACTTTGTTTGAAAAGAGTGTAAATGTGAAAAAGTTTGTTTGTATTGAGCAAGTACCTACTAACATCTACCTACTCGAAAAAAGAATGTTTCTGTTCTTGTTTCCTTTAGACAACGTTATCCCACTATTAGTGAGTAGGTAGCACCGTCTTTGGAGTTTTAAAGGGTCAATTCGAAAGGGACGTACGATCACTGAAGCAGTGTTAGGACGTCTTAGTAATAACCCTAATGTCTTAAGATCAATATTCGAGGCAACATATTCGAGGCAACCTTTCCGAGGCATCTTTGATCTTTGAGACAAAAGAGCGACCACTAAAATACCCTATACTTAATGATCGTTTACCGAAGGCAACCGAAGTAAGAGTATACCCTAGGAGTGCGCATGTGCGAGTGATTCAATTTCAAGTTTATTATCTTTGCACATTTAGGGTTTGCTAACCGTTTTAAAGTTAATCATACATTCTTGTCATGCAACCCTAATATTCATACATCTAACAGTTAATATTTTACGGAATTTAAAATGCGGAAAGTAAAGTTAAGCTATTACAAGGCTTCGGGTATTAATTACATAGCCAAAAACAACCCGTAAAAAAACGATAAATGAACAAAAAATTCCTAATTAATCTATTACTTCTTGTGAGCAATTACATCAATAGGGTAAAAATAAATAAACGCGATGAATCGAGAACGAGAGTGAACTAGGGTTTTGACCCCGTCTAACCTATTCGAAAGAAACAATTATTTTTGTTGTTTTTAATTATTTTTAAGAAAAAGAATAAGGTTTTTAAATTAAATACAAATCTAATTAGTAATTAAGTTAATTAAAGAAAATAATTTACACGGCCTATTTTTATATTTTTGGTTATTTTTTAAGAAAAAGAAAATAGAATTTAAATTAAACTAAAACCCTAATTTTCTAATTGTTTTTAATTTATTTACAAAAGAAATTGAAGTTACCTAAAATTAAATAACCTAATTCAATTAATTTTTGTATAAAAAATAAATATCCTAAATCTAATTGGGTGAAAAATTATTTTTTGTGATTTTTTAATAAAAAAAAAGAATTGATTTTATGTTAGTAAAAATAACTAAGTGAATTAATAAAGAAAAATATAAAAATAAAAAAGAAGAATTGGGCCTGTTTGTAAGTAACTTTAGGGGTGTGGATAGCAGTTTCTGGGCCCAAAACAAACAGACCCATGTTGACTTTCACGTTCTAGTGCTATGCGTTGACTGAGCTTTTGGTGGACCCTTATGCAATGGCCTTCAGATCTGGATGGTTGGTAATATGATGGTTAGGAGATGATGACCCATGGTGGTCTCCACCCCTTGTAGGATATGAGATCTGTAAAGAAAATTCAAGAAAAATGGAAAATGTTGGAGGCAGGGGTCGAACCCCTGACCTCATGCCCTCTAATGCCTTAACGCTTCCCTGGCCACCACTGGGCCACTTGGTTTAGTTGATTATTATATGAAACAAAAATAATAAAATACACAAAGTGAATTTGACTACCAAACACGCGCCCAATTTCAAACAGGCGAATGGAATGGTACCACGCGTGTCATCTTCTTCCTCTCTCTGTTGGTAAAAGTCACAGACTTTTACCTACGGACAAACGTCCGTCAATACAAACCCTGCATATTACAAAATCATATACAGACATGATAAATGAATTCTAATGTTGTGGACTGATTCGTCTTGGCTTGCTGAGCATCATGGTACCCTTCTTGGGGGCCAATTTTACCTGTACACAAAGATCCTAAATCGAAGCAAAAAAACCTAACAATGGCAAATCCTGATATAGTCCACAAAAATGCAATTGATTGTTATAGATAGCTTGCAAATGTTTCAAGGAGCAAGAATATATAAGTATTTCATGCTATAGATGTCAAAATCATGCAATTCGATTTCAAGAACAAGCCAAAGTCGTGAACCACTTACATTGGGTTTTAGCGCAGGAAAATCCTTGTTCTTGATTGGTATAGCTTGCTTGTGATCCCAGGAAGCGAATGAGATGGCTAGAGGGACTTGAAAATGACTGGAAGTAGCAAAACGGATTACCACTTTTCTTTGATTTTTTCAAGTTTGGTTCTGCCTTGTGCGCCTCCAAAACCTTGTGTTTTAGGTCTGCAAATGTTCACTATATACCAAGGATTGGATTAGGGTTGAAATTATGCTCTCAATCTTTGCCAATTATGATTTGTGATCTTGATTTGATTCACTTGAAAATCTTTCCAAAATAGGCCAAAACCAATCTTTTTGTGCACAGAAAGGCCTTGCACGAATTGATTCACTTGCCAGCTAGATATAGGACCTGAAATATGCACAAGATCTTGAGGTTTCAATGATTTGGATTTTTCATGATTTGTTTTGATTTAAATTGATTTAATTGCAATAAAAATCAAAATAAATAATAAAAATAAGATAAATACAAGTGGAAAGAGCTAGGGCTCGTGGACCATGCTACCAACTCAAAACAAGTGCAAAAGATTGGGCCCATTTAACAAAAATTGCAATTTTAGGCATAGTTGACTTTTAACAATTTTGCAAAAAGGGTCAACTTCACCAATGCATAACTTCCTCAATTTGGACTCTTTGAAGGTGTTCTTGAACTTTTTATAAAGCTTGAGATGTCCTCTAAGCAACCCTTTTTGTCTCATCTCAATTGAGTCTTCCATGTTCATGTATGAATCTTTGACAAAAAAGGTGTTTTTGTTGACTTTTCAAAATGACCTATAATGTCCAAATTCATAACTTCTTGTGAGTGCATATTTTGAACTTGGGAGATGAAGATTTATTGTAGGGAAATTCATCCTTTTCAAAATGAGCTTTGGATGGGTCATTTCTCATAAAGTATGAGAAAGTTATGCTTGGTCAAAGTTGAGTTGACTTTTCCTACAAAACCCTAATTTAGCAACTTTTGGGTTTTGATGAATTGTGAGCAATCCTTGATGAATCATGATAAAACCTTGATCAAATGATGAATTAAACTTCAAAATGAGGATGTTGACCAAAAATCTTGAAGTTTGACTTTATGTAGGCCACAGTTGACTTTTGCCCTAACACAATCGATTTTCAGGCCTTTGAGCAATTGACTGAGCAAACTTTCTCTGTAGGGCTTGAAACTTGACCTGGATGATCTTGAGAATATATTAGGACAATGGTGAGAATATGGGATCTCTTGGACTCAAGTATGTTGATGCAACATGAAACCCTAATTTGGGGTAGACTGCTTTAGGAGAGAGCTTGTCTGGTAAACCCTTGGACTTCCTTGAGCAATTTGAAGACCTCATTTGAAATGTATTGAGAAATATGGGAGGGAAAATTTTGGGGTACAACAGTGAATAGCAATGGTGATATCCAAAATACACTTAGGTGTAGGAACTTGTGATTAGGCCATCGAAGAATGAATGTCTATGTAACATCAGGAAGTAGTTTGGAACTTTATAACTATGCACACTTGAAATCTTGAATGCCATTTGAAATTTTGGGCAAACTTTAATTCCCTTTTTGTAACACATTCAACGAATCTTAAACAATTTGTAACAATATGAAGTTTTATAGTCTTTTAAGATTCAATCTTGAAATGTCAAATGGAAAACTCCCCATATTTGAATTTGATTCCAATAAGAATGGATATTGAAACTTGTATGAAGAAATAATTGGATTTCTGAAAGTGAATTTGAGATAACAAGTGAAGCTTTCAAACTTGAAATAAAAAGAAGCCTCCATATTTGTAATTAAAGAAAACCAAATTTGAATTCATAAGCAAACATGAACTTGCTTATCTAGAACTCTTTTGTTTTATAAATTAGAGTTCAAAAGTCTTGATGTTCATTATGCAAACGATACTAAATTCAAACACTCCTAAGTTCAAAGCAAATATTCGAATGACCACTCAAAGTGGCGATGCCTTAATGAACTTCGTGGTGAGAAAGGATATCATAGGAAATGGGCTTCCAACCACATTAAGTCCAAAATCAAATTACACATGACTTTGAGTTTGAAAATCCAGACAAAAGATAAAATCTTTATTGAAACCATAAGACCTTCCTCAGAATCATGAATGTGTCTTGCATCAAAATTCACCATGAATCAAGGACCAAAATTCCTTTCCCAAGTAATGAAAGTCAAAATATCTCCCCACCTGAAATCACAACTTCACCACTTGACTCAAAAATCAAATCAACAAGTAACCAGATATTCATCTGATCTTAGAAACCATAAATTCTACTCTATCGAAGAAATCCAAACACAAAAGATAAGAACACCCCGATCTCAAATTCAACTTTGATTAAATTTCTTCACAAGAAAACAATGTATCATCAAAAAATCTTTAAGCTCAACAACTTTTATCATTAATCAAAACCTGACGCAAGATAAACTCAACTGTCAAACCCTAATATTGTGCAACCATTGAACCATAAACCTTTGGCGCTTAAAGCCATTAAGAACCCTAGGAGTATGGAGGGATATTTTTGAATTGGATGAGAGGGTAAATTTTGGGGTACAACAGCTACCCCTGTTCAACCTTCTTAAACTTGAAAAGTTAGAATGGCCTCCGTTATTCGTGACTTGAAGGTAGAAGATGATTGAACATTTAAGTGCACGGAAATTTGCACTCTCCTGTGCAAGAAGTAACCCTTGTTGGTTGATCATATCGGAAATGGGCTTAAATATGCCATTTGAGAGAGTGATGGAGAATCGTCGGGGATGGGCTTATCGATGCCATCTAGGATAATGACAACATATTGTCAGACATGGGCTTATAGATGCCATCCAGAGGTGATGGAGAGTCATTGGAGATGGGCTTATAGATTCCATCCAAAGTAACTGTTGATAGAAGCTAGACTAAGTCTAAGCTTATCTTCAACTGGAAGAAGTAACAGAATAAATATACGCTTGATTTAATCTGAGCTATAAGAAGTATGTACTAAAAGAAGTATCAAAATAGATTTTTGGTCGATTTAAACTGAGCCAGAAGATGTTTTTGTCTGTCTTTAACTGGGAGAAGTATCAGAATAAATATTCAGTTGATTTAAATTGAGCCAGAAAAAAGTATCTACTGGAAGAAGTATCAGAATAAATATTTGGTCGATTTAAACTGAGCCAGAAGATGTATATGTCTGTCTTTAACTGGGAGAAGTATCAGAGTAAATCTTTGGTCAGTTTAGACTAAGCCTGAAGATGTCTATGTTTGTATTTAACTGGGAGAAGTATCATAATAAATTTTTGGTTGATTTAATCTGAGCCAGAAAAAGTATCAACTGGAAGAAGTATCAGAATAAATCCTTGGTCGATTTAAATTGAGCTAGAAGATGATTTTGTCTGTCTTTAACTAGGATAAGTATCAGAATAAATCTTTGGTCGATTTAAACTGAACCAGTAAATGTCTTGTATTATCTTTAACTGGAAAATAATCAGAATAAATATTTAGTTGATTTAAACTAAACCAGAAAAAGTGCCTACTAGAAAAGAACCAGGATAAATCATTGGTCGATTTAAACTGAACCAGCAGATGTCTTGAATTGTCTTTAACTGGATAACAATCAGAATAAATCATAGGGTCGATTTAACTGAACCAAAGAAAGTGTCTACCGGAAACGAATCAGGATAAATCATTGGTCGATTTAAACTGAACCAGCAGAGGTCTAAAATAGTCTTTATCTGAATACGAATCAGAATAAATCTTGGGGTCGATTTAACTAAATCAGAGAAAGTGTTTACCAGAAAAGAATCTGAATAAATCTTTGGGCGATTTAAACGGAACAACAAATGTTTTAAAATAGTCTTTAACTGGATACAAATTAGAATAAATCTTGAGGTCAATTTAACTGAACCAGAGAAAGTGTCTATCGGAAAAGAATCAGAATAAATCTTTGGGAGATTTAAACTGAACCGACAGATGTTTTTTGTCTGTCTTTAACTGGGAGAAGTATCAGAATAAATCTTTGGTCGGTTTAATCTGAGCCAGAAAAATCTTAAAAGAAAAATTCTTCATGTAGATAGTCGCCCCGTCCTATTTCAGGAATTGGTCTACAATCGGTTTGTTGGTAAATCCGTCCAGTTTCGAGAATTGATCTTCATCAGTTTTGTACTTCACAGATAGCTGCCCTATCTTGTTTCAGGAATTAATTTGTGGCTGGTTATCCAGATAGTTGCCCCGTTTTGTTTCGGGAATTAATCTGGAACCTGCTTTTTGTTGGTCGTAGAGATAGTTGCCTCGTCTTGTTTCGGGAGTTAATGTCTGACCTGGTCACATAGATAGTTGCCCCATCTTATTTCGGGAATTAATCTTAGACTTGTTTGAAAATTGTTGATGATATTCGTCTTTTGATTAATCTTTCCTGAAAAGGTAAAGAGTTAGTTGTATGCAATGTCATGATATATGAAATGCATTGGGTAACGATGTTCTCAAAATAAATGAGACTGTGTTATATGCGTTTCGTATGCATATGATGTGATGTATGAATGTGAAGTATTGTCGAAGCGTAATTGTAAAACCGTGCATCATCTTTGTCTGGAAAATAAATCTCTGACTATTGCTGGGGATGAAGCGTATGTGTATCTTCAATCTTGTCTAAAATGCTTCCGTTGGGGGTTCCTGCTTACTATTTAAGGAAACTCTGCAGGGTATGTTGATTTCTGTTTGGGGAGTAGAGTTTGGGAAACTTGGTCGTGCGTTTCTCTACTGGGAAGTCTATTTCTTATATATCCTGAATGGGGATAAAAGAGATGCATAATCTTTCAACTTGTCTGGGGAGGATAAGGTTAACTGGTATTTGGTCGAATTTCTGGTTTTGTAGCAACTTTCCGGGCATAGTGATGACTTTACTGGGGAGAAATTTTTTGTCAGTGATTAGCTGGGGAATTTGTAGGTTGTTGGGGAAATAAACCTTGTTGTGGAAATACACCCTATTATCGGAGAGGTGGTCTGCTGAGGAAACAAACTTTCTTAGGGAAATTTAATTTTCTAAGGAGAAGAACTCTTCCAGGTTTCTTTTTTAGTTTTGGAGGACCAAACTTAGCTGGGGAAGAGAATTTCCATAAAGTGTACTGATTGGAACTCCGTAGAGAAATTATGGGGAAGAGATTATACTCCTCTACTTGCTGGAGTGATCTGCCGGGGATATTGCAGGGAATGTACCCTTAATTATGAAGACAACTCTATGGGGGTAATCTCATAAGAATATCTCTGTGGGGATAATTTTATGAAAGTAACTTTACGGGATTTATGGACAGCTTGAGTGTCACCCTGATTCCTAGAATTTTTAGTAAATGCTTATTCCTGTTTTTATGCACTTATTTGTTAATAGTTAATCATGTTCATATGCATATGTTCATTCAATTTATTCATTGGAAGTTTTTGCAAACAAACAGAAAAAACAAAAAGTTTGAACTTCAAGGTATATTTGTATTGATAATTTGCCTAAAAATAGGCGAGTTTGTACAAAGAGATGGAAATCCTTGTAAGAGGAAGTCGTCGTAAAATGAAAAGAGTATAAAGTGAAAACAAATATATATAGCCATGTGGAAACGATCTCATTGGATTCCAACTCCACTATTTCCCCTATGTCTGTGAACATCTCATCCCTTACTTTCAGAAGAAGTTGATTGAACTGATCTTATACCATTTGAACTTTATGTTGGTAATAAAGCTCACTGTAATGATCCAATGATTTCATAGTTGTTGTACCCCAAAATTGTCCCTCTCTTTTCTCAAGACATTTCTCACAAGATCTTCAATGGCTCAAAATTGCACAAGTGTTGACTAGGTCAAACCATCTTCTAAACATTGATGTCTCAAATTAGGGTTTTGATTTTCACAAGGATTGGACTTATAATGTCTCAAATGACCTTCATGGATAATTATAGACCTCCAAGAATAATCATGTTAAGTTTCAAGTCTTGAATCACAATTTTGCTCAATAAATTGACCAGATAACTGAAAATCAACTATATTGGATAAAAAGTCAACTATGGTCAACCTACAGTCAAACTTCATGATTTTTGGTCAACATCAACATGTTAAGGTCCTATTCATAATTTGATCAAGTATTAATCACAATCCCTCAAGAAAAGCATTCAATTTACCAAAAGGGCAAAATGGTCAAAATTAGGGTTTTGACTGTAATTGACTGATCAATGACTTTTGACTTAATACATGATCTAATGGCTTGAAGCATAATCTCAAGGATTAAAATACAACATGTTGAACTAATTTCGTGGTTCAAAATATTCCTCAAGATCAATGGATTGATAGTTGAAATTTGATCAACTGATGAAAAGTCAACTGATGCACAAAAACTCAAACTTTAAATTTTCGACCAAGATATGATTTCAAAGATCACAATTCATCAAGACATTAAAAAATATGAAGCTTGATCATCAAGAAATCAAGAAATTCAAAAGTCAATGTGAAAATTCAAAATTTTCAAAACTTTAGAAATTTTTCTTTCTTATACATGATAATTTCATTACTTCATGCCATTTTTTCACAAAAATGCAAGATGATTCAAAGAAAACTTTCAACATGAAAGTTGTAGATCTTAATGAGATATACAACTTTTCTTTGCTGACCAAGTCCTAGAATGTCTTGGATTTTGAGTTATAAATTCATACAGTCATGCACTTTTTCTTAAACACTTAGTGAAATTTTCACCTAGTTTAGGCAGAATTTTTACCTAACTTCTTAGCCAATTTTCACCAAACTCCAAGATGATTTTGTCAAAATGGTAAACATCAAGGTTTTAGAGGATGTTTCAAGCTTTCAAAAATGTCTAAGAACTTGAATAGAGTATGCTTGAGCTAGAAGTTTTGAAGAGATGAAGATGGCCTCATAGACTTGAATTATAGGTCATTTTCTTGATAAACATTTGATACAAGCTTCAAGAATGTTGCATAATCTTGCTTTGAAGGCATTCAAACTTACAAATCACTCAATAATTAATTGTTTACATAACTGTTTGAGCCATTGTCCAAGTTTTTGAGGCATTATCCAAGCTAGTTTTCCATTAATGGAACAAAGTTCACACTTCCATTTTGGAAAAGTGGCTTTAATTACAAAGTCCAATCTCCTTGAGCTTTGCACTTGTTCAGTCTGATCAAACACAATCTCAAAGCCATAAGAAACTTGACTAGAGCCTCTAATTACTTAGACCATGCTTGTACTATGCATTGAAACTATATTTTTTAAGTTTGCTTCCAAAACAAGTTTCAAAATCATAACATGTGATCTCTTAAATTTGATGTTCTCCTTCCCTTAAAACTTTTCTCTATAAATAGAGGAACTATTTGCAAACCAAACACGAATGAAAAAACATTAAAACTCCCTCAAACTCACTCAGACCAGAAATTGCACAAAAACTCTATTTTTACCACAGTTCTGCCCAAGAACTTCCATCTCATAAACCACTCGTGTGTTTCTTCTCCAAATAAGTCCTAAAGCTTCCTCACATCAAATATAACCCATCCTAACACCCGTTACACAACTGTAACTCCATCTTCACTATCCTCCATAACCAAAAATAGGGTGCTACACATTGACTTCTCCAGCATGATTCAGCCATCCTCAATCCAAACTAATCATTACATTAGCTTCCTAGAGGTTCAAGGAAGCTAACCAGATCATTACAACACCTTGAAAGCTGCTCAAACTCAAAAACAAATTCCATTTTAAAGGTAAGTTTTCTTATTTTTGAACTCTTCATATATGCATCATTTGGTTTCTATTTGTGAAGATAAAATGTAGACATCATAGCCTTGAAACTAACCATGTCCTTAGAATTCATTTATGTTGTCTGAGTAGTGAGAATTTTGAACTTGAATTTCCTAAAAAATTAGGTCAGAATTTGGTACTATTTAAAATTCTTGCTCATCTTTGATCCATTGCTTAAGTTATTTACATTTCTGAAATTATGATTAAATTTCTTACAAGTTTGATGTTCATACTTTTGAGAATGGGTGAGAAATGAATAAGTTGCAGAAGTTTTGGCTGGCATGAGGAACAAGATGAATTTGGCCTCATGAACATGTTTTATGTTAATTTAATTGGTTGTTGTTTCTATACCGGCTGTACAGGCCACCCCAGTGGCAGCAAGTGCGCGCGTAAGGCATTGTTATAGGAGGTCCTGAGTTTGAACCCTAGCGAGACCTTTTGGTTTTTTCCATATTTTTCATTGTTTCATTTTTGTTTGTAGCGTTGGGCCTCATGCATTTGGGCCATGCATTTTTCTCACCCTTACCCCCTGTATACTTCAAGACACGCAACCCATGTTTTATTTTGTTTTTTTAAATTATTTTCTGATTGAGAACAAAAACAATTTTGGGCCATAAACAAAAATTATTTTTACTTCCTAACATCCTTTTCACTTTCAAACCCCTTAACCCAACTTTTATATTTTTATTTTATTTTATTTTATTTTATTATTTCTATTCTTATTATTATTTTATTAAAAAAAATACAAAAATATATATTTTACTAAATGCTTAGACTAAATATTTTCAGATTTTTATTTCATTTCTCTTAAACAAAAACCTTAAAAATACATTTTCTTTCATAAAATTAATTAATTAATTTAAAGTAAGGTTTTGATTTTATCTTTTAAATTAACTTAGAATTTAATCAATTGATTTCTTTCTTTAGTTAATTTGGTTTACTTTAAAACCTTTTCATAACAAAACCATAAAAAACAATTCTCTTTTACACTATCTTTATATTCTTGTGCACTTTACATTCTATTATTAAATATGATTGTAATAGTAATTAGGTTTCAATTGCTTTCATCCATATTTATAATTTGTAAATCCCCATCCCCCTAAAGTATTGTAATAACGTAGAACTTTAAATTTCTGCAATTTATCATTTTCAATATTATTGCTAGTAATTAGAGTTTGTATGGCAAGACATAAAATCAACAAATAGATAATCCAAAATTCAAGACAAATGCATGAAAACAAACAACTTGCACACTTGCACCTCTAGGGTTAACCACACTTGTTGCCTTGAAATAAAGCAGTCATGTCCCTCGAACGTGGGATACTTTAGCAAAGACCCTCGATTACAAGATCGTAGTCCCTCGATGACCCTTCAATGTTGCCTTTGTTAAACGATCTTAGACCCTCACAACAAATTTCTAAGGTATCCTACAATGTTATCTTCTATGACTGTACGATGACACTCGTCTTTCCCTTCACATCTAATGGTATGGTTGCTTACTAACTAATGGTAAGATAAGACTATCTAAAGGAGGAGGAAAAGAACAAAGACTTTTTGAGTAGGTAGAATGCTCGTAGTTTCTTGCTCACAAATAAAACCATCTCCACACTTACACTTTCAAAACATCTTTCCAAAAACAAACATCTCTTTGAACTATTTTCAAAACCAACACTTTGTATACATTCTTATAGAGACGTGAATCATTACAAAGTTTGCCGAAACAAAGGCGTTTTCAAAATATTTTCAAACTTACACAAAACGCAAAAACATTTACAAAGCATTTCAAAGTGAGCTAGTAACTAAGAGCCTGTAGATGACTACAGATGAAAAGGGTGGTAACACCTTCCCTTTTCATAACCTACCCCCCGAACTCAATAAAAATTATTAAAAGTTATTTCCTGTTCTTTTCACCCTTTCCTTTATTGGTTAAAAAAATTCGGCGGCGACTCTTTCTATCCCCAATATTCGCGATAAAACGCAAAACACCCAAGTCAGTTCTCCCACCGTATTACAGAACTAGCGACTCTGCTGGGGATGAACTTAAAAGTGGGGTTACCTTAGAGACTAGATCACATTTAAATGCTTTCATTGTTTGACTTACTTTCTTTACATTATGGGTTATGTTTGGGTTTTTGTATAGATCCTCTACCCGGATCTGGGAACATTATTAGGTAAGTAGCAAAAGATTGTGGAGACTGTACGACATAGATAGATATGGTTGAAATAATGGCTATGTTAATGTGACATATTTGTTGGTACCGGTATCCATTATGTTGAATCAAGGAGAATACGAGGCTGCTGTGTGGTGTCATGAAGCACTAACTGACCTTAGAACCTTTAGTTGAACAACTTGGCCATTAGGAAGTAGTGAGATAACTGACTTTGGTGCAGTCCGAAGTTGGTTGATACTCGATACTATGCTCATTGAGATCTTACTTTTGGGATATTTCGATCGCCAATAAAGATGCTTGCACTGAAACAATTCCCGATGTAGAAAGATCAATGATATCGAGATTCCCTAGAACCCGATTACATTTTAGGACAGGTTGAACCAACTAAACTTCAAGAGGGTACTTACTTATGAACCCCATTCAAGCCTAAACCTAAGGACTTGTTTGCTTTGCTTGTATATGATTATTTGTACATAACATCATGACATCATACCATAGCATTTGTACTAACCATTTCAAGGACCTAGAGATTTATCTTTGTTCTATTTTATAGGATATGACTTCTATTCACAGAAATACCATCCAAATCAACCTTGTGAAAGTGCCTCCTCGACTCAAGGAGTTAGCTTCAAGGGTCCCTGATAATTCTCCATTCACCAAGAAGTATGGTTGACTCCTCAACTTGGTTACCTCAAATTTTGAAGAAGACATGGTACATGTGCTCTTTCAATTCTTTGACCATAAACATCACTATTTTACATTTCCTGATTACCAATTAGTACCTACCATGGAGGAGTTCTCTCAACTATTGGGAGTGCCTATTCTTGATCAACTACCATTCATCGATATTGAGAAAGATCCAAGACCCGAGGAGATTGCTCTAGCCTTACATTTGCAATGGTCCGACATTGTGGCTAATTGGGAAACTGGAAGTGGTGTTAAGGGTTTTCTAGCCAAGTTCTTGTTTGAGAAGGCTCAACTATTTTAGGATGCTCTGGATTTGTAAGCTTTTGAAGAAGTTTTGGCCCTTCTAATCTATGGGATGGTATTGTTCCCTAATCCAGACCAACTTATAGATGTGAATGTGGTCAAAATCTTCCTATCTCGTAACTCGGTGCCTACCTTACTCGGAGACATTTTGCATTCTCTTCACGCCTGTACCATGAAGAGAAGGGGGATTCTTATGTGTTGCACTCCTTTGTTGGCTAGGTGGTTTATTTCGCACCTTCCTCGATCAATTTTGAAGAATGAACAAGGCATGAAGTGGTCTCAAAGGTTGATGTCACTCTCACATTCAGATATTCATTGGTGTTCTCGATCTTTGGATGATGTCACCATCATTGGCCGCTGTGGGGAATTACCTAATGTTCCATTCCTTGGCATTAGGGGAGGTATCACTTATAATCCTTGCTTGGCTCTACAACAGTTTGGTTACGCTCGGAGAGATGGTCCACATGACGCGCTTGTCCAAGGTATTGTGTTTGACTATGAGAATGATGTCCAAGGTTATCGTCAAAGATTTGTACGAGTTTGGGGCATGGTGAACAAGGTTTGTAGCAAAACTTTAGGGCATAAGAACTTCATTCCTTTGGAACCTTATCTCAAGTGGGTCAAAATCCAAGATGTGCCTGGCTTAGACTTTGGTGACTTGGGTTTGGTTCCTGGGGTAGTCATTCCCCACAAATTCAAGATTCCTGTTTTTGCCAAGTACGATGGTGTCTCGTGCCAGAAACTTCATCTAAGATCTTACATCCGCAAGATTCAGCCGCATACCGCTGAAAAGAAACTGTGGGTGCACTTTTTTCAAGAAGGTCTATATGGGATGCAGTTGGAGTGGTTTTACCAATTTGAAGGGACTAACATCCATACTTGGGAGGATTTGGCCACTGCCTTTTACCGCCAATGTCAATATAACGCTGATCTTGCACCAACTAGGGTACAATTACAAGGAATGGCCATGGGTTCCAACGAGGGCTTCAAAGAATACACTCAAAAATGGAGAGACTTGGTGGCAGGGTGCATCCACCTTTAACTGATAGAGAGTTGGTAGACATGTTTATGGGAACATTGAATGGACCATTTTTCAACTTACTGATTGGAAGTTCATCATCCAGATTCACTGAGTTGATCTTAACTGGTGAGAGGGTTGAAAACGGGAATAAAAGCGGGAAGATACCCATTGCCTCCACCTCAAGTGCTGTGAAAAAGCCATTTATTGGTAAAAAAGAGACTAATGATGTGTATGGGTCAAGGAGTCATGCTAGGAAAGATCATCATCAGTTAGTAAGTGTAGTTCTGATCTCCAATCCAACTTCTACTCAACAACCACAACAACAAGCTAATCAACACAGGACGAAGTTTCAAGAAAGAAAGTACAACAAGATTGGGATGTCCTTACCATAAGCCCTACAACATTTACTGAAAGCTGAGCTCATTTCACTAAAAGATCCTCCACAAAATCCTAATACATCCTCACCAAAATACAATCACAATGCAAAATGCACTTACCACTCAAACAACCCCAAACATGATACCAACAACTGTTGGGCATTAAAGAACAAAATCTAAGACCTAATTGATAACAAGACAATTAAATTTGACCCTCCGGCAACTCCAAATGTGATCACCGCACCCATGTCAAATCATGGCAAGGGTGTCAATGCTATTGAAGATGCCTCTTTTATTGCCTCCATAAATGATTTGACCTCTCCTTTGAAGATTGTTAAAAATAATTTGTTGAAAGTCGGGGTATCCCCTGGCTGCCTTGAGGATTGTTGTTGTTGTGTTGTATATATTAATGGTTGTGAATGGCTGAAGAAAGGTGTCCAACACCTAATGGATAGCCATGAGATTATATTTGAAAGAACTCCATATGTGAAATGTTTGACCAAAAGTATATCTCAAGAATTTAAAGATGTGTCCATCATTACTATCTCAAACAAACCTATTAGGATCACCTCCAAAGGACATATTAAGATTCCCGTTGAAACAAGAATAACTCCACTAGTTATCACCACATCAGGGACAATCCCCTACTCTTCTGATAAGGTTGTGCCCCGGAATTATGGGGTGGAAGTGTACTATCATGGTAGCGAACAAGATTCGTGGATTGATGAAGATGAAACTACTGACATTACAAACATTGTCAGATCAAGTAAAGTTACTAGGACGGGGAGGATCTTCTCTCTAGAGATTTCACCTCCTACAACCACAACTGCACCCGTTTGCATTATTGCTATTAAACATGTTTCTGATACTCGAGGAAATCAAAAAAGACTGAGCATGCCCTGACGGAGGCGTCCGCAAAAGATATTACCATTGAGGATCCATCTACCCAAGAGATGGAGGAGATTTTAAAAATGATCAGAAAAAGTGATTACAAGATAGTAGAGCAGTTGGGGCAAACACCCTCGAAGATTTCCATGTTGTCTTTGTTGCTATGTTCCGAGGCACATGCTCAAGCCTTGATAAAATTCTTGAAAAATGCACATGTCCCACAAGAAACTACGACCGACCAATTTGAAAACTATGTAGCAAGCTTGACTAGTGATAACAGTTTAGGGTTCTCTGATACAAATTTAACCCCGATGGGGAAGAATCACAATAAAGCTCTCCATATTTCCATAGAATGCAAGGGTGCCACCCTGGCACATGTATTACTGGATACTGGATCTTCTCTCAATGTCTTACCAAAATGAGCTCTAGATCGGTTGGACTGTGATGGTTTGGTACTGAAGCCTAGTGACATTGTAGTGAGAGCTTTTGACAGATCAAAGAAGATGGTCCATGGAGAGGTTGACCTCCCTATCAAAGTTGAGTCTCAAGTATTCAACTCAACATTCTATGTGATGTATATCCATCCTGCTTATTCTTTCTTGATTGGACGCTCATGGATCCATGAGACAAGTGCCGTAACTTCCACACTACATCAAAAGTTGAAATATCCGATCAAAGTGAAAATTGTCACTGTATGCGGAGAAGAAGAGTTTATGATCAGTCATCTAAATTCATTCAAATTTGTTGAAATGGATGGCGAGTTCATTGAAACTCCTTGTCAAGCCTTTGAAGTGGTCTCTCCCATGGTCGTTGTTGCCAAGGCCACTCCTGACACTCCCAAAGCTGCTAAAGATACACCAAGGATGGCCTCTCTCAAAGATGCTTGTATTGTTTTTGAAGAAGGAGGTTGCACCATTTGGGGACAACTTCCTGATTTCCCTTTCAAGTCAGACAAATTTGGATTGGACTTCACTGCCAAAGCTCAAAAGGAGGTTCGACGTGATCGCGTAGGGAAACCACCTCTCTGCATTAATAACCATGAGATTAATGCCCTTAAAGACTCTGATGTTAATGGTGACTTTGATGACTGGATCTACCCGGATGCTGATGGAGGGCTCAACAATTGGCAGACCAAGGATTTCATCCAAATCTCCTTCAGCCAGGAGTAATTACCATTTACTGTTTTTAGTAATTTGAGAACTTTGTCTGTAATTTCCATTAAAACAATGACTTTAAGCCATGTGCCTTGCCCGGGGCACAATGGTCCATTTGTTAAGGATTTTTCATTTTCATATGCCATATGCTCGTTTTAATGAAAACATTGAACTATTTTGCATTCAAATTTTGCGCTCTTTGCCTTTCTTTACTTTATTACATCTTCAAAATAGCCATGTGATCTTACATGCACACACACATTTGCAGATCCACATCCACTCCGGATCTCATTGACAACGACTCTGCTATTGCCATCTATGACTTTGAAAATCCAATTTGTCAAGCCGAAGACGAAGGTAATGAAGATTGTTAAATACATGGGGAACTCGCTAGACTTATGATACAAGAGGAAAAGGATATTCAACCATATAAGGAATCAATTGAAGTGATAAACCTGGGTACTGAGGCAGAAAAAAAAGAAGTCAAGATCGGCGCCAACTTGGAAGACTCTGTCAAGTGAAGATTGGTCCAAATGTTACACGACTATGTGGAGGTGTTCAGGTGGTCATATGAATATATGCTGGGGCTTGATGCTGATATCATAGTTTATCGTCTGCCAATGAAGGAAGATTGTCCTTCGGTCAAGAAAAAGGTTCCTCGCATACGGCCAGACATGTCTGAGAAAATAAAAGTTGAGGTAATGAAGAAATTCAATGCAAGTTTCCTGGCAGTGACGTCATATCCCTAATGGGTTGTAAATGTAGTCCTGGTGCCTAAGAAAGACAGAAAAGTCCGTATGTGCATAGACTATAGGGATTTGAATAGGGAAAGCCCCAAGGATGATTTCCCACTACCACACATTGACGTCTTGGTTGACAACACGGCTCAATATAAAATTTTCTCCTTCATGGATGGATTCTCCACTTACAATCAAATCAAAATGGCTCCCGAAGACATGGAGAAGACCACTTTTGTCACATAGTGGGGCACCTTCTGTTACAAGGTCATGCCTTTCGGTTTGAAGAATGCAGGGGAGACCTATCAACGGGTTATGGTAGCTCTATTTCATGATATAATTCATCATGAGATAGAATTCTATATTGATGACATGATTGCAAGATCGAAAACTGAGGAGGAACACCTTGATCATCTCCACAAGCTATTTAAGAGGTTGAAGAAATACAAGTTGAAGCTGAATCCAAACAAATGCACCTTCAGGGTAAGGTCTGGAAAACTCCTAGGGTTTGTCGTCAGTGGAAAAGGTATTGAGGTTGAACCTGTAAAAGTCAAAGCCATACAAGAAATTCCAGCTTCTTGTACTGAGAAGGAGTTTAGAGGTTTCTTAGGTAGACTCAACTATATTGCCCAATTCATATCTCACTTAACTGCTACTTGTGATCCAATTTTCAAACTGTTGAAGAAAGATCAAGTAGTCAGATGGAATGACGACTGCCAATGAGCTTTTGGGAAGATTAAATAATACTTACAAGAACCTCCAATCCTGATGCCTCCAGTTGAAGGAAGATCTCTGATCATGTACTTGACTATATTAGAGAATTCAATAAGGTGTGTGTTGGGTCAACATGATGAGTCTGGCCAAAAAGAGCATGTAATATACTACCTTAGCAAAAAGTTTACCGACTGTGAAACCAGATATTCACTACTCGAGAAAACTTGTTGCGCTTTGGCATGGGCTGCTCGCCGGCTAAGACAGTATATGTTGACTCATACTACTTTATTGATTTCTAAGATGGATCCCATCAAGTATATCTTCGAGAATCCAGCTCTCTCTGGATGAATAGCTAGATGGCAAAAGATCTTGACTGAATATGACATTTAGTATACCACACAAAAAGCAATCAAAGGAAGTGTACTGGAAGATCATTTGGCGCATCAGGTTGTGGATGACTACCAATCCATGAACTTTGAATTCCCGGACGAGAATATCATGCTGATAACCGACTGTGAAAAGCCTGGACCATATGAAGGACCTGAACAAGGATCCCGATGGACTATGTTTTTTGATGGAGCTTCCAACGCTTTGGGTAACAGAATTGGTGTTGTGATCATTTCCCCCGAAGGTTGTCATACACCTTTCACTGCCAGACTATTCTTCTACTATAAAAACAACACGGACAAGTATGAGGTGTGCATCTTGGGTCTTAAGGCTTCCATTGACCTAAGAATCAAATTCTTAGGCGTATTCGGAGATTCAGCCCTGGTAATCAATCAAGTTAAAGGAGAATTGGATACCAAACATCCAAATTTGATCCCCTACAAAGAGCATGTGCTAACCTTGATCCCTTACTTCGAAGAGGTCACCTTCAAACATTTTCCAAGGGAAGAAAACCAATTGGCAGATGCTTTGGAAACTATGTCGTCTATGTTCAAGGTCAATTGGGACAACGAAGCTCCCATAATTACTATTGAAAGATTTGAGAAACATACACACTGTTATGAGATTGACACTGATGAAGAGAAGCATTGGTATCATGAAGTGGGGAGGTACCTTGAAGCACAAGATTATCCTGAAGGATCTTCAATCAACGACAAAAAATTCCTGCGAAGATTCTCATCCAAATTCTTCCTAAGCAATGGGATCCTGCACAAGTGCAACCATGGTTTTATTCTACTTCGTTGTATGGACAAGAAGGAAGCAGAAAAGATCATGGAAGACATGCATGGAGGTGTCTTTGGAACTCACTCTAGCGGGCACACTATGGCCAAAAATATTATGAGGGCTGGTTACTATTGGTCGACTATGGAAACTGATTGTCACCACCACTCGAGAACTTGCCATAAGTGTCAAATCTATGCTGACAAAGTTCATGTGCCTCCAATTCCTTTGAATGTCATGACTGATCCGTAGTCATTTGCAATGTGGGGCATTGATATGATTGGAGAGATCAAGCCCACTACCTCTAATGGACATCGTTTCATCCTAGTTGCCATTGTCTACTTCACCAAATGGGTCGAAGCGACTTCATTTGCCTCAGTTACCAAGAATGTTGTAGCCTAGTTTATCAAGCATAACCTCATCTATCAATACGGAATCCCCGAAAGGATTATCATTGACAATGGAACCAACCTCAACAATGCCATGATCACAGAAATCTACACGCAGTTTAAAATCAAACACCATAATTCTTCTCCTTACAAACCTAAGATGAATGATGCAGTGGAAGCCGCCAATAAAAATATAAAGAAGATTATGCAGAAGATGGTAGTGACCTACAAAGATTGGCATGAGATGCTACCATTTACTCTTCATGGCTACCATACTTTGGATCGAATATCAACTAGGGCAACCCATTTCTCTTTAGTATATAGCATGGAAGTTGCCCTGCCTATTGAAGTTCAGATTCCTTCCTTGAGGATTATGAAAGAAACAGACTTGGGCGAAGACGAATGGATTCAAACAAGATTGGATCAGTTGAATTTGATTGATGAGAAGAGACTGGCTGATGTTTGTCATGGTCAAATGTATCAAAAGCATATGATTAAGGCATTCAACAAAAAGATCAAACCCTAAGTATACCAGGCTGGCGACTTGGTAATAAAGAGCATCATTTTACCACAACGCGATCCTAGGGGAAAATGGATTCCCACTTACGAAGGGCCATTTGTTGTCAAGAAAGTATTCTCTGGTGGTGCTTTGATACTAACCACTATGGACGGAGAACATTTCCCGCATCCTGTGACATATACATATTCAAAAAATATTACGCATAAAGAATGACCCACTAGGTTGACATACCTAGGCAAAAGTAAGGGCATCCCGACGAACCAAAAAGGATCAGGAAAAAATTAGGGATATATACAAAATATTATACACCCGACAAGTCGAAAACCTTAAAGGGCGAATTGGGCAAAAAAGGGTATCTTGGTGGACTGAAAACCCGAAAGGACGCTCCAAGAAAAAGTTAAGGATTAAGGCGTACGACTATGTGCTGTCAGATCACTAACAATCAGCTTTATTACCAAGGTCAAAAGTTCAAACAGTACGAGATCAATTCAATCAACTTCTTTCGACGACAAGGGATGATATTCAAAGACATATGGGAAATAGCGTAGTTGGAACCCAATGAGATCACTTCCACATGGCTATACAATTTTTTCTCACTTTGTATTCTTTTCATTTTTCGATGACTTCCTCGTACTAGGATTTCCGTCTCCGTGTACAAAAACGCTTGTTTTTAGGCAAATTATCAATACAAATATACTTTGAAGTGCAAACTTTTTGTTTTTCTATTTTTAGTGCAAAAACGTCCAATGACTAAAATTGAATGAACATATGCATATGAACATGATTAACGATTAACAAATGTACACACGAGTGTAATAATAAGCATTTACTCAAGGATTTGGGATATCCCCACAGAGTTACTTCAATAAAATTATCCCCAGATTGAATTCATACATTCTCCATCCAAAGTTCCAATCGACATATTCCCTAGAAATTCCTCTTCCCCAAAAGAGTTGATACTATCCCAAGAAAGTTACTGCAAAGCCTGGAACCCGACCAATACCAGTTAACTTTACTTTCCCCAGACAATCAGAAGTCTGATCATCCCCAGTCAGGATATGTGAGAATTAAATTCCCCAGTAGAGAAATGGACAACCAAGATTCCTAAAATATAATCCCTGAACATAAATCAACACTCTCTGCAGAGTTTCCTCAAACAACAAACAGGAATTACCAGCGGAAGCACTCTAGGCAAGATTGAAGATACACATACTCTTCGTCTCCAGCAGTAGTCCAGGATTTAGCTTCCCAAAAATCTCCAGCAGTAGTCAGGGATTTATTTTCCTAGACAAAGATACATTTTAACAACATTCATGCATCATGACATATGCATACTAAACATATATAACAATATCATTTATTTTGAGAACATCATTACGCAATGCATGCATCTGCATGCAACTAACTCTCTACCTATTTCAGGAAAGATCAATCAAAAGACATACAAATTATATGCTGGATTATATTCTGATACCTCCTTCAGTAGACCTTTCTTCGGCTCAGATTTAGGTATGATACTTCATTCGGTTAAAGACATAAAGATTATATGTTGGCTCAGATTAAGTTCTGATACCTCCTTCAGTAGATCTCTCTCCGAATCAGATTTAGTTTTGATACTTCGTTCGGTTAAAGATATTAAAATTATCTGTTGGCTCAGATTAAGTTATGATACCTCCTTTAGTAGACCTTTCTCCGGCTCAGATAAAGTTCTGATACTTTGTTCAGTTAAAGACATCAAAGATTATCTGCTGGCTTAGATTAAATCGACCAAAAGATTTATTCTGATACTTCTCTCAGTAGAAATTTTTGGCTTAGATTAAATCGACCAAAAGATTTATTTTGATACTTCTCTCAGTAGACATTTTCTGGCTCCGATTAAATCAACCAAAAGATTTATTCTGATACTTCTCTCAGCAGAAATTTTCTGGCTCAGATTAAATTGACCAAAATATTTATTCTGATACTTCTCTCAGTAGACATTTTCTGGCTCAAATTAAATCAACCAAAATATTTATTCTGCTACTTCTCTCAGTAGGCATTTTCTGCTCAGATTAAATCGACCAAAATATCTATTCTGATACTTCTCTCAATAGACATTTTCTGGCTCATATTAAATCGACTAAAGATTTATTCTGATACTTTTTTCAGTAGATCTCTCTCCGGCTCAGATTAAGTTCTAATACTTTATTCGGTTGAATATATAAAGGCTTCCTCTGGCTCAGATTAATTTCTGATACTGCTTTCAGACATAGGCATCTTCTGTCTCAGACTAAGTTCTCATACCTCTTTCAGTGGATCTCTCTCCAACTCATATTAAGTTCTGATACTTCTTTCAGCTAAAGATAAAAAACACTTCTCTATTTCAGTTTTAAATCAACCCAAGATTTATTCTGACACTTCTCCCAGTTAAAGTAAAGCAATTATCTTTGGATGGCATCTACAAGCCCATCTTCGATAACTCTTTATTACCTCCCCAAATGGCATCTTTAATCCCATTCTCGATACAATCAACCAATACATTACTTGTGCATCAGCGAGTGCAAATTTCTGGGCACTCTGGTGTCCAATTATCTTCCACCTTCAAGTCGCGAGTGGTAGACCGGCCAATCTAACTCTTCAGGTTTAAGAAGATTGAACAGGGGCAGCTGTTTTACCCCAAAATTTTCCCTCTCTTTTCTCAAGACATTTCTCACAAGATCTTCAATGGCTCAAAATTGCACAAGTGTTGACTAGGTCAAACCATCTCCTAAACACTGATGCCTCAAATTAGGGTTTTGATTTTCACAAGGACAATTGGACTTCTGATGTCTCAAACAACCTTCACGGATCATTATATACCTCCAAGAATACCCATGTCAAGTTTCAATTCTTGAATCACAATTTTGCCCAGTCAATTGACCAGATAATTGAAAATCAATTGTATTGCATAAAAAGTCAACTATGGTCAACCTACTGTCAAACTTCATGATTTTTAGTCAACATAAACATGTTAAGGTCCTATTCATCATTTGATCATGTATTGATCACAATCCCTCAAGAAAAGCACTCAATTTACTAAAAGGGCAAAATTGTCAAAATTAGGGTTTTGACTGTAATTGACTTATCAATGACTTTTGAATTAATACATGATCTAATGGATTAAAGCATAATCTCAAGGATTAAAATACAACATTTTGATCTAATTTCATGGTTCAAAACATTCCTCAAGATCAATGGATTGATAGTTGAAATTTGATCAACTGATGAAAAGTAAATTGATGTAGAAAAAGTCAAACTTTGACTTTTCGATCAAGATTTGATTTCCAAGATCAAAATTCATCAAGAAATTCAAAAATATGAAGCTTTATCATCAAGAAATCATGAAATTCAAAAGTCAATGTGAAAATTCAAAATTTTCAAAACTTAGATATTTTTCTAAGTGTTTTTATACATGATAATTTCATTACTTCATGTCAATTTTTCACCAAAATGCAAGATGATTGAAAGAAAACTTTAAACATGAAAGTTGTAGATATTAATGAGATCTAAAACTTTTCTTTGCTGATCAAGTCCTATAAGTGCTTGAATTTTGAGTTATAAATTCATAAAGTCATGCACTTTTTCTTAAAAACATAGAGAAATTTTCGCCTAGTTTAGGCAGATTTATGACCTAACTTATTGGCCAATTTTCACCAAACTCCAAGATGATTTTGTCAAAATGTTCAACATGAAGGTTGTAAAGGATATTTCAAGCTTTCCAAAATATCCAAAAACTTGAAGAGATCATGCTTGAGCTAGAAGTTTCTGAGAGATGAAGATGGCCTCTTAAAGATGAATTATAGGTCAATTTCTTGATGAACATTTGATCCAATCTTCAAGCATGATGCATAATATTTATTTGAAGGCATTATAACTTACAAATCAATCAATAATTAAATGGTTACACAACTGTTTGAGCCATTTTCGAAGTGTTTGAGGCATTATCCAAGCTAGTTTTCCATTAATGGAACAAAGTTCACACTTCCATTTTAGAAAAGTAGCTTTAATCACAAAGTCCACTCTCCTTGAGCTTTTCACTTGTTCCTTATGATCACACACAATCTCAAAGCCATAAGGAACTTGTCTAGAGCCTCTAACTACTCATACATGCTTGTACTATGCATTGAAACTATATTTTTCATTTTTGCTTCCAAAACAAGTTTCAAAACCATGGCATGTGATCTCTTAAATATGATGTTCTCCTTACCTCAAACCTTTTCTCTATAAATAGAGGAACTATTTGCAATCCAAACACGAATGAACAAGCATTGAAACTCCATCAAACTCACTCAAACCATATATTGCACAGAAACTCCATTTTTTACCACAATTCTTCCTAAGAGCTTCCATCTCATAAACCACTCGTGTGTTTCTTCTCCAAATCAGTCATAAAGCTTCCTCACATTAAATATAACCTATCCCAACACCCGTTACACAACTGTAACTCCATCTTCATTATCCTTCATAACCAAAAACAGGGTGTTGCATATTGACTTCTCCAGCACGATTCAGCCATCCTCAATCCAAACTAATCATTGCATTAGCTTCCTAGAGGTTCAAGGAAGCTAACCAGATCATTACAACACTTTGAAAGTTGCTCAAACTTAAAACACGAATTCCATTTTCAAGGTAAGTTTTCTGATACTTGAACTCTTCATATATGCATTATTTGGTTTCCATTTGTGAAGATAAAATATAGACATAATAGCCCTGAAACTAACCATGTCCTTAGAATTCATTTATGTTGCCTGAGTAGTGAAAATTTTGAACTTCCTGAAAAATTAGGTCAGAATTTGGTATTATTTAAAATTCGTGCTCATCTTTGATCCATTGCTTAAGTTATTTACATTTCTGAAATCGTGATGAAATTTCTAACAAGTTTGATGTTCATACTTTTGAGAATGGATGAGAAATAAATAAGTTGCTGAAGTTCTGGATAACACGAGGAAGAAGATGAAGTTGGCCCCATGAACTTGTTTTATGTTAAGTTTATCGGTTGTTGTTTCTATACCGGATGCACAGGCCACCCCAGTGGCAGCAAGCGCGCGCGTAAGGCATTGTTATAGGAGGTCCTGGGTTTGAGCCCCAGCGAGACCTTTTGGTTTTTTACATATTTTTCCTTGTTTCAATTTTGTTTGCAGCGCTGGGCCTCATACATTTGGGCCATGCATTTTTTCTCACCCTTACCCCCTTGTATACTTCAACATAGGCATCCCATGTTTTTATTGTTTTTTTTAATTATTTTCTGATTGAGAACAAAAATAATTTTGGGCCCTAAACAAAAACTCTTTTTACTTCCGAACATCCTTTTCACTTTCAAACCCCCCTAACCCAACTTTTATATTTTTATTTTATTTTCTTTTATTATTTTTATTCTTATTATTATTTTATTATAAAATACAAAAATATATATTTTACTAAATGCTTAGACTAAATATTTTCATATTTTTATTTCATTTCTCTTAAACAAAAACCCTAAAAATATATTTTCTTTCTTAAAATTAATTAATTAATTTAAAGTTAGGTTTTGATTTTATCTTTTAAATTAACTTAGAATTTAATCAATTAATTTCTTTCTTTAGTTTATTAGGTTTACTTTAAAACCTTTTCATAACAAAACCATAAAAAACAATTCTCTTTTACACTATCTCTATATTCTTGTGCATTTTACATTTTATTATTCAATATGGTTGTAATAGTAATTCGGTTTCAATTGCTTTCACCTCTATTTGTAATTTGTAAATCCCCATCCCTCTAAAGTATTGTAATAGCGTAAAACTTTAAATTTCCACAATTTATCGCTTTCAATATTATTGCTAGTATTTAGGGTTTGTATGGCAAGACATAAAATCAATAAATAGATAACCCTAAATTCAAGACAAATGCATGAAAACAAACACTTTGCACACTTGCACCTCTACGGTTAACACACACCTGTTGCCTTGAAATAAAACAGTCATGTCCCTCAATTACAAGATCGTATTATCTCGATGACCCTTTGAAATTGCCTTCGGTAAATGATCTTAGACCCTCACAACAAATTGCTAAGGTATTCTACAATTTTTCCTTCTATGACTGTACGATGACCCTCGTCTGTCCCTTCACATCCAATGATATGGTTGCTTACTAACTAATGGTATGATAACACTATCTAAAAAAGGAGGAAAAGAACAAAGACTTTTTGAGTAGGTAGAATGCTCGTAGTTTCTTGCTCACAAATAAAACCATATCCACACTTACACTTTCAAAACATCTTTCCAAAAAAAAAACATCTCTTTGAACTATTTTCAAAACCAACACTTTGTATACATTCTTATAGAGACGAGAATCATTACAAAGTTTACCGAAACAAAGGCGTTTTCAAAATATTTTCAAACTTACACAATACACAAAAAAATTTGCAACACATTTCAAAGTGAGATAGCAACTAAGAGCCCATAGATAAATACGGATGAAAAGGGTGCTAACACCTTCCATTTTCATAACCTACCCCCGAACTCAAGAAAAATTCTCAAAAGGTCTTTCCTGTTCTTTTCACCCTTTCCTTTATTGGATAAAAGAAAAGTCGGTGGTGACTCTTGTTATCCGCAATATTTGCGATAAAACACAAAACACCCAAGTCAGTTCTCCCACCGTATTACAATAGTCATACGCTTTAATCCATAATTTTTGCCTGGACCGGCCTTTTGGGTTTCCAGTCCATCGGGATACCCTTTTTTGCCTAAGCCGCCTTTTCAGGTTTTCAACTTTCCGGGTGTATAATATTTTAATATATATCCCTGATTTATGCCCGAACCCTTTTTGATTTTCCAGGATGCCCTTATTTTTTCCTAGGCCAGTCAACCTAGTGGGTCACTTTTAGGCGTAGTATTTTTGGACTATGTCCGCATTCACAGGGTGTGGGAAATCTTCACAATCCATGGTGGTTAGTATTATAGCTCCACCAGAAAATATCTTCTTGATTACAAATGGTCCTTCATAGGTAGGAGTCCATTTGCCCCCGGGATCACCTTGCGGGAGGATAATGCGCTTTATTACCAACTCACCAGCCTGATATACTCGATGCTTGATCTTCTTATTGAATTCCTTGATCATGTGGTTCGTATACATGTGACCGTGATAGAAAGCTGCCAGCCTTTTCTCATAAATTAGGTTTAGCTGATCCAACATAGTCTGAATCCACTCGTATCCGTCTAGGTATGATTCTTTCATAATCCTCAGAGAAGGAATATGAACCTCGACAGGTAGGATAACTTCTATACCATAGACCAGAGAGAAAGGGGTTGCCCCAGTGGTGTTCTAGTCGAAGTACGGTAGCCATGAAGAGAAAACGGTAACATCTCGTGGCAATATTTATATTTCACAACCATTTTCTATATGATCTTCTTTATATTTTTATTGGCGGCTTCCACCGTACCATTCATCTTAGGTTGATATAGAGAAGAGTTATGATGCTTGATCTTGAACTACGTGCAAAGCTCAGTGATCATTGTATTGTTGAGATTGGTACTATTGTCTATGATGATCCTCTCAGGGATGCCATACCGACAGATCAGATTGTGCTTGATGAACCAGGCAACCACATTCTTGGCAACAGAGGCAAATGAGGCTGCTTCAACCCACTTCATAAAATAATCAATGATAACAAGGATGAAGCGATGTTCGTTAGAGGACGTAGGCTTGATTTCTCGAATCATATAAATGCCTCACATTGCAAATGGCCAAGGAGAAGTCATGACATTCAAAGGTACTGGAGGCACATGAACTTTATCAGCATAGATTTGGCACTTGTGACAAGTTCTTGAGTGGTGGTGACAATCAATCTCCATATTCAATCAATAGTAACCAACTATTAAGATCTTTTTAGCCATAGTATGCCCACTAGAGTGAGTATCAAAGTCACCTTCGTACATATCCTACATAATCTCTTCTGCTTCCTTCTTGTCCATGGAACGAAGTAGGGTTGAATCATGATTGTGCTTGTATGAAATTCCATTGCTCAAGAAGAATTTGGCCGAGAATCTTCGTAGGAACTTATTGTCATTGATGGATTCCCCCTCAGGGTACTCTTGAGCCTTGAGGTACCTTTTCACCTCATGAAACCAAGGTTTCTCCTCTACTCCATCAGTGTCAGTTTCACAGCAGTGTGCAGGTTCGTCGAATCTTTCGATGGTAATTCTAGGAGCCTCATTGTCCCATCTGACCTTGAACATGGATGACATGGTTTCCAAAGAATCCTTCAGCTGATTCTCTTCTCTTGGTATATGATCAAAGGTAATCTCCTCAAAATACGGGATCAGGGTTAGTACATGCTCTTTATAAGGAATGAGATTCGGGTGTTTCGTATCCTAATCTCCCTAACCTGACTGATCACCAAAGCTGAGTCTCCATACACGCTTAAGAACTTTATTATCAGGTCAATAGCAGCCCTAAGACCCATGATGCACGCTTCATATTTGGCCATGTTGTTGGTATAGTCGAAATAAAGTCTTGCAGTAAAAGGTGTATGGCAACCTTCAGGGGAAATGATCACAGCACCAATTCCTTTGCCAAGAGCGTTGGAAACTCCATCAAAAACCATAGTCCATCGGGATCCTTGTTTAGGTCTTTCATGTGGTCCAGGTTCTTCATAATCTGTTACTAGCATAATTTTCTCATCTGGGAATTCAAAGTTCATAGACCGATAGTCGTCTATAGCATGATGCGCCAAATGGTCGGCCAATACACTTCCATTAATTGTGTCTTGAGTGGTGTACTGGATATCATATTCTGTTAAGACCATCTGCCATCGGGCTATTCTTTCGGAGAGAGCAGGCTTCTCGAATATGTACTTGATAGGATCCATTTTAGAGATAAACAAAGTAGTATGGGTCAACATATACTATCTTAGTTGGCGAGCAGCCCATGCCAAAGTGCAACAAGTTTTCTCGAGAAGTGAATATATTGTTTCACAGTCTGTAAATATTTTGCTAAGGTAGTATATTGCATGCTCTTTTCGACCAGACTCGTCATACTGCCCCAGTACACACCCCATTGAATTCTCTAGTACTGTTAAGTACATAATTAGTGGTCATCCTTTAACTGGTATCATCAGAATGGGTGGTTCTTGTAGGTACTCCTTAATTTTATCAAAGGCTATTTTACAATTGTCGTTCCATTTTACTACTTGATCTTTCTCCAACAGCTTGAAGATTGGCTCACAAGTAGCAATTAGATGAGAAATGAAACGGGTAATGTAATTCAATTGTCCTAAGAAACCTCTGAGCTCCTTCTCAGTACAAGGATCTGGCATCTCTTGGATGGATTTAACTTTTGCAATCAACCTCAATACCTTTACCACTTACGACGAAACCCAGGAGTTTACCGAATCTCGCCCCAAAGGTGCACTTGTTCGGGTTTAGCCTCAACTTTTACTTCCTCAGTCTTTCAAATAGTCTGTGCAGTTGATCGAGATACTCTTCTTCAGTTTGCGACCTGGCTATCATGTCGTCAATGTATACCTCTATCTCGTGGTGAATAATATCATGAAATAAGGCTACCATGGTGTTGTATCCTAATTTTTGCCTCTAAGATTCCTCTAGCATATCTGTAACACGGTGGGAGAACTAACTTGGTTGTTTTGCGTTTGATTGCAAATGTTGCGGTTTAGCAAGAGTCGCCACCGACTTTTATTTTATCCAAAAGAAAAGGATGAAAAGAACAGGAAAGACCTTTGAGATATTTTCTTGAGTTCGGGGGGTAGATTATGAAAAGGAAAGGTATTAGCACCCTTTTCATCCATGGTTTTCCATGGGCTCTTAGTTACTTGCTAGATCACTTGCTTTTGTTTGAAAATATTCTTTGTATGGTTTTTGAAAATATTTTTAAAAGGTGCAATGTTTTAGGCAAACTTTGTAATGATTCTCGTTCGTAAGAGTGTATACAAAGTGTTTGATCTTTTGAAAATGTTTTCAAGTTTGAAATATGTTTTTGAAAGTGTTGGTTTTTGTTTTAAAAATAGAAAGGATGTTTTCATTTTGAAATTGAGCAAGTAACTAGGAACATTCTACATACTCAAAAGTCTTTCATGTTCATTTCCTCTTTCCTTTGACATTGTTATCTTACTATTGATTTGGTAAGTAACCCTATCTTTGGATGTAAAAGGGACGGGCGTGGGTCATTGTATAACCATGATTAGAAATGTTGTAAGATATCTTAGCATTTTCTTTAGGGATTAAGATCATTTTGAAAGGCAACATGGATAACGTCATCGAGGGACTTTGATCTTATATTTTGCTTATTTTTGCTAAGATATCTCACATGCATAATATGGTCATTTTGTAAGGCAGCAAAGTAGGTTTACCCTAAGGGTGTATGTGTGCAAGTGGATTAGTTTACATGCTTGATTTGTCTTGATTAG
This sequence comes from Vicia faba, assembly GCA_948472305.1. Taxonomy (NCBI): domain Eukaryota; kingdom Viridiplantae; phylum Streptophyta; class Magnoliopsida; order Fabales; family Fabaceae; genus Vicia; species Vicia faba. The sequence goes on along the minus strand of OX451740.1, from coordinate 1,315,204,408 downwards.
GGTTTTTTATTTGTTTGTTTTAATCTTTCCATACAAAACCCTAATTATTAGCATTTGTATATAAAGCATTTAAATCGCGAAAAATAAAAATACTAAGCTATTACATGATTTAGGGGAGGGGATGTACAAATTACAAATGGGGAATTGCAAGAAATTAAATCTAAATAATTATTACAACCATATTGAATTTGAATAAAATGAACAAAATTGAATAAGTAAAAATGCAAGAATGTAAATGTAAAAAAAGAAATGCGATTTTGTTTGGTTTTCATGAAAAAGGGGTTTTTGACTTAATTTATTAAAATAAAATAATTAACTAAAAATAAGAAAATTAAGATTAAGTTAGTAAAATAAATTAATTTAAAGAAAATAAGTTTTTTAGGGTTTTTTGTGAATTTAATTAAATTAGTAAATAAAAATAATTAAATAAAAGTCCTAAATTCTAAATTGATTTTAATTTACAAGAAAATAATATAATAATAATTAAAATTTATTATCTAAGTATTTTGAAAAAGGGAAATTAATTTATTAAAGAAAATGTTTTGTTCTTTTAGTTTTATGAAAAATAAACTATATAAAAATAAATAATATAAATATAAATATTTTTGGGTTTCTTTTTATTAGTAACAAAAAAATGGTATAATAATAATAATAATAAAGGAAATAAAAAAATGAAAAAAAAATATAAAGATAAGTCGGGGGGTTTGAAAATGATTAAAGGGGTTAGAAGGTAAAAAAAAGAACAATGGCCCAAAACTGTTGGCTCAGGCGCTTCAAAAACAAAAAGATGTCAAAAAATGTGAAAAAATGAAAAAGGCAGCGCGCTGAGGTTTGAACCCATGACTTCTTGGTTACCAGTGCGCTGCCTTACCACTGGGGTGGCTATACATCCGTTAATATAACTGAAATGATAAATATATAATACAAAACAAGCCTTGAATACACTTCATCTTCAACCTCCAGCCAGACCACTTGTATCTTCACCATTTCTCAACCATTCATAAAACTTCCAACATCAAACTTGTTAGAAATTTTCTCACGATTTTGAATATGTAAATAACTTAAGCTAATTCTCAAAAATGAGCTTGAATTTCAGATGGTACCAAATCCTGACCTAAATATTTTCAGAAGTTCAGATTCAAAATTCTAACTACTCAAGCAAGAATAATGAAATCTAAGGGCATGGTTAGCTTCAGGACAATGATATCTACATTTCTTATTCACAAATAAACCATTAATGATGCTTGTATGAAGAGTTCCAAGTTAGGAAAACTTTCCTCAAAACTGGAAATCATGAAATGCAAATGAGCTTGATTCAAGGTGCTGTAATGATCAAGTTTGCTTCCTCAAGTTCCCAGGAAGCTAATGCAATGGTTAGCTTGAAAAATGGATGGCTGGAATGGCTTGGAAAAGTCAATCTGCAGACTCTTTTTTGGTTATGGAGGTTATGGTAAATGGTGTTACAGTTTTGGAATTAGGATGGGGCTGAGTAGTATTTGATGTAAGGAAACTTAAGGAACCAAAAGGCCAAGAAACACACGAGGGAAATATGAGTTTGGTGTTCAAGGTCAAAAATTATGCAACAATGGAGTTCTTGGGCAATTTCTGATTTGAGAGAGTTTTGGTGTGTTTCAGGGTGCTTCAGCTTGTGCTCTTGCTCACAAATAGTGCCTCTATTTATAAGCAACAAGTTTGGAAGCTTGTTATTGATCAGAATTCAAAATCACAAGTTTAAGCATAACATGTGATTTTTGAGAAATCCATGTTTCAAAGTCTTGTGTACTTGCTAAGATAGAGTGGTTATGCTTTAAACATACTTGCCTCTGACTTTGTAGATGGAGTGTGATCAGAGGGAACAAGTTAGCTGCTCAAGAATTGACTTTGTGCATAAAGCTTGCTTTTCCAAAATGGAAGTGTTCACTTTGTGCCATTAATGGAAATGTGGATTGGATAAAGCTTAAACCACTTGGATTAAAGCTCAAAAGTTTATGTAATCTATTAATGATGGATAGATACACTTGAGATACCGTTAGATACATTAGGTCGATCGCACACATCAAGTTTTTAGCGCCGTTGCTGGGGATTTTGATTTAGTCACTAGTGCACTCGTAAAGTAGTACTGTATAGACTAAGGCAACTATTTATTTTTCCCTCTATTGTATGCCAAATACTCGCTCCCAAAGCGAGCCTTTGCATCTACAAATCAACGATATCGAGCGCTATCTCAGAGTAAGACGCAGAGTTCAAGAATACCGTGATCTCAACAATCTTCCTCCGAGTAAGCTCCCTGATATCTCAATCCCTGAATTAATTGAAGAATCTAAGATGGCTGACGTACCAAATCCACCTCGTGCTCTTAAGGATTACGCTGTTCCTTCTCAAGCGGAGCCTCACAACAGCATTGTCGCTCCTGCTGTCGCTCGAAACTATTTTGAGCTGAAACCTTCGCTTCTATCTGCCGTTCAGCAGAACCAATTTTCTGGATCTCCTATTGACGACCCTAACCTACATCTGTCAGTATTTGTGCAGTACACAGACACTGTAAAAGCGAATGGTGTAAACCCCGAGGAGATATGATTGCGCCTATTTCCCTTTTCTTTAAGAGACAGAGCTCGAGCATGGCTCCAATCTCTTCCTTCAAACTCAATCACCACATGGGATGAGTTGAAAAAAGTCTTTTTAGCTAGATATTTCCCACCAAGCAAAACTGCTATGCTTAGAGCCAACATCAATGGTTTCAGACAAAAAGATAACGAATCACTTTTCGAAGCATGGGAACACTATAAGGACATGATCAGACTTTGTCCTCATTATGGTTTAGAAGAATGGCTGATCATTCATACGTTCTATAACGGTCTCTTATACAACACAAGAATAACTATAGATGCTGCTGCTGGTGGCACATTGATGGATAAGCCGTATACCGAGGCAAATCAACTCATCGAAAGCATGGCTCAAAACCATTATCAATGGGGAAGCGAAAGAGCTAATATGGAAAAAACCCAAACAAAAGGTGGCATGATTGAAGTGAATAGTCTGGATCAAGTCAACGCTAAAGTAGAAGCCCTTACCCAAAAGCTAGAAAATCTTACTACCGCTCTCGCAGCTACCGTAGCTGCAGTGGTTCAAGCTTGCGATCTATGTGGTATTCAATCACATCTTGCTCCAGAATGCCCACTTCTAACAGGAGTTCCAGCTGAACAAGCGAATTACGCGCAGGGAAACCCTTATAGAAATACCTATAACCCTGGTTGGAAAAATCATCCGAAATTTTCATATAAAAGCAACAACGCGTTATACGCACCTGGACAAGCTCCTGCCACACCACCTGGCTATCCAAAAGCAGCCCCAAATCACCCCAATAACGGACCTAATACATCCAATGCCCCTAGGAAGTCCAATCTAGAAATCATGATAGAACATTTCATTGCTTCTCAATCTCAAACTAATAAAGATGTTCTGAATCAAAATTTACATACTAATGAGCAGATTAAACAATTATCTAGTAAAGTTGACGCTTTAGCTACCCATAATAAGATGCTTGAAACTCAAATTTCACAAGTGGCTCAACAACAAGCATCTACTGCTGCCCCAGCTGGATTTTCCCCTGGTCAACCACAACCTAACCCAAAAGGACAAGCTAACGCTGTAATCCTGAGAAGTGGAAAAGAACTTGACGGACCTGTTGATCCAAGACTCAAAAATCCAGCCATGTACCAAAAGCAGAACAAGCCAGCTGAAACTGAGAATGAACCAAAGGAAAAGGAAAACGAGAACCAAGAGGCAGTGGAGAAAGAGAAGCCTTATGTGCCTCCACCTCCCTATAAACTGCTGATTCCGTACCCTCGGAGACTTACCAATTCCAAAACAATGGGCCAATTCAAGAAATTCGTTGAACTTCTGAAACAACTGAATATCACAATACCATTTACAGAAGCTATTACTCAGATGCCCTCGTATGCTAAATTTCTCAAGGAAATCCTATCTAACAAGAAAAAGATAGATGATAACGGAACAGTTACACTTACTGCTGAGTGTAGCGCCATTATTCAAAATGATATGCCCCCTAAGTTAAAAGATCCAGGTAGTTTCTCTATACCCTGTAACATTGGAAAGTTTGTCATAGACAAAGCTCTGCGTGACTTGGGAGCAAGTATCAGTGTCATGCCCCTATCCATTTGCAAAAAGCTAGAAATGGGAGAACTTAGATCTACAAAAATGTTTGTTCAATTAGCGGACCGATCAGTAAAATACCCTGTAGGTATACTGGAAAACGTCCCAGTTAGAATAGGTCAATTTTATATCCCGACCGATTTCATAATGATGGACATTACCGAGGACTCGGTTACTCCTATCATATTAGGAAGACCCTTCCTAGCCACAGTTGGAGCTATAATTGATGTAAAGAAGGGCAGACTGACATTCGAAGTTGGAGAGGAAAAAGTGGAGTTCATCCTCACTCAATTCTTACAAGCACCAGCCATGAATGACACATGTTATCTAATCGACGTTATAGACGAGTGTGTAAGAGAGATGGAAGCGGAACAGACCACATATTCTTAAATAATGAAAATCCAAACCCCTCTGATATTCGAAGATGATAATTAGCGTGAACCATACCAAGACGATAGTCTAAGCGAAAGTCTAGCACTTACACCTGATCATATGCCATGTCCAAAGAAACCAGATTTAGAGTTAAAAACCTTACCCAGGAACCTAAGATACGAATTCCTAGATACCAAATGTACACGACTAGTAATAATAAATTCCAGTTTAGGAACGCTCGAAACTGAGAAACTTTTAGACGTCCTAAGGAAGTACCCGATTGCATTAGGTTATAACATATCCGACTTAAAAGGAATATGTCCTTCAATTTGCATGCATCGCATTATGCTAGAAGAAGATTTCAAAACCTCTAGAGAACCCCAAAGAAGGATTAACCCAATCCTTAGCACTGTAGTCAGAGATGAAATTAAGAAGCTATTGGAAGCAGGAATCATATATCCGATCTCCGACAGTAAATGGGTCAGCCCAGTACACGTCGTACCAAAGAAAGGAGGTATCACTGTCGTGAAGAATGCAAAAGGCGGACCGATAACGTAAAGAGTAGTAAATGGGCATATAGTGTGCATTGATTATAGGAAACTAAACAAAGCTACTCGAAAAGACCATTTCCCTCTACCTTTCATAGATCAAATGTTAGAACGACTAGCAAAGCATTCCTACTTCTGCTTTCTAGATGGTTATTCCGTATTTTTCCAAATTCCTATTCACCCTGATGACCAAGAGAAGACTACATTTACATGTCCCTATGGAACATTCTCTTATAGACGAATGCCCTTCAGACTGTGCAATGCCCCAACAACCTTTCAACGATGTATGATGTCAATCTTTGAGGATTTCATCGATAACATCATGGAAGTGTTCATGGATGACTTCTCTGTGTGCGGGAAAAGTTTTGAAGGATGCTTATCAAACCTAGAAAATATTTTAGAAAGATGTGTGAAAGTAAACCTCGTGCTTAACTGGGAAAAATGCCATTTCATGGTTAGAGAAGGAATCGTACTAGGACATGTTATATCTGACAAAGGAATCGAAGTTGATAAAGCCAAGATAAAAGTCATAAAAGAACTTCAACAACCTAGGACCGTTAGAGAAATAAGAAGCTTTTTAGGACACGCCGGTTTCTACGGACGATTTATCAAGGACTTCTAGAAGATTGTCTAAAAGCGTTTACCGGTCTATTAATGAAAGACGTTGAGTTCATATTCGACGAAGATTGTCTAAAAGCGTTTGAAACTCTAAAATCAGCCCTCATCACCGCACCAATCATGCAACCACCTGATTGGAGATTACCTTTCGAAATCATGTGCGATGCGAGCGACTACGCCATAGGCGCAGTTCTTCGACAAAGGAAGGAGAAGAAACTTCACGCGATCTACTACGCTAGTAGAACGCTAGACTCAGCTCAAATGAACTACGCCACAACTGAGAAAGAACTGTTAGCAGTTGTCTTTGCGCTTGACAAATTTCGTTCTTACCTAGTAGGAGCGAAGATAATCATCTACACAGACCATGTTGCTATCAGATATCTACTAACTAAGAAAGATGCAAAACCAAGACTCCTTAGATGGATCCTACTTTTGCAAGAATTTGACCTAGAAATTAAGGATAAGAAAGGAACGGAAAACGTCGTAGTAGACCACTTGTCAAGATTAGAAGGTATAAAACCCGAACAAGTACCAATCAATGACGATTTTCCGTATGAACAACTGATAGCACAAATAAGATGCGATCTAGCTCAATTGGACCAAAACAAACCAAAAGCCAAAGAAGCCGTGGAAGCGATCCATACAACCATGGGACTGCCATGGTATGCCGACATAGTTAACTACCTAGCTGCAGGCGCGCTCCCACCAGACTTAACCTACCAACAGAAAAATAAATTCTTCCATGATCTCAAGTATTATTATTGGGATGAACCTTTATTATTTAAAAGAGGACCAGACGGAATTTTCCGCCGATGCGTACCTAAAGAAGAGATGGAAGATGTTATCTCTCACTGTCATTCGTCTCCTTAAGGCAGACATGCCAGCACTTCCAAAACTTATGCAAAGATCCTACAAGCCGGCCTATTTTGGCCTAATCTATGGAAGGATGTCCATATCGCCGTTAAAAACTGCGATCGGTGTCAACGCACTGGTAATATTTCAAGACGCGATGAAATGCCTCAAAGAGGAATATTGGAAGTAGAAATCTTTGATGTCTGGGGAATTGATTTCATGGGACCTTTCCCATCTTCTTTCGGAAACAAGTATATACTCGTAGATGTCGATTATGTTTCAAAATGGATTGAGGCTATGGCCTCTCCTACAAATGACACACGAGTAGTAACTAAGCTCTTTAAAAATACAATATTTCCAAGATTTGGTGTGCCTAGACTTGTCATTAGTGACGGTGGCTCCCATTTCAGTTCGAAAATATTTGACAAACTGTTATCCAAGTATGGAGTAAAACACCGAGTAGCAACACCGTACCATCCACAAACAAGTGGACAAGTCGAAGTCTCGAACAGGGAAATTAAACAAATCCTAGAGAAAACAATCGCCATATCTAGGAAAGATTGGTCATCTAAGCTTAACGAGGATTTATGGGCTTATAGGACAGCCTACAAGACCCCTATAGGAACTACACCTTTCAAACTTGTATACGGAAAGTCCTGTCATCTCCCGGTAGAATTAGAACACAAAGCATATTGGGCAATCAAAACGCTCAGCATAAACTACATAGTTGCTGGAGAAAAGCGAATCCTCGACTTGAATGAATTAGAAGAATTAAGACTAGATGCTTATGAAAATGCTAAAATATATAAAGAAAGAACCAAGAGATGGCACGATAAGCGTTTGACCCAGAAGGAATTTAGTGTAGGAGACGTCGTGCTATTATTTAACTCTAGACTTAGGCTTTTTCCTGGAAAATTAAAATCCAGATGGTCTGGTCCTTTTGAAATAACAAAAATATTCCCTAGCGGAGCAATAGAAATTAAGGGTAGGAATAGTGACCCGTTCACAGTGAACGGGCAGCGATTAAAGCAATATCATCATATAGAGAATAGAAATTATGCGAATAGTCTAAAACTCTTAGAATTACCCACTACTTCCCCTGAATGATCTACGGCTAGGCACTACGTCAGGCTTATGACATTAAAAACAACGCTTAGTGGGAGGCAACCCACCTATTTGTTTTGTTATTATTTCCGTTTGTTTTTATTTTTTTATTTTGATTTTCTATTCCATTTCTTCATTTATTTCTTTTGAAGCATTATTTTCATTATTTTCTTTTTTCATTTTTTCTAAAAAAATTTATACAACTGCTGCTGGTTTTCAAACAACTTTACAGGTTTTCTGAAAAAAGTCTTGTTCTATCCTACCTTCTCCCCTGATTTGCTTTCCCCCTTTGCTATTTACTATAGAAACCGCTTTTAGAGGCAGGAACCAAATGAGGAGGTTTGAGGAATTATCACACAGAAATATTGGTATGACATTATATTATGATGAGCCAACAATGGATACTTTAGGCATTAAGGATAGTGTCCATTATATGTTTAGCCAGCTGGGGTGGGAAAAAGCCCACATTAAATCTAGGTTTGTTACATACCGCGAGCTCACCCTTGAATTTATGAGCTCCTTAGTTCATATACCCGAGCGCGATTTTGGAACTAGAAAGGGATTTATAGCCTTCAGGTTATTTGGTATTGAATTTGCTTACACCCATAAAGAATTAGCCGACCTTCTAGGATTCCCTAGCGGACCTTTTGCTTTTTCTACCACCCAGGCAGATTTAATGGATTTTGAGCTAGACTATTTTTGGGGGACTTTAACCGGAAATTACCACCCTGAGCCGGATAGCATGGATAATAATGAAATACACAACCCCGCTATCCGCTATTTCCATAAGATTATAGCACATACCATTTTCGGAAAAGAACAGAACCGCACTGCAGTATCTAAAGATGAGATATTTTTGCTGCAGTGTATGACTCAGGGCCGACCTTTAAATGTAGTGCCATTCTTAATGCATACCTTTTCCCGCATTGCTGAGAACCCTAGCGAGCCAATCATCATAGGAGGCTTTGTTACCATGATTGCTAACGCCCTCGGACTTAGATACCAACTACATAGGTGCACACAATTTGGTTCAATCCGCCCTATGAACATTGATTTTTGTTTCCACCTACGAATAATAGGTAACCTAGGTCTTGCACCCTTCGATTACTTGATAAGGGACGAAGTAGTCACGATATTTACACTTCCTAACCATGCCAAAACAAGTGCCCACAATCGCGACAGTTGGTTGTATGAGCTTAACCCTCCCGACCACCCTTCGACACCTGAGACACCCCAATCCTACCAAGTTTATGATACTACAATGTCTGATGAGAGTGACCCCGAGACCCCTCCTGGTAACCATGATGGTAACAACATCGTAGAGGATGTTGATGCCCCTGCAATAACAAAAGGGGAATATGCTGAAAATTTGAATAAAATCTTTTCTACGCTGGATGTTTATCAGACGGACATCAATGGAATCAAGAACGAGTTGAAGGGTATGCGTATGGACGTGATAGGCTTAACTGATATAACTATGGAGCGGTTTTATCACATAAATGCATCTTTCGAAGATTTGAAGACGCGACTGAGATGAAGCAGCAGAATCAACACTTATTTTTACCTTATGTTTTATGTTTCTAGGCAGTTTATGATTTCATTTTAAACAAGTTTACTCTTTACATTTTTTAAAGTTCTATTAGAAACATATATTTATTTCAATTTCAGTTTATTTTCATTTTATTTCATTTTCAGTTTATTTTCATTTTCATTTAATATACCGTGTGTTACATTAAATATTATATTCACTGTTCGTATTATAATTTTGTTATACGATGTATGTTGGAAATACTCTGCATGTATTGAATTAATGTGTTATAATGTTTTGGAATTATACTGTTTCGATCATTTCATAAATATGATTCTTTGCACCCTAACGATCGTAACGTCCCTATGACGAGCGTAACACGCGTTTCACCGTGTTACGCCCATCAGCCCATTGTGACGGTCGTCACGCGCGCTCAATAGCAGATTATGCTATTACAGAAGTCGTTCCATTTTCCATTCATTCTTCCCCTTTTCCCAAGACTGTAACAGCACCCATTCAAATTTTCTCTTAAATTCCAACACTCCAACACTTAAACTCCATTACCCCACTACTCAATCCACATTCCAAACCCTTTCACGATTCAATCTCTTGCATGCAATATGGCCAACAACCAGCAAATCCCCAATCTCACTTTCAGAGCCGGCGAGCAAGGTGAAACTCAACGACTCAAATTCCAGAAGTTCCAACGCCGCCCCATTTTTATTGGCCCATATTCACTCTATTTGTGATAGAGGCGGAAAACCCTTCTATTTAGGAGGGATTATCACTTCTCTTGCCATAGCCCTGAATTATGGTGCCGCTCTCACAGATATGCCTTCTATGGCACCGGCATTGCTGACTCTGGACCACTGCAAGGCCGCACACCTCATCTACGAGCGAGAGGATGGCAGATTCCATCCTGTGATCAGAAACATTGTTTATCATAACATTACTTTGCCTTATAGGGACCGAATCGATCCACAAAACATAGCTAACTGGTTATTCGATCCTGCAGCTCCCGAGGGGCGTGTTCCTACTCATGAAGACCAGCCTAATGCCCCCACAGACGAAATGCAAGAAGAGCTGGACAGTGTTGTCCCCGTCCACAACATTCCAGGAGCTTCATCCGCACCACCTCCTATTACTCTTGAAGAAGTTCTTCGCGCCATCCATCTGCAAAATCAAATGAGTGCCGCACTTGAAAGAAGACAACAGGAACAATATGACTATTTATGTGCATAAAACACTCAGATTCTGACTGGCCAGCGGAGCATGAACGAGAGGTTGGATGAGGCCCTGTCTGAACTTAATGCCTTAAGGTTGGACGTCAGCACCCTTGGCTACCAGGACACTGATACCGAAGCCACGCCTACCAGGCGATCACACACCAGGAGTAGAGGACGTGGCCATCCGTAGTTTTTCTTATTTTCTAAGTAGTTTACTTTTTCTGTCTCTTTTTCTTTCTGTTTGTACTTGTATTTCCCCGCCTTTATACCGCAACATTGAGGACAATTTGGATTTAGTGTGGGAGAGGTACCTTTCCATCTACCATAAAGAAGTAATCTTTTTACGTTATTTCTCAGTTTAAATTCTTCCCCGCTTTATTTAGCCATACCGAAAATTTTTGCTTTATCTTCGCATCAGCCCGACATACCTATCTTAACGAAATCCTAGTTAAGGAAGCCGAGAACAATTCAACAAGATCGATACGGTTATGACACCTTAGACTTCCTACTTACACGATCCGTTTCAATAACCATTATACATATATCTTGAGTTTTAGTTCTAAAGTAACCCCTAGTAGTTTATACTAGCAGTCAGCACCGTCTTGACACAAACCACGTGGGGAGCCGATGAATATAAGTGTTTGATGCCTGATCAATGAAATATCCTTCTTATCTCGCTGCTAAAAAGAAGAAAAAAAAATTTTTGCACCAAAATACAAGGTCGCATATAAGAGATGAGCAATTAATGAAGGAGTCCATTGTTGGTTGGTTCAGAGGTATCTGGTTCTGAACTTGGTAGGGCGTGCTACGACTCGATCCCCCACAACCTCCAATTTGGATAATATGTATAGGGTTGCCACATTCGTGTACCAGACCCCGTGCTAAAAGGATCAAAGTCACTAACCAGTTACTCCACTACGTGCGTGCTAAGACAAAAGGCTTAATGTGATTGCGCTAGAATGAAACCGGTTGAAATAGATACGAGAAACTCTGGGAAGAATTATAACGGAACTATTGGACAGTTTGTTTGAAATGGAAGCCCATGACTTACCCTATTGCTTGTGTCATTAGCGTATCGTTAGTGTTTCACTTAAGTATCGATCGAACTGACGAGGATTTCCCTTAATTACTTTAAAAACCAAAGGTATGTCAGGCATGTGCGCTTGATAAAACTTGTCCGATCTTTCTAAATGATTATTTGCTTGAGGACAAGCAAGGTTTAAGTATGGGGGGATTTGATAACGAGAAATCGTATCATATAATTACTACATTTTTAACCGATTTTCATAATGCATTAACCCATTTAACTCCCGATTGTTCCGAGTTTTTATGTCTTTTCATAGGTACAACATGTTTCAAGTCAAATTAGTGAAAAAGGATCACATGAAGAAAGCTAACCAAAAATAAGAAGAAAAAGAACTAAGTCTGCAAAATCTGCAAAGTTTGATGACATGACGACCGTCACACCCCCATTACGAGCGTAACGCGCTCACAACTTGAAGGACACTCGTCACACATCATTGACGAACGTAACGCGCTATTTAGGCGCATTACGATCGTCACCTCCTCATGACGACCGTCACACTCGTAATTCAACGTTATGCATAACAGGAGACGTGGGAAACGTAATGGATGTTTTCTTCTCCTATAATTTCTCAACTTCAGTAACGGACAATCCGAGTCTTCCTCCACTCAAGCATGCAAGTCCATGTTCCTAAATTCTCTTAACTGCAAAAATCCTCTTCTATAAATAGGAGGAATATTAATGGAACGGGGGAGAGTTTTTGCTACATATTTTCTTGCCGAAGCCCTGCCAAAATTAAATACTGCATTTTTTGTTGCTTTATTTTTCCCTTTTTCCAATTAATAACTATTTCCAACATTAGGAAATTGTTATTGTAGTCAGAATTTATTTCTAGCCTCAGAATTTGTTTCAAGTTCCGATTTCGAAGCTCCAATCTTGCCGACTTGTGGAAGAGGGAGCTTGACGAATAATATTGTTATTCAGGTTTTAAATTGCATTAAATTTTAATATAATTTGTTATGTTTATTTATTTATTTATTTTATCATGAATGCTTTATTCTGTCCCGATTATATTTTCTGTATGTATATTTCGAATACTATGACTAGCTAATTTTCTAGAGTCGGGATGTAATAATAGTAATCGAATGAATTAAATTGTGCCTAAGCTAAAATCTAAGTTAAACTAATTTCTGGCTGTGACTTTTTATAATTAAAATCAATCTTTTCGTTACGAGAGTAAGAAAAGTAGAATAGGTTAGAATCAAGACCACGAGAGTGTGAGGTTTTAACTGGATAGCTAAAGTTAGGCATTTGATTTAAAATACAGCGAGAGCGCTTTAAAACGAATTAGATTTTATTAAGTTTTCAAAAAGTATTTTCTAAACACTTATGGGCTAGCGAGAGCAGGCATAGGGATTTAGGGGTATAATCCGAGATAAGACCACGAGAGTGTGAGTTGAGGGTTTTTAAACTGATAATTTCTAAAGAACCATCTAAGTTAAACACCTTTATATGCTTAGGTTCGCTTAGATCCACTTAGGTTCACTACATTACATACCGACCGTTTTATTATTATTATTCCCTTAATTCGATTTATTTTTCCCGTACCTTAACCTCTAAACAACCAAACGTGATAACATTCGCCTTAGCTAAACTATCAAACCTTTATAGCACTAGAGTGATTACAAAGTCCCTGTGGGTTCGACATCTTTTTATTACTACCGCGATAGGCTGTGCACTTGCAGTTAAGATAGCGTTAGACACATTAGGTCGATCGCACACATCAGGGTGCCAAAAGTGACTTCATGTAGATCAACCATGATCTTTTCTGCCTCAACCTTGTCTATGCAACAAAGCAAAACAGAGTCGTGGTTGCGTTTGTAGAGAATGCCATTACTAAGGAAGAACTTAGCAGAGAATCTTCTCAAGAACTTCTTATCATTGACTGAAGCTCCTTCCGGATACTCTTGAGCCTCGAGATACCTCTTAACTTCATTGAACCAAGGTTGGTCCACTACTTCTTCAGTATCGATCTCGTGACAGTAAGATGGTTCGTCTATCTGCTTAATGATGACCTGGGGAGCCTCATTACCCAACTTGAGTTTAAACATGGATGACATGGTGGCTAGCGCGTCCGCTAGTTGATTTTCCTCTCGTGGAAAATGCTCAAAGGTAATTTCCTCGAAATATGAGATTAATGTCAACACACGTTCTTTGTAGGGGATGAGGTTAGGGTTCTTAGTGTCCCATTCTCCTTTGATCTGACTGATGACCAAGGATGAATCCCCAAATACTATTAAGGACTTGATTCCCAAATGTATGGCAGCTTTGAGACCAAAAATACACGCTTCATATTATGCCATGTTATTGGTACAACTGAAGCAAAGTCTTGCGGTAAAGGGAGTATGACATCCTTCAGGGGATATGATTACAGCATCTATACCATTCTCGAGTGCATTGGAGGCCCTGTCAAAAATCAAGGTCCATCAGAATCCTTGTTCAGGTCCGTCATATGGTCTGAGTTCTTCACAGTCGTTTACCATCATGATGTCTTCATCTGGGAATTCGAATTTCATGGACTGATAGTCATCCACAGCTTGATGAGCAAGGTGATCAGCTAGTACACTGCCATTTATTGCTTTTTGGGTAGTGTACTGAATATTGTATTCTATCAGGATCATTTGCCATCTTGCTATTCTCCCATAGAGGGAAGGCTTCTCGAATATGTATTTAATTGGATCCATCTTAGATATCAATAAGGTAGTATGGGTCAGCATATACTATCTTAGCTGGCGAGCAGCCCATGCCAGAGCGCAACCAGTTTTCTCGAGAAGTGAACATCTTGTTTCATAGTCGGTAAACTTTTTGCTCAGGTAGTAAATAACATGCTCTTTTCGGCCAAACTTGTCATGCTGCCCCATCACACACCCCATTAAATTTTCCAAAACAATTAGATACATGATCAACGATATTTACTCGACGGGCGACATCAAAATAGGAGGCTCTTGTAGTTACTCTTTGATCTTGTCGAAGGCAGCTTGGCACTCATCATTCCATTTGACTACTCGATTTTTCTTCAGTAATTTGAAGATTGGTTCACAAGTAGCGGTCAAGTGAGAAATGAATCTGGGAATGTAGTTTAGCCGTCCTAAGAATCCTCTGACTTCCTTCTCAGTACGAGGAGAAGGCATTTCTTGTATTGCTTTTACCTTGGCATGGTCCACTTTGATGCCTTTATTGCTGACGACGAAGCCTAGGAGTTTACCGGACCTCACCCCAAATGTGCATTTATTCGGGTTCAACCTCAGCTTGTATTTATTTAGTCTCTCAAACAGTTTTTACAAATGGTCAAGATGTTCCTCTTCAGTTTGAGATTTGGCTATCATGTCGTCCACATAGACCTCTATTTAATGAAGGATCATGTCGTGAAAGAGAGCTACCACGGAACTCTAATAAGTTGCCCCAGCGTTCTTCAACCCGAATGGCATAACCTTGTAACAAAATGTGCCCCACTGTGTAATGAAGGTTGTTTTCTCCATGTCCTCAGGGGCCATTTTGATTCTATTGTAGCCTGAGAAACCATCCATAAATGAGAAAACTTTATGTTGTGCCGTATTGTCAACCAAAATATCGATATGAGGGAGTGGGAAATCATCCTTAGGGCATGCCCTATTCAAATCTCGATAATCCACACACATGCGTACTTTGTCGTCCTTTTTAGGCACTGGAACAACTTTGGCGACCCATTGTGGATAGGAGGTGACGGCTACGAATATGGTGTTGAATTGCTTCATGACTTCAACCTTGATCTTCTCTGACATGTCTGGCCGCATGCGACGGACTTTCTGTTTTACCAGAGGGCAGTCTTCTTTTGTCAGTAGACGATGGACCACGATATCAACATCAAGTCCTGACATATCTTCGTATGACCAGGAAAAGACCTGAACATAATCATGTAGCAGCTGAGTTAGACGCTTCTTGAAACTGGGTTCCAGATTGGCACCCACCTTGACTTCTTTCTTGTCCTCTTCGGCACCTAAGTTAATTGTGTCCACTGGTTCTTCGTGGGGCTGTATGGTTCTCTCTTCCTTTTGTAGTAACCTAGCTAGTTCCACTGGCACTTCACAATCTTCCTCACTTTCGTCTTCGGCTTGGTAGATTAGGTTTTCAAAGTCACAATAGGCCATAGCAGAATTATTACCCATGGGATCCTGAGTGGATGTAGACCTGCATTTTGAATGTGAGTGTGTGTAAGAGTATATCTATCTTTGAAAGAAAATAAAAGTGTAGAAAAAGAAAGACAAAGAGCATAAATTTTGCATGCAAAAACGTCCATGATTCATTGATGACATATGAAAATGAGGTAACAACCCTTACAAATGGACCATTGTGCCTCGGGTATGACACAAGGTTTAAAAAGTCTGAATTGTTTAATTATTACAAAGTCTGATAGTAATTTAAAGACA
The DNA here is from genome assembly GCA_948472305.1 of Vicia faba. Classification (NCBI taxonomy): domain Eukaryota; kingdom Viridiplantae; phylum Streptophyta; class Magnoliopsida; order Fabales; family Fabaceae; genus Vicia; species Vicia faba. The sequence goes on along the minus strand of OX451740.1, from coordinate 1,315,188,497 downwards.
ATCGCTGTTGGATAAAATTAATTGGGACAAAATCTTTAGCTTCCAAGTTGGTGAGTCCTCTGTTGATAGTCAGGAAAATTCATTCTTCCAGGTCACAATTGTCATCACTATCCTCCACTGTGTTGACTCCATGGTTGCTGATCCTCAAAGGTGGTCCCCTGGTACAAGCGTGACGAACAACTTTCTGGGCTCCTGAAGTGAAACCCAAACCAAATTTGTCAGATTTGTAAGGGATATCCGGGAGTTGGCCCCAAATAGTACATCCACCTTCTTCGACCACTGCCCTAGCATCTTTTAGAGAAGACATCTTTAGCAGAGGTCTTGTAATCTTCGGGATTTGGGAAACAGTCTTGGTAGCTGCCACTGTCTGTGGGACTTCCTCGAAATACTGAAATGGAGTTTCAATGAATTCACCATCTAATTCCATGTATCTAAAGGAGTTCAAGTGACTGACCATATATTCCTCTTCTCTATGGACAGTAATGTTTTTTTCCTTTGGTTGGGTATTTCAGCATCTGATGTAATGTAGAGGTGACGGCACCAGCGTTGTGAATCCATGGTCGGCCCAATAAACAGGAATAGGAAGGGCGAATTTCCATCACATAGAAATTTGAATCAAATGTTTGAGTTCTAACTTTTATGGGGATGTCCACCTTTCCATGCACCATCCTCTTTGATCCGTTGATGGCTCTTACCACTATGTTGCTGGGTTTTAAAGTTAGACCTTCACAGTCTAGTCTATCTAAAGCCTTCTTAGGCAGCACATTCAAAGACGAGCCAGTATCAACCAGGACATGAGCCAAAGTTATGCCCCTGCATTCGACAGAGACATGCAATGCCTCGTTGTGTTTCCTCCCTGTAGGTGTCAAGTCAGCATCAAAAAATCCTAAACCGTTGTTGCCTATTAAAATGGCCACACAGTCTTGGAACTGGTCAGCAGAGGTTTCTTGTGGTACATGGGAGGTTTTAAGAAATTTCACCAAGGCCTTCGTATGAGCCTCGGAGCACAACAATAAAGCCAGCATGGAAATCTTTGACGGAGTCTGCCCTAGCTGTTCGACTATGTCGTAGTCGCTTCTATTTATGATTTTCAGAATTTCTTCCATCTCCTTTTGGGAGGCCTCTAGGATAGATACTGATTGCGCCTTCATCTTGACCGGCTCAACCAGAATTCCTTTGCCCCGAGTCTCGGTCGACTCGGTGGTAGGGGTGTTAGTAGGGGTATCCACATGAACTATAGTAATAGTATCAACAGGAACAGAAACAGGTATGATCACGGGACCGATAATAGTTTTTGGAGGAGAAATCTCAGGTGAGAATACTCTGCCACTTCGGGTTATCTTGCTGGTTCCTGCAATGTTGCTGATGTCGAGGTCAGCCTTCTCAAAAATCGAGTCTTCATTAGCCGTCCAATCTTGCTTGACGCCGTGATAGTAGACGTCACCCCCATAATTCCATGGGACAATTTTATCTTATGAGTATGGGACCAGCCCTGGCATAGTAATTATCAGTGGAGCCACTTTAGGAACAGATGTAATCCTAACGGGTCTTTTGGTGGAGACCCTGGAAGGATTGGCGGAAATGGTTACTATTGAAACATCATTGTAAGAAATGGTTGGGACATGAGTCTTTTCAAACAAAATCTCTTTGTCATCCATTAGGCGTTGGACACCTGCTTTCAGTAAATGACAACTAGTTGGTAGGGATAAACAGAGGTGGCAACTTTCGTCATAGCTCGGAAATGAACTGGCCTTTAACAGGTTCCTCTTGACAGTCAGGAGGAGAGTAACAAGTTCATCAACAACAGTAACAAACATATCATCTTCAACAACATTAACATCACGACCATGCTTGGGAATAGGAGCGGTGATAACATTTGGGATCTTAGGAGCATCAAATTCAATTTCTTTTGCTTCGAGAAGGTCTTGCACCTTGTTTTTCAAAGCCCAGCAGTTGTTGGTATCATGGCCTGGACTTTCTGAATGGTAAGCACAGTGAGCATTAGGGTGGTAATGAGGAGAGGTTGTGTTGGGATTCTTCGGGGCTTCCTTCAAATTTACCAGATTAGACCTCAACAAATGTTGCAGGACTTGAGACAGTGTCATATTTATCCGGGTAAATTATCTTACTGGTCTTTCTATTCTAGGTTGGTTGCTCCTTTGTTGAGTAGGTGCAGGCTTAGGGATCATGATGGGCCCTACCATTGGATAGCGTTCCATTCTGTCTTGATTCCTTTAGGGGTACACAACACCAACTTCTTTCTTCCCAATAATTGGTTTTCTCATGGCATTGGAGGATGCGTCTTTTTGGATCTTTCCACTCTTAATCCCAGCTTCCACTCTTTCTCCGGTCAAGATTAATTCAGTGAATCCTGATGAGGAGCTTCCAATTAGATGATTAAATAAAGGATCGAACAGGGTACCCAAAAACATGTCTACTAACTCTCTATCAGATAGGGGAGGTTGGACTCTTCCTGCTAAGTCCCTCCATTTCTGAGCGTAGTCTTTGAAACCTTCTCTTGAAACCATAGCCATACTCTGGAGTTGAGTACGGGTGGGAGCAAGGTCTGCATTGTATTGATACTGTTTATAAAAAGAAGTGGCAAGGTCTTCCCAATTATGGATATTGGCCTTTTCCAGTTGATAGAACCAATCTAGCTGAGTCCCGGATAGACTGTCTTGAAAGAAGTGGACCCACAAATCTATGTCAGCAGTGTGAGGCTGTATCTTCCTCACATAAAACTGGAGATGCATCTTTGGACACGAAACCCTGTCATACTTAGAAAACACTAGTGCTTTGAACTTTGGTGGAATAACAATCCTAGAAACCAAACCCAGCTCCTCAAAGTCCAGCCCGGGTACTTTCTGAATCTCCATTGCACTTAGACGCTCTTCCAGATGTTTGTATTTGTCGTCAGCCAGAGGATACTGCTCTTCAGAGTAATCTTCATCTTCATCCTCTTTAGATTTTGGCTGGGTAGTCACTTCCTTGCCTTTCCCTTCTTGATTATCCTTTTTACTAGATGACGTTGCGAAGTCTAGGGTCCGTGTGGCTGGCCTTGGGAACCTTCTTCCTAGATTCAGAACACCAGTTGCTTTCTTTGCTTTCTTCTTCTTTTCTTTGATCAACAAAGTTTTCCACTCCTCTTGTCCTTTGGCTAGAGTCAAGAACATTTGTTGAAACTGAGCATTCTGCGCCTGAAGGTCTTTCATTGTCTGCTCAAGATCCATCTTACTGAAATAAATAGTAGAAAGATAAGGAGACTTGTAGTAAGAAACCTGCTTATGTTATGATGAATGAAGATGCATATGCAATGATTTCAAGGAATTTAGAGATTTAAATTTGCTTTAGACAAAAAAAATAACACACGTCATATTAATAAATCAAAGTTTGAGTACATCATGCCTCTTTGGGCTTACAATAAAATAAATGAAAATACAAAAATCTAATACAAAAAAGTTGAGTGATCCTCTTTGGTGCGATGTAGGCGTTCAGACTCCGCTCCTCATGAAGCTTCTTGGTGAGTTCCAGAACCTTCTTCTCGTTGGCGTAGAATTGGGCCTCAAAAGTGTCTCGCTCCCCCTTAAGCTGTATCCAATCCCTTTGCAAGTCTTCGAGAGAGGTGGGCATGTTTGGATGAAGGATAGTGTACGAGACATCTCCTTCCACAACAAGCTTTATGATAACTGGGAGAATAGAGGGATAAGGCATCATAAGACTTTGAGCACGAGCTTGTACCCATTTGAGATAAGGCTCAAGAGGGATGGAATTCTTGTGCCCCAATGTCTTGCTATCAACTTTATATACCATACCCCAAGCTCGCATGAACCTTTTGCGGTAATCCTGAGCATCATTATCATAGTCGAAGACGATTCCTTGAATAAGTGCATCATGTGGACCATCCCTTCTTGCATATCCAAACTGTTGTAGTGCCAAACAAGGATTGTAAGTGATTCCTCCTCTAATGCCTAAAAGAGGGATATTAGGGAATTCTCTGCATCGATCAATGATGGTAACATTCTCCGAGGATCGGGGACACCAAAGAATGCCTGAATGTGTAAGGGTCATTAACCTTTGAGACCATCTCAAAACTTGTTCATTCTTCAAGACGGATCGGGGTAGGTGCGAAATAAACCACCTAGCCAAAAGAGGTGTGCAACATAGAAGGTTTCCTCTCCTCTTTATAGTGCGAGTATGCAACGAATGTAGGATATCTCCAAGCAAAGTAGGTATTGGATTACATGACAGGAAAATCTTAACTGCATTCACGTCTATGAGCTGGTCCGGATTAGGAAATAGTACTAAACCATATATGATAAGGGATAACGCCTCTTCAAAAGCTTGTAAGTCCAAGGTATCCCAGAAATGATGAGCTTTCTCAAACAAGAACTTAGCCAAAAAAACCTTTGACACCTCTCCTGGTTTCCCAATTTGCTACTACTTCAGACCGTTGTAAGGACAGAGCTTTGGCAATACCTTCAGGTTTAGGGTCTCTTTCCATACCATTGAAAGGGACCTCATTAAGGATAGGCACCCCCAACAACAGAGAAAACGCCTCCATAGTAGGCACTAACTGGTAATCCAGAAAAGTGAAGCAGTGATGTAGAGGGTCAAAGAATTCAAAGAGCACTTTTAACATTTCTTCATCAGGGTTTGAAGTGACCAACCTGAGAAGCCTACCATGTCTTTCTGTGAATGGAGAGATTTCGGGAACCCTTGATGCCAAATCCTTAAGCTGAGGAGGTACTTTTACCAGACTGACTTGGATAGTGAATCTACGGGCGAGAGCCATATCCTACAAAACAAGACAAAAATAAACCCTAAGAATCCTTGAAACTGTTAGTATGACATGCTATGTTATGATGACATGATTATGCTCAGATATAGCAGATATAGCAAGCACAAGAAAATCACACAAATACCTTAGGTTTAAGGCTTGCATGGATTTTAAGGTGATACCCTCTTGAAGTTGGGTTGGTTTAACCTGTCCTAAATATAGTAATCGGGTTCTAAGGGATCTAAATATCACCGGTCTTTCCCCAAATTCTCGTTCCGATAGACAATTGACTTGCCACCAAACAAAATTCAGGGGTCAAACCTCAATGATTGTAGTATCGAGTATCAACCGACTTTGGGTTTACACCAAAGACAGCTATCTCACTACGTCCTAAAAGCCAAGTTGGTCAATTAGGGTGCTAAAGTCAGTTGACGCGTTATGACACTATGCAGTGGCCCCGTATTCTCCTTGATTACTCAAGGGCTACAAGTACACACCAAAGTATCTCATCAACGTAGCTACTGTTTCAACCGTGTCGATATACCCCACACAGTTCCCTCACAGCTTATTGCTACTTACCTAAGAAAGGTGCCCCAAATCCGGGTGTAGGATTAAAGCAAACCCAAACAAGGAACCATAATGTAAAGCATGCAAGTAAAACAAGGAAAGCGAATAAATGTGATCTATCCCTAAGGTAACCCCAATTTTATAAAGTCCCCAGCAGAGTCTCCAGTTCTGTAACATGGTGGAAGAACTGACTTGGTTTTTTGCGTTTGATCGCAAATGTTATGGTTTAGCAAGAGTCGCCAACGACTTTTCTTTTATCCAAAAGGAAAGGCTGAAAAGAACAGGAAAGACCTTTGAGATGTTTTCTTGAGTTCGGGGGGTAGATTATGAAAAGGGAAGGTATTAACACCCTTTTCATCCATGGTTTTTCATGGGCTCTTAGTTACTTGCTAGATCACTTGCTTTTGTCTGAAAATGTGCTTTGTGTGGTTTTTGAAAATATTTTGAAAAGGTACCATTGTTTTAGGCAAACTTTGTAATGATTCTCATTCGTAAGAATGTATAAAAAGTGTTTGATCTTTTGAAAATGTTTTCAAGTTTGAAAGATTTTTTGAAAGTGTTGGTGTTTGTTTTAAAAATAGCAAGGATGTTTTTGTTTTGAAATTGAGCAAGTAACTAGGAACATTCTACCTACTCAAAAGTCTTTCATGTTCATTTCCTCTTTCCTTTGACATTGTTATCTTACCATTGATTTTGTAAATAACCTTATCTTTAGATGTAAAAGGGACGGGCGTGGGTCATCGTATAACAATGATTAGAAATGTTGTAAGATATCTTAGCATTTTCTTTAGGGATTAAGATCATTTTGAAAGGAAATATGGATAGCGTCATCGAGGGACTATGATATTGTATTTTGCTTGTTTTTGCTAAGATACCTCACATGTATAATATGGTCATTTTGTAAGGCAACAAAGTAGGTTTACCCTAAGGGTGTATGTGTGCAAGTGGATTGGTTTACATGCTTGATTTCTCTTGATTAGGGTTTTCTATTTGTTGGTTTTAATCTTTCCATGCAAAACCCTAATTACAAGTATTTGTATATAAAGTATTTAAATCGTGAAAAGTAAAAATAATAAGCTATTACATGACTTAGGGGAGGGGATGTACAAATTACAAATGGGGAATTGCAAGAAATTAAATCTAAATAATTATTACAACAATATTGAATTTGAATAAAATGTACAAAATTGAATAAGTAAAAATGCAAGAATGTAAATGTAAAAAAAGAAATGTGATTTTATTTCGTTTTCATGAAAAAAGGGTTTTTGACTTAATTAATTAAAATAAAATAATTAACTAAAAATAAGAAAATTAAGATTAAGTTAGTAAAATAAATTAATTTAAAGAAAACAAGTTTTTTAGGGTTTTTTAGGGTTTTTTGTGAATTTAATTAAATTAGTAAATAAAAATAATTAAATAAAAGTCCTAAATTCTAAATTGATTTTAATTTACAAGAAAATAATATAATAATAATTAAAATTTATTATCTAAGTATTTAAAACAAAAGGGAAATTAATTTATTTAAGAAAATGTTTTTGTTCTTTTAGTTTTTTGAAAAATAAACTAAATAAAAATAAATAATATAAATATAAATATTTTTGGGTTTCTTTTTATTAGTAACAAAAAAAATTGTATTAATAATAATAATAATAATAATAAAGGAAATAAAAAAAATGAAAATAAAAAATAAAATATAAAGATAAGTCAGGGGGGTTTGGAAATGATTAAAGGGGTTAGAAGGTAAAAAAAATAAAGAACAAAGGCCCAAAACTGTTGGCCCAGGCGCTACAAAAACAAAAAGATATAAAAAAAATGTAAAAAAATGCAAAATGCAGCGCGCTGAGGTTCGAACCCACGAACTCTTAGTTACCAGCGCGCTGCCTTACCACTAGGGTGGCTATACATCCGTTAATATAACTGAAATGATAAATATATAATACAAAACAAGCCCTGAATACACTTCATCTTCAACCTCCAACTAGACCACCTGTATCTTCACCATTTCTCAACCATTCATAAAACTTCCAACATCAAACTTGTTAGAAATTTTCTCACGATTCTGAATATGTAAATAACTTAAGCCAATTCTCAAAAATGAGCATGAATTTCTAATGGTACCAAATTGTGGCCTAAATATTTTCAGAAGTTCAGATTCAAAATTCTAACTACTCAAGCAACAATAATGAAATCTAAGGGCATGGTTAGCTTCAGGACAATGACATCTACATTTCTTATTCACAAATAAACCATTAATGGTGCTTGTATGAAGAGTTCTAAGTTAGGAAAACTTACCTCAAAACTGGAAATCGTGAAATGCAAATGAGCTTGATTCAAGGTGTTGCAATGATCAGGTTAGCTTCCTCAAGTTCCCTGGAAGCTAATGTAATGGTTAGCATGAGCAATGGATGGCTGGAATGGCTTGGAGAAGTCAATGTGCAGACTCTGTTTTTTGGTTATGGAGATTATGGTAAATGGTGTTACAGTTCTGGAATGAGGATGGGGATAAGTAGTATTCGATGTAAGGAACCTTAAGGAACCAAAAGGCCAAATAACACACGAGGGAAATATGAGTTTGTGTTCAAGGTCAGAAACTATGAAACAATGGAGTTTTTGGGTAATTTCTTATTTGAGAGAGTTTTGGTGTGTTTCAGGGTGCTTTAGCTCGTGTTCTACCTCACAAATAGTGCCTATATTTATAAGCGACAAGTTTGGAAGCTTGTTGTTGATCAGAATTCAAAATCACAAGTTTAAGCATAACATGTGATTTTTGAGAAATCCAAGTTTCTAAGTCTTATGTACTTGCTAAGATAGAGTGGTTATGCTTTAAACACACTTTCCTATGACTTTGTAGATGGAGTGTGATCAAAGAGAACAAGTTAGAGGCTCAAGAATTGACTTTGTGCATAAAGCTTGCTTTTCCAAAATGGAAGTGTTCACTTTGTGCCATTAATTGAAATGTGGATTGGATAAAGCTTAAACCACTTTGATTAAAGCTCAAAAGTTTATGTAATCCATTAATGGTGGATAGATACACAAGTTAGAAGGCCTGTAAAGCAACATTATGCAGCCTAACATTGAAATTGCATTTTTGTTCATCATGAAAATGACCTATAATTTTAGTTTGAAACCCTAACTTCCTCTCTTCGATTCTCCTTGCTCAAGAATGATCTCAAGGAGTTCTTAGACGTTTTAGAAATATTGTAATGTGCTCTACAACCCCTCTTTAAATAACTTTTGGAAATTCCCCTTGGAACTATATGAAAAATTGCCATGAAGTTAGGTCAAAATCCTGCCTAAACTAGGGCAAAATTTTCACTAAGTGTTTAGTTTCATGACCATGACTTCATGGATTAATAAATTGAGATCCAATCATTTCTAGGAGAAGTTGTGTAAAGCAATGTTTTAGATATCATGTAGATATACAACTTTCACGTTGAAAGTTTCTTTTGAATCATCTTGCATCATGGTGAAAAATTGGCTCAAAGTTATGAAAAAATTGGAAGTTTTCAACACTTAGAAAAAATTTTAAGTTTGGAAACTTTGACTTTTCAAAATGAAATCTTGACTTTTTGATTTCTTTATGAAAAAGTTTCATATTTTGACATGTTTTTATGAATTGTGATCTTTGACACTTGATTTTGACCAAAAAGTCAAAGTTTGACTTTTCAGTGTACAATTGACTTTTGATCAGTTGACTGAAAATCAACTATCAATCAAATTGATCTTGAGCAATGTTTTGAGTCATGCCATTAGGTAAAAATGATGCAATTGAACTCTTGAGATCATGCCTCAAAATAATTAACCATTTTCTAGGTCAAAAATCAGAAATTGCCCTTTCTCAGTCAAAACCCTAATTTTGACCATTTTGCCCTTTTAATGATTTGATCAAATTTCTTGAGGAATTTGGTCCAAACTTGATCAAATGATACATATGAGTTTATAATGTGGATATAGATAAAAAAATTATGAAGTTTGACTGTAAATTGGCCACAATTGACTTTTTTCCCCAATACAGTTGATTTTTAGGTCAGCTGCTCAATTAGCTGAGCAAAAATGTGATCCAAGACTTGAAACTTGACATGAGCAATCTTGGGGGTCCATAATGATCCATGAAATTCATATGAGGCATTAAAAGTTCAATTATCCTTATGCAATCTCAAACCCTAATTTCATTCACTTGTCTTGAGCTGATCAACATTAGTGCAGTCTTGAACCAAGAGAGATCTTGTGAGAAAATATTTGATAAATGAGAACGAAAATTTTGGGGTACAATATCATATCAATTAAATCACAACAATATCACACTAGGGTTTGGCTCTTCTCCTTATCTTTAAGTTTTTCTCATGGGGAGTCACCAAGCACCTTGACTTGTATTTTGTGATCATCTATGTTTTGTAGTGACTAACTTTTAACTAACAAATACAATGAATGTTTGCCCTAATTGATGATGTTATAGGTGAAATCACAATACATTCCATCAAGTTGATCCATAAGTTCATGAGTTTATTTTCATGCCTTCTCCAACAAAGCTTCATTGAGATTCAAGCTTCATTATTGAAGATATTTTGAAGTAACATCATGACAAAGTCTATTATGATCCATCATTCCTCAAGTTGTCAAAAACATTTCAAAGGTACAGGGGTTGATTGAAGAGGTTTGACATAGTTGGACAAGTCTTTGTTTCTATTGATCACAAGTGCATATCTCCTTCAATTCTCAATATTTGGAAGTGGTGTTGGTTGCTATGGATTATCCTTATCATCCTCAAAAAATTCTATTTACATGACAAAAGTATTTATGCAAGAAAGTTGATCACAATTGTAAAGGTTTCCCAAAGCATTTTGTTGCTCTATGAGCTAGGGTATTGAACTTCAAAGGGGTATATCTTGTTCATCTTTTGGTATTTTTGGGTGATTACAAAAACTTTCTTCTCTTCAAAGGGTTATCAACAAATCACTTCAAAAGTTTCAAGAAAATTTTGTGTGGAAGATACTTAATGATGAAGAAAGATTACAAGTCCTCCAGATGAACCCTCAAATTCCATTAGGTGATTTTAAAAGATCATAACTTGGTCAATTTTTATCACCTTGAGCCCATTCTCTTTTCACATTGATCTTAGAGATGTGAACTTCAACCCATCTTTTGAGTGCAAAGTGTAAAATGGATGGAAGATTCCCTAAGGATGCAAAAGATTATAGGTCATTTTATGAATTTTTGCCAATTTCAACAAGTCATAACTTCCTCAATTTTTGGATATTTTGAATGGTTCAAGTCTCAAAATTCCACTCAAGAGGTCTAATTCATGCCATCTTTTTTGGTCAAGAGAAAATTTCAAGTGGAAGGCCATGTTTGGATGCAAGAGATTATAAGTCATTTTTGAAGAAAAACTTAGAAATTTTCTAAGTATAGAAAGTTAACCTCTTTTTCTCAACTTTGACTCATCATAACTTTCATCTCAAGCATCCATTTGATTCCATTATTTGCACATTGTAAAGTTTGTAATCTCATATTTTCAATGCAACAAGAATCAAGTCCTAAGGTTCCCTAAATAGTGCACACCATTGACTTGAAAATGGTACCTTGAAACTGATGTTTCACTTCAAGTTAGAATTTTAAATTCATGTTGTAGCTTCTAACCATCAAATTAGCACGCGTTTTTGGTCTAAACATGTTTAACCAACTTTCCAAAGTGGATTAGAGTCTTGAAACGCAAGGACTGAGTGAGTTTTGATGCTAAATGGATCACACATTCCTCATGTATCAAATTCACACGAATTCCCTCCAAATCTCATCATTCCACACGCTTGAGCATCCCATTCGTTTCCCTATAAATAGAGGATCATCCCTCATTCATTTTCTCAAGCTTAGAAAGCCATATCACCTTGCCAAACTCTCTCTTGAACTCAATTTTCTACAAATTCGAATTTGCTCTTATAGCATTTCTCATTCATTTTTCTTTGTAAATTCACCTTCCTTGATCCTCACCGAAGCTAACAGAAGAAGAATTAAGCTCTAAAACTCCCTAAATCGTGTTAGCCAAGTCAAGTTTCAAAGCTCTGCAACTTAACTTCAATAGGTAGATTCCTTCACCAATTCTCTCAAACTTTGATAATATTGTGAAGCTCTCATCATCCTGGTTCTAGTCACAACATTTGTTTTCAACTAGAAACACGTTTTGACCATGAAATTTCAAATCCCGTTTCAAAACGTCTCTTCCAAAACGATTGAGTTACAGTTTATATAAATTTTTTCGCGAAGGTGTGGTTGTCTTCGTCTTGATGAGAAGAAGCGAATGGTACCGGTCTCGAGCTCTAATTTTACAGTTTGAGGAACCTGGTTTTGAGACTGGCTGGAGGTTGAAGATGACCAACGTGTCATCCTTCAACCAATGAAAGTGTGCCATTTGGAATTTTAAAAAACCTGATTTAATATTTGATTCAGTTCTTTATTCAATAATGACCATGATATGTACAACGCGTCTGATCCATTGGATTAGCTTACTAACCCGTTTTGACTCTCATCCATTGGCCCATATTTTTTTGACTTTATTTTATTTTCTGATTTTTATATTTAAATTGTTTTAAATTTCAAAAAATCATAAAAAATCCATTTTAACTTCAAAAAATCTGAAAAAATTATGAAAAATTCTTTTGATTTTTCTCTTTCTAATTCTCATTTTTGCACAATTTTATTTTATGTTTTGATATTTTTTATAATTTTTCAATTTATTTGAATTATTTGAATTGTTAAAAATACTTTTTTCATTTTTAAATTTTGAAAAAATTAGAGAAGAATCCAATGATCTTTTGACAAATATTGGTGACCTCATTTATTATTTATTTTTGGATTTATATTTTTCTTCATTTTTGGTTTATTTTGTCTATTTATTTTATTTTTAAAAATAGTTTCTGACTTTAAAAAATTACCAAAAATTTTATATAAATATTTGAGCTTATTTCTGATTTTTCTATGGTCTTGTTTAATTTTTCTTGATTATTTTTAATATAGTTGATATTTTTTCTCTTCATTTCATTTTAAAATTATTTTTAAAATCTTATTTTCTTATTTTAAATACAATTTATTTTCTGGTTGATCTTGGACTATGAAATTTGGATCATGTACTTTATTAACATCATTAGATCCATGGTGTTGAGTCTAGCTCCATAAAAATGGATGAATGATTTTAATAATAGTTTGATTAAATTTTTAGTTCAAATGTGGTTTATTCCTCACCCCATCCCTCTTTATCTTATCCCATTCTTTTTGTACTAAATGTTATTAGAGCATGATTTCCATATCATGTCTCAAAACATATGGTACATAAATTGCTATTGACCGACCTCAAAATAGGTGTGACTTCTATATAAGTCCACTTAGGATTGCTTAACATAGCGCTAAATTTTGTTACGACTTGAGGAAATGATCATCTGTGGCCCAAACCTATGTTTGCAAGCCCAAGTATGTTAATTTGAACCCTTTGATCCAATAACATTGAGATTCATTGTTAGGAGGCTTTGGTTCTACCAATCCTCTAATGAATTTTCATCAACTTTGGTCAAAGTGGATCACTTAAACATCATTGACCAATTAATGATGCCTAGAGAATTCTTAAATGGGTGATATACTTGACAAAAAGCAAATGCAACTTGTTATTGAGAGACTTTGGTTCTACCAATCCTCTAATGAGTTCCAAATGCAAGTTTCAAGATGGTCATTCAACTAACCACTAATTTCTAACAATTGACTTTATTTTATGCTTTTACTTTATGCCTTTACTTTAAGCACATTTATTTCAGTATTTACATTTCATGCTATTTTCATCTTTGCTCACTTGAGCATTTACTTTTTATGTGCTTTTTTACTTTGCTCGCTTAAGATTTTCATTTTATTTTTGAAGATACCTAATAATCAACTTGAATCATAAAAAAATTTAATGTTATTTTGATTAATTGGTTACCATCTGTTGTACCCCAAAATTTGACCTCTCATTTTATCAAGATTCTCCTCACAAGACTTCTTGGACTCAAGACAGGATTAGGGTTTGCTCAACTCAATACCTCATCTTGCACTGATGACCTGAAATTAGGGTTTGAGTTTGCACAAGTATTTTTGGACCATCAATGCTTCATGTGACTTTCATACACCATATTGGACTCCTAAGATTGCTCATACCAAGTTTCAAGCCTTGAATCACATTTTTGCCCAGTCAATTGGACAGTTGACCTAAAAATCAGTTGTATTGGGGGAAAAGTCAACCATGGCCAATTTACAGTCAAATCTCATAATTTTTTATCCACGTCAACATTATAGACTTATATGAACCATTTGATCAAGTTTGGACCATAACTCCTCAAGAAATTTGATCGGATCTTCAAAAAGGCAAAATGGTCATTTTTAGGGTTTTAATTGGAGAAAGGCAATTTCTGATTTTTCACCTAGCCAATGACCAACTGGGTTCAAATAAGATTTCAAGGACTCAATGGCATCATCTTTACCTAATCACATAGTTCAAAAGATCTCAAATGCATTAGATTGACAAATGAATTTTGCAGTCAACTGATCAAAAGTCAATTGTACACTGAAAAGTCAAACTTTGACTTTTTGGTCAAAATCAAGTGCCAAGGGTCATATTTCATCACGATGTGTCAAAACATGAAACTTGTTCAGCAAGAAACTTAATTTTGGAAATTAGGGTTTAAATTGAAATTTTTTCATAACTTAGAATTTTTCTAAGTGTTGAAAAATTCTTATTTTTTCCCAACTCTTTCCAATTTTTTCACCATGATGCAATTGGATTCAAAGAAAACTTCCAACATGAAAGTTGTAGTCCTCCACAAAATCTACAACTTTTATTCACAAAGTTTTCCTAAAGGATGAATGGATCTTAAGTTATGATTTTATGAATAAGGGTCCATAAACTTTTTAACTTAGTGAAAATTTGCCCTAGTTTAGGCAGATTTTTGACCTAAATTCATGGCAACTTTTCACCTAGTTCAAAGAGGAATCTCAAGTTTCATTTCAAATATGGATTGTAGATCATGTTACAAGCTTTCCAAAATATCCAATAACTTTCCAAGATCATTTATGGTTAGGGAGAATCGAAGAAATGAAAATGGCAATTTATCACTTTTGTGCAAGGCATTTTCACAATGGTTCAAATTGCAAATCAGTTTCAAACATGCTTGTACTTGGTTTTACAGGTCCTAATCCCTTCTACACTCCATAATTAAATGCAAACACATTGGATAATGGCCTTGTTCTGACTTTTGAAGCATTGCACATTGAATTAATCCAAAAATGGCATAAAGTTCACATTGCTACTTTGATAAAGCTTGCTTTTTCCAACTTTGTTTATCTTGAGCCATGGACCTAATATTTTGCTGCAAACAATATCCACAAATATCAGGCAACTTGTACCAACTATGTGCAGCTAGCAAGCAAGCTTGTACAGGCTTTGGTATTGTCACTTCCAACTTTCTTCAAAAGCAAGCAAACTTGCAAAAGTCAAGAGATATCATCCATCTGATAAAGGCAAGCTTTGGATTCATTTCAAACAACCTCAGAACTTTGTTGCAAGCCTAAGAACGAATTCACAACATTCCAAACACCCTCAAACATAAAAAACACCAATTTCTGCCCAAACAGGGCAACCTCTGCAAATCACTTGCCAACTTGAAATTTGCTCGTGTGTTTTGCTTGGAATCACTTCAAACACATTCCATACCTCCTACCTAAACTATCCAGGTCTTTGTCTTGCAACTGTAACCCCTGTTTCAAGGATCACCATTTTCATTTTGAAGGTTTGCAGGTTGACTTCTACAAGGAGATTCAAGCATCTACAAGGCAAGATGAGCATTGGAGAAGCTTGAGAGAACTTCAAGGAAGCTCACAAGAACTTCAGGCCTCACTCAAAGTCACCACATTGCCATATCCAAACTCAACTGAACAAGGTATTTGTTAAGTTTCTATCTCTCTATTTAGGCATCCTTAAGCTTAGGTTTGTGAAGCAAAAATGCAGTCTTTAACATGATTGAGTTGTACATATGCATAGTTTTTATTTATATTAACTGAGTAGTTAGAATTTGAAGCTTGAAGTTCATGAAAATTTTAGGTCAGAAATTAGGGGTGATAAAATTCTCCTTGACCTTTGAGAGTTAGGTCATGATTTTTATATCATTAGAATCGTGAGTTAACATGCTACAAGTTTCATGTTGCAAGATTTTGTTTTTATGCACGTATGCAAGAGTTACAGGTTGAAGCACATGGCACGCACGAAGGAGCAACGACAGGGATGAAATGGGGTTCTGGGCCTGGTGCCTTGGGCCTGATTCTATTCACACCCCCCATTTTGCTTTTGCACCCCCCTGATTCATATTTTGTTATTTTTCATATTTTCTTGTTATTTTATATTTTTGACTTTATTATTTTTTTTCTGAACATTAAAAAATCCCAAAAATATTTTCTTAATTTTTTGCATTTTATTTTATTATTTTTATTATTTTTTATGGCATAAAAATAGTTTATTAGGTTTAATAGAATTTATTTTCTTAAATAAACTTGTAAATAATATTAAAATACTTAAATATTTTATTTTATTATATTATACACATAAAATGTTATTTTCTCACATATTTTAATTTTTAAATATTTATACATAATATTATTATTATTTTTCTTAAACAAAAATGGACAAGAATATTAGAAAACATATATTTTTCTTTTAATCAAAAAAATTAGGGTTTCCCCTTTTAAAAATAATAACATTATTTTTTTTCTTATTTTTAGGACTTTGATAATATTATTTTCTCATACATAAAACAATTCCAAAACATTTTTTGCATATTTACATTTTATTGCATATTTAAATACTTGTTTATTTATTTATTGTACAATAAATTCAATTGGGTTGTAATAGTGAATTAGGGTTTTATTTTGAGTAATATCCCCCATTCAAAATTGTATCCCCCCTCCCATAATATTGTTGTAATAGCTTAGATTTACTTTACGCAATTTATCGCCTTATATGCATGTTTAGTAAATTAGGGTTTATATGATAAGACAAAAATCAAAACAAATAGCATGACTTAATACAAGACAAAAAATGCATGAAAAATGACAACACCTTGAACACAAGCACCTCTAGGGTTTCACCCACTTTGGTTGCCTTAAAACATGGCCATGGTATGCATGCTAGGTATCTTGGCAAAACAAAACAAAACAAAAGATCATAGTCCCTCGATGACACTAGACAAGGTTGCCTAAAACAAATGATCTTGGTCCCTTAAGCATGATAAGATACTTGGCACCATTGCTATCATGGTCATACGATGACCCACGCCCATCCCGTTTAACATCCAAAGATAGGGTTGTCTACTAAAACGATAGTAGGTCAACACATCAAAGGAATAAAAATGTGTAGGAAAGACTTTTGAGTAGGTAGAATGCTTCTAGTTACTTGATCAATTTTCAAACCATCCTTGCTATTTTCAAACGAACACACACAATTTCAAAACATTTTCAAACAACTTTCAAAACATTGAAACATTTTTCAAAGGACAAACATCTTTGTATACATTCTTACAAACAAGAATCATTACAAAGATTGCTAAAACAATGGCCTCTTTTCAAAATACATTCAAAATCACACAACATACCATTTCAAACAATTGGAAAAGCAAAGCAAGTGATCTAAATAAGTAACTAAGAGCCCATGGAAAACCATGGATGAAAAGTGTGCTAGCACCTTCCCTTTTCATAATCAACACCCCAAACCCAAAAACATATCAAAGGTCTTTCCTGTGCTTTTTTACCTTTCCTTTTGGATAAAATAAAAGTCGGTGACGACTCTTGCTAAACCGAAACATTTGCAAACACAAACGGATCATAGAACTGAACCAGGACACTCATCATCTGCTCGTCCAATTTAGAGGTGACCAAACTGAGAAGATAACCATGTCTTCTGATGAAGGAAGTAATATCAGGAATCTTTGCAATCAGATCTTTAAGCAAGGTGGGAACCTGGACAAAGTTGATCCGAATGGTATTTCTACACATGGGCATCATGATGACCTACAAAACAGAGCAAAGATGAAACCCTCCTGTCTTTGAAATAGGTTAGTCCAATGCAAGATGTATGCAATGTTATGATGTCATGATGTCATGATAGTAGGCACACCACAAGTATCCACAAATGGAAAACATGGTAAAGGCACACAAGTCACACAGAGAGCCCTTAGATTTCAGGCTGGCAAGGAGCTTAGGTACTACCCTCTTTTAGTTCAGTTGGTTTAAACCTGTCCTAAAAATAGTAACCGGGTTCTAGAGGATCTCAATATCACTGACTACCCTCAATCGGTCATAATTCCAGTTTAGCAACCTTTTCTTGTGCCCGGAATCATCGCGAGAGTTTAGTCTCAATGACTGTAGCATACTGCTACTGTTTTATGGCCAAGTTGGTCAATTTAAGGTTCTAAAGTCAGTTGGTGCTTAATGACCCCTTAGAAGACCCATATTCTCCTCGTTCCAACACAAGGGATATCGGTACAGACTAAAGTGCCACACCAATGTAGCTACTGCTTCAACTGTGTCGGTCTACGTCGGACAGTTCCCTTACAGTTTATTGCTACTTACCTAAAGGGTATCCCCAGATCTGGGTTAGGATCTATAGAAACTCCGATACAAGCCCACAAAGAATAAAACAAACAAATCAAGAAATTGAAAACATTATGAACTATTCCTAAGGTACACCCCACTTATAAGCATCCCCAGCAGAGTCGCCAGTTCTGTGATACGGTGGGAAGAGAACTGACTGTTTTGGAATGCTGGTTCACGTTTTGCGTTTGTTTTCGCAAAATTTCGCGGTAAGCTAGAGTCGCCACCATCTTTTATTTTATCCAACAAGGAAAAGGAAAAAAGCACAGAAAAATTCCTTTTTCGAGATGTTTCTCGGGTCCGGGGGGTAGATTATAGAAAGGGAAGGTGTTAGCACCCTTTCTATCTGTGGTTATCCACAGGCTCTTAGGTACTTGCTCAAAGTGTTTTCAAAATTTGCTTTTCTTTGTGTTTGTGGGTTTGAAAAGAGTTTTTGTTTGAAAGGTGTAAGTGCGAAAAGTTTTGTTTTGTTTTAGAATGAGCAAGTACTTAAGAACCATTTACCTACTCGAAAAAGGAATTAAACTGTGTTAATGTCCTTTAGACAATGCTAGCCCACTATTGATGAGTAGGTAGCATCGTCGTTGGAGTTTTTAAGGGTCAATTCGATTAAGGGACGTGTGGTCACTAAAGCAATGTTAGAACGCCTTAGCGGTAACCCTAATGTCTTAGATCATTTTTCCGAGGCAACCGTTTCGAGGAAACTATGATCTTTGGACAAGAGGGCGACCTCTAAAACTTCCTATACTCAATGACCATGTTCAAAGGCAACCAAGTGAGGTGTACCTTAAGAGTGCGCATGTGCGAGTGTGTTATTTTGGTTAATTTTATCTTTGTACATGTCATGGGTGAACTATGTTGATTTTAAGTTCATACATTTGATCTTGTCATGCATTCCCTATTTATCAAACATCTAACAGTTTATAGTTGCAGAATTTTAAATTTTGGAAATTAAATCTAAACTATTACAAGGCGTCGGGTATTTACATCGCCAAAAGCAACCCTTTAATTTAAATTGCGGAAAATAAAAGAAAGCGATAAAATAATTAAAAGTCCTAATTTAACTATTACATTTCGGGAAACAATTACATCAATATCATAAATAGATCGCGTGCAAGAAATTAAATCGGATGCGAAATTTTTAGGGTTTTGACCCTTTTTTGAAAGAAAGCATTTTTTTTGTTTATTTTTGAATTTATGGAAGAAATTAAATTAAGCTAACTAAATAAATAAATTAATTAATTAAAAAATATATTCTTTTGGATTTTTGGATATTTAAGGAAATAAAATAAAATTGATTAAAAGTTAGTAAAAAAACTAATATTCTACGTTAATTTTAATTATTACAAAAAATATTAAAAGTTATATCTATTTAAAACTAAATTAATTAGGTTAATATTTATTTACAAAAATAAAAGTGATGAATTTAATTTTAATAAATAAAATATATTTTTGTGTTTTTGATTTTATGAGAAAAAATTTAATTGGTTAGTGATAATAAAAATAATAATTAACAAAACAATTAAATAAAAAGAAATATAAAAAAGAAAAGAAATAAACCAATGGGGGGTTTGGGCCCAGATCTGGATGTGAGATAGCAATTTTCCAGGCCCAATACAAGCCAGCCTAGTTGACTTTTCTGCTTCTCCACGCGTATGCTGACTTGGATGTATGGTGGACATCACCCTGGGGCCATCAGATTTGGCCTGGAGGCCATCTGGCGCTTGGGATCTAAAGGAGTATGGTGGATTGCAGGGCATGGGGGCACACTGGAACGCCTGAAATAAAATAACAAGAAATATGTTGGGGACCTGGGATTCGAACCCAGGTCCCATTGGATTTTTGTACAACACTCTTGCCAACTCAACCACTGCACTCAACTCTTATTATAATGTATAAACAATATTATAAGAGAAAAACAAATAATATGTTGGAATTAAATAAGAAAACGCGCGAGATTTGAAACAACCAATGGGAGGGAGACGCGTCAGCGTCTTCTTTGTTGGAACACTGGTTATTTACCTGCGGATTTTATCCACAGCTAAATTCATGGCTTGTTCCTAAAATCAACTATAGGCCATATAAATTGATCCTAAGACCATGGTTCGCTTCGTCTCTCCCTCCTGAATTCATCTATGTCCATGATTTGCCTCAATTTTGCTTGAAACTCAAACGCCTAAAAACAAGAAGCACGAACCCTAGTTTCGGGTAGGACATTACAGGCTACGAAAACAAAAACAAATATTGCAGAAAGTCTCTAAATGGACCGATTAGCATGATTGTGCAAAGACTTTGGAGAAAAAAAACGCATGAATATGAGAATATGATTTCATGTACAGGGCGACTTTCAGGGAAGCTTACAGTGCGATTTAGGTGACGAATGGCTTGGATTTTGAATGCAATAGACTCAGTGGATGTCTAGCAAGAGAACCACGTTGAGTTTTTGCTTTGAATCGGCTTCCAAGAGTGATTTCGATTCCACACTTTTTCAAGCTTTTTTTCAGTTTTGTTTTTCAGATTGTGCAGCCTCTTGGTCCTCATTTTCGTGCCTTTGTGTTGTACAAGTATAAGGGAATGAATTAGGTTTAGTTTTGGGCTTTGAATCTTTGTGTATTGATGATTCAAGATTTGATATGATCCTCCATTACAAAGCTTCCAAAAATGTCCCAAATCCAATATTTTGTGCATGAGATAGCTTGATACGAGTTTGATCCTATCCATGATGATAATTGAAACCTGTATCAATCAAAAAGATCATATTTCATCAATATTTGGATTTTATTTGGATTTAAATTGATTAAAACTGAATTAATTCAATAAAAATCAAATAAAATAGAACAATTAATGAATGGACATAAAACTGAAGATAGGACACGTGTGTAGTGTGACAAGATCAAATCAAGTGGAAAAAAGTGGGCCCTTATGACAAAATTTGAAGTTTTGAGGATAGTTGACTTTTGGCAATTTTGGAAAAATGCCCAATTTCAAAAATGCATAATTTCTTCAATTTTGAACTTTTGGAGGTGTTCTTGGACTTTTTAGAAACCTTGAGATGTCCTCTAACCTACCCTTTTGGTATCATCTCATTTTGATATTCCATGCTCAAGTTATAAGCTTTGGAAAAAAATGTGCTTTTTGTTGACTTTCAAAAATGACCTATAATGTCTAAATTTTAACTTTTTGTGAGTGCATTTCTTGATCTTGGGGTGTGAATATGGATTGTATGAAATTTCATCCTCTTCAAAATGAGCTTTGGATGGGTCATTTCTCATAAAGTATGAGAAAGTTATGCATGGTCAAAGTTGAGTTGACTTTTCCTACAAAACCCTAATTTAGCAACTTTTGAGTCTTGATGAATTTTGAGCAATCCTTGATGAATCATGATCAAACCTTGATCAAATGATGAATTAATCTTCAAAATTAGAATTTTGATAAAACATCTTGAGGTTTGACTGTATTTGAGGCACAGTTGACTTTTGCCCTAGCACAGTCGATTTTTGGGCCTCTTGAGCAATTGACTGACCAAACTTCCTCTGCAAGGCTTGAAATTTGACATGGATGAACTTGAGAACTTATTAGGACATTGGGGATCACTTGGGGTAATTTGGATGTAAGGACCTTGATGCAATACAAAATCCTAATTTGAGGTTGACTGCCTTAGGAGATGATTTGACTGTCCAACTCTTGAGCAATCTTGAGCTACTTGGAGATTCTTCTTGCAATGTCTTGAGAAATATGGGAGGGAAAATTTTGGGGTACAACAGTTTCCCCTGTTCAATCTTCTTAAACCTGAGGATATAGATTGGCTTTCGGGTCTTTCGTGATCCGAAGGTGGAAGATGATTGAACACTAGAGTGCCCAGAAATTTGCACTCGCATGGAGCGGTATCAGCCTGGTGATTACGAGAATGGGCTTACAGATGCCATTTGGAGATTGTTGGTAGGTGGTCTGAACTTCAACTGGAATATGAATCAGGGAGATCTTGTTGGTGATCTGACTTAACCAGAGGAGGTTTTGTCTTCTTTGACTGGATTGGCATCAGAAAAATCTTTAGGAATCGATTTAACTAGACCAGAGGGGGTTTTGTCTTCTTTGACGGGATTGGCATCAGAAAAATATTTAGGAATCGATTTAACTGGACCAGAGGGGTTTTGTCTCCTTTAACTGCGTTCGCATCAGAAAAATCTTTAGGAATCAATTTAACTGTTTTTGTCTCCTTTGACTGTGTTCGCATCAGAAAAATCTTTAGGAATCGATTTAACTGGTTTTGTCTCCTTTGAATGCGTTCGCATCAGAAAAATCTTTAGGAATCGATTAAACTGGTTTTGTCTCCTTTGACTGCGTTCGCATCAGAAAAATCTTTAGGAATCAATTTAACTGGTTTTGTCTCCTTTGACTGCGTTCGCATCAGAAAAATATTTAGGAATAGATTTAACTGGTTTTGTCTCCTTTGACTGCGTTCGCATCAGAAAAATCTTTAGGAATCGATTTAACTGGTTTTGTCTCCTTTGACTGCGTTCGCATCAGAAAAATCTTTAGGAATTGATTTAACTGGTTTTGTCTCCTTTGACTGTGTTCGCATCAGAAAAATATTTAGGAATCGATTTAACTGGTTTTGTCTCCTTTGACTGCGTTTGCATTAGAAAAATCTTTAGGAATCGATTTAACTGGTTTTGTCTCCTTTGACTGCGTTCGCATTAGTAAAATCTTTAGGAATCGATTTAACTGGTTTTATCTCCTTTGAATGCGTTCGCATCAGAAAAATCTTTAGGAATCAATTTAACTGGTTTTGTCTCCTTTGACATAGCTGAGAACTTAACTGCATCTTTCCTGAAAAGCAAAGGTCAGTCATATGCAATGCATGATATGGATCAAGCAATGATGTTCTCAACATAAATGAGATTGTATGGTATGATGCGTATATGCATGTATCATGATGTATGGAACTGTAATGTTTTAGCTGGGGAAAATAAATCCCGGAGCTGCTGAAGAATAGAGTTGAATTCTTCGTTTCCGCTGGGGATGACGAACGAAGATGACAAACTTGCAGGAGAGGATAACTCCATTGCGGAATAAACTGATGAGGAGATTATTCCGAGGGGAATTACTCTGTGGGGAAGAGATGCTTTGCTGAGGGTTTTGACAGAAAACTCCGCTGGGGATTCCGCTGATAAACTCCGCTGGGGATTCCGCTGATAAACTCTGCTGGGGATGGATTACCGTTGCTGGTGATACTGAATCTGTTGAGGATTGAATTCCTGTTCGTGAAAGGAAAGAACTTCGCTGGGGATGATCTTTCAGTTGCAACTTGCTGGGGATAATCCTTTTAGACTCTTGTGGGGATAACCTTCTGAATTTGGCTGGGGATATTTATTTTGTACTCCGCTGGGGATAGACTTCCAAAGTCTACTGGGGATGATGCTTCAACTCCGTTGGGGAAGCTTTTTTAGACTGCGCTGGGGAGATGGCTCCATTGGGGGTATCTTGTATTCTGCCGGGGAACATTCTTATACTCCGTTGAGGAATATTAAGACTGTCGAGGATACTCTTATACTTGCTGGGGAAATATTCTTATACTCTGCTGGGGAATATTAAGACCCTTTGAGTGCTTATGGTAAATCAACTCTGCTTGGGGAGAGTATTGCTGATTTGTTCTCGGTTGCAAGTCTCAGCTGGGAGAGCTACCATTACTGCCTTACTCTGCGGGGAGTGAAAGTATCTTAGCCGTATTCTTCAGCTGAATATACCTTGGTATCTGGTGGACAGAACAACTACACAGCTTGGACAATTCTTATTGCCCTTGTTTCTGATATTACCAGTAATTCGTCTTTTGTTTCGCATGTAAATATTTATGAGCAAAAATTAATGTCAAATGCATATATCAAAAATGAACATTGGACGTTCTTTGCAAAACAAAACAGATAAAGGAAAAACAGTTTGAAAATGAATTGTATTGATTTTGAAGTTTGGCCTGTAAGTAGGCGTTTTTGTACAAGAGGCTGACGTCCTAGTAAGAGAACGCTGCCGAATCAAATAGAATTTTACACAATTTGTGAAAAGAAAACAAAACAGCTATGCAAATGATCCCACTGGGTTCCAACTCTGCTATTGCCTTTATGCCCTCGAGCATCTCACCACTTTGTTGTTGGTTGAAGGTGAATCAGATTGATTAGTGTCGTCTGAGCTTGATAGTCGATACCGAAGTCTGGATGCAAGGTGATCCAATGAGACATAGTGTTACGCTTTAATCCCTAATTTTTGCCTGGACCGCCCTTTCGGGTTTTCAGTCCACCGGGATACCCTTTTTTGCCCAAGCCGCCTTTTCAGGTTTTCGACTTGTCGGGTGTACAGATTTTTTTATTTTCATCCCTGATTTTTGCCCGAACCCTTTTGGTTCACCGAGAAGCCCTTATTTTTTCCTAGGCCAGTCAACCTAGCGGGTCTTTGATTATGCGTAGTATCTTTTCACTATGTCTGCATTGACGGGGTGAGGAAGGTCGTCACCATTCATGGTGGTTAGAATCATAGCTCCTCCCGAGAAAATGTTCTTAACCACAAATGGCCCTTCGTAAGTAGGGGTCCATTTGCCCCTGGGATCACCTTGAGGTAGGATAATGCGCTTGATAACCAGATCCCCAACTTGATACTCTTGTCGTATGACTTTCTTGTTAAATGCCTTGACCATCCGTTTTTGGTACGTCTGACCATGACAAATAGCAGTAAGTCTCTTTTTGTCGATTAGGTTTAGCTGATCAAGCCGGGTCTGAATCCAGTCATCTTCGCTTAAATCTACATCCTTCATGATCCGAAGAGAGGGTATCTAAACTTCAATGGGCAAGACTGCCTCCATGCCATATACCAAGGAATAGGGTGTTGCCCCTGTTGACATCCGTGATGAGGTACGGTACCCATGAAGAGAAAATGGTAACATCTCGTGCCAGTCTTTGTATGTCACTGTCATCTTCTGAACAATCTTCTTAATGTTCTTATTAGCCGCTTCAACAGCCCCATTCATCTTCGGTCGGTAGTGAGAAGAATTGTGATGCTGTATCTTGAACTGCTCGCAGAGCTCAGTGATCATCTTGTTGTTGAGATTGGTACCATTGTCCGTAATGATCCTCTTTGGTACTCCATATCGACAGATCAGATTATGCCGAATGAATCGTGCCACGACGTTCTTGGTTACTGTAGCAAAGGAAGCTGCTTCAACCCACTTCGTAAAGTAATCAATAGCTACCAGAATGAAACGATGCCCGTTGGATGTTGTAGGTCTAATCTCGCTGATCATATCAATGCCCCACATTGCAAAAGGCCAAGGTTTCGTCAAGACATTCAGAGGAACCGGAGGTATATGCACCTTATCAGCATAGACTTGACACTTGTGACATGTTCGAGAATGCTGATAACAATTAGCTTCCATTGTGGGCCAATAATATCCTGCCCGAAGGATTTTCTTTGCCATGGTGTGTCCACTAGAATGAGTTCCGAAAGTACCTTCATGCAACTCCGCCATGATCCTTTCTGCTTCATTCTTATCCACACAACGCAGTAAGGTCGAATCATGGTTTCGCTTGTAAAGGATGCCATTGCTGATGAATAACTTCGCCACGAACCTCCTCAGAAACTTCTTGTCATTAACAGATGCACCCTCGGGGTATTCCTGAGCTTCAAGATACCTCTTCACCTCATGATACCAGGGCTTTTCTGTCACCTCTTCAGTCTCAAGATCATAGCAATGTGCAGGTTCGTCCAATCTTTCAATGATAATTCGGGGAGATTCGTTGTCCCAATTGACTTTGAACATAGAAGACATTGTAGTTAACGCGTCCGCCAACTGATTCTCCTCTCTAGGGAAGTGTTCAAACGTTATCTCCTCGAAATGGGGAAGCAACGTCACTACATACTCCTTGTAAGGAATAAGATTTGGGTGTTTCGTATCCCACTCGCCTTTGATCTGACTGATCAAGAGAGTATGTTGCACCCCAAAATTTGCCCTCCGAATTTCCTTTATTTTTGGCTTAGACTTTTGCATTCATCTGCATCTTTTTCATTAGGTCACTAACGTGGCATACATTTCATTCAATACAGCTCTGAGGTTCAAAGTTCAGTGGTTGTGCGATACTAGGGTTTCATAGTGGTTAAGGCGCTCATATCCAATAAAGGACTTCTTCTCCCTCAAGCAGCAAGGCTATTATCTTCTGATAAACAACCGATTGTAGGTCATTCTGGTCAAGAACTCTAGGACGTGACCTAGCATATGTGGGCTTCGAATCATGACGTCCTTTCCTATAAGTATGCTTGTCACTTGATTAGGATTAATGACTGTGACATGACAATCATCTACTCCTCAGTTAATCAAATTAGGTTTTGTTGAATCACGGTTCAGAGATGTTTTATCCGGATATTTCTCTGTGCGTCTGAACGAGGAATCAAGATTGTGAGGGTTTCACATCAAGGGAATTCTTCTGTGATTCAGACTTTATCATCCATCTGTAAGATGTTCCTTGTGACACTAATCTCAAGTTGAAACAACCGATCGCTAAGGGATGAGGATTGAATTGTGAAGCGTGGTTCATGACCTAAGATATGAATTCATAGATTTCTCCTTAACCAAGGCCATCATTGTCCTCATCATTGTCATTTGTTATCTGCGATGTGAGTAGGTTTGGATTGAAGTAGGTTTCCTATAGAAGAATTCATGCAAGGTAATTCAAGGTTCAAGGCATTCAAGGCAGGGTTTGTTCAACATGGCATACCTGGTTGATGGGCTTACAAGCTCTTATGAGACCTTGAGATGCATAATCATGGGTCAATTTCAAAGATACGAGGATAAGATCTGTTGACTTCGGTTAAAGTAAGCTTTGAACAATTAACTTTGGGGCCAAGGTCTCCCTTGAATTTTCATCTAATATGTGTTGGGAATTCGAGTTGCATTTGAAGAATGGTATGGTAAAGGAAAAGAAATATTGGTTCAGAAAAGAAAAAATTCATTAAAAATCAGGGTTTCTATTCATTGATAAAATTTCAAGATTGAAGTTAGGAGTTCATTGAGAATGCAAGTGTGATTTGGATTTGAAGTTTGATTTGAGTTCAAGATTTTGATTGGATTAAAGTTGGCAAAGAGTCTTAAGCATTGTTCATATGGCTTTCTTGGAAGGTAAAGTACAGACTGCGAGGTTTTGTTTCAAGTCAGAGTTCATACGCATTACAAAGATGTTCATCGTTATTCCGGATTCAAGTTGACATGTGTCCAAAGTTTATTCGAACCCTTTCATTCATGATTCAAGAAAATACTATCCAATTCCATTCAATTTCATACAAGTGTAACAATACCACAAGAAAATTTGATGCTTTCATGTCTTCAAGCATTTTTTCAAGACTTTGTCATTTAAACTCCGTCCAAAAAAAAAATCTATCACCCGACATTTCAAGCTCAAAGTCATTAATAATTCACACTATAAATTTCAAAGTTCATCCAAACCAAACATTCATTATAAAATCATTACAATCCCATTACACCAATATTCTACAAAGAAAAAAAACTGTTACAAAATACACTTGAACAAAATTCTTTAGTCCTAAAGGTGCTAAAATTCCATGAGTAAACTTCTAATTCCATGCCATGTCAAAGTTCTTCATCTTCAGTTCATGACCTGCACATTCATACAAAAAAAATCCAAGTCAATACAAGAAATCATACCAAAATACCCCCATTCCCACCGCTACCCTCATTTCACACAGTATCACAAAAAAAAGTTGTCTTCCTCCTTCATTCACTACCATGGATGCCACGCTCTCCGTTCTCAAGGATTACTTCGGGTTTATGAGTTTTCGACCTTATCAGCAAGAGGTTATTGAGAAAATTATTGAGAAAAGGGATCGCTTGGTAGTTATGGCGACTGGTAGTGGCAAGTCATTGTGTTATCAAGTGCCTCCGTTGGTTGTGAAAAAGACTGGGATAGTTGTAAGCCCTTTAATATCATTGATGCAAGATCAGGTTATGGCTTTGAAACAGCGAGGTATCAAAGCTGAATATCTTTCGAGTGCTCAGAAGGATTATACTATTCAGGGTAAAGCTGAGCATGGTCAATTTGACATTCTGTTTATGAGTCCTGAGAAGGCATGCACAATTCCTACCAGTTTCTGGTCCAACTTGCTAAAGGAAGGAATTAGTCTTTTTGCTGTTGATGAAGCACATTGTATATCAGAATGGGGGCATGACTTTAGGGTAGAATATAAGCAGTTAGACAAGTTACGTGGTGTTCTGTTAGATGTTCCTTATGTTGGTCTAACTGCAACGGCTACTGAAAAGGTTCGGTTTGACATCACCAATTCCTTGAAGATGAATAATCCTTACATTGTTGTTGGTTCATTTGATCGCCCAAATCTTTTCTATGGTGTCAAGCAATTTAACCGAGGAAAATATTTTATTGACGAGCTTGTTGAAGAAATTCCAAAAGAAGTTGCTAATGGTTCAACTATTATTTACTGCACAACAATCAAAGATGTAGAACAGATATATAAGTCAGTAATGAACGTCGGTATAAATGCTGGAATGTACCATGGCCAAATGGATGGAAAATCACGAGAGGAGTCTCACAGATTATTTGTTAGAGATGAAAAGCAAGTCATGGTGGCCACAATTGCCTTTGGCATGGGCATAGATAAACCTAATATAAGAAAAGTGATTCATTATGGCTGCCCTAAAAATCTAGAGTCCTACTACCAGGAAAGTGGGAGATGTGGTAGAGATGGTATAGCTTCTGCTTGTTGGCTTTACTACACAAGAAGTGACTTTTCAAAGGGTGATTATTATGCTGCAGATTTAAAATCGGAAAACCAAAAAAAAACTGTTACGGAGTCATTGCTTGAAGCTCAACGTTATTGTTTGACGGCAACTTGCAGAAGAAAGTTCTTGCTAGAACACTTTGGAGAAAAATTTGCAGCTGATCGATGTGGAAACTGTGATAACTGCACGGTCTTGAGGCAACATCGTGACATGTCAAAAGAAGCCTTTCTTCTACTAGCTTGCATTCATTCATGCAAGGGAAGATGGGGCCTTAATATGTCGATTGACATCCTGCGCGGTTCTCGAGCAAAGAAAATAATGGAAGCTCAATATGACAAGCTTCCACTTCATGGACTTGGGAAAGCATACCAAGCAAATTGGTGGAAAGCACTTGGACATCAATTGATTTCTCTATGTTATTTGAAGGAGTTTGTGACTGATGTGTACAGAAATGTAAGTGTCAGTTCAAAAGGAGAGCAATTTTTGGCCTCATGTAGACCAGACTATCAACCTCCTTTGGTTTTGCCATTGGTTGGTGAGCTCGCAGAAGAGGAAACTAGAAGCGCAGAAGAATTCAAAATTTTGGCTGCTTCAGAATCTGAAGGCTGAAGGACAGCTCTACCAAATGCTTTTAGAAGAAAGATTAAATCTTGCAAGGAGTGTTGGAACAGCTCCATATGCTTTATGCGGTGATCAAACAATCTCAAGATGAATGTCTCCAACGCCAGACTGTACCGGTTTCCCACCAACATGCTCAAACAAATGAAGTTCAGAAGTCTGAAAAAGATCCTGTCTTTAACCATGAGGTAATCAAAACAAATATTCCCAACTGTGAATCACAGTATGCAAAATTGCAGCAGATGAGTAATCAACAGGCCACAGTAAATGAACAACCTAGTAGCCAAATCAATCGTAGTAAGCAGGTGCCATTTGGCTTATTGCTCCCTATCTTGATTCCCCAACTTGCCAAATATAGAGCAATGCAACTTACAACATTATTTAACAAATTGAAGAAAGATGAAATACCCAAAGATCATTTTGTACGGCTTATGAAAGGGATTGTGGGGGATCATATGCTTAGAATAGCATTGACGAAAGTGCAACAACAAACAAAAGCCAACGCAGGTTCTTCTGGACAGCAGCACCCTGTAAGGATGCCAACGGTTACTTCCAGTGGAACAAAATTTAATGATCCCCATGCATTAGCACAACTGCATCAGAGAAGTATGAATCCTGATGCAGACCATTCTCATAATACTTCTTCAGCTATCCAAGTGAAGAGTGAACCGACCTATTCAACTGTGGACATTGGTGCTAAAAAGTCTCTGGAACATGATGTTCGAGTTGTGCAACCAAATCAATTACCATCATCAGGTTCTAATGCCGTCAGTCAAGAAACTGAAAGATCCTCAGTTCACATACAAGGCCTTAATAAGCAGCAATAGCAGCATATACATTTCCCATCGACATATGGAAGCAGTGGTGGTAACTATAACCATTTTTCCGGGACAACTACTGGTTCGTCATCTCTTAGACCACAACCTCATCCTCATGATTCACACATAAGGCAAATTCCTCATCAGAATATTGGTTTAAATCACTTGGGTGTAGAACGACAAAGTTCTTTCACTGATCCTAAGAGAATGCCAGGTGGATCTGTGTCGACTGGTGTAAACAATACAGCACCACAACAAACTTCAACTTCTTGGCAACCTTCAGCAGAACAAAATTCTGGCTTGTTTTCATCTGTTTCATATGTAAAAAATGAACCTAACGACCTTTCTATTGAGCAGCAACATAGGAATCATTTATCTAAATTGCATGGGTTGCCTTCTATTAATTCTGGTCAAACTGAACAGGGTAGTGGTGTCAATCAAGGCACCGTAAAGGATGAGTTTTCAAGAGGTTCTTTAGCACTCACTAGCATGCCACATACAACATCTGCTAGCTTGCCCACATCAAGCTCTGCATCTCAACTAGATCCAACCAGCCAAACCCAGTTTGATAACCCGAATGATTCAAATATGGAAGAGATGCCCATTGTACTGACAAGGTTAAGTTTAAAACTGAGCTGCACACTAATACAAACGCTAGCAATCAACACAAGACTAAGCTTGGTGGGAAGGCTGAAACTTCAAAAAGGCAATTTATCTAATCAGAATAAAGAGGCGGTACAAGTTGAATTAACTGACAAATGGTATCTTAATATGCCATTTTTGGATGTTCCTTTGTTAAGGCTGCTGAAGGAATTGTTTGTAGGACAGAAGCTTGAAGAATGGGAAACAGAAGATTAATTAACAACCCTCTAACTACCTCCAAACAGAATTCCCAACTAGCATAACCACCTTGTAACCAACTCTCAATCTCACCCTTCAATCCCTAACAAACTCTATCCAAATCAATGGTTCAGATTGATTCCCACATAACCGTTTCCTCCCTCAATTACCTATATAATCCAAACTCCCTCCAAGTTTGAGGTGACGACGATACTTTCTCTTTTCCAGTTTCAAACTTCATCCTCTCTCCACTATTTTTTTTTCTATCCTCTTCCATCAACATGCTTCATTTTTCACCCAGAACTCAAAAAGTTTTCGGAATTCTCTCTCTTTCTTCTCTAACCAATACTCTTCACCCTTCAAGCCACTCTTCATTTTTACTTACTTCTGAAACCCTGCTTCATCTTCATCAAATCATCTCTCTGTAAACTCAAATCACACTCCTACGATCTCACTCAAACACAACTCACAACGACAACCGCAACAACACCAACATACAAATCATTAACAAAATCGCGCAAACGCATAGCACAACAATTTTCACAAAAGAAATAGAAGAAAAAGAAGAAGAAGTCGTGCAAAGAAGTTAAGAGATATTGTACCTGAAACTTCTTCATATTTTTCGTTGTCGGCATCACCCTCGAAGAGACACCGGGTGCCTTCTCCGGTTGGTAAGCCTTCTTCAATCTTTCATTCTACATTTTATGCTCTTTGTCAAAGAATGAAACTTGAATTTTAGTCCGCGAAGAGGTTGATGGAAGAGAGACGTGTGAACCGAGGCGGATCAAAAACGAACAATGAAGAGAGGAGCAGAGCTTTGAGATACGAGTGAATTGTGAAACCAAAGTAGAAAGAATGAGTCGGAGGTGTGATTCGGCACCATTGAGGGAAGAGGAAGAGGACTTTGTTTCTCTTGAAGTCTAACCGTCACGCGATTTGGGAATCCTGGGAACAAAATCACGCCATTCATTTGTTTGTTGTGTTTTTCTAATTCCTTTTATTGATAACAGTGGAGATACACGAAGCTGAATAAAAGGTGGATGGATCTTGGTATGATCTTAGTGGACCGAGGTATACACCATTCAGGTCCATGGCCATTATTTTCGGGAGTTGGTTTTTGGTGAGGTATAAAATATTGGGTTGGGCCTGCGAGTCAATGTTACTACAATACACACCATGCTTCAGACTCACACACCCCTGTGTAGAGTTTTTTCTAGCTTTTCTTTAGCCTTTTCTTTTCATAGTCGTTAGATAACAATTTTGTTAATAAAAATATTGATATAATAAAAACCTAAAAAATGTTAGATTGTAAGAGATATTTTTAGAAATTAATTCTTGATTATCCGATTACTCGAGACTCGTGATTCACTTTTGTTTTTTGGAGATTTGAGTCTTATGCATGCTTATTGTGTGATATGTGGATACCCTTGAAATTTCGAGTGTGATTTATTTTCACATCGATGATGCTTCAACACTTATTCCGAGCATTGGATTTCTAATTCTTTTCTTTGTTGATGCTAGCAGCTCGTGAGATCATCAAGTTTCTTTGCTTTTTTACTTTGCTCCACGAGCTAGTACTCGTTTGGTATATTTTATTTCCACTCTCACCCCGCATTTATCACTTCCCATAGATTGCATGGTATGATGACTTTAGGTTTAGAAATAGGTTAGTCTCCCTGTGACTTTTCTTTTTTTCTTTTCGCATATGCAGTTAAAACAAAAAACTTCTTTTTCACGTAAACTTCAAAAATACAAAAAAAAATTACTGACGAGAATCATATCTTCGTTAAGTATGTGAGACGATAAGCGGGTCTCTTCTCGACCTTATTGATCTCTTATTCTAAGCTTTGGTATGATTCAAGTCTCAAAGACTCATTTCATGAATAAATAGAGAAATGGCTAAAATCTCTCTCTTGAGGTTAACTAGTTATTATCTACAAGCAAAAACACCAACAAACATAAAAATCTTTTTGCCCTCGGGCCTTTCTTTCAAATCCTTTTCAAAAGAGCGTATTAATTCACTTCTGTGCTGACGCGTAAATCTCCAAAGGTCGAGTTGCGGCAGAAGGCGAGATTAATATTGTTCGTTAAAGAAAATACAAACAAACAAAAACACATAAGCCGAACTACGGCTGCTCTGATTCCTTAAAACGGATACGTAGGCATTGGGGTAGGGCCCAGGCGAGCACAATTTTATTTTCCCTACATTCTTTTCTCCTTTTCTTTTGCATGCACTTTCCCTTTAGCAATAATAGACAGTAAGCATAGATTAAACACACCCATAAGATAGATAACAAGAGTGGATACCGTAAAGTACTACGGGCGTGTGGGGTGCTAATACCTTCCCCTCGCGTAACAGACTCCCTTACCCTTATCTCTTGGTCGTTCGACCTTGATTTCATCCTTCTCGGGTTTACTCGATGTTTACCTTTCCCTTCATATGGGATAAAAGACGTTCGATGGCGACTTCATTGTTTTGATGATTTTCAGCCGGTTGTTTCAGCTGGCGACTTCACTGGGGATAGGTCGACCAAATGCTGGTCCATCCCGGAGTCGCTCCTAGCTCTTGCTTTCTTTTCTTTGGGTGTCTATTTTTATGCTTTCAGTTTACTCATTTGTACATGTTTTCCTTAGCATAAGTTTGCATTGCATTTTATTGCTTTCCCTATTTGTTATCTATTATGCTGGACTCTGTTTTCCATGTTGGGTGGGGATGTTACTATTGAGGTAAAAGGCCCAGTGCCCAGGCCAGAGTGCACTAGGACACCTAGGAATAGAGTGGGGGCATGACGGCTATAGGACATGGTCCGATTAGTGCAGTCATGTCATATACCATGCTCGGATGAGGTTCAATTGAAAGTACTTTCATCATGCACATCTGTGTTGCGATGATTTTACTTTCAGGCAGGCCCGTGATTTTCGAGTTACCATTATCTCACCCCGACCTAGTCTTCACACGTGAGTGGGGAGGGATTTATCATTACAGGTACAGTTGGTGACTATGTTCAAATGGTTACTCGTGCTTAGTTGGTGACTATGTTCTGATAGTGACTGTTGTTCTGTTGGTGACTATATGGGTCTCATATTTTTTTTTCTTCTGGATTCGGTATTCAGGATGGTTATCTAGTTATGTTCCGGACCTTTGATCCTGATATATTTTACTTGGTCAGAGATTATACAACGGTTAATCATGGTACTGGGTTCCATTGTATGCTGAATTTGGTTCTGAACCTTTGATCCTGTGATATCCATATTATTATACAGCAGTTATCCAGAGGATTGTACAATTGTTATGCTGAACTTTTGAACTTATGCCATTGCACCTTGCATCATAACATGTTTATTTTACACAAAAAAGGAAATGTGAAAGATTATAAAAAAAAATGTTTGAACATGGCATTGCATCCGCTCATTCACCTCATGCATCCATAGCAGGTACTCCGAAGGTACTCAGAATGGGGAATCCTTATTCAGACTCGGTATTTTCTTTTCAGAGCTGCAAATCTTGACTTCTCGTCGCTTCGTGGTCAGATTCAAGACATGGAACAACTTCGTGGGGAATTGGACGAGATGAAAGAACAGATGGGATTCGTGGTACTAGACATGCAGGATTTGGTCCGTTGACAAGAACTCCTGAAAGAAGAGAACACTCAGTTGAAGACTCAATTGAATTTGATTATGGAAATTTTGGGGACAATGTTGAAGAAAGAAGATGTTTCTATGCCTGCCACAATAGGAGTTACCATTCCTCCCCGTAACCTGAGGACTCTTGTAGGTCAGGGAGTATCTCCTCCGCAACCGTGCATTCCAGGATCCTCCCATCCGCAACAAGTTGTCACTTCCCGAGAGGACCCAAAAGGCAAAGTCCGTCAGCAGAGGCCAAAACAGCCTGAACGAAAATTTGATCCTATTCCAATGTTGTATGCACAATTTCTTCCTCCCCTGCTAGAATTACATTTGGTTAAACTCCGAATTTTCACTACACATGAAAAACGCCCTTATGGCTTTGACGATAATGCTAGGTGCGATTTTCATTCTGGGACACCTGGTCATGATACTGAAGATTGCGTAGCTTTTAAGCATCAAGTCCAGGACTTGCTTGATGCAGGGACAATTCTCTTCACTCCCGAAGGTCTAAGTGTGCAAATAAATCTTATGCCAACCACTACAAAGAATAGGGCTACGCCTTCTCCTCTTCAAAGTTCTATCTCACGATCGGAGTCACGTCATCCACAACCTATAATCGCAGAAAGTTCTCACCAGCAGTCGTTTGTAAGTTGTGGAAATCGGTTGGTTAATCAAAACCAGAATGTTCCTCGTGTTCACTTGGCTCAGTGTGCTACTCGGAAACAAACCTATCAACAAAGACATATGCAACAAGGTAAGCAAAAGGATAAGAAGCCTAAGAGGGTGTTCGACATTGTTCCTTTGACTTATGGCCAGCTGTTCTCTCAGTTACTCAAGCTTTCCTTGGTGGAACCCAAGCCACTGAAGCATGTCATTCCTCCTTGTTCTATGGATTCCAATCCTAATGCGCAGTGTGATTACCATGCTGGGGCACTAGGTCATTCCATTGAAGACTGTTGGGCTTTCAAAGAAAATGTGCAAGACCTGCTTGATGCAAAGGCTATCAATTTCGGGCCAGTCAGTTAAATTTGAGGTCTCCTTCGACTCAGTAAATGTCAAGATTACCAGATCATCATCTGAAGCAACAAGTCCATACCGAGACTGGTCTCCTCAACGTAGTAATTTCTAGTTTCATTTTCAATTCTCATTTGTAATCTTTCTTGCTTTGGTTCAGTACTTCCTTGTATGCAAAACTTGTTGATTCTTGAATATTAATCATAATGCATTGAATATGTTTGTCTTGAATTAATCCATCCGTATTCACTCATTAATGTTTTTTTTCTTTACTTTTTGATACTTAACTCTTGTTAAGTAAAAAAAAATATCTGAAGGGAGGATGATGAGTAATATACCAAAAATTTCAAACGGTGTGCTTTTGAGTAGGACCCTGCTGACGATGTACAGGCTTTGTTTCAATTCCCAAACACCGGAGATATAAGGGAGATAGACCCTCGTCAACCCCTTTGAGCCTTGAAGTAGGAGTTTCTTTTCTTTTCAGAAAAACCCTCACATTTAACCCGGGGCAGGGTAGATTTCAGTTAATCTAATTGGGCATTCAAAACTCATTAAAGGTGCACATCAAAGGATACAACAAAGGTTATCCTTCAGAAGGTTGAGAAAGAACAAAACCACAGTGGTTAAACTCTTATATATCAGCAGTGTGCATCAATGATAATGATATCCTAATAGATATCTCTCGTACATCGAAAAGTCAAAAGGTGACGATACCATAATGGCTATTTCCCGTCAACCAAACAGCAAGGCAGTCACACCTTTTTCAACAAATCAAATAATGACTCAAAATTACACGACTGGTTCAAACTAAAAGAAATAGTAAAAGAAAGAGACAAAAAGCCTTGCTAAGTCAAAACTTGAAAAACAAGTCGCTTAGGCAAAAGTCAGGGTATCCCGCTGGACTTCAAAATCAAATTCAAGAGGAATTTGTCCAGGCAAAAATTAGGGAATACAAAAAGAAAGCGAAAAGCGCGAAAAGAGAAAAAGGGGATTACCAAATAAAGATTCTCCACAAAAAATAAAGTCGTGTGATCAAAATACCAATAATGAAAGGGTGAGTGAATGCCATATCCTTCTCAACCATGGTAAACTCTTTTGAGGGATGAGTGCTCGTATTAGTTTAACTGAATTTAGGATTGGAGAACATCATGAAGGGGGTGGGCACCAAATAATTTTGAGCCTTAAATCCGTTTTTTTTTAAAACCATGAACCAGGCCACGTTACAACCCTGAAAAGTCCTAACTGAAGCAAGGGTTAATTCGAAAGCACACTGTAATAAGAAATACGGTAATCTGACTCCTAGGGAGGCTTGCAAAAACTTTTGAGCTGGTATCACTCTATCTTTTTACTATCTTTTGTACAAATTTTTGATGTTTCAAAATATTTTTTAATATAAATCTTTTAACTTCAAGACAAACATGAGCTTTGCATTACAATTATCATTCTTATAATAAACATTCTTTGCATATGAGCAAGTGCTTAAATATCGAGTAAGTTTGCATAATGAGCATCAGATGAGAATTTAATTATCTCAAAGGACAAATTGCTTCAGGACACCATTTAAAGGTAAATCATTTATGGGAATGGTCTTAACCTGGGGCAAATCTTCTATCGACTCCGTCGAGTAAAAGAATACCGGTTTGAGAAATGATCTGAAGTAGATTGTAAAAGTTGGTCGCCCAAAGTTTCTGGTAAGCAGTGGTGCATTACTTTCAGTTGGTCCCAAGGGACATATCTCTTCAAGTATCTGATTAGAGATTGAAGCAGTTCAAGTCGAGGAGTATGGTTGTGAGGTAACCTATATTCAAGAGCCAACCGCTCTAAGGTTATGTTGCCTTCGAAAATACTCAAATTTCTCATCCACCTGTGAGCATGAGGTAAAAGAAAAAGGTTTGTCGAGATTCTGTTAAGCAAGGGGCAGGTGTGTAGAATATTCCGTCGAGTAGGTATTCAGCCAATCTGAGGCATTCAAGTCGGGATTTCATCCCTCAAAGGACAGTCAAATTGGGGCAGTTACGTCGAGATTTGACAAATCTCTCTAAGAATGCATTGATCAGAGGAGAGTCTTCCCAGAATTTGAAGGTGTATGAGCACTCGCTCAAACATAGTTGGAATCCTCTCCAATTTCGGTTATATGAACATCATGTTCCAAAGTTCATAACACTGGGGCAGGGTTGATCAGATCACATTCATGTATAGGCTAAACGACCTATGAATTTGAAAATCATGCCGAGAAGTCCAGATTGTAATCTTCAACTTATCATAGACTTAAGTCCATTTACTGACATCCTTTGTCCTAAGTCAAGGTTATTACCCCCAGTTAAAGTTTTGATTATTATCCACAGTAGGACATGAGTAGTAACGCAAAGATTATTTGGGTTTGTTTACTCGAACAAGACTCGATGGGGATATTGCTTCCTAAGGGGACGCCTCCTCCCAGTAAAAGATCTGTTGCTACTTGACATAGACCTATCTACCAGGGGGTTTCTTTTCTAAGATATTTTCTCCCCAATGAAGTATCCTCGTTTTCTCTGCAGGAGGAGAATGTTCTTTCTCCCCGGAAATATAGAAGTTGTTTAAAGTCTAGTTGACCCCTTTTTCTTTGGACTGCAATTTATTTTTGCAGCATCTCCTCTAAAGTCCAGTTTTTAGTGGCATTCCTCCTCGGAGTCGAAATGTTGAAGTAGCAATCTTGCATCGCAGTTTTTACCCAGTGATTGATCGTTCAAGTTATATATTCTTCAGTAAGGTTTTCCATTCCAAACAGGGGCACGTCACCCCAATTTCTGTTTTGCAAATACTTGTTGGTCTTGCATAACAAGAAGCATACCAGCAAGTGAATCAAGAAAGGTCTGCATGTGACCAACATGAGGATTTCTGTAGAATGGGATTCAATCTCCCGAGTAAATGCTCACTTCTTCTCAAGACATAATCATGTATCCCCAATAAGGGCGTACTCTCTCCCAGACATAAATCCTTATCTCCATTAAAAGTATGTCCGTGCGTAATCCCCACTGAAGTCAGTACTCTCAATGAGAGTTTGTTTAAGAGTTTGTCCCTCCCATAAGGCTTAGCTCTGAATAAATGCATTTCAACAAGTTTTGTATAAACTTCTTCATCAGCATAGTCTGCTCAGCTTCGATAAATCCTGGAAAGACCATTTCGTTGGATTGTAGACCTTTGTTATATCCTCTCGAAGTCAGTACCATATATCTCCGTGGTAGGTATTTATCTCCCTAGGGAGGTTGCTGTTCATCGTCTCTCTGAAGTTCGTATCTTTTCTCCCTAGGGAAGTTTTGCCCAAGTCAGGTTTTCTTGAAGAGATGTTTGATTAACATGTTTGTTATGCCCAGCAGAGCAGGTCTCCTTATTTTTATTTTTTATTTTTTTTTCTCTGGGGCAGAGTACATGGACAAATGCCGTTTAAAATTCTTTCATCCCAGTGATGGGATATGGATGAAATATTTCCTCGGAAGAGTTCCAAACCTCAAGCTTATGGTTCAAAGATGACCTTCTCTTCCTCAAGTGAAGATTGTTACCCTCGACAGTAGTATCCTCTATGTGGCCTGGGTAGAATTTTTTTATTGAAAGAAAAAAAAAATTTGCGATTCCCCAATCAAAGTCACTTATATCGAAGACTTACATCGGAAGGTCCCAATTCCCAGCAAGATTCTCTTTATCCTTGGAAAGAGATGTTGGATTTTTCCCTAAGAAGTTGGGAGTTGGATCAGAGTTCGAAAATTTCCCTGAACTGCAATTTATTTTTGCAGTATTTTCCCCAGTGAGGCGAGTTTTCATTCCCTAGTGGAGCTTGCTTTCTAGAACAAGCGTCATCTTCTCCCCAGTATGGTGCACATGGAAGCACCAATTATAACTCCTTCATCCCGGAATATGAAAGATTTTGTTGAGATGTCAGCGGTGGAGTTTCTGTCCTAGGATGTTTGGTTCTTCCCCAAATGAAGATTTTTATCCCCCGGCGTTGTTATCCCCAGTGTGGTCTGAGTAGAATTCTATTTATTTAAGAATTTCTATACTCCCCAGTAGAAGCTATCTTCGTAAAGAAGTTCTGCGCAAGAGAAAGCTTCCGTCCCCAGCGAAGCTCTCCCTGTTCTAACAGAAGATAAAGTATCTATCCCCCAGGAATTTGGAAGTTTGATCAGAATTCAAGATTTTCTCTCAAACTGCAACTTATTTTTCGCAGTATTACTACCCATCTTCAATGTTATCAATCATTCGAGGTTGATGGTTTCGAATCTCGATTTCCTACTGAAGTTCATATTGCATGTTCTCTACAGAAGATTAGATGTGCAAGAATAATCATTTGAAAGTTCATTGTCTTCCCAACATCCGATTATTTACGTGGTCTCCCCAGTGCATTACTAAACATGCATCATTACATTGCATCATTACATCGCATCTACTAAAATGCATATCATTTCCATTGCATGGAACATTACGCTATAAAAAATTCAAACATGCATAAGTATAAGCCAATTATGTCCACTTGTGGTAACCAGATTGTTATGCGCTCAGATTTGATTTATCTCCACAACAAGCCTAAGGGTGACTCTATTATGTTTCCCCAGCGGGGTTTGTTTTGATTCACCATCAGTCGGGTCTTCGGTATTCCTCCATCTCCCCAGTAGGTTTGTGGTTTGCGCTTGCCTTTGCAAGCCTTTGGTTATTTTACCCGTGTTCGCTTTGCCGTTAGAGTGCGAGTAAGAGTCGGCGTATAGCCTTTCTTATTTCTCAAGTATTTGAGTGTCCATACTTGGTGTGTGGTAATTCAGATGATTGCCACTCTTGAAGAATTATACCCCGCCTTTGGCCTGAGGGATTTTCTAGTTCTTGCGTATTTGCAACCTATCGAAAGCCTAACATGTTTTTCTTCGTTAGAGTCTGCTTGGACCAGTCCCTTTCTCTTGTAGAGTACACATTCGATTGGTGCTCTTTGAAGGTCCTGCTTAGTCGGTTCCTTGTTTTGGTTTATCCATGTTAGTCGGGTCCTCCCTTTGTTAGCCTAGCTAACTTTTTATGATTAAGAGTCTTTCAATGTCTCTTCAAAGTCCAGTTGTCTGGCGCCCTTGTTTAGGCGAATGTGTCCTTTTTTTGGGGCTTTCTTCGGTTAGCCTCGTTCCTGTGTTCGCTAGTAATTCTAAACATTTGTTTCTTGATGATCAACTTCGCTCTTGTGTATCTAACTCTGACCAGACATGCATACCTGTATCTTTCAAAACCCCGCTTCGGCTGGTATCTTTTGTCAAAATCCCGCTCTGGATGGTGTCATTTCTTTTAAATCCATCTTCGATTGACATCATTTGTCCGGAGTCCTATTCGTTCGGTCTCCTTCCTCAGTAAGTCCGCCTTCGATTGGTGTTTCTTTGCAAGAGCTTTATTCGGTCTGTCTCTTTCGTACGTATCCGATACCAACCACGGATATGTATTTTCGATACCTGTTTCATATGTCTGCTACCAACCTCAGACATATGTTCTTGTATCTTTGACGTCTCTTTCATACGTATCCGATACCGACCACGGATATGTATCTTTGATATCTCTTTTGTGCGTATCCGATACCGACCATGGATATGTATCTTTGACATCTCTTTTGTGCGTATCCGATACCGACCACGGATATGTATCTTTGATATCTCTTTTGTGCGTATCCGATACCGACCACGGATATGTATCTTTGATGTCTCTTTTGTGCGTATCCGATACCGACCACGGATGTGTATCTTTGATGTCTCTTTTGTGCGTATCCGATACCGACCACGGATATGTATCTTTGATATCTCTTTTGTGCGTATCCGATACCGACCACGGATATGTATCTTTGATATCTCTTTTGTGCGTATCCGATACCGACCACAGATATGTATCTTTGATATCTCTTTTGTGCGTATCCGATACCGACCACGGATATGTATCTTTGATATCTCTTTTGTGCGTATCCGATACCGACCACGGATATGTATCTTTGATATCTCTTTTGTGCGTATCCGATACCGACCACGGATATGTATCTTTGATATCTCTTTTAAGCGTATCCGATACCGACCACGGATATGTATCTTTGATATCTCTTTTGTGCGTATCTGATACCGACCACGGATATGTATCTTTGATATCTCTTTTGTGCGTATTCGATACCGACCACGGATGTGTATCTTTGATGTCTCTTTTGTGCGTATCCGATACCGACCATGAATATGTATCTTTGATATCTCTTTTGTGTGTATCCGATACCGACCACGGATATGTATCTT
This sequence comes from Vicia faba, assembly GCA_948472305.1. Taxonomy (NCBI): domain Eukaryota; kingdom Viridiplantae; phylum Streptophyta; class Magnoliopsida; order Fabales; family Fabaceae; genus Vicia; species Vicia faba. Next base: position 1,315,146,527 of record OX451740.1, on the reverse strand, counting down.
TGATATCTCTTTTGTGCGTATCCGATACCGACCACTGATATGTATCTTTTCTATATCTTTTGTGCGTATCCGATACCGACCACGGATATGTATCTGTTCTATCTCTTTCTTACGTGTCCGATACCGACCACGGATATGTATTTTTGATGTCTCTTTCTTGTATATCCGCTACCAACCCCGGATATGTGTCTCTTATATTTTTTTATGTCTACTTCAGGCTTCAGGCGTATATCTTTTGATACCTTTCTTACAGGTGTTTGTTACTAAATCCCAACAGATGTTCCTTGATAACCAAGTTATTCTGCTGTGTATCAAACTCTGGTTAAACATACATCTAACCCCGATAACCCATGTAATCCAAAAAGCAAAATAATATAATAAAAATATATTCCGAAAAAGAAAAATAATAATACCTAACTGACTCCGGAGCGCAAATTTTTGGGTTCTTTTAAGTATTTAATCTTCTTCCACCTTGAAAGTTCGAAAGGATGGCGCCAATCTCACCTTCAGGTTGAAAACGATTAAATAGGGGCAGGTGTTGCACCCCAAAATTTGCCCTCCAAATTTCCTTTATTTTTGGCTTAGACTTTTGCATTCATCTGCATCTTTTTCATTAGGTCACTAACGTGGCATACATTTCATTCAATACAGCTCTGAGGTTCAAAGTTCAGTGGTTGTGCGATACTAGGGTTTCATAGTGGTTAAGGCGCTCATATCCAATAAAGGACTTCTTCTCCCTCAAGTAGCAAGGCTATTATCTTCTGATAAACAACCGATTGTAGGTCATTCTGGTCAAGAACTCTAGGACGTGACCTAGCATATGTGGGCTTCGAATCATGACGTCCTTTCCTATAAGTATGCTTGTCACTTGATTAGGATTAATGACTGTGACATGACAATCATCTACTCCTCAGTTAATCAAATTAGGTTTTGTTGAATCACGGTTCAGAGATGTTTTATCCGGATATTTCTCTGTGCGTCTGAACGAGGAATCAAGATTGTGAGGGTTTCACATCAAGGGAACTCTTCTGTGATTCAGACTTTATCATCCATCTGTAAGATGTTCCTTGTGACACTAATCTCAAGTTGAAACAACCGATCTCTAAGGGCTGAGGATTGAATTATGAAGCGTGGTTCATGACCTAAGATATGAATTCATAGATTTCTCCTTAACCAAGGCCATTATTGTCCTCATCATTGTCATTTGTTATCTGCGATGTGAGTAGGTTTGGATTGAAGTAGGTTTCCCATAGAAGAATTCATGCAAGGTAATTCAAGGTTCAAGGCATTCAAGGCAGGGTTTGTTCAACATGGCATACCTGGTTGATGGGCTTACAAGCTCTTATGAGACCTTGAGATGCATAATCATGGGTCAATTTCAAAGATACGAGGATAAGATCTGTTGACTTCGGTTAAAGTAAGCTTTGAACAATTAACTTTGGGGCCAAGGTCTCCCTTGAATTTTCATCTAATATGTGTTGGGAATTCGAGTTGCATTTGAAGAATGGTATGGTAAAGGAAAAGAAATATTGGTTCAAAAAAGAAAAAATTCATTAAAAATCAGGGTTTCTATTCATTGATAAAATTTCAAGATTGAAGTTAGGAGTTCATTGAGAATGCAAGTGTGATTTGGATTTGAAGTTTGATTTGAGTTCAAGATTTTGATTGGATTAAAGTTGGCAAAGAGTCTTAAGCATTGTTCATATGGCTCTCTTGGAAGGTAAAGTACAGACTGCGAGGTTTTGTTTCAAGTCAGAGTTCATACGCATTACAAAGATGTTCATCGTTATTCCGGATTCAAGTTGACATGTGTCCAAAGTTTATTCGAACCCTTTCATTCATGATTCAAGAAAATACTATCCAATTCCATTCAATTTCATTCAAGTGTAACAATACCACAAGAAAATTTGATGCTTTCATGTCTTCAAGCATTTTTTCAAGACTTTGTCATTTAAACTCCGTCCAAAAAAAAAATCCATCACCCGACATTTCAAGCTCAAAGTCATTAATAATTCACACTATAAATTTCAAAGTTCATCCAAACCAAACATTCATTATAAAATCATTACAATCCCATTACACCAATATTCTACAAAGAAAAAAAACTGTTACAAAATACACTTGAACAAAATTCTTTAGTCCTAAAGGTGCTAAAATTCCATGAGTAAACTTCTAATTCCATGCCATGTCAAAGTTCTTCATCTTCAGTTCATGACCTGCACATTCATACAAAAAAAATCCAAGTCCATACAAGCAATCATACCAAAATACCCCCATTCCCACCGCTACCCTCATTTCACACAGTATCACAAAAAAAGCTGTCTTCCTCCTTCATTCACCACCATGGATGCCACGCTCTCCGTTCTCAAGGATTACTTCGGGTTTATGAGTTTTCGACCTTATCAGCAAGAGGTTATTGAGAAAATTATTGAGAAAATGGATCGCTTGGTAGTTATGGCGACTGGTAGTGGCAAGTCATTGTGTTATCAAGTGCCTCTGTTGGTTGTGAAAAAGACTGGGATAGTTGTAAGCCCTTTAATATCATTGATGCAAGATCAGGTTATGGCTTTGAAACAGCGAGGTATCAAAGCTGAATATCTTTCGAGTGCTCATAAGGATTATACTATTCAGGGTAAAGCTGAGCGTGGTCAATTTGACATTCTGTTTATGACTCCTGAGAAGGCATGCACAATTCCTACTAGTTTCTAGTCCAACTTGCTAAAGGAAGGAATTAGTCTTTTTGCTGTTGATGAAGCACATTGTATATCAGAATGGGGGCATGACTTTAGGGTAGAATACAAGCAGTTAGACAAGTTACGTGGTGTTCTGTTAGATGTTCCTTATGCTGGTCTAACTGCAACGGCTACTGAAAAGGTTCGGTTTGACATCACCAATTCCTTGAAGATGAATAATCCTTACATTGTTGTTGGTTCATTTGATCGCCCAAATCTTTTCTATGGTGTCAAGCAATTTAACCGAGGACAATATTTTATTGACGAGCTTGTTGAAGAAATTCCAAAAGAAGTTGCTAATGGTTCAACTATTATTTACTGCACAACAATCAAAGATGTAGAACAGATATATAAGTCAGTAATGAACGTCGGTATAAATGCTGGAATGTACCATGGCCAAATGGATGGAAAATCACGAGAGGAGTCTCACAGATTATTTGTTAGAGATGAAAAGCAAGTCATGGTGGCCACAATTGCCTTTGGCATGGGCATAGATAAACCTAATATAAGAAAAGTGATTCATTATGGCTGCCCTAAAAATCTAGAGTCCTACTACCAGGAAAGTGGGAGATGTGGTAGAGATGGTATAGCTTCTGCTTGTTGGCTTTACTACACAAGAAGTGACTTTTCAAAGGGTGATTATTATGCTGCAGATTTAAAATCGGAAAACCAAAAAAAAACTGTTACGGAGTCATTGCTTGAAGCTCAACGCTATTGTTTGACGGCAACTTGCAGAAGAAAGTTCTTGCTAGAACACTTTGGAGAAAAATTTGCAGCTGATCGATGTGGAAACTGTGATAACTGCACGGTCTTGAGGCAACATCGTGACATGTCAAAAGAAGCCTTTCTTCTACTGGCTTGCATTCATTCATGCAAGGGAAGATGGGGCCTTAATATGTCGATTGACATCCTGCGCGGTTCTCGAGCAAAGAAAATAATGGAAGCTCAATATGACAAGCTTCCACTTCATGGACTTGGGAAAGCATACCAAGCAAATTGGTGGAAAGCACTTGGACATCAATTGATTTCTCTAGGTTATTTGAAGGAGTTTGTGACTGATGTGTACAGAAATGTAAGTGTCAGTTCAAAAGGAGAGCAATTTTTGGCCTCATGTAGACCAGACTATCAACCTCCTTTGGTTTTGCCATTGGTTGGTGAGCTCGCAGAAGAGGAAACTAGAAGCGCAGAAGAATTCAAAATTTTGGCCGCTTCAGAATCTGAAGGCTGAAGGACAGCTCTACCAAATGCTTTTAGAAGAAAGATTAAATCTTGCAAGGAGTGTTGGAACAGCTCCATATGCTTTATGCGGTGATCAAACAATCTCAAGATGAATGTCTCCAACGCCAGACTGTACCGGTTTCCCACCAACATTCTCAAACAAATGAAGTTCAGAAGTCTGAAAAAGATCCTGTCTTTAACCATGAGGTAATCAAAACAAATAATCCCAACTGTGAATCACAGTATGCAAAATTGCAGCAGATGAGTAATCCACAGGCCACAGTAAATGAACAACCTAGTAGCCAAATCAATCGTAGTAAGCAGGTGCCATTTGGCTTATTGCTCCCTATCTTGATTCCCCAACTTGCCAAATATAGAGCAATGCAACTTACAACATTATTTAACAAATTGAAGAAAGATGAAATACCCAAAGATCATTTTGTACGGCTTATGAAAGGGATTGTGGGGGATCAGATGCTTAGAATAGCATTGACGAAAGTGCAACAACAAACAAAAGCCAACGCAGGTTCTTCTGGACAGCAGCACCCTGTAAGGATGCCAACGGTTACTTCCAGTGGAACAAAATTTAATGATCCCCATGCATTAGCACAACTGCATCAGAGAAGTATGAATCCTGATGCAGACCATTCTCATAATACTTCTTCAGCTATCCAAGTGAAGAGTGAACCGACCTATTCAACTGTGGACATTGGTGCTAAAAAGTCTCTGGAACATGATGTTCGAGTTGTGCAACCAAATCAATTACCATCATCAGGTTCTAATGCCGTCAGTCAAGAAACTGAAAGATCCTCAGTTCATATACAAGGCCTTAATAAGCAGCAATAGCAGCATATACATTTCCCATCGACATATGGAAGCAGTGGTGGTAACTATAACCATTTTTCCGGGACAACTACTGGTTCGTCATCTCTTAGACCACAACCTCATCCTCATGATTCACACATAAGGCAAATTCCTCATCAGAATATTGGTTTAAATCACTTGGGTGTAGAACGACAAAGTTCTTTCACTGATCCTAAGAGAATGCCAGGTGGATCTGTGTCGACTGGTGTAAACAATACAGCACCACAACAAACTTCAACTTCTTGGCAACCTTCAGCAGAACAAAATTCTGGCTTGTTTTCATCTGTTTCATATGTAAAAAAGGAACCTAACGACCTTTCTATTGAGCAGCAACATAGGAATCATTTATCTAAATTGCATGGGTTGCCTTCTGTTAATTCTGGTCAAACTGAACAGGGTAGTGGTGTCAATCAAGGCACCGTAAAGGATGAGTTTTCAAGAGGTTCTTTAGCACTCACTAGCATGTCACATACAACATCTGCTAGCTTTCCCACATCAAGCTCTGCATCTCAACTAGATCCAACCATCCAAACCCAGTTTGATAACCCGAATGATTCAAATATGGAAGAGATGCCCATTGTACTGACAAGGTTAAGTTTAAAACTGGGCTGCACACTAATACAAACGCTAGCAATCAACACAAGACTAAGCTTGGTGGGAAGGCTGAAACTTCAAAAAGGCAATTTATCTAATCAGAATAAAGAGGCGGTACAAGTTGAATTAAATGACAAATGGTATCTTAATATGCCATTTTTGGATGTTCCTTTGTTAAGGCTGCTGAAGGAATTGTTTGTAGGACAGAAGCTTGAAGAATGGGAAACAGAAGATTAATTAACAACTCTCTAACTACCTCCAAACAGAATTCCCAACTAGCATAACCACCTTGTAACCAACTCTCAATCTCACCCTTCAATCCCTAACAAACTCTATCCAAATCAATGGTTCAGATTGATTCCCACATAACCATTTCCTCCCTCAATTACCTATATAATCCAAACTCCCTCCAAGTTTGAGGTGACGACGATACTTTCTCTTTTCCAGTTTCAAACTTCATCCTCTCTCCACTATTTTTTTTTCTATCCTCTTCCATCAACACGCTTCATTTTTCACCCAGAACTCAAAAAGTTTTCGGAATTCTCTCTCTTTCTTCTCTAACCAATACTCTTCACCCTTCAAGCCACTCTTCATTTTTACTTACTTCTGAAACCCTGCTTCATCTTCATCAAATCATCTCTCTATAAACTCAAATCACACTCCTACGATCTCACTCAAACACAACTCACAACGACAACCGCAACAACACCAACATACAAATCATTAACAAAATCGTGCAAACGCATAGCACAACAATTTTCACAAAAGAAATAGAAGAAAAAGAAGAAGAAGTCGTGCAAAGAAGTTAAGAGATATTGTACCTGAAACTTCTTCATATTTTTCATTGTCGGCATCACCCTCGAAGAGACACCGGGTGCCTTCTCCGGTTGGTAAGCCTTCTTCAATCTTTCATTCTACATTTTATGCTCTTTGTCAAAGAATGAAACTTGAATTTTAGTCCGCGAAGAGGTTGATGGAAGAGAGACGTGTGAACCGAGGCGGATCAAAAACGAACAATGAAGAGAGGAGCAGAGCTTTGAGATATGAGTGAATTGTGAAACCAAAGTAGAAAGAATGAGTCGGAGGTGTGATTCGGCACCATTGAGGGAAGAGGAAGAGGACTTTGTTTCTCTTGAAGTCTAACCGTCACACGATTTGGGAATCCTGGGGACAAAATCACGCCATTCATTTGTTTGTTGTGTTTTTCTAATTCCTTTTATTGATAACAGTGGAGATGCACGAAGCTGAATAAAAGGTGGATGGATCTTGGTATGATCTTAGTGGACCGAGGTATACACCATTCAGGTCCATGGCCATTATTTTCGGGAGTTGTTTTTTGGTGAGGTATAAAATATTGGGTTGGGCCTGCGAGTCAATGTTACTACAATACACACCATGCTTCAGACTCACACACCCATGTGTAGAGTTTTTTCTAGCTTTTCTTTAGCCTTTTCTTTTCATAGTCGTTAGATAACAATTTTGTTAATAAAAATATTGATATAATAAAAACCTAAAAAATGTTAGATTGTAAGAGATATTTTTAGAAATTAATTCTTGATTATCCGATTACTCGAGACTCGTGATTCACTTTTGTTTTTTGGAGATTTGAGTCTTATGCATGCTTATTGTGTGATATGTGGATACCCTTGAAATTTCGAGTGTGATTTATTTTCACATCGATGATGCTTCAACACTTATTCCGAGCATTGGATTTCTAATTCTTTTCTTTGTTGATGCTAGCAGCTCGTGAGATCATCAAGTTTCTTTGCTTTTTTACTTTGCTCCACGAGCTAGTACTCGTTTGGTATATTTTATTTCCACTCTCACCCCGAATTTATCACTTCCCATAGATTGCATGGTATGATGACTTTAGGTTTAGAAATAGGTTAGTCTCCCTGTGACTTTTCTTTTTTTCTTTTCGCATATGCAGTTAAAACAAAAAACTTCTTTTTCTCGTAAACTTCAAAAATACAAAAAAAATTTACTGACGAGAATCATATCTTCGTTAAGTATGTGAGACGATAAGCGGGTCTCTTCTCGACCTTATTGATCTCTTATTCTAAGCTTTGGTATGATTCAAGTCTCAAAGACTCATTTCATGAATAAATAGAGAAATGGCTAAAATCTCTCTCTTGAGGTTAACTAGTTATTATCTACAAGCAAAAACACCAACAAACATAAAAATCTTTTTGCCCTCGGGCCTTTCTTTCAAATCCTTTTCAAAAGAGCGTATTAATTCACTTCTGTGCTGACGCGTAAATCTCCAAAGGTCGAGTTGCGGCAGAAGGCGAGATTAATATTGTTCGTTAAAGAAAATACAAACAAACAAAAACACATAAGCCGAACTAAGGCTGCTCTGATTCCTTAAAACGGATACGTAGGCATTGGGGTAGGGCCCAGGCGAGCACAATTTTATTTTCCCTACATTCTTTTCTCCTTTTCTTTTGCATGCACTTTCCCTTTAGCAATAATAGACAGTAAGCATAGATTAAACACACCCATAAGATAGATAACAAGAGTGGATACCATAAAGTACTACGGGCGTGTGGGGTGCTAATACCTTCCCCTCTCGTAACAGACTCCCTTACCCTTATCTCTTGGTTGTTCGACCTTGATTTCATCCTTCTCGGGTTTACTCGATGTTTACCTTTCCCTTCATATGGGATAAAAGACGTTCGATGGCGACTTCATTGTTTTGATGATTTTCAGCCGGTTGTTTCAGAGTGGAATCTCCGAAGACACTTAGAAACTTAATCCTTAGGTCAATTGCTGCTCGAAGACCCATGATGCACGCCTCATACTCCGCCATGTTGTTGGTGCAGTTGAAATATAGTCGGGCGGTGAACGGAGTATGAGAGCCTTTAGGAGATATGATTATGGTGCCAATGCCATTACCCAAAGAATTTGAAGCTCCATCAAAGTTCATAGACCATCGGGATCCTTCCTCAGGTCCTTCATCCGGTCCAGGTGTCTCACAATCAGTTACCAACATGATATTCTTGTCCGGGAATTCAAAGTTCATAGACTGGTAATCATCCACTGCCTGATGTGCCAAATGGTCTGCCAACACACTTCCCTTGATTGCCTTTTGGGTCGTGTACTGGATGTGATACTCAGTCAAGATCATCTGCCATCTTGCTATTCTTCCGGAAAAAGCGGGCTTCTCGAAGATATACTTGATTGGATCCATCCTTGATATCAACAGAGTAGTGTGAGTCAACATATACTGTCTCAGCCGGCGAACAGCCCATGCCAAAGTGCAACAAGTTTTCTCGAGCAGTGAGTATCGGGTCTCACAGTCGGTAAACTTTTTGCTAAGGTAATAAATAGCATGCTCTTTTCGGCCAGACTCGTCATGTTGACCCAGCACACACCCCATTGAGTTGTCGAGTACTGTCAAGTATAAGATCAAAAGCCTCCCTTCAACCGGTGGCATCAGAATGGGTGGCTCCTGGAGATACTCTTTGATCCTTTCGAAAGCGGCCTGGCATTCATCATTCCAACGTACCACTTGATCTTTCTTCAGTAGCTTGAAGATTGGCTCACAAGTAGCAGTTAGGTGCAAGATGAATCGGGCAATGTAGTTCAGTCGTCCCAGAAAGCCTCTGACTTCTTTCTCTGTTCTGGGAGCTGGCATTTCCTGTTTAGCTTTCACTTTTGTAGGATCCACTTGAATACCCTTATTGCTCACGACGAAACCCAGTAGTTTGCCAGATCTCACCCCAAAGGTGCACTTGTTCGGGTTTAACCTCAGTTTGTACAACTTCAGCCTGTCAAACAGCTTCTGCATATGGTCAAAGTGTTCTTCCACAGTTTGGGACCTTGCAATCATATCATCGACGTATACCTCAATCTTATGATGGATCATGTCATGAAACAAAGCAACCATGGCACGCTGGTACGTTTCCCCGGCATTTTTCAATCCAAAAGGAATGCCCTTTTAGCAAAAGGTACCCCACTGAGTAACAAAGGTCGTCTTCTCCATGTCTTCGGGAGCCATTTTTATCTAATTATAACCGGAGAAACCATCCATGAAGGAGAATACCTTATGCTGAGCGGTGTTGTCAACCAGAACATCGATATGAGGTAGAGGGAAATCATCCTTGGGGCTTGCCCTGTTCAAATCCCTATAGTCAACACACATTCGAACCTTACCATCCTTCTTTGGCACCAAAACCACGTTGGCCACCCACTGAGGGTAAGAAGTAACTGCTAGAAAACCGGCATCAAACTGTTTCATAACTTCAGCCTTGATCTTCTCAGACATCTCTGGGCGCATTCGGCGGACCTTCTGTTTCACGGGAGGACAGTCTTCCTTGGTAGGCAGGCGGTGAACCACAATATCAGTATCTAAACCAGGCATATCTTCATAAGACCAGGAAAAGATCTCAACGTAGTCACGCAGCATCTGAATTAACCATTGCTTCACACTAGCTTCCAGATTTGCACTGACCTTAACTTTCTTCTCGTCTATCTCAGTACCCAGATTCACTGATTCCACCGGCTCTTCGTGCGGCTGAATAAACCTCTCTTCTTGGAGTAACAGTCTTGCAAGTTCACCAGGCACTTCACAATCATCTTCACCTTCGTCTTCGGCTAAGTTGATCGGATTTTTGAAGTCATAACTGGCGGTAGCAGAGTCGTTACCAGTGAGATCTAGAGTGGATGTGGACCTGTATATGCGAGTGTGTGTAAAATAGCTGTTTTGCAATATATAATAAAGAAAAACAAGGAGAGAAAAATTTGAAATGCAAGAACGTCCAATGCTTTTATTAATGATATATGAAAATGACACACAAAAGCCCTCACAAATGAAGCCACAGTGCCCCGGGTAAGACATTGGGCAATAAAGTTTAAAACATTGTCTGTTACATATTCAAAACAAAAAGTTTCATTACTGGGTAATGACAGAAACGGGCATAGAATCCTTCGATGTCCAGTTGCTTAATCCACCGTCGGCAGTTGGGTAGATCCAGCTGTCAATGTCAAACTCTTCATCATCGTCATCCCTGATAGCATTCACCCCTGCATCTTGTTTAGGCTTCTTTGGTGCTCCGAACTCGATCTCTTTCGCATCGATCAAGTCTTGTACCTTGTTCTTCAAAACCCAGCAATCATCTGTATTATGCCCCGGGCTATCAGAGTGAAAAGCACAACGGGCATTAGGGTTGTACTTCGATGACGTAGTGTTTGGATTCTTCGGGGCTTCCTTTAGAATCACCAGATTGGTCTTCAACAACTGTGGCAAAATCTGAGACAAAGTCATGCTGAGACGGGTAAATTGCCTTCGAGTTCTCTCGTCCTTCTGTTAATTGTTGTGCTGAGGAGCGCCAGCAGGTTTTGAAATAACAACCGCATTAACAGCTTGGCGGTGTTCAGGTCTATTCTGTCTTCTCGAACTGTAGACAGCACTGGACTCTTTCTTAAATGGCTTCTTCTCGGTGCTTGATGAGGCACCCTTTTGTATCTTACCAGCCTTAATAACAGCCTCAATCCTCTCACCGGTGAGAATTAGCTCTGTAAATCCAGACAAAGAGCTTCCAATCAGGTGGTTAAAAAATGGACCAGACAGGGTCCCCAGAAAAATGTCCACAAGCTCCCGATCAGCCAAGGGTGGTTGTACTCTTCCGGCGAGTTCCCTCCACTTTTGAGCATAATCTTTGAATCATTCACCCGTTCCCATTGACATACCCTGGAGTTGGGTATGCCTAGGAGCGAGGTCGGAGTTGTACTAATACTGCCTATAGAATGCAGTAGCAAAATCTTCCCAACTGCGGATACCGGTTCCGTCCAACTGGTATAACCACTCAAGCTGAGTCCCTGAGAGACTGTCTTGAAAGAAATGGATCCATAAGTTCTTATCAGCGGTGTACGGCTGAATCTTCTTCACATGTGACAGGAGGTGTAGCTTCGGACAAGAAACTCCGTCATACTTAGCAAAGGCTGGTGCCTTGAATTTGTGGGGAATCACTACCCCAGATGATAGAACCAGATCACCAAAGTCTAGGCCAGGTACTTTCTGAACTTCCATAGCATTCAACCGGTCTTCCAGTTGCTTGTATCTATCCTCAGCTGGAGGATATTATTCTTCGTCGAAGTCCGTCTCGTTGTCGGAGATCACAGGGCTGGGAGCCCTCCTTTCTTCTTGACTATCTTTCCCTCCAGATGAGGTAGTCAGATCAACTTCATTCTGTAGTCTGTTTCCAAACTTGTGCCCCGTGTTAAACAGGATTGTCCTCTTCTTCTTCTTCTTCTCTTTCAGAATCAGGGTCTTCAGGTCTTGCTGACCCTTAGCTAGATTCATGAACAGCTCTTGAAATTGGGCATTCTGGGCCTGGAGGGCCTTGATGGCTTGCTCAGTTGAAGGTTCAGCAGACATGATGTTGAAATAAACAACGAAGAAGATAAGAGACCTGTAATGGGTACCTGTTATGGAGTGCATGAGATGAAATGCGTATGACATGATTTCAAAGACAATCGAGAGATTCAAATTTGTAAACAAAAGGGAAACACACTTTATTAGATAAACTTTGGAATTCAAATTGTTCAACTGATGCCCTTGAGGCGTTACATGAAAGGAAATACTGAAAAGTAAATAAAAACTGGAAAGGAAATCATCAAAGGTCAATCAACGCTCCCATGGTCTCTTCTTATCAGTGCGGACATAGTCGTTGAGAATCCGCTCGTTCTCCAGCTGCCTAGTCAGCCTCTGGATCTTCTGCTCTTGCTCGTTGAACTTCTCTCGGTAAGAATCCCGTTCTTCCCTCAGTTGCATCCAAGACCTTTTCAGTGTCCCAATGTCAGTGGGCATATAAGGATGGAGGATGGTTGGAAGAACTCCTTCTTCATTAGCAACTTTAAGAGTGACAGGCCGGGCGACTTCATATGGCATACCCAGCTTTTGGGCACGGATGCAGACCCATCTGAGATATGGCTCCATCGGAAGTGAAGTCTTTGGACCCAGCTCATGTGGATCAGATTGGTGAACTCTATCCCAAGCCCTTATGAATCTGCGACGTTGCTCGTCGCTATCCCCTTGAAAATCAAAGATGATACTATGCATTAGCATCTCATAAGGTCCTTCTCTTCTAGCACGTCTGAACTGAAATAGAGCTAAGCACGGGTTGTAAGAAATTCCTCCATGGGTTCCTAACAGTGGAACATTGGGGTACTCCCCACAACGATCAATAACGGCCACCTCGTCCATACCCTTAAGAGTCCAAATGATATCACTGTGAGAAAGAGACATGACCCTATAGGCCCAGCCCATGCCTTCTTTGTTCTTCAGCACAGACTTGGGAAGGTGCGAAATAAACCACCTTGCCAATATCGGAGCACAGCACATCAAGGTTCCCCGCTTTCGGGCAACACGAGCATAGAGCTGATGAAGAATGTCACCCAAGAAAGTGGGTACCGGATTGCGAGAGATGAAGATCTTTATCGCGTTCACATTAACAAAGGAGTCAGAGTTCGGAAACAATACCAAGCCATATATCAAAAGAGCCAGAATATCCTCGAATGCCTTGAAGTCTAGACTATCCCAGAAATAGTTAGCTTTACCAACCAAGAACTTAGTCTGAAAGCCCTTCGCTCCACTTCTAGTCTCCCAACTAGCCATTACCTCCTCTTTGGTCATATGAAGGGCTGCAGCAAATGTCTTCCGGCCTAAGAATCTTCTCCCAACCAGTAAACGGGGTCTACTCCAAAACAGAGATACCGAGCACTCAGATAACTCTTCTAGGGTGGTGTAATACCCCAAATTTGTCCTACCCTTTTACTTTTGTCTGGTTTACACATTCTCGCACTTTCCTCATGTACATAACCTTCATTAGGTCATCTAACACATGCATGCATCTCATTGTTTCCATATTCATGGGATCAAGGTATTTGATCAACACAACAAAGCTATCGTAATTTTTTAACACATGTTTGAGTTGTGGAAGATTTGGTTGTTTTCGGTGAATTTAAAACAGTGCAAATTGGAAACAGTGTTTTTACTGATCAGAGTTTGAAAATTCGCATCTCCAACTTGGAATGGTGTTTTGGGTTGATTCATGAGGATTTGAAACCGTCTCGATGTTCTATTCAATTTTTGTGTCTGGACCAAAAGCTAATTCTCAAAGGAAAGTCTCCGGATACGCGGTTCTTTTGGAAGTTATATGGTGAAAAATACAAAGAAAAAGGTGCTGAAAGTGCAGTTTTTGCACACTAAAAAATTCATAACTCGAAGACCGTTTATCGTTTTGAACCCGTTCCGGTGGCTAAAATTCCGTCTTGATGTCATCTACATTTCGTATCTCACGGACGGAAGCCAGTTCTGAAGGGGTGAAAAACACAAGAAGGGGGGGTTGAATTGAAAAACTGGAAACTTAAAGCAAATGACAAGGTATGTTTATCCTGGTTCGTTTGATCTCAAACTACTCCAGTCCACCCGTCAAGGTGATTTCGCCTCTCTCCAACGAGGTCTTAATTCACTATATTCAACTGAATACAAATCTGCTTTAGCAACTGCTAAAACCTTCTTGATTCAAACCACAATCCGGTTTGTCAAGGCAACACTTTCTTACAAAGGTATAAGCAAATGTGTGTGAATGTTTTCTACAAAAACTATATCACAACTGTGATGTTTACACAAATGAAGCTTAGAATACTAGGTTGCTAAACGCTAATAAAGTATCAGAGTTTGTTGGTTTAGCAAAACTTGTAGAGTGAAGATTATTGTTCAGCTTTGTGCGTGTAGAGAGTTTTTGGAAGCATTAGCCGTGATAATCTTCAAAGCTTGGTTTATATAGCACTTGAGAAGATGAACGTTGAAGCAAATATTCTTGATTCAATGCTATTAACAAGCTTTCCTTTTTGAGCAGATCTTGTCTAGAATGATGCCGTTGGTATTGATTAGCTTTCAATGCACAGTACCGTTGCTTCTTCAATGCACGTTCTGGCTTGGCTCATTCTGATTCTGCTTCGCTGCTGATGAACTAATTTGATTCTGTATCAGAGTGTTTTACGCGCAGTTCTGTTCATCAAGCTTCAGCATGTGCAGGCGTTGATCATCTGATCTTTAACGTTCTGATCCAGCAACTTCTGATGCTGGCGTACAGACTCATATTCTGATGCTGAAAACGTGATCTTGCTTATTTTAATCAGCATATCTGCAAATTAGAACATAGTAATTTTAGGCAGCATATAATTCAATCATGAAATATTTAACTACTATATCTTTTCACTTTGTTATCATCAAAACTTAAATATAGGGTACTAGATTCAAACATTGTTCTAACAATCTCCCCCTTTTTGATGATGACAAAAACTAGATATTTAAAATGAAAAATAACGTGAAAAGTTATCAGATCTATGTATCAGAATAAGAAGTACGGAGAAGTCAGAGTTAAGAGATACTCCCCCTGAGTTTGTTACTTCCCTTTGATATGCGTGTTCTTCAGAGTCAGATCTTTTCTATCTTTGAGCATCAGATTATAAGTCTTTGACTTATCAGAGAGCAGAGCTTCAGAGCTTTTCCTGTCAGAGCTTTGCTTCGAATCAGAGTGTTAGGATGATCAGAGCTTCATATATCAGAACTTCATAGATGATCAGAGCAACATGCGCTTGATCAGAGCTTCTAGTTCTTAGTCTTCATAGTGTTCGGAGCTTCCTTGTGCCTGTAGACTTAATAACAAAACAGAAAAACATTTCAAGTAATAGAGTCAGAATGTTTGAGAGTTTCTGTCTAGTTAGCCGTTATTGATTTTAAATATCATTCTTGTTCTCCCCCTTTTTGTCAGCAATCAAAAAGTGTTAGTGATGTGCTAAAATAGAATTTTCAAAAATTATTTTGAAAAATAAAACGTTTTTAAGAGAGAGAAAAAAATAATGATTGCCATTAACAAGCGTGATTACTTTTGCATTTAATGCTTGCTGATTTTGGGGGATTTGAAAAAGATACTTAAAAACGGTTACCAGACATGTGTCTCAATGCACCCAATCAGCGTTTTGCCTTCTCAGAAACGTGCACGCGTTCTGCTTCAGGGATTTGCTGATGATTGGATGACACTTGTTTGATGTAGTGATCAGCACGTCTGTATTTGAGATTAGACTCTCAGATCTTTAGACTTGCCTCTGATACAATCTGCATGTTCTAACTTTCTGAAAGAAGATTGATCAGAAGTTCACAGTAATATAAATACATTCTGAAAGATAAAAATATGGAATTAAAGCATTTTCATTCTGGGCATACTTTCATGCTGAGATGTTTCAGAATGAAATTAAACCTATCTTCTGAAAGGGGTTTAGTAAAGATATCAGCCCATTGATGGTCTGTATCTATAAATTTCAAGTTTAAAATTCCTTTCTGAATATAGTCCCTAATGAAATGATGTTTTATTTCTATATGCTTAGCTCTAGAATGTAAAATAGGATTCTTACTTAAGCAAATAGCAGAAGTATTATCACAAAGAATAGGAATGTTACTCTCAAAAATCTGAAAGTCTTCAAGCTGACTTTTCATCCAGAGCATCTGTGTGCTACATCCAGCTGCTGCTATGTACTCAGCTTCTGCTGTTGACAGAGCAATAGTTGATTGCCTTTTGCTGGACCACGAGATCAGATTTTCTCCCAGAAACTGGCAGCTTCCAGAAGTACTTTTTCGTTCCACTCTGTCTCCAGCAAAATCAGCGTCGCAGTAGCCTACTAAACTGTAATCACTAGATTTTCTATAAAACAAACCCAGATTAGTAGTACCTTTCAGATACTTGAAAATTCGCTTAACAGCTGTTAAGTGAGATTCTCTAGGATCTGATTGGAATCTAGCACAGATACATACGCTGAATAGAATATCAGGTCTTGAAGCAGTCAGATAAAGGAGAGAACCAATCATACCTCTGTAGACTTTCTGTTCTACGCTTTTGCTTACCTCTTCTCTTTCCAGAATGCACGTGGGATGCATTGGAATCTTTGATGGCTTACATTCTGAGAGGTCAAATTTCTTCAGAAGATCTCTGATGTATTTGCTCTGATGAATGTAAGTTCCCTCTGGAGTTTGATTGATCTGAATTCCTAGAAAGAACTTCAGTTCCCCCATGAGGCTCATCTCAAATTCTGCCTGCATACACTTAGCAAATTTTCTTCCAAGAGAAGGATTAGTAGAACCAAAGATTATATCATCAACATAAATTTGACAGACTAAAATGTCACTCTTAACTGTTTTACAGAATAGAGTGGTGTCCACTTTCCCTCTGGTGAACTCATTTTCAAGCAGAAAGTTGCTTAGCCTTTCATACCAAGCTCTGGGAGCTTGTTTCAGACCATACAGTGACTTTTTCAGTTTGAAAACATGTTCTGGATGTTTTGTATTTTCAAAACCTGGGGGTTGGTGAACATACACTTCTTCTTCTATATAACCATTTAAGAATGCACTTTTGACATCCATCTGATACAGAGTGATGCCTCTATTAACAGCAAATGAGATTAAAAGTCTGATAGATTCTAACCTGGCGACTGGGGCAAAGGTTTCTGTATAGTCTATCCCCTCTTGCTGACTATAACCTTGTGCAACCAGTCGTGCCTTGTTTCTGACGACTTCACCTTGTTCATTAAGCTTATTTCTGAACACCCATCTTGTTCCAATGACGTTGAATCCTTTTGGTCTTGGAACGAGATCCCATACGTCGTTTCTGGTGAATTGATTCAGCTCTTCTTGCATTGCCAGAATCCAGTCATTGTCCAGAAGTGCTTCATCAATAGAAGAAGGTTCAATCAGAGACACAAGTCCCATCAGAGTTTCTTCAGAGTTTCTGAAGCTTGCTCTTGTTCTGATTGGATCTTCCTTTCTTCCTAGGATAGTTTCTTCTGGGTGATCCAAACTGCTTCTGGGTACTCTCTTATGAGGTTGATCAGCAGCAGTTGTAGGAGTTCTAGCATTGCTTCTTTCAGACGTTGAAGGAATGTCTGTGTTGAGAGCTTCTGATGACTTGTCTTCAGAACCTGCAAATTCGATTTCTATACCTGCAAGATTTTCATTCTGCTTTGACTTTTCAGAGTCAAGCTTGTCATCAAAACGAACACTGATTGATTCTTCCACAATCTGTGTTTCTGTATTGTATACTCTGTACCCTCTTGAGCGTTCAGAGTATCCTAACATAATACACTTCTGTGCCTTAGAATCAAACTTGTTCAAATAATTCTTAGTATTTAACATATAGCAAGTACATCCAAATGGATGAAAATACGAAATGTTGGGCTTTCTGTTCTTCCACAATTCATATGGAGTCTTTTCCAGAATAGGTCTTATTGAGATTCTATTCTGAATGTAGCACGCTGTGTTTATTGCCTCTGCCCAGAAGATCTTAGCAACGTTTGTCTCGTTGATCATGGTTCTGGCCATTTCTTGCAATGTTCTGTTCTTTCGTTCTACAACTCCATTTTGTTGGGGAGTTCTAGGACAAGAGAAATCATGCAGAATGCCTTTGTCATTGAAGAATGACTCAAAATCTTTATTTTCAAATTCTCCACCATGATCACTTCTGACTTTAACGATTCTAAGATCTTTTTCATTCTGAACTTGGTTACAGAAGGTAACAAACACAGAGTGTGACTCGTCCTTGTGTCTTAAGAACTTTACCCATGTCCATCTGCTATAGTCATCTACGATTACTAACCCATACTTCTTGCCACTGACAGAAGCAGTTTTAACTGGTCCAAATAAGTCAATGTGCAGAAGTTCTAATGGCTTAGAGGTAGAAACAACATTTTTGGATTTAAAAGAAGGTTTTGCAAATTTGCCTTTCTGACATGCTTCACACAGAGCATCTGAATTGAACTTCAAATTTGGAAGTCCTCTGACCAGATTGAGTTTGTTAATCTGAGATATTCTTCTCATACTAACATGCCCCAATCTTCTGTGCCAGATCCACTGCTCGTTGTTAACAGACAGAAGACATTTTACGTTCTGACTTTTAAGTTCAGAAAGTTTGATTTTGTAAATGTTGTTTTTCCTCTTACCATTAAATAGGATAGTCCCATCTTTCTGACTAACAGCTTTACATGATTTTTGATTAAAGATTATATCATAACCGTTATCACTTAATTGACTTATGGATAACAGGTTATGCATCAATCCATCAACAAGCAGAACATTATTAATAGAGGGAAGATTTCCGTTACCTACAGTTCCAGAGCCAATTATCTTTCCCCTCTGATCGCCTCCAAAGCCAACGTGGCCTCCAGGCTTAAGTTCCAGGCTTTGGAACATATGCCTTCTTCCCGTCATGTGACGTGAGCAGCCAGAGTCCAGGTACCATGACTGGTGTTTCTGACTTGCTGCTAAAGATATCTGCAACATGTATTATTTTATCCTTAGGTACCCAGATCTTCTTGGGTCCTGATTTGTTAGTTTTACCAAAACTCTGATTGAATTTTGGTTTCACAAAGTGATTACTACTAGTATATTTGATGTCATGTGTGTGACCATACACAAAGTGTGAATTTAGAGGAGTGTGTTTAATGGTTAAATCCATGACATTTTTAGGTGTAGGAACCTTACCTAGGTATCCTATTCCTTTCCTGCCGTTTCTGCTAACTCCATAGATCATTGAAGCCATTCTGCTTCTATCTATGCTTTTAGCAAGGAACTTCTGGAAACTATGATCATACTCCTTGATGATCTCATCAGCGTTGCTGGGAGTTTCAGCAATTGGTTCCTTCTGAGAGTTTTGTAAAGAGTTTTCTAATTTTAAAATTTTATCTCTCAGCTCAGAGTTTTCCAATTTGAGACTCTCAGACTTATTAGAGTCAGATTCAAGAGTCCTTTTCAGGTCTCTGAATTTAGCTCTAATCTGCTGATAACGTTCCAGAATTTCATTGAGGCTTTCAGCAAGTTCAGCCTTTGTAAAATTAACAGCGAAGTTAGGGAATACCTCTTCTGTGTCTGATTCTGAGTCTGAGTCAGAGGCTTCACTGTCATCTGGAATGTTAGCCATAAGCGCTATGTTCGCCCTTTCATCATCTGATTCTGAGTCAGCTTCAGACGAGTCAGAGTCATCCCATGTGGCCATGAGACTTTTCTTCTTCTCTCTTCCAAACTTCTTTTTGGGCTTTTCCCTCTGAAGCTTTGGACAGTCACTCTTGTAGTGTCCTTGCTCATTGCACTCGTAGCAGATGATGTCTTTTGTATTTGGCTTCTTGCTACCTGAGGAGCCTTCAGATCTTCTGTATCCAGAGGAGGAATCTGTCCTTCTGTATCTGGAAGAAGACTCGTTCTGATCAGATCTTCTGGGATTCCTGAACTTCCTTTGTCTTTGCTTCCACAGTTGATTTACTCTTCTGGAGAGAAGAGAAAGCTCGTCTTCTTCTGATGAGGATCCATCAGATGTTTCTTCAACTGCCTGCAAAACTTTAGATTCAGATTTTCTGTTAGATTTTAAAGCTATAGGCTTACCTTGCTTCTGAGGCTCGTCAGCTTCCAGCTCTATCTCATGACTTCTGAGGGAGCTTATAAGTTCCTCCAGAGTGATTTTGTTGAGATCTTTCGCCAGCTTCAGAGCAGTAACCATAGGCCTCCACTGCTTGGGTAAACTTCTGATTATCTTCTTGACATGGTCAGCAGTAGAGTATCCCTTGTCCAGAACTTTGAGACCAGCTACCAGAATCTGGAATCTGGAGAACATAGTTTCAATGGATTCAGATTCTTCCATTTTAAACGCCTCATACTTCTGAATAAGCGCCAGAGCCTTTGTTTCCTTGACTTGAACGTTGCCCTCATGCGTCATTCTGAGAGAATCAAAGATGTTCTTAGCTGTGTCTCTGTTAGAGATCTTCTCATACTCAGTATAGGAGATAGCACTGAGGAGGATGGTTCTGGCCTTATGGTGATTCTTGAAATCACGCATTTGTTGATCAGTCATTGATTTTCTATCAATCTTATGACCAGTTGCATTCACAGGGTGCGTGTATCCATCTGTCACCATATCCCACAGATCAGCATCATGTGCTAGAAAGAAGCTTTCAATTCTGTCTTTCCAGTAGTCAAAGTTTTCTCCATCAAAGACTGGAGGTTTGCCGCTGAATCTGTCTCTGTCCTCATTGGTGTCATTGCTGAAATGAGAGTTGTTTCCTGCCATAGTGTTTTTCTGACGCTGGATCTTGTACTGACACGGTTAAATGTTTTAGCTCAGAACCAGGCGCTCTGATGCCAATTGAAGGGGTGAAAAACACAAGAAGGGGGGGTTGAATTGAAAAACTGGAAACTTAAAGCAAATGACAAGGTATGTTTATCCTGGTTCGTTTGATCTCAAACTACTCCAGTCCACCCGTCAAGGTGATTTCGCCTCTCTCCAACGAGGTCTTAATTCACTATATTCAACTGAATACAAATCTGCTTTAGCAACTGCTAAAACCTTCTTGATTCAAACCACAATCCGGTTTGTCAAGGCAACACTTTCTTACAAAGGTATAAGCAAATGTGTGTGAATGTTTTCTACAAAAACTATATCACAACTGTGATGTTTACACAAATGAAGCTTAGAATACTAGGTTGCTAAACGCTAATAAAGTATCAGAGTTTGTTGGTTTAGCAAAACTTGTAGAGTGAAGATTATTGTTCAGCTTTGTGCGTGTAGAGAGTTTTTGGAAGCATTAGCCGTGATAATCTTCAAAGCTTGGTTTATATAGCACTTGAGAAGATGAACGTTGAAGCAAATATTCTTGATTCAATGCTATTAACAAGCTTTCCTTTTTGAGCAGATCTTGTCTAGAATGATGCCGTTGGTATTGATTAGCTTTCAATGCACAGTACCGTTGCTTCTTCAATGCACGTTCTGGCTTGGCTCATTCTGATTCTGCTTCGCTGCTGATGAACTAATTTGATTCTGTATCAGAGTGTTTTACGCGCAGTTCTGTTCATCAAGCTTCAGCATGTGCAGGCGTTGATCATCTGATCTTTAACGTTCTGATCCAGCAACTTCTGATGCTGGCGTACAGACTCATATTCTGATGCTGAAAACGTGATCTTGCTTATTTTAATCAGCATATCTGCAAATTAGAACATAGTAATTTTAGGCAGCATATAATTCAATCATGAAATATTTAACTACTATATCTTTTCACTTTGTTATCATCAAAACTTAAATATAGGGTACTAGATTCAAACATTGTTCTAACAAGTTCTACCCAGAAAGTCTTCGAATATATGAATTTATCAAATATATTCGCATGAGAAAATAGTGACAAATATTCACCGGCTTCATCTTCAGAAAATCATAACTCGGCCGATTCTTATCGTATCGAGCCGGTTCGAGTGGCATTGGTTCACAAATTGAGT
Organism: Vicia faba; assembly: GCA_948472305.1. Lineage (NCBI taxonomy): Eukaryota > Viridiplantae > Streptophyta > Magnoliopsida > Fabales > Fabaceae > Vicia > Vicia faba. Next base: position 1,315,124,807 of record OX451740.1, on the reverse strand, counting down.
TGGTTAAATATTTCTTTCAGTTTTCCAATTCGAGCAGTATCCCGAAGGCCTTCGTTTTTGGTCTGAAGCGCGCGCAACGTGGTTGAAAATCCTGAACCGAGAAATATTTTCATCTGAGACGAAACTTCAAAAAAATCATAACTAAATCACCGTTTATCCGATCGAGCTCATCTTCGGACACGATGTTGTTCTCAACGTTGGCTATATTTTAGTTTCACATTTCAACTTCTAAAGTCGCACCGAGATTCCTACGAATTTGCCTGAAACGTATCGCACTCAAGTGAATTAAAATTCTGCATTAATATTTATGAATATTTGAGACCCATTAACCAAATTCACTCACATAAGCCCATACTATATATTCTTTTTACTCAAATTTCTCTCATAATTAAAAAAAATCTCCACAAACAATCAAAACTTTTCTCTCAATTCTCTTAAAGATCAAATCAAGGTTCTACACTTTTTTCATCAAGAACACAACAACAACTTCATCAAGATCCAAAAGTCAAGATCAAGAGCAATTATCCTCCGATTGTTGATCCGTTCGTTGCGACCTCTATACCTAAGCCTCCTCTTCACTTCTATCGGTGAGTTTTCTTGAATTAATCGCTTTTTGAAATAAGTGATTTTTTGGAATAAGTGTTTTTTCTTGATTTTGTGTTGATTGATGTTTTAATTGTGTAATTGAGGCTTAATTGTTGAGAATTGATTTGAATTAATAATTTAATACCATTTTATTAAATTGCTTATTGAAATAAGTGATTAATTAAACTTGATAAATTGATTTTGGTTGTAACTTGAAGTTGACATAGTGTTGTTGTGTTGATTTTTAGTCCTAGGTATAGTTACACTAGTGTTTAAGTTGAACTAGCTATAGAACACTAGTTAGTACTAACATTAGTTTGAGATTTTGAACTTTTGATTAGATTAATACTAGTTTCTAATTCTTGATGTAGAATTTGTTAATAGTTTAGGTTAGGTAGATTCTAACACTAACTTTGATTTAGGTGTTGTAACATAAACTAACAATTAGTTTAGTTTAGGCCTAATCTTTGATTTTCAATATTTACTACATGTTTTCAATTATTTTTGGTTGATGATCATTGATATTTTTGTGCATTTAAAATGCATTTTTTGCATATGATCTCAAGTTACTAATTCTTGACATAATCTAATCTTTTACCAATTTTTGGTTGATTACTTGTTGCTTTCCATTTCAATAAATTGAGATAATTTCTAATGGACTCAAATGTCATTGTTAAATATTTTTGAAGTAAGTTTGATTGAGTTTGATAGAAAATATCTCAATACTTGGTAAATGGCAAAGTTTGACATAATTGGTGTTTTTGCTCTAATTTTGATTCGTATTGAGTTTTTCCGACTTTCTTTAATGAAAACTGATTTTCTTGAGCCATCCGGAATCTCTCACGCGAGTATTTTTTTGATTCGGACAAATTTCGTTCTGTTTTTCTGCTACTGTAGCAGTTTCGAAAATCATGTTTCGGAACAGAATTTGGCCGAATCGAGTTAATTTTTGGAACCGTTGGTATGTTTCTATGTCGCCTTAATTTTTGCGGTTGATTTCAGATGCTTTTCGATTAATTTTCTAACTTTTCGATTCAAGTTTTTTGCACCTTATCTTGTATTTCATTGTTGAATTGTGATACTCTTTGTGTGTTAACTCTTACTTTGATGTCAAGTAATATCATTTGGTTTTAACTAATTGTTTGAGAACTTTGTGAATTTAGCGTATCGGAATACATTTTGATTCACAACTTTTGTGTTTGGCAAATTGTGAGTTGATTCCTATTCATCACACTTTTGGCATAAATACATAAACTCATGAATTGGAGTTAATTTGCAATTTGTTGATTAAATTCCGATACATTAAATTCATGTGGTTTTAAGACTTTAATTCTTGATTTTTAGATCAATCTTGAGGTTACATGTTCATGTGCAAGTTCCGGATAACCCTCTCATGCTAATATTCAAAATTAATGTACTAAAACTTTGATTTCCAAATCGATTCATGATGAATTTCAAAATATGTGTAATGCTGTCCGGAACTTGTATTTCGCATGTGCATTGAGTTTTAATTTGTGAATATGCATTGTTATACTTATTTGAGCATTTCTTCGATATCGATAGCAAGTTTGGAGGTTTCTAAACCGGTTTTTGTACCTATTTTCATGAGTACGAGGTTGCTGTCCGGAATGCTATTTTATGCTCCCTTTGACTTGTTTGCTTTGTGTTGTACATATTCATACTTCATTTTTGTGCATATTGTTAATTACCATTATCACATTTGATTTGGTGGTTATCTACTAACAAATTCTATGAGAGGTGCATACTTTGAGAAGCAATTGGGATACCATTCTCTTTGGTGACGGATACGCTTTGCTTGCATATGTTGTTCACGCTTCTGACGCTATTTGTTGTTGATGTTAGTTTGTGGCGCCCTCCGAGCTTTCGCCATGCTTTGACTTGGTTTTTGCGGATTTTTATTATTCATTTAGTATGGTTTCAGGCCATTTGTTGTAATATTACATTTACCACTTTCTAGATATCATGAGAAGTAGGAAATAAAGAGCGTGCACTCGAAGTCGCTGTTTAAAGACCTGTAGCAGGCATTCCGCACTTCATTTTCTATATGTGTTGTGCTTGTGTTTGTTTACTTTCTTGTCGATCGATGAGTCACTCAATTTAGCAATTGAGATCACGACTTTGCTCTCAGTGCATGCTCCCTATAGGACTTTATCGCTTTCATTTATTTTCTGCCGATCGATGAGTCACTCAATTTAGAAATTGAGATCACGACTTCGCTCTCATTGCATGTTCCCTATAGGATAGTTTTTAGACTTTTCTTTGACATGCTAACCTAGGTAGGATCCCTTTAGGTGTGCTTCCTTTTTGCTGGTTTGTTTTCTTTATCCTTGTACATACCATGTTCCCTTAGGATGCACTTGCTCCTTTCAGATACAAGTTAGACTTTAGGTGGCAAACCATGCATGCTAACATTAGGTAGACGTTCCCCTTTCGTTAATCCAAACCTTAGGACTACCATTGTATGATAACATTTAGGTTAGAAATAGGCTAGTCCCCCTTAGACTCTTTTCTTTCCCTTTTTGCATCCTTGCATTCAAAGCAAAACTCATTTTCTTAGCAAATCATAAAACATGCTAATCATAGTTAAACCCTTTTTCAAGGTAACAAAAATACAAAACAAATTCAAATCATTTTGTACGCTCGAGCACCTTTTATCTAAACCCTTTTCAGGTAAGGACATGATTAATTTACTTTTGTGCCAACGCATAAGTCTCCAAAGGTCGAGTTGCGGCAGAAGGCGGAATTAACATTGTCCATAAAAAACACAAACAAACAAAAACATATGAGCCGAACTACGGTAGCTCTGATTCCTCAAAAAGGATACGTAGGCATTGGGGTAGGGCCCAGGCGAGCACAATTTTATTTTCCCTACATTCTTTTCTCCTTTTCTTTTGCATGCATTTTCCCTTTAGCAGTAATAGACAGTAAGCATAGATTAAACACACCCATAAGATAGACAACAAGAGTGGATACCGTAGAGTACTACGGGCGTGTGGGGTGATAATACCTTCCCCTCGCGTAACAGACTCCCTTACCCGATCTCTCAGTCGCAAGACCGTGACTTCTCCCTTTTCAGGTTTTCTCGATGTTTACCTTTCCCTACATGTGGGATAAAAGACGTTCGATGGCGACTTCATTGTTTGATGATTTTTAGCCGGTTGTTTTAGGTGGGAACCAGCTGGTAGTCCTGGAAAGTAAAGCAATGGTACATCGGATCATAGAACTGAACCAGGACACTCATCATCTGCTCGTCCAATTTGGAGGTGACCAAACTGAGAAGATAACCATGTCTTCTGATGAAGGAAGTAGTATCATGCATCTTTGCAATCAGATCTTTAAGCAAGGTGGGAACCTGGACAAAGTTGATCCGGATGGTATTTCTATGCATGGGCATCATGATGACCTACAAAACAGAGCAAAGATGAAACCCTGCTGTCTTTGAAATAGGTTAGTCCAATGCAAGATGTATGCAATGTTATGATGTCATGATGTCATGATAGTAGGCACACCACAAGTATCCACAAACGGCAAACATGGTAAAGGCAATCAAGTCACACAGAGAGCCCTTAGATTTCAGGCTGGCAAGGAGCTTAGGTACTACCCTCTTTCAGTTCAGTTGGTTTAAACCTGTCCTAAAAATAGTAATCGGGTTCTAGAGGATCTCAATATCACTGATTACCCTCAATCGGTCATAATTCCAGTTTAGCAACCTTTTCTTGTGGCCGGAATCATCACGAGAGTTTAGTCTCAATGAGTGTAGCATACTACTACTGTTCTATGGCCAAGTTGGTCAATTTAAGGTTCTAAGGTCAGTTGGTGCTTAATGACCCTTTAGAAGACCCATATTCTCCTCGTTCCAACACAAGGGATATCGGTACAGACTAAAGTGCCACACCAACATAGCTACTGCTTCAACCGTGTCTGTCTATGCCGGACAGTTCCCTTACAGTTTATTGCTACTTACCTAAAGGGTATCCCCAGATCCGGGTTAGGATCTATAAAAACTCTGATACAAGCCCACAAAGAATAAAACAAACAAATCAAGCAATTGAAAACATTATGAACTATCCCTAAGGTACACCCCACTTATAAGCATCCCCGGCAGAGTCGCCAGTTCTGTGATACGGTGGGAAGAGAACTGACTGTTTTGGAATGTTGGTTCGCATTTTGCGTTTGTTTTTGAAAAATGTCGCGGTAAGCTAGAGTCGCCGCCGTCTTTTATTTTATCCAACAAGGAAAAGGAAAAAAGCACAGAAAAATTCCTTTTTCGAGATGTTTCTCGGGTCCGGGGGGTAGATTATAGAAAGGGAAGGTGTTAGCACCCTTTCTATACGTGGTTATCCACGGGCTCTTAGGTACTTGCTCAAAGTGTTTTCAAAATTTTCTTTTCTTTGTGTTTGTGGGTTTGAAAAGAGTTTTTGTTTGAAAGGTGTAAGTGCGAAAAGTTTTGTTTTGTTTTAGAATGAGCAAGTACTTAAGAACCATCTACCTACTCGAAAAAGGAATTAAATTGTGCTAATGTCCTTTAGACAATGCTAGCCCACTATTGATGAGTAGGTAGCATCGTCGTTGGAGTTTTTAAGGGTCAATTAGATTAAGGGACGTGCGGTCACTAAAGCAATGTTAGGACGCCTTAGCGGTAACCCTAATGTCTTAGATCATTTTTTCAGAGGCAACCGTTTCGAGGCAACTATGATCTTTGGACAAGAGGGCGACCTCTAAAACGTCCTATACTCAATGACCACGTTCGAAGGCAACCAAGTGAGGTGTACCCTAAGAGTGCACATATACGAGTGTGTTATTTCGGTTAATTTTATCTTTGTACATGTCATGGGTGAACTATGTTGATTTTAAGTTCATACATTTGATCTTGTCATGCATTCCCTATTTATCAAACATCTAACAGTTTATAGTTGCGGAAATTAAATCTAAACTATTACAAGGCGTCGGATATTTACATCGCCAAAAGCAACCCTTTAATTTAAATTGCGGAAAATAAAAGAAAGCGATAAAATAATTAAAAGTCCTAATTTAACTATTACATTCCGGGAAACAATTACATCAATATCATAAATAGATCGCGTGCAAGAAATTAAATCGGATGCGAAATTTTTAGGGTTTTGACCCTTTTTTGAAAGAAAACATTTTTTTTGTTTATTTTTGAATTTATGGAAGAAATTAAATTAAGCTAACTAAATAAATTAATTAATTAATTAAAAAAATATATTCTTTTGGATTTTTGGATATTTAAGGAAATAAAATAAAATTGATTAAAAGTTAGTAAAAAAACTAATATTCTATGTTAATTTTAATTATTAAAAAAAATATTAAAAGTTATATCTATTTAAAACTAAATTAATTAGGTTAATATTTATTTACAAAAATAAAAGTGATGAATTTAATTTTATTAAATAAAATATATTTTTGTGTTTTTGATTTTATGAGAAAAAAATTTAATTGGTTAGTGATAATAAAAATAATAATTAACAAAACAATTAATAAAAAGAAATATAAAAAGGAAAAGAAATAAACCAATGGGGGGTTTGGGCCCAGATCTGGATGTGAGATAGTAATTTTCCAGGCCCAAAACAAGCCAGCCTAGTTGACTTTTCTACTTCTCCACATGTATGCTGACTTGGGTGTATGGTGGACATCACCCTGGGGCCATCAGATTTGGCCTGGGGGCCATCTGGCGCTTGGGATCTGAAGTAGTATGGTGGATTGCAGGGCATGGGGGCACACTGGAACGCCTGAAAGAAAATAACAAGAAATATGTTGGGGACCTGGGATTCGAACCCATGTCCCATTGGATTTTTGTACGACACGCTTGCCAACTCAACCACTGCACTCAACTGTTATTATAATGGATAAACAATATTATAAGAGAAAAACAAATAATATGCTGGAATTAAAAAAGAAAACGCGCGAGATTTGAAACAACCAATGGGAGGGAGACGCGTCAACATCTTTTTCGTGGGAACACTGGTTATTTACCTGCAGATTTTATCCGCAGCTAAATTTATGGCTTGTTCCTAAAATCAATTGTAGGCCATATAAATTGATCCTATGACCATGGTTCGCTTCATCTCTCCCTCCTGAATTCATCCATGTCCATGATTTGCCTCAATTTTGCTTAAAACTCAAACGCCTAAAAACAAGAAGCACGAACCCTAGTTTCGGGTAGGGCATTACAGGCTACGAAAACAAAATCAAATATTGCAGAAAGTCTCTAAATGGACCGATTAGCATGATTGTGCAAAGATTTTGGCAAAAAAACGCATGAATATGAGAATATGATTTCATGTACAGGGCGACTTTCAGGGAAGCTTAGAGTGCGATTTAGGTGACGAATGGCTTGGCTTTTGATTGCAATAGACTCAATGGATGTCTAGCAAGAGAACCACGTTGAGTTTTTGCTTTGAATCGGCTTCCAAGAGTGATTTCGATTCCACACTTTTTCAAGCTTTTTTTCAGTTTTGTTTTTCAGATTGTGCAGCCTCTTGGTCCTTATTTTCGTGCCTTTGTGTTGTACAAGTATAAGGGAATGAATTAGGTTTAGTTTTGGGCTTTGAATCTTTGTGTATTGATGATTCAAGATTTGATATGATCCTCCATTACAAAGCTTCCAAAAATGTCCCAAATCCAATATTTTGTGCATGAGATAGCTTGATACGAGTTTGATCCTATCCATGATGATAATTGAAACCCGTATCAATCAAAAAGATCCTATTTCATCAATATTTGGATTTTATTTGGATTTAAATTGATTAAAAATGAATTAATTCAATAAAAATCAAATAAAATAGAAAAACTAATGAATGGACATAAAACTGAAGATAGGACACGTGTGTAGTGTGACAAGATCAAATCAAGTGGAAAAAAGTGGGCCCTTTTGACAAAATTTGAAGTTTTGAGGATAGTTGACTTTTGGCAATTTTGGAAAAATGCCCAACTTCAACAATGCATAACTTCTTCAATTTCGAACTTTTGGAGGTGTTCTTGGACTTTTTAGAAACACTGAGATGTCCTCTAACCAACCCTATTGGTATCATATCATTTTGAGATTCCATGCTCAAGTTATAAGCTTTGGAAAAAAAGGTGTTTTTGTTGACTTTCAAAAATGACCTATAATGTCCAAATTTGTAAATTTTTGTGAGTGCATTTCATAATCTTGGGGTGTGAAGATGGATTGTATGAAATTGCATCCTCTTCAAAATGAGCTTTTGATGGGTCATTTCTCATAAAGTATGAGAAAGTTATGCTTGGTCAAAGTTGAGTTGACTTTTCCTACAAAACTCTAATTTAGCAACTTTTGAGTCTTGATGAATTTTGAGCAATCCTTGATGAATCATGATCAAACCTTGATCAAATGATGAATTAATCTTCAAAATGAGAATGTTGACAAAAAAATCTTGAGGTTTGACTGTATTTGAGGCATAGTTGACTTTTGCCCTAGCACAGTCGATTTTTGGGCCTCTTGAGCAATTGACTGACCAAACTTCCTCTGCAAGGCTTGAAATTTGACATGGATGAACTTGAGAACTTATTAGGACATTGGGGAGCACTTGGGGTCATTTGGATGTAATGACCTTGATGCAACACAAAACCCTAACTTGAGGTTGACTGCCTTAGGAGATGATTTGACTGTCCAACTCTTGAGCAATCTTGAGCCACTTGGAGATTCTTCTTGCAATGTCTTGAGAAATATGGGAGGGCAAATTTTGGGGTAAACACTAGTAAAGTGGCTAAACTGAAACAATGAACATAGAAAACAATCCAGTGATATTGAGCTCCTTAGAACCCGGTTACTATTTATAGGACAGGTTGAGCCAACTAAACTTCAAGAGGGTACTTACCTATGAAACCGCATGCAAGCCTAAACTAGGAGCTTGTGTGATTTGATTGTACATGTATAATTGTGCATAACATCATGGACATCATGAAGCATCATTTGCATCCACTAACCATTTCAAGGATTTTGGATTTTCATCTTTGTTCCTGTTTTGTAGGTCATGGATTCGCTTCGCTGGAAAACCATTCAGGTCAATCTTGTGAGAATTCCTCCCCAACTCAAGGAGCTTGCTTCCAAGATTCCAGAGTATTCTCCATTCACTGAGAGACACGGTCAACTTCTCAACTTGGTCAATTCCAACACAGAGGAAGACATGGTGGAAGTTCTCTTCCAGTTCTTTGACCCCCTACACTACTGCTTCACATTTCCTGATTACCAGCTGGTGCCTACTTTGGAGGAATTTTATCAACTCTTGAGGATTCCTATTCTCCATAAACTACCTTTCAACGGTACGGAAAGAGATCCAAAGCCTGAAGGTGTTGCTCAAGCCTTGCACTTGCAATCATCAGATGTCACAGGTCACTGGGAAACTAGAAGTGGTGTCAAGGGTTTCTTGGCAAAGTTCCTGTTTGAGAAAGCTCAAGAATGCTGGAATTCTCTAGACCTGCAAGCTTTTGAGGAAATTGTAGCTCTTCTCATCTATGGGTTAGTCTTGTTCCCAAACCCTGACCAGCTTATAGATGTGAATGCTGTCAAAATCTTCATGGCTCACAACCCGGTGCCTACATTGCGCGGAGATATCTTGCACTCTTTTCACACTCGAACAATGAGGAAAAGAGGTGTTCTCATGTGTTGCACTCCTCTACTGGAAAGATGGTTTATTTCTCATCTTCCCCAATCAGTCTTGAAGAATGAGCAAGGTTTGAGGTGGTCACAACGGCTGATGACACTTAAGCATTCAGATATTCATTGGTGTTCTCGATCCAAAGAGAATGTTATCATCGCCGACCGTTATGGGGAATTCCCTAATGTCCCTCTACTTGGCATTAGGGGAGGCATCACCTACAACCCCTGCTTGGCTCTAAGACAGTTTGGTTATGCCCGAAGGGATGGCCCACATGACATGTTGATTCCAGACTTGGTTTTTGACTTCGACAAGGACGATCAAGGACTTCGACAAAGGTTCATTCGAGCTTGGAGGATGCCAAACAAGGTAGAAAGTAAGACCTTGGGACACAAGAATTCCATCCCCCTTGAGCCTTACCTCAAGTGGGTACGAACCCGCGCCCAAAGTCTTATGATGCCTTACCCTCCATTCTCCCTGTGATTATAGAGCCTGTTAAGGAAGGAGAGGTTCCATACACCCTCCTACATCCTGACATGCCAACATCACTCGAAGACACAAAGGAGTTGGATACAGCTCAAGGGAGAACGCGATACTTTTGAAGCCCAATTCTACGCAAGCGAGAAGAAGGTTTTGGAACTCACTCATCAACTTCACGAAGAGCAGACTCTCAACACCTACATTGCACCAAAAAGGATGCGCAACGTCTTTTTACCTTAGAATTTTGTATTATTTTGCCCATGGGGTATTGATGTACTAACAATTCTATCTTATTAATATGATGTGTGTTTCTTTTTTTGTTTAAAAAAAATTTGAATTTCTAAATCCTTGAATGCATTACATGAATACATATCATTCATCATATGCATAAACAAGTCTTCATACCAAGTTTCCTCATCTCTCTGTTGTTTATTTCAGCAAGATGGATATTGAACAAACGGTCAAAGACTTGCAAGCTCAGAATTCACAATTTTAACAGCTACTCTTGACCTTGGCTAAGGGGCAGGAGGAGCTTAAGACTCTGCTAGAGAAGGAAAAAGAGAAAAAGAAGAAAAAGAGAGCTGGTGTGGCTACCATGGGCAGAAGGTTTGAAGGTCAAGCCAGAAGGGTCCTAGATTTTCCATCAACCTCTGAGGAAGGAGAGAGAAAGGGTAAAGAGACTGCCGTGCCCTCAGATTCTGAAGATGAAGAAGAGGAAGATGAGGACTACTCTGAATAATAATACCCTCCTGCAGATGACAAATACAAAAACTTGGAAGAACGTATGGTAGCTATGGAGATACAGAGAGTGCCTGGGTTGGACTTTGAAGAGTTAGGGTTGTATCTGGAATTGTAATCCCTCCTAAGTTTAAAGTACCTCTATTTGCCAAGTATGATGGGTTGTCTTGTCCCAAGATGCACCTACGATCTTATGTCAGGAAAATTCAACCACATTCTTCTGACAAAGACCTGTGGGTCCACTCTTTCCAAGATAGTTTGTCGGGGACGCAGCTACATTGGTTCTACCAATTGGAGAGGTATGATGTGCATAATTGGTAATACTTGGCAGCCTCCTTCTATAAACAGTATCAATACAATGCGGACTTAGCACCAACCCGTACTCAATTACGGAGTATGAGCATGGTCTCAAATGAAGGCTTCAAAGAGTATGCCCAGAAATGGAGAGACTTGGCGGGACGAGTACAACCACCTCTATCTGAGAGGGAGCTAGTAGACATGTTCTTGGGAACTCTGTCAGGGCCTTTCTTTAATCATCTGATTGGAAGCTCCTCTGCGGGGTTCACTGAGTTGATTCTAACTGGTGAGAGAGATGAAGCCGGCATAAAAAGCGGGAAAATTTAAAAAGATGCATCTGCTTCCGCTGCCATCAAAAAGACTTTTCCAGCAAAGAAGGAAGTATCAGCTGTCTACTCCCAAAGAGGTCAAGGAAGAGTTGAGCGCCGACCAGCGGTGGGGGCCGTAATGATTCAGAAGTCTGCAGCTGATCAGCCCAGGAACAATCAACCCAGAACCAACCAAACAAGGGTGGAAAGGCCTGTACGGAAATTCACCCGGATAAACATGACTCCTACTCAGGTTCTACCCCATCTCTTGAAGTTAAACCTTACGAGTTTGAAAGAGGCCCCGAAGAACCCGAATACTGCTTCTCCGTACTACCATTTGAATGCCAAGTGTGCTTATCATTCAGAGAGCCCGGGGCACGACACCAACAATTGGTGGGCCCTCAAGAATAAGATTCAGGATTTGATAGACGCTAAAGAAGTTGAATTCGACGCCACTGAAAAGTAGAATGTAATCTCTGCTCCAATGCCAAAGCATGTTCACAATGCCCATGCTGTTGAAGAGGATCTTTTTGTTGCTACTGTTGATGATTTGATAACTCCGCTACCGATAATCAAGTTGAATTTGCTGAAGGCTTGGATTTTCCCAGGTTGTGAAGAAGATTATTGCTTTTGTTCATCCTTACCAACCGACTGTCCATTGTTGAAGTTAGGCATCCAACGCCTAATGGATAACCAAGAAATCCTTTTTGAAAAGACTCCAGTGTCACCGACTCCTGTTAATGATGTTTCAATAATAACCATATCCGCCAATCTTTCCAAGGTCTCCAAAAGACCTGTTAAGATTACATCTGCTCCGAAGACTGCACCTTTAAAGATAACCATGCTCGGGCCCGTCCCGTACAAGTTCGATAAATCAATACCGTGGAACTATGGTGGAGAAATCTACTACCACGGTATTAAACAAATTGAATCAACTGAAGAAAATTCTGATGAAGAGACTTCCGACATTGGAAACATTGCTGGAACGAGCAAAATAACCCGCAATGGAAGAATTTTCTCTTCAGAGATTGCCTCTCCAAAGGCAATCTTTGGACACTCAACTGCTCCTAAGGTTACCCCTGCATCGGTAAACATATTTCCGAGAACTCCAATTATTGAAGAAGTTGTAACTCCTGTGGTTGTCCCCTCTGCTGCTGCTGATGATAGAGGGAAAGGGATCCAAGAAGAGCCCGTCAGGACGAGGGTTCAGCCATTGGTCATCCCTGAAACCTCTCAAAAAGGAATGGAAGAGATTTTGAAAATAATCAAGAAAAGTGATTATGATGTTGTGGAACAACTGGGGCAAACCCACTCAAAGATCTCTATGTTGGCCCTGCTTCTTTGTTCAGAGGCTCGTGTTAAGGCTTTGATAAGATTCTTGAAGACGGCCCACGTGCCACAGGAAACCTCTGTGGATCAGTTCCAGGAATGTGTAGCTAGCTTAACAGTTGACAATGGTCTAGGATTCTCTGATGTTGATTTAACATCCAAAGGGAGAAAACATAATGACGCTTTGCATGTCTCGGTGGAATGCAGAGGGACTACCCTAGCACATGTACTGGTAGACACAGGTTCATTGTTGAACGTCTTGCCGAAGAAAGCCTTGGATAGACTGGATTGTGAAGGTTTAACCTTGAAGCCCAGCAATATAATTGTCAGAGCCTTTGATGGTTCTAAAAGGATGGTCCACGGGGAGGTGGACATCCCGATTAAAGTGGGAAATGAAACCTTCAACTCCACATTCTATGTGATGGACATCCGTCCTTCCTATTCTTGCTTGTTGGGAAGACCCTGGATTCATAATGCTGGAGCCGTCACTTCCACTCTACATCAAATGCTCAAGTACCCTGTCCAGGCGAAAATTATAACTATTCACGGTGAAGAGGAATACATGATAAGCCATCTAAATTTTTTCCGCTATATAGAATTGGATGGTGAATTCATCAAAAACCCTTGTCAGCATTTTGAAGAGGTAGCTTAGAGATTGTGGCAACCAAGACAATGTCTTCTGTACCCATGATTACCAGACCTCCGCCTCGGATGTTGTCTCTCAAAGATGCAAAGGTTGTGATTGAAGAAGGAGGAAGCACAATCTGGGGCAACTTCCAGACTTTCCTTACAAATTAGATAAATTCGGCTTGGGGTTCACTTCTTCTGCTCAAAAGGCTGTACGCCGCGCCCGTGCTGGAGGGCCACCAGTGAAGATCACCCATCATGGACTCAATGCTTGGAGGATATTGAAGAGGAGAGCAGCCTGGAAGACTGGATTTTTCCAACTGTTGGCGGAGGACTGTGCAACTGGGAAGCAAAAGACTTTGTTCCGATTACTTTCATACCGCAGTAATTTATCTTTCAAACATTTCTGTTGGTTTGTAATAATTCTCAAACAATTCGTACACTTTTAACCTTGTGCCTTACCCGAGGCACATAGGTCCATTTGTAAGGGTTTGATTTTTCATCTTCATATTCCATTTTAATGAATCATGGACGTTTTCACATATAAAATTTTATGTTCATTGTCTTTATTTTTACATTTTATTTGTTTAAAGGTGGATATCCCTTACACACACCCACACTCACAAATGCAGGTACCCTTCCATTCCGGATTCCATGGGTAACAATTCTGCTTTGGCCTTCAGTGACTCTGAAGATCTGGTCTACCATGCCAAATACGAAGGTGAGGAAGATTGTGAGGTGCCGGGAGAATTGGCTAGACTGCTACAACAGGAAGAAAGGGCTATTCTACCTCATGAGGAGTTGTTAGAGACAATCAACTTGGGTACTGAGGAAGAAAGAAAAGAAGTCAGAGTGGGTGCCAACCTAGAGCCAAGTGTCAAAGAGCGCCTAATTCAGCTGTTACATGAATATGTTGAGATCTTCGCTTGGTCTTACGAAGACATGCTGGGACTCGATACAGATATCGTGGTTCACCGTCTGCCTACAAGAGAAGACTGTCCACCAGTCAAACAAAAAGTCCTTCGCATGATGCCCGACATGTCAGAAAAGATCAAAGCAGAAGTTATGAAGCAGTTCAATGCTGGATTTCTTGCTGTTACTTCCTATCCACAATGGATTGCTAACATTGTGCCCGTGCCTAAGAAGGACGGCAAAGTGAGAATGTGCATGGATTATAGAGACTTAAACAGGGCCATCCCTAAAGATGACTTTCCACTTCTGCACATTGACATCCTGGTTGATAATACAGCTCAGCACAAGGTATTTTCTTTCATGGACGGATTCTCAGGTTACAACCAGATCAAAATGGCACCTGAAGATATGGAGAAAACTACTTTTGTTACACAGTAGGGTACGTTCTGCTACAAGGTGATGCCATTCGGACTGAAGAATGTCGGGGTAACCTATCAACGCGCCATGGTAGCTTTGTTTCATGATATGATACATCATGAGATAGAGGTCTACGTAGATGACATGATAGCCTGATCACAGACGGAAGAAGAACACCTCGACCATTTGCAAAAGTTGTTTGTCAGGTTGAAGGAGTACAAGCTAAGATTAAACCCTAACAAGTGTATGTTCGGAGTCTGATCCGGTAAACTCTTGGGTTTCATTGTCAGCAACAAAGGCATCGAGGTTGATCCTGCCAAAGTCAAAGCTATACAAGAAATGCTTGCTCCTCGCACTGAGAAGGAGGTCAGAGGTTTCTTGGGACGCTTAAACTACATTGCTATGTTCATTTCTCACCTAACATATACCCGTGAGCCAATCTTCAAGCTGTTGAAGAAAGATCAGGTAGTTAAGTGGAATGATGACTGTCAAGTTGCTTTCGATAAAATCAAGGAGTATCTGCTAGAACCTCCTATCTTGATGCCACCTGTCGAGGGAAGACCGCTAATCATGTATTTGACCGTCCTAGAAAAATTCAATAGGGTGCATACTGGGGAAGCATGACGAGTCTTGCCGAAAAGAGCATTCCATTTATTACCTTAGAAAAAAGTTTACCGACTGTGAGACCCGATACTCACTGCTCGAGAAAACTTGTTGCGCTTTGGTATGGGCTGCTCACCGGCTAAGGCAGTATATGTTGACTCATACCACTCTGCTGATATCCAAAATGGATCCGATCAAATACATCTTCGAGAAGCCTACTTTGTCTGGAAGAATAGCTAGATGGCAGATGATCCTCACGGAATACGACATACAGTACACGACCCAAAAAGCTATAAAGGGGAGTGTGCTAGCTGACCATCTGGCTCATCAAGCTGTCAAAGATTACCAATCCATGAATTTTGACTTCCCTGACGAAGACATTATGACATTGGACAACATTGAAGATTTTAGACCATATGACGGACCTGAATAAGGATCCCGATGGACCCTGTACTTTGATGGTGCCTCAAATGCACTTGGCAACGGTATTGGCGCGGTACTCATCTCCCCAGAGGGTTGCCATACTCCTTTCACAACCAGACTTTGCTTCAACTGTACCAACAACATGGCCGAGTATGAAGCTTGCATCTTTGGACTCAAGGCTGCCATAGACTTGGGAATCAAATCTTTAGTTGTGTTTGGGGACTCAGCTTTGGTCATCAGTCAGATCAAAGGAGAGTGGAACACTAAGCATCCAAACCTCATCCCTTACAAAGAACATGTCTTGACATTGCTACCACATTTCGAGTAGATTACCTTCGAGCACTTCCCGCGAGAAGAAAATCAGCTATCAGATGCTCTAGCTACAATGTCATCCATGTTTAAACTTAATTGGGATAATGAGGCTCCCCAGATCACCATCGAGCGAATGGATGAACCCGCACATTGTCACGAGATTAATACCGAAGAAGTAGTGGACCGACCTTGGTTTCATGAAGTTAAAAGGTATCTCGAGGCTCAAGAATATCCTGAAGGAGCTTCAGTCAACCACAAAAAGTTCTTGAGGAGATTCTCTGCCAAGTTCTTCCTGAGCAATGGTATCCTGTACAAGCGCAATCATGATTGCATTCTGCTCCGTTGTATGGACAAGATTGAAGCTGAACAGATCATGGCTGAACTGCACAATGGTACCTTTGGCACTCACTCTAGCGGGCATACGATGACTAAGAAGATCCTATGGGCAGGCTATTACTGGTCTACCATGGAAGCTGACTTCTACCAACATTCCAGGACTTGCCACAAATGTCAAATCTATGTGGACAAGGTACATATACCTCCAGTTCCTCTCAATGTCTTAACAGCTCCTTGGCCATTCGCTATGTGGGGAATTTACATGATTGGAGAGATCAAGCCTACAACCTCCAATGGACACTGCTTCATTCTGGTGGCCATTGATTACTTTACCAAATGGGTCAAAGCAGCTTCCTTCACATCCGTCACAAAGAATGTTGTTGCCCGCTTCATCAAACAGAACCTCATTTACCGGTACGACATCCCCGAAAGGATCATCACTGACAACAGTACAAACCTTAACAACACTATGATCACCGCCTTGTGCGAGCAGTTCCAAATTCAACATCACAATTCATCTCCCTATCGGCCAAAGATGAACGGTGATGTCGAAGCTGTAAACAAAAATATCAAGAAGATCATACAAAAGATGACAGTCACCTACAAGGACTGGCATGAAATGTTACCGTTTGCTCTTCACGGGTACCGGACCACGGCACGCACGTCAACTGGGGAAACACCCTATTCTTTGGTATACGGCATGGAAGCTGTTTTGCCTATCGAGGTTCAGATTCCCTCCTTGAGAATCATGAAGGATGCAGGTCTGAGTGAAGACGATTGGATCCAGACCCGACTTGATAAATTGAACTTAATTGACGAGAAGAGACTTACTTCTGTTTTCCATGGTCAGGCGTACCAAAAATGAATAATCAAGGCACTCAACAAGAAAGTCAGGCGCCAGGTATATCAATTCGGAGATCTAGTGATCAAGCGCATCATCTTGCCGCAAAGCGATCCCAGGGGAAATAGACTCCTACTTACGAAGGACCATTTGTAATCAAGAACATCTTTTCTGGTGGGGCAATGATATTAACCACCATGGACGGTAATGACCTACCACACCCTGCGAATGCAGACATGGTCAAAAGATACTACGCATAAATGACCCGATAGGTTGACACACCTAGGAAAAACAAGGGCATCCCGGTGAATCGAAAACCCGAAAGGGCAGTTCAGGAAAAAATTAGGGATAAACAAAAAAATCTGTACACCCGGAAAGTTGAAAACCCGAAAGGGCGACTTGGGCAAAAAAGTGTTTCCCGGTGGATCGAAAACCCGAAAGGGCGGTCCAGGCAAAAGTTAGGGAATTAAAGCGTATGACTATGTCTAGTCGGATCACTTTAAGGATAATCTCTTCACAGACAAGCTCCGGGCTTCTGATCAACTCAATCATCTTCGGACGGAGCAACAAATGGACAAGATATTCAGAGTTACGAAGGCTATAGCAGAATGGGAACCCCTTGTAATTTTCACACATAGCCATCTTTCTTTGTATAAATTTTTCTCATTTTTATGACAACGTTCTCTTACTAGGATGTTTATCTCCTTTGTACAAAATACTTACATAAAGTTAATACAAAGATACTTCAAAGTGCAGAAAACTATTTGCCTTTTCTTCTTTTTTACACTTGTGTTTTATTTGAAATCGTCCAATGATTTATTAATGAGCATATGCATTTGAATATAATCACTGTTTACAAATAAACAAAATGGAAAAGAATAATTACTGACAGGTTGAAAGTATAGGAAAACGTCTTTAGGCTATTCTAGGGGCAATCCCTACAGTACATCATTAAGGTCCCCAACGGAGCTATAATTTCAAACCCTTAATTCCCATCAGAGTTAAAACTTCAAACTCCCAATCCCCAACGGAGCAAAAACTTTGAGTTACAGATCCCCAACGGAGCTGAAACCTCTTTCCCCAAGTCGATTCAAAATTTCCAACTATCAATCCCCAGCAGGAACCATTCAGTTTTCCCCAATTTCCCCAGCAAGTTGTCTTGAAGCCTGGAAGTCAACCAGATAACAGTTAACTTTTGTCTCTCCCCAACCTAGGATAACTTCCCAGTAGAGTGGAAGACGACCGAAAATTCCTGAACTTACTCTCCAGCAGGAATCCTTCTTCCCCACAGAGTTTTCACTCCCCAGCAGATTGAAGATTCTCATTCTCATTTCCCCAGTGAAGTCACCAAAGTTTTCATTACTCCTCAACAGAATGAAGATTCTCATTCTTAGTTCCCCGCAGAAATCATCAGAATTTTCCCTATTCCCCGGCCGAGTAAGGATTCCCATTATTTAACCCCCAGTAGAAGTCTTCAAAGTCCTATGGATTTCCCAAGCAGATTTCTCAAGCAGTTTGACATTGCTCTCACAACAGATTTTGTCAATACTCCAACTTTAAGACATGAAGGATTCTCACATCCCCACAGAAGTTGTCAGGGATTTTCCATCCCCAACAGTCACCAAGGATTTCTCATCCTCAGCAATCAAAGATTTTGAATCTCCAGCAGCGGTCAAGGATTTATTTTTCCCTGGCAGCAGTCAAGGGTTTTATTATCTCCAGCCATCAAGGATTTATTTTCCTCAGTAAGACAGCAAATCAGCTTACATGCGCATACATTACATCCATATATCATAAACATTGATAAAACACATTTTATTGCATCATACATTTCATGCAACATAACTTTGTGTTTCAGCTAACATTTTACCCTTTTCAGGATAAGATTAATAGCTATCATTAACAATATTCAAAGATCTCAGATACAGTACGGATACACTCCAGACACAGAAGTCATTCTGCTACTCATTCAGATACAGCTTGGATACGCTCCAGATACTGATGCTATTCCATTGCTCATTCAGACTCAGATCTCAGATACAGTTCAGATACGCTCCAGACACGGATGTCATCCTGATACTTATTCAGATTTCAACTATCAAATACAATACGGATACACTCCAGACATGGAAGTCATTATGTTACTCATTCAGATCTCTTATTCAGATATAGTACGGATACACTCCAGACACGGAAGTCATTCTGTTACTCATTCAGATCTCTTATTCAGATACAGTACGAATACACTCCAGACACGGAAGTCATTCTATTACTCATTCAGAATTCAAAGTCAAGATACAGTACGGATACACTCCAGACACAGAAGTCATTCTATTACTCATTCAGAATTCAAAGTCAAGATACAGTATGGATACACTCCAAACACGGAAGTTATTCTATTACTCATTCAGAATTCAAAGTCAAGATACAATACGGATACACTTCAGACATGGAAGTCATTCTATTACTCATTAAGAATTCAAAGTCAAGATACAGTACGGATACACTCCAAACACGGAAGTCATTCTATTACTCATTCAGAATTCAAAGTCAAGATACACATCAGATACGCTCCAGACATGGATGCCATCCTAATACTTATTCAGATTTCAACTATCAGATACAGATTAGATACGCTCCAGATACGGAAGCCATTCTATTTCTCATTCAGATTTCAACTATCAGATACAGATTAGATACGCTCCAGATACGGAAGCCATTCTATTTCTCATTCAGATTCAACTATCAATTTCAAGTTCAGATACGCTCCATACACGGTTGCCATTCTGTCACTTATTCTGATTTTCCCCAGCTCAGAGACGCTCCAGACATGGATTTTATTCTAGTGCTTATCCAGATTCAACATTCAGATACAGCTAGGAGGCGCTCCAGACACGAATGCTATTCCATTGCTCATTCAGATTCAGTCTCCAGATACAACTCAGATACGTTCCAGACGCGGATACCATTCTGATACTAATTCTTTTGATTTACAACTTACAACTCAGCAAACATTCTTGGATGGCATCTTTAAGCCCATATCCAACAAGATGTCATCTCCAAATGGCATCTTTAAGCCCATTCCCTCAACTACATTTTGACGAGTGTAAATTTACGGGCACTCTAGTGTCCAATCATCTTTTACCTTCGAGCCACGAACGGAAAAACTCGCCAATCTAACTCTCCAGGTTCAAGAAGATTGAACAGGGGCAGCTGTTGTACCCCAAAATTTGCCCTCTCATTTTATCAAGATTCTCCTCACAAGACTTCTTGGACTCAAGACAGGATTAGGGTTTGCTCAGCTCAAGACCTCATCTTGCACTGATGACCTTAAATTAGGGTTTGAGTTTGCACAAGGATTTTTGGACCATCAATGCTTCGTGTGACTTTCATACACCATCTTGGACTCCTAATATTGCTCATACCAAGTTTCAAGCCTTGAATCACATTTTTGCCCAGTCAATTGGACAGTTGACCTAAAATTCAACTGTATTGGGGAAAAAGTCAACCATGGCCAATTTACAGTCAAACCTCATAATTTTTTATCCACATCAACATTATAGACTTATATGAACCATTTGATCAAGTTTGGACCACAACTCCTCAAGAAATTTGATCAGATCTTCAAAAAGGCAAAATGGTCATTTTTAGGGTTTTGACTGGAGAAAGGCAATTTCTGATTTTTCACCTAGACAATGACCAATTGGGTTCAAATATGATTTAAAGGACTCAATGGCATCATCTTGACCTAATCAAATAGTTCAAAAGATCTCAAATGCATTAGATTGACAGATGAATTTTGCAGTCAACTGATCAAAAGTCAATTGTATACTGAAAAGTCAAACTTTGACTTTTTTGTCAAAATCAAGTGCCAAGGGTCATATTTCATCAAGATGTGTCAAAACATGAAACTTGTTCATCCAGAAACTTAATTTTGTAAATTAGGGTTTAAATTGAAAAATTTTCATAACTTAGAATTTTTCTAAGTGTTGAAAAATTCTTATTTTTTCCAAAATTTTCCCAATTTTTTCACCATGATGAAATTGAATTCAAAGAAAACTTCCAACACGAAAGTTGTAGTCCTCCACAAAATCTACAACTTTTATTCACAAAGTTTTCCCAAAAGATGCTTGGATCTCAAGTTATGATTTTGTGAATAAGGGTCCATAAACTTTTTAACTTAGTGAAAATTTGCCCTAGTTTAGGTAGATTTTTGACCTAACTTCATGGAAACTTTTCACCTAGTTCCAAGAGGAATCTGAAGTTGCATTTCAAAGATGGATTTTAGATCATGTTACAAGCTTTCAAAAATGTCCAAGAACTCTCCAAGATCATTTATGGTTAGGGAGAATCGAAGAAATGAAAATGGCAATTTATCACTTTTGTGCAAGGCATTTTCACAATGGTTCAAATTGCAAATCAGTTTCAAACATGCTTGTACTTGGTTTTACAGGTCCTAATCCATTCTACACTCCATAATTAAATGCAAACACATTGGATAATGGCCTTGTTCTGACTTTTGAAGCATTGCACATTGAATTAATCCAAAAATGGCATAAAGTTCACATTGCTACTTTGATAAAGCTTGCTTTTTCCAACTTTGTTTATCTTGAGCCATGGACCTAATCTTTTGCTGCAAACAATATCCACAAATATCAGGCAACTTGTACCAACTATGTGCAGCTAGCAAGCAAGCCTGTATAGGCTTTGGCATTGTCACTTCCAACTTTCTTCAAAAGCAAGCAAACTTGCAAAAGTCAAGAGATCTCATCCATATGATAAAGGAAAGCTTTGGCTTCATTTCAAACAACCTCAGAACTTTGTTGCAAGCCTAAGCACGAATTCACAACATCCCAAACACCCTCAAACATAAAAAACACCAATTTCTGCCCAAACAGGGCAACCTCTGCAAATCACTTGCCAACTTGAAATTTGCTCGTGCGTTTTGCTTGGAATCACTTCAAACACATTCCATACCTCCTACCTAAACTATCCAGGCTTTTGTCTTGCAACTATAACCCCTGTTTCAAGGATCACAATTTTCATTTTGAAGGTTTTCAGGTTGACTTCTACAAGGAGATTCAAGCATCTACAAGGCAAGCTGAGCATTGGAGAAGCTTGAGAGAACTTCAAGGAAGCTCACAAGAACTTCAGGCCTCACTCAAAGTCCCCACATTGCCATATCCAAACTCAACTGAACAAGGTATTTGTCAAGTTTTTATCTCTCTATTTAGGCATCCTTAAGCTTAGGTTTGTGAAGCAAAAATGTAGTCTTTAACATGATTGAGTTGTACATATGCATAGTTTTTATTTATATTAACTGAGTAGTGAGAATTTGAAGCTTGAATTTCATGAAAATTTTAGGTCAGAAATTAGGGGTGATAAAATTCTCCTTGACCTTTGAGAGTTAGGTCATGATTTTTATATCATTAGAATCGTGAGTTAACATGCTACAAGTTTCATGTTGCAAGATTTTGTTTTTATGCACGTATGCAAGAGTTACAGGTTGAAGCACAGGGCGCGCGCGAAGGAGCAAGGACAAGGATGAAGTGGTGTTCTGGGCCTGGCGCCTTGGGCCTATTTCTATTCACACCCCCCATTTTGCTTTTACACCCCCTGATTCATATTTTGTTATTTTTCATATTTTCTTGTTATTTTATATTTTTGACTTTATTATTTTTTTTCTGAACATTAAAAAATCCCAAAAATATTTTCTTAATTTTTTGCATTTTATTTTATTATTTTTATTATTTTTTATGGCATAAAAATAGTTTATTAGGTTTAGTAGAATTTATTTTCTTAAATAAACTTGTAAATAATATTAAAATACTTAAATATTTTATTTTATTATATTATACACATAAAATGTTATTTTCTCACATATTTTAATTTTTTAATATTTATACATAATATTATTATTATTTTTCTTAAACAAAAATGGACAAGAATATTAGAAAACATATATTTTTCTTTTAATCAAAAAAATTAGGGTTTCCCCTTTTAAAAATAATAACATTATTTTTTTTCTTATTTTTAGGACTTTGATAATATTATTTTCTCATACATAAAACAATTCCAA
The DNA here is from genome assembly GCA_948472305.1 of Vicia faba. Lineage (NCBI taxonomy): Eukaryota > Viridiplantae > Streptophyta > Magnoliopsida > Fabales > Fabaceae > Vicia > Vicia faba. Next base: position 1,315,101,863 of record OX451740.1, on the reverse strand, counting down.
AACATTTTTTGCATATTTATATTTTATTGCATATTTAAATACTTGTTTATTTATTTATTGTACAATAAATTCAATTGGGTTGTAATAGTGAATTAGGGTTTTATTTTGAGCAATATCCCCCATTCAAAATTATATCCCCCCTCCCATAATATTGTTGTAATAGCTTAGATTTACTTTACGCAATTTATCGCCTTATATGCATGTTTAGTAAATTAGGGTTTGTATGATAAGACAAAAATCAAAACAAATAGCATGACTTAATACAAGACAAAAAATGCATGAAAAATGACAACACCTTGCACACAAGCACCTCTAGGGTTTCACCCACTTTGGTTGCCTTAAAACATGGCCATGGTATGCATGCTAGGTATCTTGGAAAAACAAAACAAAAGATCATAGTCCCTCGATGACGCTAGACAAGGTTGCCTAAAAACAAATGATCTTGGTCCCTTAAGCATGCTAAGATACTTGGCACCATTGCTATCATGGTCATACGATGACCCACGCCCGTCCCATTTAACATCCAAAGATAGGGTTGTCTACTAAAACAATAGTAGGTCAACAACATCAAAGGAATAAAAATGTGTAAGAAAGACTTTTGAGTAGGTAGAATGCTTCTAGTTACTTGATCAATTTGCAAACCATCCTTGCTATTTTCAAATGAACACACACACAATTTCAAAACATTTTCAAACAACTTTCAAAACATTGAAACATTTTTCAAAGGACAAACATCTTTGTATACATTCTTACAAACAAGAATCATTACAAAGATTGCCAAAACGATGGCCTCTTTTCAAAATACTTTCAAAACCACACAAAGCACCATTTCAAACAATTGGAAAAGCAAAGAAAGTGATCTAAACAAGTAACTAAGAGCCCATGGAAAACCATGGATGAAAAGGGTGCTAGCACCTTCCCTTTTCATAATCTACTCCCTGAACCCAAAAACATCTCAAAGGTCTTTCCTGTGCTATTTTACCTTTCCTTTTTTATAAAATAAAAGTCGGTGGCGACTCTTGCTAAACCGAAACATTTGCAAACACAAACGCAAAACCTCAAGTCAGTTCTCCCACTGTATCACACCATCCTTTGCATTTTGGAGACATCGACTTCTTGGACTTAGGATTAGAGACCTTGACTCATCTTTGAGACCTTGTGACTTCAACTGTTATTTTGTTTGGAGTTCTTGGGGTTTACCCCAAGACATTGGGTTGTTTGTTTGTTTTGTGTGCAAATAATTGTGATTACATGCTTTGTTTGTGATCTGGAATTCATTTGTATACTACTCTTACTCTTTCCAATTTTTGTGAAGACTTAATTCAATTGAAGCTTGATTTTCTTAAAGAAGTTTAGTATCATTGCTTTGCTTGGTTTCAAATCCAAAGAATGAGAATTCTACATTGACTCATTGTGTCAAGTGTTATCTTCTTGTTGGTTAGATGGTTCTTTTCCCTAGATTTTACCTTATGCTTTAGGATAGTCCCTTCATCTCCTCCCATCTTCTTTAATTTCAAAAATCTTTTCCCTCCTTTTGAAAATTCTTCTTGTTTTAAAAAACTTGAACTACTTTCATAATAAACTTGGACTTATGTCTATGTATTTTCAAAAAAAAATCTTAATCAAACTTTAATCAACTTAATAATACTTAGATATTTTTTGTGAGAAGACTAAAAGTCAATCAATCTCATTTCAAACCATTTTTCCACTTTGGCTTTCTACCTTTAAAACTTTTCTCAAAAGATTAGACTCTTGTCAAATCCTTGAATTGATGCAAACAACTATACTTCTACAATATATAGTGAAGTGACATATTTTCCACTTGGGTGTTGAGTGAGGCTTTGTTGATTTTAAAATCCAATCTATATCCTCCACTTTGAGATGACGTAAATTATCCTTTCTCATTATTGTGGGTCGTAAGTATATTTTTTACTCAGATAAGACAATGATGCCTCGTCTCTTAAAATTAACCAACACACATGTGTTTTAAAATTTTAAAAGGTGAACTACGTGTACCCTGATCCCCTATTGCATGGAAGGTGGTAAGTAGGCACTAAAGGTTCGCAATCGCGGCGGGTGCAAAAAAATCATTAAAAAAATATATACTTCTTTCCTCATCTCCACAATCTATTTTATATATACAACATTTTATAGCCAAAATATACAGATTTACAAAGAGGTTCATGCGGAGTATCGTAGATGTTTAGGGTACTAATACCTTCCCTTTGCATAACCAACCCCCTAACTTAGATTCTCTCACCCCTCTTTTCAGGTTATTCTCTCTTTTTCCATTCCTTTGGAAATGATAAACCGTGGTGGCGATTTTTATTTTGATATGTGCGAGTCAAGTCAATCCAATGGCTTAGTCTCAACATTTCTACTGCTACACATGGCACGCTGATAGGTTTCCCCGATGTTCTTCAACCCAAAAGGCATAACCTTATAATAAAAAGTTACTCACTGTATGATGAAGGTAGTTTTATCCATGTCTTCATGCACCATTTTGATCTGATTGTAACTTAAAAAGCCATCCATGAAGGAGAATACCTTATGTTAAGCGATATTTTCGACCAAAACATCAATATGCAGTAGTGGGAAGTCACATTTAGGGCTTGCCTTGTTTATATATTTGTAGTATACGCACATACGCACCTTGTCGTCTTTATTTGGTACTAGAACAACATTAGCTACCCATTGAGGATATGACGTCACTGCCAAGAACCTTGCGTTGAACTGTTTCATAACCTCGGCCTTGATCTTTTCTGACATTTCAGGACACATGCGAAAAACCTTATGTTTTATCGGAGCACAACTCTCTTTCATTGGCAGACGGTGAACTATAATAACGGTGTCGAGCCCTGACATGTCTTCGGACGACCAGACAAATATTTCAACATATTCATGTAACATCTAAATTAACCTTACCTTGACATTGTTGTCTAATTCAGTGCCTATCTTGACCTCTTTCTTATTTGTCTCGGTACCCAGGTTCACCACCTCGACTGGCTCTTCATGTGGTTGGATAATCTTTGCTTCCTGTATCAAAAGTCTGGCAAGTTCTCTAGGTATTTTACAATCTTCCTCACCTTTGTCTTCGGCTTGGTAGATCGGATTTTCGAAGTCATATGAGGCAATAATTGAATTATTGTCGATGATATCCAGAGTGGATGAGGATCTGCAATGTAGTGTGTGGGTGTGTGTGAGAACACATAGCTATTTTGAAAAATTCAATAAGATAAAAAGAAAGACAGGGATCACAAAATTTGCATGCAAAACGTCTAATGTTTTTATTGAATGAGCAAATGTTTATGAATTAATCAACCCTTAACAAATGAACCATTGTGCCTCAGGTAAGACACAAGGTTTTAAAGTCATTGTTCAAATTTTACATAACCAAAACTTTCAAAGCAATAAAAACGGGAATATAGCCATTACTCCTGGCTGAAAAAGATAGGGAACACGTCTTCTGCCTTCCAATTATCCAGTCCATCACCAATAGTAGGGAAATCCAGTTGTTGAAGTCACAATCACTGTTTGCATCCTCTATAGCGTTGACCCCATTGTTGCTGATGCAGAACGGAGGTCTCCCGGCACGAGCGTGTTGAACAACCCTCTGATCTTCTGCAGTAAAGCCCATGCCAAACTTGTTAGATTTATAGGGGATATCAGGAAGCTGGCCTCAAATTGTACTATCACCTTCTTCAATAACATCCTTAGCATCTTTCAAGGAGTCCATCTTGTGCAGAACTTTAGCGATCTTCGGAATGGATGAGACATCCTCAATAGCAACAGAAGAGATTACTTCAAAGGTTTGACAGGGTGTTTCAATGAATTCTCCGTCCATTTCCATGTATCGAAATAAGTTGAGATGGCCGACCATATATTCCTCCTCTCCACAAACAGTAACAACTTTCCCTTTTACCGGATATTTCAGCTTCTGGTGCATGGTGGAAGTGACAACACCTGCCCCATGAATCCAAGGGCGTCCTAGTAAACAAGAGTAAGCAGGTCGGATGTCCATGACATAGAAAGTGGACTCAAAAACCTGTGAACCCACCTTCATCAAGAGGTTTACCTCTCCATGCACCATTCGTTTTGATCCGTCGAAGGCTCAAACTATGATATTGTTGGGCTTCAGCACCAACCCTTCATAATCTAATCGATCGAGAGCCCCATTTGGCAGAACATTCAGAGATGATACCGTGTTAATCAATACATGAGACAATGTAGTGACCTTGCACTCAATGGAGACGTACAAGGACCTATTATGATTCCTCCCCTCCAGAGTCAAGTTAGCATCGGATAAACCCAAACCATTGTCAGTTGTCAAACTGGCCATGTAGCTTCCAAATTGATCTGCCTAAATTTCCTGCAACACATGAGAAGTCTTAAGGAATTTCACTAAAGCCTTCGCATGGGCCTCGGAACACAACAGTAGTGACAACATAGATATTTTGGATGGGGTCTGCCCCAACTGTTCGACAATTTTATAATCACTTCGGCAAATAATCTTCAAAACCTCTTCTAAATCTTCCCCATAAGCATCTTTGACAGGAGCTTCTTTTGGAGCCTCCGTCTGGGCAGGCTCTATCACTGGATTTTTACCCCGAGCCCCAACAGTCATCTTGGATACTGTAATCTGAGAAGATAGAGAGATTTCCAAAGAGAAAATCCTTCCACTTCTTGTAATCTTACTGGTCCCTGCAATATTGACAATACTGGGATTAGCTTCTTCATTCTCTTCATCGGACAGCTCTTGTTTGACGCCATGGTAATAGACGTCAGACTATAGTGCCACGGAATTCCTTTATCTGAGGAATACGGGATAGGCCCAGGCGTTATAATAACCAGCAGAGCAGCTTTCAGATTGGCGGTAATCCTTATAGGACCTTTGGAAGGGATCTTAAAAGGAGTACCAGAGATAACATACAGATCCTGGCATAAATTGATGGTAGGCGGAACTTTTTCAATCAGAATAATATGTTCATTCATCAAGATTTGAACACCCCTTTTCAGCAACCCACGGCCATTGGGTTCAGCCGTACAACAATAACAACCTTCAACACAACCTTGAAATAAACCAGCTTGTAACAAATTCTTCTTTATTATGGAGAGCAGAGTGACCACATCATTCACAGAAATGACATACGAAATATCTTCAACAGCACTTACACTTTTATCATGTTTGGGCATAGGTGTTGTAATTACATTTGGAGTCTCTGGAGGATCGAACTCAATCTCCTTATTGTCAATCATGTCCTGGATTTTGCTTTTCAAGTCCCAGCAATGGTCAGTGTCATGACCAGGACCGTTTGAATGATAAGCACACCTTGCATTCGGATTATACTTTGGAGAGGATGTGTTTGGATTCTGAGGAGGATCCCGTAGAGAAATGAGCTCAACTTTTAGCAAGTATTGTAGTGCCTGAGATAAAGGCATATTAATCTTAGTGAATTGCCTTTTTGGAGCGTCTGGCCTTTGACAGTTATTCTGTTGTTGTCGGGCAGGTGTCGGGTTGGAAATCAAAACTGCTCCCACAGACTCATGGCGATTTACTTTGCTACGGCTTTTCTGGCTATAGACACCACCACTTCCTTTTTACCTTTGAACGGCTTCTTCACAGTACTAGAAGATGCAATCGTCGGGATCTTCCCACTTTTTATACCGCTTTCGATCCTTTCTCTAGTCAGAATCATCTCTATAAAACCCGATGAGGAACTCCCAATCAGCAAATTGAAGAATAGGCCTGTCAGAGTGACCATGAACATGCCTACCATTTCCCGATCATTCAGAGGAGGTTGCACTCTGCCAGCTAGGTCCCTCCATTTCTGCACATATTCCTTGAACCCTTCTCTTGAGCCCATGGACATATTTTGTAACTGCACTCGATTTAGTGTCAGGTCAGCATTATATTGATACTGCTTATAGAAAGCAGCAGCCAAATCTTCCCAGGTGTTGATATTGGTTCCCTCCAGTTGATAGAACCATTCCAGTGTGAGGCCAGATCTTTTTGAAATATGACCTCAGGTGTAGTTTAGGACAAGAGACCTCGTCATATTTGAAGAAGACATGGACCTTAAACTTAGGTGGAATGACCACCCCTGGAACCAAACCTAGTTCACCAAAATCCAACCTCGGTATCTTTTGAACCTCCATAGCCTTGAGCATATCCTCTAATTGTATGTATTTATCATCAGCAGGAGGGTATTGTTTTCTCTGAGTAATCCTCATCTTCAGACCCCTGGTTGTTTCTGTCTTTCTGCTTGACTGTCCTATCCTCTTCATCTTGGTCGTCATCTTCATCAGAGGAGACTTCAACCACTTGAATCGGTTGGGCAAGACATTTAAATCTCCTCCCCAGGTTGAGGACAACAGGCTTCTTGGTCTTCTTCTTTTGCTTAGCAAGGGGCGTCATTATTTCTTGCTGCCCCTTGGCCAGGTTCAGAAGAGTTTCCTGGAACTGTGCATACTGAGCCTGGAGATCTTTGACATTCTGCTCAAGGGCAATTTTTTCTGCTGAAATAAACAGCGAGAAAAATGAGAAACTTGTACTAGAAAGCATGTTCATGAAATGATGCATGATATGCGAATGCAAATGTTTTCAAGGACTTTGGGAAATTTAAATTTGCTAGACAGGAGGAAACAAGAAATGAAAATTTTATTAGCAAAGTTCAAATTACAACTGCCTTTTAGGCTTACAAAATCTTTAGAAGATAAAATGAACTCCTAAAATCTAAGAATCAAATCTCGCAAGGACGCTTCCTCTTTGTATTGATGTAAGCATTAAGATTCCACTCCTCTTGAAGTTGCCTTGTGAGTTCCAACACTTTCTTCTCACTTGCATAGCATTGGGTCTCAAAGATGCCCCGTTCTTCCTTCATTTGAATCCAAGACTTTTGCAACTCTTCAAGGTCAGTATGCATACCAGGGTGGAGAATGGTATAAGGAACATCCCCCTCAACAACAGGCTCGACAATTATTGGTACGGTGGCTGGATATGGCATCATGAGACTCTGAGCCCGAGCTCGTATCCATTTGAGATACGACTCAAGAGGGATGGAATTATTATTCCCTAAAGTCTTGCTATGTACCTTGCTTACCATTCCCCAAGCATGTACGAACCTTCGATGATAACCTTGGACATCGTTCTCGTAGTCGAATGCAGTACCTTGAATGAGTGTGTCATGGGGACCATCTATTCGAGCATAGCCAAATTGTCGTAGAGCCAGAGAAGGTTTATAAGTGATACCCCCCTAATTCCTAATATTAGAACATTAGGGAACTCCCCGCAATGGTAAATGATGGTAATATCCTCTTGGGATCGAGAGCACCAATGGATATCCATATGAGAAAGCGACATTAACCTTTGCGACCACCTCAAAACCTGCTCATTCATCAATACTGATCGAGGAAGGTGAAAAATAAACCACCTAGATAGCAAAGGCAAGCAACACATAAGAGTCCCTCGCTTCTTCATGGTGCGGGTATAAAGAGGGTGCAAAATGTCTCCAAGCAATGTAGGCACAGGGTTACGAGTAAGGAAAATTTTGACAGCATTCACATATATGAGTTGGTCAGAGTTATGAAAAAACACCAACCCATAGATTAGAAGAGCCAGGATCTCCTCAAAAGCTTGTAAATCTAAAGTATCCCAAAATAGTCGATCCTTTTCCATCAGGAATTTAGACAAAAAGCCTTTGACCCCATTTCTTGTCTCCCAATTATCTATAATGTCAAAAATCTTCAGATGTAAGGCCTTAGAAATAATTTTGGGTCTTGGAGTTTCCTCTAAACCGGTGAAAGGTATTTGATCAAGAACATACACTCCTAGTAGTTGAGAGAATTCTTCCATTGTAGGCACCAATTGATAATCGGGGAAGTGAAACAATGATGTACAGGGTCAAAGAACTGAAAGAGCATCCTTATCATGTCTTCTTCGAGGCTTGAGGTAACCAGATTGAGAAGTTGACCATATCTTTTTGTGAACATAGAATTTTCAGAAACCTTGAAGCTAAATCTTTGAGTTGAGGAGGCACCCTTATGAGGTTGATTCAGATGGTATTTCTGTGGGCGGAAGCCATAGTCTTCAAAACAGAACAAAGATAAATCTCTGGTCCTTGAAATGGTTTGGAAATGGTATGAATGTTATGATGCATGATGTTATGTTCGAACAATTTGACCATACACAAACAAAACACACAAGACCTTAAGTTCAAAGGCTTTCATAGAGTTTGTAGGTAAGTACCCTCTTGAAGTTTAGTTAGTTCAACTTGTCCTAACTAAAGTAACCGGGTTCTAAGGAATCTCAATATCACTGATCTTTCTTTATCGAGCATTGTTTCAGCACAAGCTTCTTTATTAGCGACCAAAATATCCTGAAAGTCCGATCTCAATGAGTGTAGTATCGAGTATCAACCAACTTTAGTCTTGCACCAAAGTCGGCTATCTCACTAATTTCTAATGGCCAAGTTGTTCAACTAAGGTTCTAAGGTCAAGTAGTGCTTCATGACACCACACAACGGCCCTGTATTCTCTTTGTCTGGACTCAAGGGACATCGGTAACAACAAATGTGTTACACTAACGTAGCCATCGCTTCAACCATGTCGGTATTAGGCTGCATAGTCCCCACGGTCTATTTTTACTTACCTAATATGCCCCAGATCCGCGTATAGGATTTTTACAAGAATAAACCAAGCATAACCCACAAATATAAAGAAAAAAAATCAAGCAAGTAAAGAAATAAAGTTGATCTAGCTCTTAAGGTAACTCCACTTTTAGTATAAACTCCCCAGCAGAGTCCCCAGTTTTGTAATACGGTGGGAGAACTGACTTGGTGTTTTGCGTTTGATAGCAAATGTTGCGGATAGCAAGAGTTGCCACCTACTTTTCTTTTATCCAATAAAGGAAAGGGTAAAAAGAACATGAAAGACCTTTTGAGAATTTTTCTTGAGCTCGGGGGGTAGGTTATGAAAAGGGAAGGTATTAGCACCCTTTTCATCTGTAGTTATCTACGGGATCTTAATTGCTATCTCAATTTGAAAATGCTTTGTTTTTTGTGTAAGTTTTGAAAATATTTTGAAAATGCCTTCGTGCGGCAAACTTTTTAATGATTCTTGTATCATTGAGAATGTATACAAAGTGTTGGTTTTGAAAATATTTATTGTTTGGAAATTGTTTGAAAGATGTTTTGAAAGTGTGAGGTGTGAAGATTTTTTTGATTTATGAGCAAGCAATTATGAGCAATTTTCTGAATCAAAAAGTCTTTGTTCTTTTCCTCCTCCTTTAGATAGTTCTATCCTACCATTAGTTGGTAGGAAGCCCCATAATTGGATGTTAGGGATAGGCGCGGGTCGTTGTACAGTTATAGAGGGCAACTTATGAGACGCTTTAGCAATTGTCGTAAGGGATTAAGATCGTTTTGCGGAAGGAAACATCGAAGGGTCATCGAGGGACTACGATCTTTTTATCGAGGGTCTTTGCTAAAACTTCCCCTATTCGAGGGACATGACCATTTTTCCAAGGGCAACAAGTGTGATTTACCTTAGAGGTGTGTAATACGGTGGGAGAACTGAATTGGTTATTTTGTGTTTGATCGCAATTGTTGCAGATAGCAAGAGTCGCCATCGACTTATTTTATCCAATAAGGAAAGGTTGAAAAGAACAGGAAAGACCTTTCGAGATTATTTCTTGAGTTCGGGGGGTAGGTTATAAAAAGGGAAGGTGTTAGCACCTTTTTCACCCGTATTTATCTACGGGCTCTTAGTTGCTTGCTAGATCACTTGCTTTGTTTGAAAATGTGATTTTGTGGTGTGGGTTTGAAAATATTTTGAAAACGTATTTGTAATGATTCTCGTCTCTATAAGAATGCGTATAAAGTGTTGGTTTTGAAAATAGTTCAAAAAGGTGTTTGTGGAAAATGTTTTTGAAAGGGATTTTGAAAAGTGTCTTTGTAATAATTCTCGTCTCTATAAGAATGTGTATAAAGTGTTTTAAAATTTTGAAAATGTTTCAATTGAAAGTGTTGGTGTGAAAAAATGTCTTTGTTGTGAGCAAGCGAGCAACTATGAGCAACCTACCTACTCAAAAGTTGTGTTCTTTTCCTCCTCCTTTAGATGTTGCTATCTCACCATTGATTTGGTAAGAAGCCCCGTCATTGGATGTGAAGGGACGGCCGTGGATCGTTTTGTATAGTCATAGAAGGCAACCTATTGAACGTTTTAGCAATTTTGTTAGGAACTAGATTGTTTTACCGAAGGCAACATCGAGGGACATCGAGGGACTACGATCTTTTATTGAGGGTCTTTTCTAAAACACCCATATTCGAGGGACATGACTATTTTCTGAGGCAACAAGTGAGATTACCCTAGAGGTGCATGTGTGAATAGTGTGTTTGATTGCATGCATTTTTGTCTTTAATTTTTGGATTGTCTACTTGTTGGTTTTATCTTGCCATACATCCCAATTACTAACATTTGCATAAAACAATAAAAATGCAGAAAATAAATATCCTACACTATTACAACCTTATTGAATAGCAAGAAAATATAAAGACAAAACAAAATAAAATAAGGGAACATGATTTTTTCGATCCAGGTTGAATGCACCCTTCTATTCTGGTTTTCTGAGCTTCTTTTAATTTGGGCCTAGCAGACAGCGTGAGAGGCAGCTTTCGATTCATCCTTCTGGCTACTTCCTTCGATTGGGAATGTTAGTATGAGCAAGTAAACCTTCGTTTCTCCCTTCTTGCTCCTTCGTTTGGACTGTAAAACGGTAAGGGGGCGAAGCCTGAGGCTTCGTTTCAACACACAACTTCTACTTTCGTTTGGTGTCTACACAGGTTAGTTCTACCATATATTTGGAGAAGAAAAACAAACGAAAAGGGAAGAAACGAAAAATAAACAAATGTCATGCACATGCTTGAAACGAAAGGAAATGACTATTCACATGTTATGCTAGAAACGAAAGGTTCAAGGTCAAGAGAACTTACCTTGCTTGAAGTTGGAATGTGTGTGTTGGACCTTGAGTGATTGGACTGGATGCTCCTGGATTCGAAGGAAAGAAACAAGTATGGTGTTTCTTTGACTGGATTCGAAGGTCAAGAAGAGAGGTGTTGTGTTTGTTGTTTCTGGATTCGAAGGAGAAGAATAGGTTTAGTGTTCCTTCTGCTGGATTCGAAAGAAAAAAACAAAGTGTGGGGTTGCTCCTGGATTCGAAAGGGAAAAAGAAACAGGTGTTATATTTCTAGTGTTGGATTCGAAAGGGACAGAAACAAAGGTATGGTCTATTGATTCTGGGTTATAGAATGTGTTAAGTGTTTGATGATTTTCACACAATCAAGGTTTCTCCAGCTATCAAAAACCTCTGGATGTGTTGTCCAACCCCCTAGACATGTTATGGAGCCTTTTATTTATAGATGAAGTTGGCTGAGGTTGGGAGGGAAAATAAACGAAGTTTGAACAAATTGAGTATGTTTTTTTGTATTTTTCGAGGGGCAGTCTTGTATGTCATTTTGGTGCAAGAATAGGGGCAGTAGTGCAGACTGTTGTGCAGTAGTTTTGGAGGGTTGTGGCCAGTATAGCAGGCTTAGACTTGCAGCACAAGCATCTTTGAATATTTCCAACTTTTCGTTTTGACTTCATAAGTCCAACCTTCGACCAGACCTTCTCTTTAAACAATAATATTTGTTTCCAATCAAAGTATCTTTCGAATAGGGCAAATATATTTCCTTCGAATGGGCCATGTGCATGTCCTTCGAATGCGCCAGCTTGTGTATCCTTTGAAAAGGGCAACCCAGGTATGTCAATGCATGTCCTTTTAATGGGACACCTAGGTATGTCAAAGTGTCCTTCGAATGGGCCACCAATGTATGTCCTTCGAATGGAACAATAATTGTGTGTCATTGTGTCTTGAAAAATTTCAAGGGTGGAATCGAAGCAAGCTATTTTAAAGCGAGATATTGTCCATTCGAAACTAGTATGAAAATAGCCAATGCATGAGGGAAGTTCCTGCCTTGTGATTTGAAACAAGCAGGAAAGAAAACTTTGCTTCCTGAATCGAAACAAACACTGTAAAGGGCCATCACTTTGTGAATCAAAGCAAACATCTAAAGGGTCATTGCTTCAATCGAAGATTGCATGAAAGAGGCCACTTGCTTTGTGGGCGCTTAGCATGAAGGGAAGCCATTTCCTTGTGAAGGCAGGTATGCAGGAAGCCCTTACCTTGTGCATATTGGCCTGAAGGAAGTCCTATTTATTTTTGTGAATCGAAGGAACCGTGCAAGGGGAAAATGGCTTCTGAATCGAAGGAAGGCTGTAGGAGGCCACTGCCTTCTGAATCGAAGGAAACTTTCAGAAGTTCATTTCCCTCTAAATCGAAAGGGACCAACATTAAGCCACTAACTTCTGATTTAAAGGGAGTTTTCAGGAGGCCCTTTCCTTCTGAATCGAAGGAAGCTGGTATGGAGCCACTAATCTTTTGAATCGAAGGACACCAAGATGAGGTCTTTGTATTCTGAATCGAAGGAAGCCTAGACGCCCAATTGAAGCTAGAATGAATCGAAGGAAACTTGATTTTCTTCAAAAAAAACATTTTTATCTGCTTTAGCCTTTTTGCAATTTCTTCTTTAACTTGATGCTGGAAAATCCAATTGTACTTGTGCAAGCTTGAATTTTTTTAGAATCGTTGTGAGAAATGCCTTGAGAAAAGAGAGGGAAAGTTTTGGGGTACAACAAGGTGCATGTGTGAGAAGTGTTTGATTTTAATTAATTTGTCTTGATTAGGATTATCTAGCAGTTGATTTTAAATCTTGCCATACACACCTAATTACTATACAGTATAAGAAAATGCAGTAAAGTGCAAAAATTAAAGTTCTACTTTATTACAAAGCTTCGAGAATGGGGGTACAAGTTTATGAATGAGGATGTATCGAATCGATAAACAATAAATACAACTCAACCGAAATGATTAAACAATTAAATAAAATAACAATATATCTATTTAATAATAAAATTAATTATCAAAATAATTAATAATTATAAATAATATTTTTAGTTTAATTGTTTATAAAAAAGGTAATTATATTATTGTATTATTATTTTTTAATATGATAGAAATCAAAAATAATTAAACAAAACAATACAATAATAAAAAAAATGCAAAAGAAAAGAGAATGTATCTGTATTGCAGTAAACAACAGGTGTGAATGGAAAATTCGAGAGGCCCAAGAAGCAGCAAGCCCAAAAGCTGGAATAGTGCTGCATAATCCTGTGTGGTTGTTCCAAGGATTTCACCATGGGGAAGCAACTCCTAAGCGTTGGATCATAACGGTGATGAAGATCTGGTGGTTGAGAGGAGGGCGTATCAAAGTTATGGTGGCAATGCTGCGTGAAATCCACGATCTGTGACCATAAGGGAGGTGACAAATGTCACCGCCAAATTAATTGAATTAAAATAACAATAATAAAAAAATTGGGATTTCAATCAGAATAGAAAAAATATGTTTTCTCTTCCCTTTGTTCTCTTTGTTCTCTTTGTTCTTTCTATGTCCTTAGGGGTCTACATGGCTCGCTGAAAATCTCCCTGGTGGCGGCAGGCGGCGGTGCTTGCGGCGGCTTAGCTCCGATCCTGAATTTTTTTATATGTTCAGCTTCGTGTCGTTCTCCTCTTTGTTAATTCGTGACTCGTTTTTGCAGATGTTGCATAATTTTGAGTAGATATTGAAAGGGGTGTACGAAACCCTAGGTCTAGATATGATGAAATCCGGTAACGATGATGAGGCTCGTTGACAAAAATGCTACTTTTGAGTTTATCTCGGTCAGATCTCTCTAATCTTCTTCTCTTTTTTGCAATTTTCTTCTTTTCTTCTTCTTCTCTCTCGGATCTGAAAGGTTAGGTGTTAGGAAGATGATGATGTTAACCTAGGGTTTGGTTGAATGATAACTCGCTTTGTTATGATATTCTGTGATTTTGAACAATGGATCCAATTTTATTTTGTTTCTTCTTTCTCTGTTTCGATAGTTTCTGAAGGGATTTTGTGAAAAGGAAAGTGATGAAATAAATTAGATTAGGGTTTGGTGGTTGTTGTTGCGGTTGTTAGGGTTTGTGAAGAGTATTTGGTTTTCACAATTTGGAAGGGTTTTTTGTTGTTCTTGTTGTGACCTCTGTTTTTTGTATCTTTGTTTTTGAACTCTCTTATGATCTTTACTGGAATGATTTTTTGAAGGGGGGTTTTGAATATGCTTCTTTTGGTTTTGTGGTTATGCTGTATATTTTGTGTGTGGACTGTGGTGTATTTGGCTTTCATGATCTTAGAGGTTTTGGTTTGATGGATTCTGGACCTTTGTCCCCTCTTTACTGTTTGATCAAAAGTTGTTTTTATAGATTAAAAAGGGTGAAAATTGGGAGGGAAAAAATTGGTGAGTTTTGAATTGTTTTGGCTACTGTTTTATAGCTTTGTTTGTTGTAGTTTTGTATTTGCTGAAATTGTACAATATTGGGCTGTTTTGGACTGTTTTGTTTGTTTTTCTGATGCAGAAATATTTTGCTGAATTTGGAACTGTTTTGTGAGGCAATTCTGTTTATATTCTGCAACGACTTTTTCCTTCTATTGTGAACCAAAAACAAACTTTTGTGATTTGCAGTAGGGAATTTTCTTAGGCTAATGATAGAACAAAATTATATGATGCTTTTGTTGCATGTCGGGCTTGAATTCTGACTTGTTGAATTTTTCTTGGACTGTAATAATTCAATTTTTTTTTAATCTTTGTTATTGAGCCTTTGAACCTGTACTTGTTGTAACTAGGCTAGTCTTGTGATGAAATTCTATTTTGAAACTCTTTTGAGTTTGTTTATTGTGAACAAATTTAATTATGATTTGCAATAGACCTACGCCTATGATTAAATCTAATTTTGTATGAGGCATTTTGGCACATAAACATGATTGAGAAACAACCCTTTTCTGATCCCTTAAGAAAAACCCTAATGATGAATTTGAAGAGAAAACTCTTTGAAAATTCTTGTTACTTGTTCAAGTTTTGACTATTTATACTAGCTATTTCTCTTTCTTTTTGTTTCATGTATTTCAACAATGGTAATGGGACAATGAATGAGGAGGACTTGAAGGGATCACGACCATGCTTGAAGTGGAGAATTCGTGAATAGCAATGGTGATATCCAAAAGACACTTAGGTGTAGGAACTTGTGATTAGGCCATAGAAGAATGAATGTCTATGTAACATCAGGAAGTAGTTTGGAACTTTAGAACTATGCACACTTGAAATATTGAATTCCATTTGAAATTTTTGGCAAACTTTAATTTCCTTTTTGTAACACATTCAACGAATCTTAAATAATTTGTAACAATATGAAGTTTTGTAGTCTTTTAAGATTCAATCTTGAAATGTCAAATGGAAAACTCCCCATATTTTAATTTGATTCCAATAAGAATGGATATTGAAACTTGTATGAAGAAAGTAAATTGGATTTCTGAAAGTGAATTTGAGATAACAAGTGAAGCTTTAAAAATTGAGATAAAAAGAAGCCTCCATATTTGTAACTAAAGAAAACCAAATTTGAATTCATAAGAAAACATGAACTTGCTTATCTAGAACTCTTTTGTTTTCTAAATTAGAGTTCAAAAGTCTTGATGTCCATTATGAAAACGATACTAAATTCAAACACTCCTAAGTTCAAAGCAAATATTCGAATGACCACTCAAAGTGGTGATGCCTTAATGAACTTTGTGGTGAGAAAGGATATCATAGGAAATGGGCTTCCAACCACATTAAGTCCAAAATCAAATTACACATGACTTTGAGTTTGAAAATCAAGACAAAAGATAAAATCTTTATTGAAACCATAAGACCTTCCTCAGAATCATGAACGTGTCTTGCATCAAACTTCACCATGAACCAAGGACCAAAATTCCTTTCACAAGTAATGAAAGTCAAAAGGTCTCCTCACCTGAAATCACAACTTCACCACTTGAGTCAAAAATCAAATCAAAAAGTAACCAAATATTCATCTGATCTT
This sequence comes from Vicia faba, assembly GCA_948472305.1. Taxonomy (NCBI): domain Eukaryota; kingdom Viridiplantae; phylum Streptophyta; class Magnoliopsida; order Fabales; family Fabaceae; genus Vicia; species Vicia faba. The sequence continues at coordinate 1,315,085,833 of OX451740.1, read as the reverse complement.
AGAAACTAGAAATTCTCCTCAATCGAAGAAATCCAAACACAAAAGATGAGAACACCCCAATCTCAAATTCAACTTTGATTAACTTTCTTCATAAGCAAACAATGTATCATCAAAAAAATATTTAAGCTCAATAGCTTTTATCATGAATCAAAATCTGACGCAAGATAATCTCAACTGTCAAACCCTAATATTATGCAACCATTAAACCATGAACCTTTGGCGCTTAACGCCATTAAGAACCCTAGGAGTATGGAGGGATATTTTTGAATTGGATGAGAGGTAAAATTTTGGGGTAAAACAAGGGGGTAACCTTACATTTCGTCTTTTTAATAATGAACATGAATTATCTATTGTAGAGTTAGGAGGTATCCTTCGAATCCCACTGTACGGTCCCGTGGATGTGCCAGACACCTTTGTTCTGGGAGATTTCTAGATAGCTATTACAGGGCTGACATATTATGTGGAAAAACTATCCAAGGCTTCCGGTATTCAGAACCCTTGTTTCTGGTAAGCCCAAAAAGAATTGGCTTATTATATGTTTGGTGGAGGTGATAACACAGGGGTGTGTAGAGTGAAAATCAGAGATCAAGCTATTAATTAACTTGACTCACAAATAAGTAAGAGTCGCCACCGCGCTTTATTATTTTCAAGAGAAAAGGGAAAAGTGTGAAATAAAACCCATAAATATGCAAAGTAAGTGCAACACTAAAAGTAAAGAAGAATACAATGCATTTCAAAAGATCGAAGGTTTGGGGGTTGGTTATACAAAGGGAAAGTACTAACATCCTATGTATCTATAGTATCCTATAGGAACCTTTTGAAACATCTATTTTTTTGGTTAAAATTGGTTTGCTTTCTAAATGAGTGTGAGTTTAAAAATTTAGCTTTTCATGAGATTTAACTTAAGATTAACAAAAACTAAAATGTATGAAAGGGTTTTGCATAATCATATTAGATATATCTGATGACATAAAGTCAACAAATTTGATTCTTTCCCTTGGATTTGGACAAACAAAATATAAAGACTAAATGATCAACAAAAGGAAATAAACTAGAATAGCAATTAAATAATTAACAATTAAAAAATAATTAAAACAAAGAGACTAAATTATACTAATATGTTTTTTTGGTATTTTTATCAAAAAAGGTTAAATAACTTAAAAGTAAAAGATAATTAGATGAGAACAACACTAAGTGTTGAACTCAATACCACAAGGTTGTGGTAGGATGGTCTTACCACTATACTACATTTCTCATCTGTTATATCTACACTTTAATTAAAATAAAAAGGGAATAATAAAACAGAGTTGGGCTAAAAGAGGCCCTAACCGACCCAATTTGGGGAATAGAAAGGGGGGGTTTTGGAAACCCTAATTCGTTGGGAGATGGGCGTCGTCTGATCTTATTAGGAAGGGAAAAGTCAAAATTAATTTTTTTTAATTCCCCATTAAATATCAACAAACTCCATTAATTCAAACCTATTTTCTCCCTCACGCTCTATTTTTCTCTTCATCATCATCTCACACGACCCTCTTTGATCAAATAACCCTCCCAAGAAATTCCTTGCAAAACCAAACAGCAACAGCCTCTCGGTCCAAATTTTTCTCACTGATCCATCGCCATCATCTCTCGCGGTATACTCCCTCAAGACCTAACAAAATCCTAAACCAATAAACTCTCTTACAAACCTTCTATCCTTTTATCTCTCCTGATCCAACAACAACAACTGTATACCTTCAATCTTCTTTCGATTCTCACCTTTAACGGTAATAACTAATCCACTCTGATAATATCTTTATTTCTCACTATAAACTTCTTCTTCCATGATCTCATGCTCTCACTCTCAAAATATCAGAACAACAGTGATAAAATCGACGGTTATAATAACAACGAAAACAGTATTAACAGGTTGCAAAGAAGTAAAAACTTTAAATAAACAAGCAAACACCAATAGTAACAACTAGAAACAAAAATGGTTACCGACATAGAGATCTTCACAGGTACGACTTTTGATCCTCCTTTCTTCTTCTTCTTACGTTAGGCTTTGCTCTTCTTAAAAGTTTGTGCTATTGGTTTTTTTCATTGATTTGGTTATGTTCACAACTTTTTTGTTGGTATAGATCGGAAATTATGAAGGAAGTGGTGATGGGATTGTGAGAGGTTGAATAGCAGGTTGATGGAGCTGATATATAGGAAGTGTAATGTTGAACAAAGTTTGCAGGGAGTATTTTTTAACGTGACTTTCTCTGTACTCTGATTTTTTACTGCTTTTTCTTCTTGGTTTTTATTTTTTATTTTTCTCTAAAATTTTGCCTCTCTTTATCTCTATTTTTCTAAATGTTTATGTTGTGATTCTTTTGTGTGTTGAACAAACTTTTTTCCTGTGTATTGAACAGATTTGTGGGGTCTCCCCTGTGAAATTTTCGGTCTCCTTTTTGTGTTGTGAAGGCATACATTTATAGTGAAGAAAATGTTAAAATTGGGGGAGAAAACTGGTGAGATTTGAACAAACTTGGTACTCTGGTTTGTGACTTTTTGTTGCAAGTTTTCTGTTTTTGCTAATTTAGTGAAATTTTTGGACTGATACATAGCAGGGATGGTTCTGTCTTATTGTGCAGCTCTTTTGATAGTTTTTTATAGCAACCTTTGGGAGCTTATGGATAGGCATGGGATAGAGACAATAGCAAGTGTTGGACTAGCCTTTTGGCATCTTTACATGACTATTTTGATTCTTCTTTCTGAATTTTATAGGGTTGTAGGTTGTGACAGTTTGTTTTTAGACATCATCTTTTGGGAGCTTGTGGGTATCTTTGGATGCTTGTTGTGATTCAAAAATCATGGTCTTGACCTAGGGCATAACAATCATGGAATAAAAAGTGTCCTTATAATGTTCCCTTTGTAAATTTCTTGTAAATTTGATTTGAAGTAATTCTTGAAGGTTTATGTTTTGATTCATGATAAAATTTAACCTCGTCAACTTATGAATTTGGAGACAAATCTTGTAATTTCTTTATTTTCTTGTAGCATTCCAACTTGTAGTAAGATGATGAGACTTGAACAATTTGTGAAGTTCACCATTTTATATATTTGATTGTAATCTTGAAGATCATCCTTTGATGAATGAAAAGATAATAATTTGCAATGTTTTACTTGAAAATGATGGAGATACTTGGATGAGCCGAATTTGAATTCTTGATGAAGTTTGTTGGAAACGTTGAATGACAATCTTCAATCTTGCAAGAAATTCTTTGAATAAATATTGCAAAGCATGACTAGGATTGAAAGATACTTGAATTGCCCACTTTAAATTCCACACCAACCAAATATATGAATTATATTCAGTCAATCTTGATAACCAATGTGAATTGATATTTGGACTTGTATCTTGAATTTCCAACAAATCACCTGAACAATTTTTCAAATCAACCCAACTTATGTCGTGTAAGCATAGGAACTCAAATCAAACCTAAAAGGCCTTGAACGATCACTAGAATATGTTTTTGAAGCAAAAGTTATCCCATTGAGAATTTGGCACCGTGAATTTATTAAAACTCAAGGAAACTTAAAGTCAAGAAAATGACATATAATGTTTCAATAAATCCCAAGGCCTTCTAAGCACACTTTTACTTCAATTCTTAAAGAAAATTTGTAGATGACTTTTCTCATGACAACACGCAAAAAGAATCATCTCAAGATGTTGAAAATTGAGGAAGTTATGATCCTTGAAGGTCAGGCAGTAGTTACTGGAAATTAGGTCAAACTTGCAAAATGACCTCTAAAGTATTCGAATTTTCGATGATCCTCCGCATATAATCAGCTCTTAACTTGTAAATATAAGTTAGAGATGACGTCAAGGAGAGTCATACGCAAAAAGAACCACTCAAAAATATTAAATAATGTAAAAGTTATGATTGTTTGAACTTGAATGTGCAAACATTGAGTTTTGGTCAAAGTGCTTTGAATCGACTTGTAAACTTGGTCTTTCCTTGCATTCCAAGAAATAATGATGCACATCTGAACCAGTGATGATGGAATATTGACTGTGTTTTTATTATAGACCAAGCTTTTATGAAGTAGCCTTTGAGAATTGGTGATTCACCATACTAAAAAAACACTTTAGGGATCAAAAACCCTAATTGAGGCGCAACACATGATGCTCTTGGTCCAGACCTGTCTATGCACATGAAACCAAAGAAACACAAACATCCACCTTTGTATGGGATTAGAAGTTAGTGATACATAAAATAAAATGTTTACAATAATTGACCAAAATGCAAATGAAGGTGGGATCTTACGTCAAAATTTTGGGTATGACAGCTACCCCTATTTTAGTTTCTGTAAGTACGAAGTACGCCTAAGAGGGGGGGGGGGGTGAATTAGGTACTTAAAAAATTTTGGTTTTAGTGATGATGGATATTATTTTTCTGGATTATGGTGAGTTTATGAAAGAGTAAAGTGCAGAAAAATAAAGAGACACAAGCGATATATCCTGGTTCCTCTCACAGTCCGAGAGTACTCCAGTCCCCTTTCAACATGAAAGAGATTTCCTTATTGTGGCAAACTTAAACAAGAACTACCCAAAAACCAATAACAATCCTCTTGGACCAAGAACAATCCTCTTGGATTTTCACTATGTCAACAATGAGAACAATCCTCTCAAAGTGACTTCACTTGTATCCAACAATCCTGGAAAGACAAGATTTATAAAACCACTTAAACTTATTTCCAACAATCCTGAAAAATAAGTAAGTATTTATCAATATTTGATTTGAGCGAGTTTGAGTAGTAATGGTCACTTTGAGTGATTTAATCAATGAATTTATCTTCTCTTCCAATGATAATAGTATACGATGACTCAAGATATACAATTCTCAAAGTTTTCTGATTAACAATATGTGAAAGTGTGCAGAAAACTTGTGTATGAAAGTGTATAATAGCTTGAGTTTGTTTTTGGAAAATTCAGAAAAAATATTTGGAAGAGGTGTTGAAAATGATTTTGAAAATGAGTATTTATATGTTCATAGCACCTTTTTGAAAAAACATAAAGTTCTTTAAATGAATCATGAACAATTTCCAAGATTGAGTGAAAGGTTTCCATGAAAAGGTGTTATGAACAGGCATGTGCAAAGCTGCTGTTTTTCAAAATCGTGCAGCATGTAATCGATTGCATCCTTTATGTAAATCGATTGCACGGGGTTTCAACAGCTAGAATTTCAAATATTTTGAGTATGCAATCGATTGCACAAGAGTGTAAATTGATTGGATGTGAAGTCAGTAGCAAAAATTGATTGAGTGCAATCGATTGCACAAACATGCAAATCGATTGCACTAAGAAACAATAGCAAATGTTTTGAAAATTTTAAGCATGCAATCGATTGCACAAATATGCAAATCGATTGCACTGAGAAACAGTAGAAAAAGATTTGAGAAAATTGAAGCATGCAATCGATTGCACTAATATGCAAATCGATTGCACTCATGTGAAAAGTGATTTATAGCTTAGAAAAACTTGAATAAGGGTTTGGACAATATAAAATATTTCTTTTTACCTTTGAGCATCTATGTATTAAGTTGAAAGTAAGTATTATCATTATACCTTGAAATTTGCTAAGAGCTTGAACTGAAGACTTTATCCATAGATGCTTTTAGCTTGATCAATAATCTTTGCCTTCTTTGTCCCTCATGGTTTGTCTTCATCAAAACAAAAGAGAATTTGAGAAGCTTGATTTTACATTCTCCTCCTTTTTGATGATGACAAACAATCTTGCTTGATGCGTTGTAATTTCTGGAAAGAGCTTCTCCCCTTAAGATGCATAACTCCCCCTTTTTATGAGAAGGTTGGAATCTTTTTAAGTTTGTTCATCTTGGTTGAAGAGTACCTTAAAAAATTAAGACAAGGAAATATACAAGCATAAAGTACCACATCCTTTTCCCCCTTTGACATTATCAAAAAGAAGGGAAAGATGCAAAAAACAGTAATAAAGTAATATTGAGAGGAAAAACTTAATAAATCATGCATCACAAATAGTCTAACGATTAAAAAGAAATTTAACAACAAACAAAACATAGAATAATAGAACAAGGACATAACAGAAAAAAGTAGACATAATAAAGTTGGACAGAACTTTATGGTTGGTTTATATCCCGGTTGTTATAGAACCAAGATCCTTGATTTGGAAATTGTTGTTATAGAGGAGGTTCTGTGTAATGTTGTGGAGGTGCAGCTGGATTATTTGGGTCATATGGTAGAATGTGAAGATGAGAGTAAAGGTAAGAAAATTGTTGATTCACATATGTGCGGAAGTCATTAATCTGGGTTGTTGTAGAATATTGATAGCATTCCATTGGTTGTTGATGTTGGTGTTCATGGAAGAAAATTGTTGAGACATGAAATCCATAAGATCTTGATTTCTTAGACCAGAGGGAGCAGTAGGTGGAGGAGGTACAGCTTCACCACCTTCGACTTCTTGATTGTTCCCTTCATCACCAACCACATATTCACCAATGTAAGTGATAGTTTTTGTTTCCGGGTTATAATGAACATCCATTCTTGAGTCAACATTCTTGATGGAAATCTTATGCAGATTTGGATCCATATTGAATTTCTCAAACCCAGCAAAATCAACTCCAAATTCTTCCATAATTAATGTTACAAAATAAGCATATGGTAGAAATTTCGATTTTGCATCGACTCTCAGCATATGAACCATTATGAGTCTTGCCCAATTAACACTTATTCCTTTCTTTCTTGCATAAATCAACTGCATTTCCAGGTCAGTCATAGTGCAATGGTTTCCAGCCCGTGGAAACATAATATAGACCATAAAGTAATGAAATAGTCGATCATCTATATAAAAGTAACCTGCAGTCCATGAGTCTCTAGATGGAATCACTCCGCCTAGACCACAAATCCTTTTGGCATGGAATTCAGCTTCACTTAATCTCCCAATGCTGTAATAAAAATCCTTTTTCCTGTAGTCATCCCATGCCTCGTTTTCAGGTTCGTACAAAGAGCTTCCAGTATAGGGAATATGAAGAATCTCACCAATAACCTCAGGGGTTAGAGAGATTCGAGTATCCAACACATATGTCACCATCTTGCCTTTGTGGGGAGTTAAATTGCTGAAAAACACTCTTACCAGATCCGGATAATATGGACCAAATGATGAAATTAATGGTTCTAGTCCATAAGAAGTTAAATCATTTTGAAAAGAGAAACATTCCTGGGGAAAGGATGGTAGCATACCATATTTAGGATTGGACACTATTTTTCTTTGAAAGTCCTTTGTGAATCTTGCTTCTTGTTCTTCGGTGAGAGATGAAAGTAATGGGTTAGAGAATGAATCAACCTTTTTCTTCCCTTTCTCTGAAGCTGGCACCTTTCATTTTTGTCTTGAAGCCATGGGTAAGGTATTTTTAGGGTTTTGAAGGTTTTAGGTTTTTTTTAGAGAAGAGTGTTTGATGAGCTGAAGTTTGGATATGATTTGAGTAGAAATGAGTGGGTTGTATTATATGTAATGAAGTTTAATTGGCTTGGGAATATGAGAGAGAGAGAGAGAGAGGAATTCTGACCAACAAATATTTCTGTCATAAAAGCATGTTATAGTAGGTGCAATCGATTTGCATACAGATGCAATAGATTTGCACATAAAACAGAAGAAAAATAAAACTAAAATGCACAGAGTGAAATAGATTTGCACTTATGATGCAATCGATTTCCACTTGAAACAGAAAGGTCAAAAATAAAAACACTTAGTGAGCAATCGATTTACACTATTGTGCAATCGATTTGCATCAACCAAAAAGACCAAAAATAGATTTTTCTTAAACTTAAACACCACTTAACATAAATATTCACATATAATATGGTTAAAAACATATATATAAAATCATAACAAGGACATAAAGCACCTTATATGTCGTGTTCGTCAAGAATGCCAAGCTCTCGTCTAATCTTGTAAAACGGTTCTCTTGCCAAAGGTTTAGTGAAGATATCGGCAAGTTGATTATGAGTATCTACAAATGTTACCTCGACATCTCCTTGAAGTACATGATCACGAAGGAAATGATGTCGTATATCTATGTGTTTGGTTCTTGAATGCATGACCGAATTCTTCGTAATGTTTATTGCACTTGTATTGTCGCACCATAGAGGAATGCATCCTAGATCGAGTCCGTAGTCACGAAGTTGTTGTTTGAGCCACAAAATTTGAGTGCAACTACTACCCACTGAAATATATTCTGCTTCGGTCGTGCTAAGAGCAACGCATGCTTGTTTCTTGCAGGCCCATGATACTAATGCATTTCCAAGGATATGACACGTACCACTTGTGCTTTTTCTATCAGTTTTACAACCTGCATAATCCGCGTCGGAATAACCAACTAAGTTGCAAACACTACCTTTAGGATACCATAATCTGACATTTGTTGTTCCTTTGAGATACTTCATGATCCTTTTCACCGCCGTGAGATGAGATTCCTTTGGATTTGCTTGAAAGCGAGCACATAGACAAACACTAAACATTATGTCAGGACGACTTGCCGTCAAATATAATAAGGTGCCAATCATACCTCGATACTTTGTAATGTCGATGGAAACACCTAATTCATCTTGATCAACATATGTACCGGAACCCATTGGTGTAGACATTGCCTTGCAGTTATCCATGTCAAATCTCTTCAAGAGTTCCTTTCAATACTTAGATTGGTTGATGAAGATGCCATCTTTTAATTGTTTGATTTGAAGTCTAAGAAAATAATTCATTTTACCCATCATGGACATATCAAATTCTCCTTGCATCATTGCTGAAAATTCTTCACACATTTCTTGGTTTGAAGATCCGAAAATGATATCGTCAACATAGACTTGAGCTAGCAAAGTGTCATCTTTGATTTTATCTTATAAACAGAGTCTTGTCAACTTTTCCCTTTTCAAAACCTTTTTCGCATAAGAAGTTGCTTAAACGATCATACCATGCCCTTGGTGCTTGTTTCAACCCATAGAGAACTTTTCTCAATTTAAATACATGAGATGGATTCTTGACATCTTCGAACCCCGGGGGTTGCTTAACGTAGACTTCTTCAGTGATATATCCATTCAAGAATGCGCGTTTGACATCCATTTGGAAAAGCTGAAAAATTAATGAGCAAGCATAGGCAAGTAAGATACGAATAGCTTATAACCTTGCAACCGGAGCGAAAGTTTCTTCAAAATATATTCCTTCTTCTTGATTGTAGCCTTGTGCTACCAACCTTGCTTTGTTCTGAACAATTATTCCATTTTCGTCAAGTTTGTTTTTAAACACCCATCTTGTTCCAATAATGTGTTTGTTGCTTGGCCTAGGGGCAAGTTCCTAAACTTGATTCCTTTCAAATTGATTTAATTCTTCTTGCATCGCGATAATCCATTGGTTGTCACCTAAGGCTTCATCAACTTTGGAAGGTTCAATTTGAGAGACAAACGCCATGTTTAGGCAAGCATCTTTGAGATTTAATCTTGTTGTCACACCTTGACTTATATCACCAATTACTTTATTGATAGGATGATCTCTATGAGTTCTCCATTCTTTTGGTAGATCATTGAGATTTGATTCTTGTTGGGGTGATTCTTCGTGTTGAATTGGTTGATCTTTGGAAGTATTTTCTTGAGGACCTTCTAGTATTTCATCATCATCATTATCACAAACAATATTATCCTCCTTGGAGGGGTTAGATTCATCAAAAGATACATGCATTGATTCTTAAATTGTTAAGTTTCTTTTGTTGTAGATTCTATATGCCTTACTAGAAGAGAGTAGCCAAGAAAAATACCTTCATCGGATTTTTCATCAAACTTACCAAGGTTATCTTTGTCGTTGTTTAAGACAAAGCATTTGCATCAGAAAATGTGAAAGAAAGCAATGTTTGGTTTCCTCCCTTTGAAGAGTTCATATGGAGTTTTCTTCAAGATCGGTCTTATGTTAACTCTATTGCTAACAAAACAAGCCATGCTCACCGCATCCGCCCAAAAAAATTTTGGAAGATTTGAATCGCTAAGCATCGTTCTAGCAAGTTCCACAAGAGACTTATTCTTTCTTTATACCACTCCATTTTGTTGAGGAGTCCTTAGTGCCGGGAAGTTGTGAGATATTCCATGTTCTCCACAAAATTATTCAAATAGAGCATTTTGAAATTCTCTGCCATGATCACTTCTTATGGAGGCAATTGTTAGAGACTTCTCATTTTGAATTTGTTTAGCATACTTCTTGAACACTTGAATGCATCACTTTTCTGCACTAAAAAGAATGTCCAAGTATATCTAGAGAAATCATCAACAATAACCAAAGCATATACATTACCTCCGAAACTTCTTGTTCTTGATGGACCAAATAAGTCCATATGTAACAATTGTAGTGGCCTTGTAGTAGACACCACATTCTTAGATTTGAAAGTTGATTTTGTTTGTTTCCCTTTTTGACAAGCATCACAGAGTCTATCTTTGACGAAATTTCTCTTAGGCAACCCAATGACAAGATCATGCTTGATTAGTTTATTCAAGTGTTCCATGTGAATATGAGCAATTCTTTTGTGCCACAGCCATGAATCATCGTTGTTCGCCATGAGACATTTTACCTTCAAAGATGGATCATCAAGGGAAATCATGAATATATTATTGATTATTTTACCTTTAAGTATAACCTCATGTGTGACTTCGTCTTCTATCAAGCATTCATCCTTGGTGAACTTGATCTTGAAGCCTTTGTCACAAAGTTGGCTAATACTAAGAAGATTGTGCTTTAGTCCTTAAAAATAAATAACATCTTCAATGGATGTGAAAGGTGGAGCACCAACTTTTCCTTTGCCAAGAATTCTTCCCTTATTATTGTCTCCATAAGTGACAAAACCCTTGGCCTTTAGAACTAGATTTGAAAATTGGTTTATGTCTCCCGTCATATGCTTTGAACATCCACTATCAAGATACCAAAGATTACATGTGGTCTTCAAGCATACCTCTTTGTCTTCATCATCGGAGTGGTGTGAGGCCATCAATGCTAGATTTGCACTTTCATCACTATCGGAATTGGATGAGGAACTTATTTTGTTATCCTCCCATGCAACATAGGCCTTTTTGTTCTTGAATCCCTTTTTGCTTTTGTAGCCACCTTTCTTGGAGAGTTTCGGAAAATCCGTCTTGATATGACCTTGCTTACCACTTTCATAACATGTGACTTCTTGTGTTGATGTGGAAGCTTCCTTTTTCTTAAATTGTTTCTTTCCTTTTGAATGAGAAAAGGATTTGTCATTTCTACCAAAGAACTTACCAAGCCTTTTAACAAGAAGCATGAAATTTTCATCTTCTTCCGGATTGTCTTCCTTTTCAACTTCCTTGGAATCTATCTTCAAAGCAATATTCTTGGATTTCTTCTCTTGATTTTCATGTTTTTCAAGTCTTCCGAGTTCCGTTTCATATTCTTGAAGTTTCCCAAACAATGTTGCGGACGTCATGGAGGAGAGACTTTTCTTTTCTGAAATTGTTGTTACCTTTGGTTGCCATTCCCTAGTTAAGGAGCTAATTACTTTTATATTTAGTTCATCATTCGTCAAAGTCATACCAAGAGCACTTAGATGATTTGTCAAGTGCACAAATCTCTTTTGTAGGTCAAGAATGGTTTCTCCGGGCTGCATTCGAAATAATTCATATTCTTGACTCAGGTATTTAGTCTTGATCTTTTAACTTCAACAGTTCCTTCATGAGTTTGTACCAAGGTATCCCATATTTCTTTCGCTGTTTTGCATGCCGAGACACGGAAGAATTCATCCATTCTAAGTGCACCTTGAAGAAGTTTTATTGCCTTTTTATCATAGAGAACATTCTTCTTATCATCTTCGTCCCATGCAGTTTTAGGCTTTGATGAGCCAGCACCATTGATTACGGTTATAGGGATAAATGGACCATTCTCGACGGCCTCCCATATTTCTTCTCCTTGTGCTTCTAGATGTGCCTTCATGCGTATTTTCCAGAAGTCAAAACATTCACCACAAAATAGAGGAGGCTTGTTGTTACTAACACCATCTTTGAAAACGGGATTTTGATTTGCGGAAGCCATTCTGGATCTTTTAGGAACAAGTTACCTATAACCTGCTCTGATGCCAATTGTAAGTACGAAGTGCGCCTAAGAGGGGGGGGGGGGGGGGGGAGTGAATTAGGTACTTTAAAAAAATTATGGTTTTAGTGGTGATGGATATTATTTTTCTGGATTATGGTGAGTTTATGAAAGAGTAAAGTGCGGAAAAATAAAGAGACACAAGCGATATATCCTGGTTCCCCTCATAGTCCGAGAGTGCTTCAGTCCCCTTTCAACATGAAAGAGATTTCCTTATTGTGGCAAACTTAAACAAGAACTACCCAAAAACCAAGAACAATCCTCTTGGACCAAGAACAATCCTCTTGTATTTTCACTATGTCAACAATGAGAACAATCCTCTCAAAGTGACTTCACTTGTATCCAACAATCCTAGAAAGACAAGATTTATAAAACCACTTAAACTTATTTCCAACAATCCTAAAAAATAAGTAAGTATTTATCAATATTTGATTTGAGTGAGTTTGAGTAGTAATGATCACTTTGAGTGATTTAATAAATGAATTGATCTTCTCTTCCAATGATAATAGTATACAATGACTCAAGATATATAATGCTCAAAGTTTTCTGATTAACAATATGTGAAAGTGTGCAGAAAACTTGTGTATGAAAGTGTATAACAGCTTGAGTTTGTTTTTTGAAAATTCAGAAGAAAAAAAATTGGAAGAGGTGTTGAAAATGATTTTGAAAATGAGTATTTATATGTTCATGGCACCTTTTTAAAACAACATAAAGTTCTGTAAATGAATCATGAACAATTGCCAAGATTGAGTGAAAGGTTTCCATGAAAAGGTGTTATGAACAGGCATGTGCAAAGCTGCTGTTTTTCAAAATCATACAACATGCAATCTATTGCACCCTTTGTGTAAATCGATTGCACAGGGTTTCAATGGCTAGAATTTCAAATATTTTGAGTGTGCAATCGATTGCACAAGAGTGTAAATCGATTGCATGTGAAGTCAGTAGCAAAATTGATTGAGTGCAATCGATTGCATAAACATGCAAATCGGTTGCACTTAGAAATAGTAGCAAATGTTTTGAAAATTTTAAGCATGCAATCGATTGCACAAATATGCAAATCGATTGCACTGAGAAACAGTAGCAAATGATTTGACAAAATTGAAGCATGCAATCGATTGCACTAATATGCAAATCGATTGCACTCAAGTGAAAAGTGATTTTTAGCTTAGAAAAACTTGAGTAAGGGCTTAGACAATATAAAATATTTCTTTTTACCATTGAGCATCTATGTCTTAAGTTCAAAGTAAGTATTATCATTATACCTTGAAATTTGCTAAGAGCTTGAACTGAAGACTTTATCCATTGATGCTTTTAGCTTGATCAATAATCTTTTCCTTCTTTGTCCCTCATGGTTTGTCTTCATCAAAACAAAAGAGTATTTGACAAGCTTGATTTTACAGTTTCTTCTATTCGGAGATATGAAGATTGAAATCTTAGTTTCGACGAGATTGAAGATACTTAAATATAGAATACACAATTTTTGGTACTAAGATACCACAATGATGTTTATGATATGATACGAATGCAATGCTCTGAATTTTATGTGAAATGATGCCACATGAGATAAGCTATCGCTGGAGAGACCATGCACATGATAAAGCAATCCCATAGGGGAAGAGATTATAACTCCACTGGGGAACTGAGCCACAAAATTCGAATGAGAGACTTTTATTGGGGAAAAAATTTGAGAGAAGAAAAATTACTGACTTTATCAGGGAAGACGCCTAGCATAGGCTGTTTAAAGATAAATGTCTACTGACTCAAGATGATGGTAAATTTCCAACTCAGTTTCAAAGGTAGAAATAGATACACCGACTTTTACTAAAGGTGAACTACCAACTTTTACTGAAGGTAGAGAAACAAAATATGCACCAACTTTTACTGAAGATGAACTACCAAATTTTACTGAAGTTAGAGAAATAAAATATACATCGGCTTTTATTGAAGGTGAACTACCAACTTTTACTGAAGGTAGAGAAACAAAATATGCACTGACTTTTACTGAAGGTGAACTACCAACTTTTACTGAAGGTAGAGAAACAAAATATGCACTGACTTTTACTGAAGGTGAACTACCAACTTTTACTGAAGGTAGAGAAACAAAATATGCACCAACTTTTACTGAATGTGAACTACTGACTTTTACTGAAGGTAGGAAAAAAGGTAATAATAAACCTCCCACCACAAATGGGTCTCAGTTTCTTCTGATAATAAACCTCCCCAAGAACCTGGTCATAAGCCACTAACGGGTCTCCGTTTCTTCTTATAATAAACCTCCCCAAGAACCCGGTCACAAGCCACAATCTTGTCTCAGTTTCTTCTTAATATTCCACTTTATAAGGATAAAAAATATAAGTTGTCTCCACTAAAGGAACCGCCACTTGTAAGGATTTCATAACAAACTTCTCTGCAAGACTTTTTCGGAGAGACGCCATTTGATTAAAAATCAGAATTGATATATTGGAGATAGATAAACTTCTCAAAAGAGATGTTATTTGTTGTTGACGATCAAACTTCTCAAAATAGATGCCATTTGTTGTTGATGAGAAAAACTCTCAAAAGAGATGACATTTGTCATTGATGAGTAAACTTCTCAAAAGATATGCCATTTGCCGCTAATGAGTAAACTTATCAAAAGACATGACATATTCTGTTGATGAGAAAACTTCTCAAAAGACATGCTATTTGCCGTTGATGAGAAAACTTCTCAAAAGATATGTCATTTGCTGGTGATGAGAAAACTTCTCAAAATAGATGCAATTTTCTGTTGTTGAGCAAACTTCTAGAAAGAGACGCCATTTGCTGTATAAACCTCGCCAAGAACCTGGTCGCAAGCCACGAACTGGTCTCAGTTTTTTGATAATAAACCTCCCTAAGAACCTGGTCACACGCCACGAACTGGTCTCAGTTTTCTGAAATAACCCTCCCCGAGAACTTGGTCACACGCCACGAGCTGGTCTCAATTTTCTGATAATAAACCTCCTTAAGAACCTGGTCATATGCCACAAAATGGTCTCATCTTTCTGATGATAAACCTCACCAAGAACCTGGGTACACGCCACAATTTGGTCTCAATTTTCTGATAATAAACCTCCCCAAGAGCCTGGTCACATGCCACGAACTAGTCTCAGTTTTCTGATAATAAACTTCCCTAAGAACCTGGTCGCAAACCACGAATTGGTCTCAGTTTCTTCTTAATCAAGTCTTCCACTTGATAAGGGTAAAATACAAGTTGTCTCTGCTAAAGGGGCCGCCACTTGTAAGGATTTCATAAAAAACTTCTCTGTGGAACTTTTCCAGAGAGACGCCATTTGATAAGAATTCATAGTTGATATGTTGGAGATAGACAAAACTCTCAAAAGAGACACCATTTGTCGAAAGGTAAAAGTATGCTAGAAATACACAAGCTGCTCAAATAAAGAGGCCGTCACTTGTTGCCAGGAAAAGGATTTCAATATAGTGTTATAAAGACACTATTAGGAATGAGAATCAATAACTTCATCGGGGATAGGCAAACTGCTCATGAAGAGACCGCCATTTACCATAAAAGAGGAAATCCAGAAATAATCAAGTTGCTCAAATAAAGAGTTTGCCACTTGTTATCAGGTTGAAATTACAAGAGAGTGTTGTCAAGATACTGTCGGAAATGAGAGTCTATAACTTCACCGGGATAGACAAAGTACTCATGAAGAGACCTCCATTTTCCATTAAAAGATGAAATCCATAAATAATCGATTTGTTCAAATAAAGAGTCGGCCACTTGTTGTTATTTTAAGATTCCAAAAGAGTGTTGCAGTAACACTACTGGGAAACAAAGTTCATCTTTACTAGAAACCATGAATAGATTCTACCTGATGAGACGAAGTATTTAAAGGTGCAAAATAAATTCACTTTCAATCTAGGTTTCACAACCTAGGTAGATCCATGGGGTAACATCTGCAAGAGACAAAGCTCAATCTAAAAAAAATTTGGAGAGAAATAGTCAAACAAGACTTTACCAGATGAGGAATATACTCAATTGGGACTTAACCTATCCTGAGATGGAAGGGAAAGCTAAAACAAAAGTTTTCCACGAGGAATAAACTCAGTGGGGAATTAGAAAGGATGTACACTTTCTACTTAGGTTGTCACTCTATTTGCAAAGAGAGAATACTCTACTTGGGGATAAACACAACCAAAGTAGATGGACCCGAAAACATCAGAAATGAGAATGTGCATGAATGATGTAAGTGTAAATGAATAAATGAATGTCATGTATATGCTGACAAAATAGACCAAAAGAGATAAACTGGAGATGAAAATACATCACAGTACAAACAGATACTTGGTTAATCTCAACAAGATGGGAGCATTACTGGAGATAGAATAAAATCCATTGACGAAGCATATTTTTGCTATAAGGCTCTAATCTCTTCAGAGATGAAGATACTTCTCGCGAGAAAACCCAAAGTACAATACTCTTACATCAATAATCCATTGAAAGGATAACAACACAAACAACACTTCAGCTGGAGGAAAAAATCTTGCTTGGTTGGAGATACTGGGGAACACCACCATCTGATAATATGTGCAAAGTAGGTCACATATCCTGACAAATCTGGATTTCATCTGGAACTAACTTTGTATGCCCCAATTTACTGCTGATAAACTTCATGATACACGACAATTCTTGCGAATAACTTAACTTCTTAAATGCTCCAAGTTACATGGTTTACAATAAGAAATCATCTCAAGAGGATTTTATAAAAGACACGGCATCCAAAATGCCCCCAATGTCTTCAAACTCTTGGAGAGATTCGTTGAATCTTGACGTGACTGCCACATATTGACTGTATTTGGAAAGACTGAGTCTTCAAATTTTCTCCATGAGGGTAAACAAACTATGAAGGCAGAAACATGTCCATGTTGAAGGTCTTCAAGCGACATGCCCTTGGCTATGATCATTATTAGAAATTATTCACCAATTACTTAAAAAAGTTTCAGACATCAAAAGATTAAAATCATCACTGGTGCTTATACGTAAGCTTCTTTGGTATTAAGCAAATGTTTTACAAGCAGTAAAAGTTTATTCTGAGAATGAAAATTCTAATGCAACAGTTATGTAAGCCTTAAAGATTTTTTTGAAAAAATTCCGCAAAGCTTGCGAATTAGTGCATCATTTATTTTTGTATGAAAGATAACAAAAGCATATGATACCAATACAAATATTTTAGCAAAAACTATGGGAGTCAAGAACACAATCTTGTCGAAGTATGCTTTCAAAATAAACTCTTCTTTAATTAGGTATTTTGAAGGTTGTAACATGGTCTGGTTCACGGTTTTCAGAAAAAAAAGATTTTAAGGCTCAAATTTATTAGTGCCCATCCATTCTCCGTGATGTTCTCCAGTCCTATGTTTAGTTAATTCAACATTAGTGTTCATTTCTCAGAAAAAGATTGAAATCCAGGCACTAGTTATTGGAAATTAGGTCAAACTTGCAAAATGACCTCTAAAGTATTCGAATTTTCGATGATCCTCCGCATATAATCAGTTCTTGACTTGTAAAATGAAGTTGGATATGACGTCAAGGAGAGTCATATGCAAAAAGAACCACTCAAAAATATTGAATAATGTATAATTTATGATTGTTTGAACTTGAATGTGCAAACATTGACTTTTGGTCAAAGTGCTTTGAATCGACTTGCAAACTTAGTCTTTCCTTGCATTCCAAGACATATTGATGCACATTTGAACTAGTGATGATGGAATATTGACTGTGTTTTTTATTATAGGACAAGCTTTGATGAAGTAGCCTTTGAGAATTAGTGATTCACCATACTCGAACACTTGAGGGATCAAAAACCCTAATTAAGGAGCAACACCTGATGCTCTTTATCTAGACCTATCTCTGCACATAAAACCAAAGAAACACAAACTTCCACCTTTTTATGGGATTAGAAGTTAGTGATACATAAAATAAAATTTTCACAACAATTGATAATATTTGCATAAGCAATGCTCGAAGGTGAGCGGATTAAAAACCAATTGTATCTCGTGACCTTGGTGCTTTATGAAAATGAAAATGAAGGTGGGATCTTAGGTCAAAATTTTGGGTATGACAGGGTGGCAACCCAGAGAGAATTATTATTTTTGTATTGGATGGCTCACAATGCACCGGTTAATGTTGTTTCTTTTGCGGATGATTATTTGGGGAGAGTTGGCAGAGCATCCTCTGGTGGTACCTCGATTGGGGGTATTTTAGAACCTGTGAACCTGTGAGCCCGAGACAAAGACGAAGCTACATTACACTAGAGGTATTTTGGAACCTTTAAGCTATACCAAACATGGTAAGGATCATAAAAATCCAAACACAATATCATTATGAGAGTTCTTCAGGTATGTCTTTATCACTCTTAGTTTGCGTAAGTATTTGTTGGAATTTCAATGCACACATATACTCACTGAGGCACTTGTTTGTGTTTAACCTCGAGCCTTTCCAGCCAACCATTTCATGTTATCCTTCGTTAACCTCACTCGAGCCTTTTACCCTTTTGTTTTTTTATTAACCACATAATTTAACCATGAGCCCAAACACTCCCTCACCCTGCTTAGATAAGTGTTGTTGATTTCTGATCTATGAAAAATCTTAAGTTTGGGGTTGAGACACCGATAAGAACTAGGTAAGTGTAGTTGAAAAATATGAAGAGAAAATTATAAAAAAAAAAAGAGAAAAGAAATGAGAAGTAGAACAAAGCACTTACCTAGAGGAGGGTTTAATTTGAAAAAATTGAAAAAGCAATGCTCAAAGAAACACTTGAGAAGGAAATAAAGAATCCTATAAGAAAGGTGTTTAATACTCGTGATTGTAAATAGTTCAAATAACATAATGATGAGATTAACAACACTGAATCTGAGCCAAAAACCACTTGTTATCCATTTTGTTTGTTTATCCCACCTTGTCCCAAAGCCCCGTTACAATCGTAAAAGCCCTCAAAAAATGTGTGTGGTGTGCGTATGAGATGAAGATAAATGTTATTCAAGCTTATGAGTTGACTTTGCATGCTAAGACTATTGAGTGTAAATACTTTAACCCGAGAGAATTGGTGAGAGTGTGAAAAGCTGACAGGTGAAGAGATGCTTCGATGTGGAAGTGTTGCAGAACATCAAAAGTCGGGGAAGAAGGAAACGTTGAAAGGAAAGTGAAAATAGAGTCGCGAAAGATCTAAGTGGTATTGTGGTAAGAGAATTTTGAACAGTTCGGGGGTGACCTTTATGTTGTCTCAAGCATTAACTGAGGACAAGTAATAAGATATGTTTTGGATTGTGATCAGTCACCAATTCTACTAGTTTTTGTCATTTATTCGGCATGAATCTGCGAAATAGGTAACATTTTGTTTCATATTTTTATTTTTTTTCAAGTTAATTCTACTTTCTGCATTTCCATTCTCGCATTGCTAATATTATTAGTTTATGTTATTTTGTTGCATTTTATGCTTTTTGTGGTAGTTTTCTATGTTCTCAGATCCTGTGTAAAAGCGTCAAAGGACTTGCGCAAGAAAATGGACATTCCATAGATTTTTGAAGAGTACAGTGGTCCTGACACGACCACCCATGTCACCTGACACGGGACGTGTCAGAAAAGGATTAAAAAAGGAAGATTTGGAGGAAGACAGGGGGCTGACACGGGTGCCTGTGTCAGCTGACACGCCCGTGTCAGCATGGCTGGTACTGGAGAGTTCTAGTAGACGATTAGTAGGCCAACACGGCCAACCGTGTTGTCTGACACGATAAGTGTTGGCCAAGACGCTACAACTTTTAATTTTCTTGGATTTTTATGTTAATTGACTCTATAGAGTATTTTGGGTATTTGCTACTGTTGTTAAGTGAATTGTGGCTATTTAGGTTTTTTTGAGAAGGTAGAAACACTTTTTACATTAGGAAGAATTCTACGATAAAAATTGGAGATTTCAAGGGATTCGGAGAACAGAGACTTTTCAAGAGCAATCGCGATTGAAGATCAACAGAATCCAATTATATTGTAATGTCTAACTTTCTTATTGTAATTTCTTTGAATATTATGAGTGGTCATTCAATGTTTCTAATGTTTTCCTGATCGGACCAATTAGGATTGATCAACGATTAACAATTAGGGCTAGACCGCTATTGTTAAGGTTTTTGATACGATTAAACTATATTAGATATCACCTAGGACTAGGGATACAATATAATTATCAGTGTAACCTTGATAATATTAAATGCTTGGTAGCATCGTAATTCTCTAAGGACTTAGATATTAGGATGATTGACCAAAGGTTTTTCCACTGAGGACTTGGGGGAAAACAACCTAAAGATTCGGTAGTTGAAGGTTATGAACTGGTTGAAGAGATCAACATCCAGGGTAATTACAGGACAAATCACATACTTACCCCTAACATAGTACTCATACTAGTAAAAAAAAATCATAATTTACATTCTATTTATTTTCATAATTATTAAGGTTAAATTCAAAACCAAACCAAAAGTTAAGTTTTTATTTAATTAAACCACACATAAACTCGATACCATACGCAATCCTCGAGATCGATATCTGTGGGAAATTCCATTTTATTACTACAAGGCAAAATAATATACTTGCTATTTTTTCGATCAGACATAAATGCACTGAAAGTGGTATTAAAACACGTCTATGATTACCAAGAGAAAAAAGTGTGAACTCTACCATCATTGGTTGCCTATATGCGTAACTCATTTTCTCCATAACTCTCTGGCTGTTTCTAGAAATCAAATTCAATTTTTTTGAAGGGTTCTAAAAACTGGATGGATCTTAATTTACATAGGAAAGTTACTTATAAAACTTTAATGAAGTGAGTTATAGAGTTCTTTTCAAACACACTGATTTCAGTTCTTCTCCTATTTAATCACAATGCATTGCATGTTGCTGATGTTTTACACATAATGCATAAATTTAATCAATATCGAAATAATGCAAAATAGATTTGATTTAAAGTAATTATATGAAGAAATTATGGAGATATAGAGATGAAAAACTTACTAATGTAGAGTTTCAAGACCGTGGAGTGCAGTGCAGACAGTAATTAAACTTTTAAAAGGCTGTCAAAGTCCATTAGGTTCTCAAGTAACTCTTAGATTACCAGTTCAAAACAAACATCACAAAATTACATCAATCAAATGGAAAACAGATTTATTTCAGTAACGGTCGGATTAGATTCAAGTTTGCAGATGCGAAATTTGAAGAAAAAAGAAGACAAGACAAAATAATCCAATTATGATTCAATAATCCTCCACATCTATTGCCTCAGGTAAGATAAACTTCAGTTGAACTGCAGATTTAAAACCATTTGATAAGTATTTAATTGGTTTTAGGGGATGACAAATTTATGAAATACTGAATTATCCTGGATTTCATTTTTATTTAATAAACAATAACACTTGGATATTTCTTACCTCATGGTTTCCCTGATATATTTGTAGCTCAAATAGGTAAAACACTGAGAGAATTTTGGTGTAACGTATTGGATTCTCTGAGAGTGGTGGTTTGAATCCATCCGAATTTATAATTTTGTTTGTTTATTTGTAATTAGTTTTTTAAAAACCTATTTTGGCATAACAACATGGAAGAGTTTAGAACGAAACACAAAGCATTAGATTTTAGTGGTAAAGATAACAAATCAAGTAACTGGGATTGCGTAATCGACACCAACTGTGTCTTTTTCCCGTCCGCTGGTTTTTGAGAGTATATTTCTCCACCAAAAGTAAAGACAAAATCATGGTGCATGCAAACAATTACAAATCATCACAAATCCTCCCTGCACAAAATTCACCACAAACCCTAACATCAAAAATCGTAATATTTCATACATAAATAAACCATAAACATAGATAAAAAATTACACATACCGTAAAGAAGATCATAAACAGCATGAGTGATGTCAGTGAAAGTAATAGCGGACAAAACAACTTCAACGTTGATTTCGCGATGTCGACGAAAGTAAGAGCGAACGAAACAACTTCAGCGTTGTTTCTGTTCTCTGATAAAAGAGTAATGAGTGAAAGGTCAGCAGGTCGGACCATAGAGGAGTAGTTTCGAAGATCCGTCAGTTTCCGTGAACAAACCAGAATCACTCTGAATTCTAAAATGGAATGGTTTCTACGTTGAAGAAACAGAAAGAGAAGAAGTGAAAAATTAGGGATTATAATTTTCTGTCAATGTTAGAGAAAGAGAAAGAGAAGAGGACGACGAGACAGAGAGAGCGAAGATTCTCAAAATTTTGAATTTTGAAATAAAGTAGACATTGAGAGAAGAGAAAAGAGGAAAAGAAGTTTAATTTAGATCAAGTGACATCATTAATCCATTCAAACTTAATGATCAAAGATAAAAAATACTAACTATATAATTGAAATAGAACTATATGACATCATTAGTTAGAAAAAATATTTTTTAGATATAAAATGCCCTCATTTTGATGAGGTATTGCAAGAAGGGCAAGGATTAGAAACGTATTTTTCAAATACACGGTAGATTCTTCTATACAATGTTAAGTTTGCCTAATTTTAATAGAAATTATGAAATTACAAATGAAAAACATTTTGAGAACTATTGTTAAAAAAGGAATATGATATAATTATAAAGAAAAAATATACTTAACTTTTATTAGTTTTTGTTGACATTAACCTCGAGATTCCAACTATGACATGTCTAGAATAACATTGACACTGTTAACTTTGAATTATTATTAAATGTAATATACTTTTAATTTTTGAATTACAGGTCTTATCTTGGTGTTTAAATATTAAGTTAACCTAAATAAATAAAAACTAAGTTAAGTAAATAAAAATAATTATGATAAACAATTATTTGATTAGTAGAAATGACTAAACTAAATAATATAAATTAATTATATTATTTAAAGTCAAAGTTGATTCTTAAACTAAATAACCTAATTAAATTAAACATCTTAAACTAAACAACTTAATTAAGATAGCATTAAAAATATAACCTTAAAAAAAAAAGAAACTATAAAACTTAGAAATTAACATAAATGATAATAAACATAAATGATGGGAATCTATAAAAATGGAAAAAATCTGGAGACTTATCCTCTCCTCATGCGGATTCACGATTGGTTGTTTATCTTCTTTCCTCTTTTTGGTGCAAAATAAAATTTGACACTGTGTTGTATGGTAAATGGATGAGCTAAATTTTTTGGAGATTACAGTGATTTTGTTTCTCTTTGTGTTATTATCGCAATTGTTTGGCCTTTGATTTTGATGGATTTGTGATGCATATTGGTTAATGAGTTTTTTTGTTAATCCACACGTTAGAAATCATGTGACAATGTTGGTTTGAATTTGGTTGGAGGCTTTGTGAAGGTAGCTCCATGTTAATGATGAAGGTTAAGATTGTGGAATTTGAGGAATTTCTTTATGTGATGAAAAATGTTTTCTGGGTGGAATTTGTGTAAAAAAAAGAAAAAACTAAAATAAGGATTTTGAAAGTGGAAGTGAGTGTTAGAAAGATGGTGTATGTGAATTGAACGTGTATGTGTTATGAGAGAGTCAGTGTTGTATTGTGAATGTGAATTGGCCTTCAAAAACGTTAATAATAAAAAATAATTTTGAAAATAAATCACTCTCAGACAAATGTTCATTATATGGTAAAAGCACCAAATAAATTAAAATTATAACAAAACAAAATTAATAAACCGCGAGGCCTCATATTTAATCTTCAGCCAATAATAAAATAAAAGTAACATCAATAATATTGAAAATAAAAATTGAAAGGCGAAAGAAAAATTGAAAGGCGAAGTGTTTGTGAGTGAAATTGTGGAATTCGTTGATGAATTATGGATGAAAGATTAGGACAAATAAGAGTCCTATTTATAGACTTGAATTAGATTTAAAAAAACTTAGGGAGTAAATTATCTAAAATATATGAAAAGCCCAAGCCCGATTTCCAAAAAAGGAAAGAAAATTAGTAACAAAAAATAAATAGAAAAGATGTTAAAAGTGCAACACACAAGATTCAAACCCGCAACCTCATACTTGCAAGCTTCATTATTTACCAATTGTGCTATATTACTCATTTGTAAATAAAATCAATTGAAAGTATATGAAAGGTGTGCAAATATTTGATATTTTAAAAATACAAATAATTTAAAATGAATTATTATATTTTTAACTGGACTTGAGAACGAATATCTATAAAAATCAAATAATATTATTGTTGTATCCCAAAATTTGTCCTCTCATGTCTCAAGGACTTTTAGAATTACTTCAGTCAAGTTTCAAGCCTTAGACCATATTTTCTAAGAAGAATCATTCAAATTATCAAAAGGGGACAAAATGAGCAAAATCGGAGTTTCAGCTGGAAAAAGTCAACCGGACATTAAAAAGTCAAACTTTGACTTTTTTGACCAAATTTGAGTTCCAAAAATCACATTATGTCAAGACATCCAAAAAAATGGAATTTGATCATCAAAAATCAAGAGAATCAAAAATCCAACTTCGCAAGACTTTGAAATTTTTCTAAGTATTTTCTATACTTGGTTAATTTCATTTGCTTCATGGCATTATACTACAATTCCAAATAATTCAAAATGATGCAAGTAATTCAAGTTATTACAAAGTGGCATTTTGCAAAATTACAAATTCTAAAACTATGTCTTGATTGAGTTCTCTCAAAAAAAAACCTTGCCATAACATTTTGGCCCTTGACATAATGTGCATGAAATATTCCACAAGACCAAATTTGTGACATGCTACAAATCATACTGTCCAAGTTGAACAAAATGTGATGTGCCACATTGCCACAATACCCCATGCTGCTCTGCAAGAAAGCGTGTGTTATGCTTCACCCCAAGTATGCATGCTACCCAATACAGTCCAAAACTGCTCTATGCAGTCTGCCCAAGCCTGCATCATAACAGCCCCAAAATTGCACCAAATCGGCAAAGAAAAATTGTGTGAAGAAAGTGTCAAAACAGTAAGCAAAAACAATTCAAAATAACTTATTTGATTTCCCCCTTAAACCACAGTCAAAGGTCTACAAAAGGGGACTGTCTCATAAGACATAGAGGTTGGATTTTTCAGAGAAGAGGATTGAGAGAGAGAATAGAGAGTTTTGTTGAGCAGAAAAACAGTATTCTTGTTAACCTTGACTAATTTTTTCAAAATCAAATTTGTTCTTGTTCAAAACAGAAACCCAATACATTATTCCACCATACAAACTCTCCCATAAACCAAAAAACTCATCACATATAAAGAGGGTCCAAGCATAAAAACAGTCATTGTAGTGCTATCATCTCCATCCTCAAAACACCAAAAACATTACAGTATATTCCAACTCAGTTCCAACAGTCTGGATCATCTTTCTGGAGGTTCCTTAGGCCCATCATAGCATTTAGAACAGTATTCAGATTTAAAACTGTCAGTGCAGTCCAAAGGTAAGTCCTCTTGACTTGATATCTTTTCATATATCACTAATGATTTGTTGTTTTTGAAGATAAGATATAGTATTTCATTTTTGAACTAGTCATTTGCACCTTGTTTAGGCTTATCTAATTGTTTATTGTTATGTTTATCCATCATATGTTGTGAGCTAACATGTACAGACAAGAAAAACAATGTTTAAGGCAGGAAAATAAAGCATGTATCGATACATATCCTCATGTGTCGACTCATCCTAGTGAAAAAATAGGGTATGAGTCGACACATAACTCCCATGCATCGACCCATACTGATTTCAGGTGACAAAACAGAAGCTGGAAAAGTCTATGAGTCGATACATACGCGTTCCGCATCGATGCAAGAAGGTGTATGAGTCGACACATCCCATTATGTGTCGACTCATACTGAACTGATTTTGTTTTACATGAGCAAGGAAAAGCTATGTGTCGATGCATAGCAGCATGGGTCGACACATAGCAGTTCAAAATGCATTTTTCCCTTTATTTTACACTGTTTTTATATTGTTTTCATTATCATTCGATATGGTTGCAATATTTTAGTTTCTACTTTATCCCCATTGTTAAATTGTACCCCCATCCCCCTAAAGTGATGTAATAGCTTAGATTTTACTTTCCGCATTTTACTTGCTTTTCATATATTGCTAGTAAATAGGATGCATGGCAAGATAAAATCAACAAATAGATGACTTTCAAATACAAGATAAAATGCATGCAAACTAACACACTTGCACACTAACACCTCTAGGGTAATCTCATTTTGTGGCCTTTCAGAAAATAGTCATGTCCCTCGAATATGGGACGTTTTAGCAAAGACTCTTCGATGAAAAAGGATCGTAGTCCCTCGATGACCCTCGATGTTGCCTTCGGTAAACGATCTAGTCCCTAAACGACATTGCTAAAATGTCTCATAAGTTGCCTTTTATGACTATTCAAACGTCCCACACTCGTCCCTTCACATCCAACGATGGGGCTTCTTACCAAAACAATGGTAAGATAGCCACATCTAAAGGAGAAGGAAAAGCACATTTAAGACCTTTTGAGTAGGCAGTTCCGCTCTTAGTTACTCGCTTGCTCGCAACAAAAACATTTTATACACCAACACTTTCATTTCAAAAAAACATTTTCAAAATGATAAAACATTTTGTATACGTTCTTATAGAGACGAGAACCATTGCAAAATATCTTTCCAAAAACCATTTTCCACAACACAATCCATAAACACATCTTTGAACTATCTTTCGAAACAAAACTTTGTACGTGTTCTTATAGAAACGAGAACCATTACAAAGAAATTTTTCAAAACACTTTCAAAAGCCCACATCACAAAGCACATGCAAACAAAAGGAAGTGATCTAGCGAGTAACTAAGAGCCCATGGAAAACCATGGATGAAAAGGGTGCTAATACCTTCCCTTTTCATAATCTACCCCCCGAACTCAAGAAAACATCTCTAAAGGTCTTTCCTGTGCTTTTTCACCTTTCCTTTTTGGATAAAAGAAAAGTCGGTGGCGACTCTTGCTAAACTGCAACATTTGCGAACACAAACGCAAAACCTAAAGTCAGTTCTCCCACTGTATCATATAACTAGCGACTCTGTTGGGGAATACCTTAAAAGTGGGGTTACATTAGGGTTAGATCACCTTTACTTGCTTTCATTGTTTGATTTGTATGCTTTACATTTTGTTCTTTGTTTGGGCTTGCTTTGATCCTCCATTCGGATCTGGGACACCTTTTTAGATAAATAGCAATAGATTATGGAAACTGTACGGCATATACCGACATGGTTGAAACAATGGCTATGTTAGTGTGACACATTTGTGGGTACCGGTATCCCTCGTGGTGAATCGAGGAGAATACGGGGCCGCTGAGTGGCGTCATGAAGCACTAACGGACTTTAGAACCCTAATTGAACAAACTTGGCCATTAGGACGTAGTGAGATAACCGGTTTTAGTGTAGAGCTGAAAATTGGTTGATACTCGATACTACACTCATTGAGGCTAGACTTTTGGGATATCTCGGCCGCAAGAAAAGATTGATTATACTGAGACAACGCCTAAGAGAAAGGTCCGTGATATTGAGATCCCTTAGAACCCGATCACTATTACTAGGACAGGTTTGAGCCAACTAAACTTCAAGAGGGTACTTACCTATAAAACCTCATGCAAGCCTAAAACATAGGGATTTGTTTGCTTTGTGTGTATATACTTGTACATAACATCATAAACATCATAAGCATCATGAGCATGCTCACTAACCATTTCAAGGATTTAGAAGTTTATCTTTGTTTTTGTTTTGTAGGTCATGAATTCTGTCCGAAGAAACATCATCTGAATCAGCTTTTTAAAAGCACACCCTCAACTTCAAGAGTTAGCCTCAAGAGTTCCCGAGGATTCTCCTTTTACCAAGAAGTACGGTCGACTCCTCAGTTTTCCTACGTCCAGTTTCCAAGAAGAGATGATGTGTGTACTGTTCCAATTCTTTGATCCCGTACATCATTGTTTCACTTTCCCAGACTATCAGTTGGTACCTACACTGGAAGAGTTCTCTCTAATCTTAGGGGTGCCCGTACTTGATCAGATACCGTTCACCGGTCTAAAAGAGATTCCAAAACCTGAAGTCATCGCCGAAGCTTTGCATCTGAAGAGAGTCGACATCATAGACAATTGGGAGACAAGAAGCAGGGTTGAAGGTTTCCTAGCCATGTTTCTATTGGAGAAGGCTCGTTCATTCTGGGACGACATGGATTTCCAAGCTTTTGAAGACATCCTGGCTCTTCTCATTTATGGTTTGGTTCTGTTCCCTAACTTGGACCAATTCATAGATGTTAACGCCATCAAAGTCTTTCTCTCTCGGAATCCCGTACCTACCTTACTAGGAGACATCTTGCATTACCTTCATACCCGTACCATGAAGAAAAGAGGTACTCTTTTGTGTTGTATTCCCCTACTCGCTAAGTGGTTCACTTCACACCTACCTCAATCAGCCTTGAAGAACGAGCAAAGACTGACATGGTCCCAAAGGATGATGTCCCTCACCCATTCTAACATCTGTTGGTGTTCGAGATCCTTGAAATATGTCTCTATCATTGACCACAATGGGGAATTCCCTAACTTACCCCTGCTTGGTATTAGGGGAGGTATCACCTACAATCCTTGCTTAGCTCTTCGACAGTTTGGGTATGCCCGGAGAGACGGTCCCCACGAGATGCTCATTCATGGACTGGTGTTCAACTACGACAAAGAAGACCAAGGTTACCGCCAGAGGTTTACACGAGCTTGGAGAATGGTGAACAACGTGGGCAGTAGAACTTTGGGACACAAAAACTCTATCCCTCTCGAGCCTTACCTTAGGTGGGTGCGAGCTCGTGCTCAGAGTTTTGTGATGCCTTACCCTTCCATCCACCCTGTTATCATAGAACCCGTTGTTGAAGGAGACGTCCCATACACCATCCTTCATCCTGACATGCCTACCTCTCTCGAAGACTTGCAGAAAGCTTGGGTTCAGTTGAAGGAAGAGAGAGACACCTTTGAAGCCCAGTTTTATGCCAGTGAGAAGAAGGTTCTGGAGCTCACCAAGCTGCTTCATGAAGAGAAAAACCTGAATGCCTACATTGCTCCAAAGAGGATGCGTTCAACCTTTTTGTCTTAGAAGTTTTTGTTGTTTTCGGTTTCTTTCATTGTAAGCCCTAAGAGGAATGATGTATTCAAACTTGGATTTAATATAACGTGTGTTCTTTTTGGTTTGAACAAATTTAAATCTCTAATTTCCTTAAAATCATTTGCATATTGCATCTTCATTCATCATAACATCATACAGGTTTCTCATAACATGTCTCCTTATCCTTCTACTGTTTATTTCAGTGATATGGATGTTGAACAGACTGTGAAAGATCTTCAGGCGCAGAACGCCCAGTTTCAACAAATGCTCTTGACTCTGACAAAAGGACAAGAGGAGTTGAAGACTCTACTGGTCAAAGAGAAGAAGAAGAAAGAAAAGAAATCAACCGGTGTTGTGGTCATGGGAAGAAGGTTCAAAGGTCAAGCCAGACGGACTTTGGACTTTGCAACATCATCGGGTGAAGGAGATAATCGAGGAGACGGGACCCAGGAAGTGAACAACGACCCAGCATCCAAGGAAGAGGAAGAACCTGATTACTCTGAGGAACAATATCCTCCTACTGATGATAAATACAAACAGCTAGAGGATCGTTTGAATGCTATGGAGATTCAGAGGGTACCCGGATTGGATTTTGAAGAATTAGGACTTATCTCAGGGGTTGTCATCCCACAGAAATTCAAGGTCCCCACTTTCGCCAAATACGATGGTGTCTCTTGCCCAAAGCTACATCTAAGGTCGTACGTCAAAAAGATTCAACCCCATACGGCTGATAAGAATCTGTGGGTGCATTTCTTCCAAGAGATCTTGTCAGGGACGCAGTTGGATTGGTTCTATCAATTGGAAGGTACCAATGTTCGCAATTGGGAAGATTTGGCTGCCGCCTTCTACAAACAGTATCAGTACAATGCTGATTTAGCTCCAACTCGGACGCAATTGCAAGGCATGTCCATGGGAACAGGTGAAGGTTTCAAAACCTATGCTCATAAATGGAGGGATCTCGCAGGCAGAGTTCAGCCCCCTCTATCTGACAGAGAATTAGTGGATATGTTCCTAGTCACCTTGTCAGGTCCATTCTTCAACCACCTGATCGGAAGTTCCTCGGCTGGATTTACTGAACTAATCATGACTGGTGAGTAGGTCGAAGCCGGTATAAAAAGTGGCAAAATTAAAAAAGATGCATCTTCAAGCACAACGAAGAAACCATTCACTAGTAAGAAGGAGGCCAGTGCCATTTCTGACCCGAGAGATTAGAGCAGAGTGGGATACCGTCCAACAGTAAGTGATGTAATAATACCCAGGCCTACAGTTTCCCCACAATGCAACAATCAACAAAGGGTAGAAAGACCACAAAGGCAATTCACCCGGATCGACATGACATTGACAGAGGTTCTACCCCATCTGTTGAGATCTAACTTGGCAACTTTAAAAGAGGCTCCCAAAAATCCTAATACCTCCTCTCCTTGATACAATCCGAATGCCCGGTGCGCCTATCATTCTGGGGTCCCGGTCATGACACAAATGATTGTTGGGCTCTAAGAAATAAAGTACAAGATTTAATTGAAGCCAAGGAGATTGAGTTCGACGCTCCGGAGAAGTCCAATGTCATAACTGCTCCCATGCCTAAGCACAACCATGGAGTTAACGCCATTGATACTAATCTATTTGTAACCTCGGTGGATGAAGTTTCCATTCCTCTTATGACTGTTAAGAAGAATTTGTTGTTGGCCGGTTTATTTTCGGGTTGTGGTAAAGGTTGCCACATGTGTTCATTCCTACCTTTTGGTTGCCATTTGCTGAGGTCAGGTGTTCAACACCTGATAGACAGTAAAGAAATTTTGTTTGAGAAAACTCGGGTTCCCGCTATTCCATCTGAAGACATTGCTATTATAACCATTTCCGTTAGTCCTTCCAAGGCCTCCTCGAGAAGACTTGTTAGGATTACACCCGCTACGAGAATTTCTCCGTTGATAATCACATGTCCTGGTCCTATCCCTTACACCTCGGGAAAAGCCGTTCCTTGGCATTATGGCGCCGATATTTACTATCATAGCGTTAAACAAAACTTGAAGGCCGAAGAAGTCGATCCTGATATCGATAACATTGTCGGGACCAGCAAGATTACTAGAAGTGGAAGGGTTTTCTCTCCTGAGATTTCCCCTAAGATTGTCAACAAGCATGTTGTCATTCCGTATGTTGTTCCTGCTAGCACACCAACTGCTATTCCTGTTCTCGCTCCAGCTGTCCCCCCTGCCGATAAGTCATCTGAGACTCGCGGCAAAGAAGTTGTAGATGAGCCTGCCCGGACGGAGGCACCTAGAAAGATTGTTGTGGAAGCCTCTAAGCAAGAGATAGAGGAAATTTTGAAAATAATCAAAAAGAGTGACTATAATGTGGTCGAACAGTTGGGGCAGACCCCCTCAAAGATATCCATGTTATCCCTGTTGTTATGCTCTGAGGCCCATGCGAAGGCTTTGATTGCATTCCTTAAGACTGCGCATGTACCGCAAGAGACTTCAGCTGATCAATTCAAAGATTGTGTGGCTAGCCTGACCACTGACAATGGGTTGGGTTTCTTAGACACAGATTTGACACCAAAAGGAAGGAAGCATAATGATGCTCTGCATGTCTCGATTGAATGCAAGGGCACCACTATGGCTCATGTGTTGGTGGATATTGGGTCTTCGTTGAATGTTTTACCGAAGAAGGCATTGGACCGGTTGGATTGCGAGGGTCTGACTTTAAAGCCTAGTAACATTGTGGTAAGGGCTTTTGATGGGTCGAAAAGAATGGTGCATGGGGAGGTGAACATCCTTGTCAAAGTAGGCTCTCATACGTTCGAGTCCACCTTCTATGTGATGGAAATCAGGCCTTCATACTCTTGTTTGTTGGGTCGCCCTTGGATCCACGAGGTTGGGGCTGTTACTTCCACACTTCACCAGATGCTGAAGTATTCGGTGAAAGGAAAGATTGTCATAGTAAGGGGTGAAGAAGAATACATGGTGAGTCACCTCAATTCCTTCCATTACATAGAAATGGACGGAGAATTTATAGAGACTCCTTGTCAAAACTTTGAATAGGTTCCCCAGATTTTGGCGTCAATTGAGACCACTACTAGTACCAAATCTCCTCTGAAGATGGCTTCTCTCAGGGACGCAAGAGCAATAGTTGAAGAAGGCAGGAATACCAATTGGGGACAGCTTCCTGAGTTTATCCATAAAACTGACAAGTCTGGCTTGGGCTTTACTTCAAGAGCTCAAAGGGTTTTTCGAAGCGCTCGAGTTAGAGGACCTCCCCTACGCATTAGCAATCAAGAGGTCAATGCTATTGAAGACAGTGAAGAAGACTCTGATTTCGACAGCTGGATTTACCCGACTACCAACGGTGGACCGAATAATTGGACGACCAGAGATTTCATACCAGTTTCTTTTATTCCGCAGTAATTTGTCTTATTTGTTTTTTAAATTTGTAATGAACAATTTAAACTTTATAGCCTTGTGTCTTACCCGAGGCATGATGGCTCTGTCTGTGAGGGTTATTATATGTCATCTCATATATCATCAATGAAACATTGGACTTTCTTTGCATATAAATTTCGCACTCTCTGTTTTTCTTTTTTGCCTTTACTTTATCAATACAGCTATGCTCTTACACACACTCACATATCAAAATGCAGATCCATATCCACTCTGGATCCCATTGATAACAATCCTGCTATTTCCAGTTATGACTTCGAAATTCTGATCAACCAAGCCGGGGACGAAGACGAGGACGATTGTGAGGTACCTGGAGAACTCGCTAGACTGCTACAGCAGGAAGTGAGGGCTATACAGCCTCATGAAGAGTCAGTTGAGACAATAAACTTGGGCACAAAAATAGACAGAAAAGAGGTTAAAATAGGTGCAAATCTGGAACTTAGCGTCAAACAGAGGTTGATATAAATGTTGCATGACTACATTGAGATATTCGCCTGGTCCTATGAAGACGTGCCTGGTTTGGACATTGATATTGTGGTACATCACTTGCCGACTAAGGAAGACTGCCCTCTAGTTAAATAGAAGGTATGTCGTATGCACCCTGAAATGTCAGAGAAAATTAAGGCAGAGGTCATGAAGCAGTTCGACGTGGGATTCTTAGTTGTTACCTCCTATCTGCAGTGGGTTGCTAACGTCGTTCCAGTACCTAAGAAAGACGGCAAGGTACAGATGTGTGTGGATTACAGAGATCTAAACAGGGCAAGCCCCAAGGATGACTTCCCGCTTCCCCACATCGACGTTCTGGTTGACAATACCGCGCAGCATAAAATCTTCTCCTTCATGGATGGTTTCTCTGGCTACAACCAGATCAAGATGGCTCCTAAAGACATGGAGAAGACAACCTTCGTTACAGTGGGGCACCTTCTGCTACAAGGTGATGCCTTTCGGTTTGAAGAATGCTGTGGAAACCTACCAGCGAGCCACGGTCGCTTTGTTCAACAATATGATTCACCATGAGATTGAAGTTTATGTCGACGACATGATAGCCAGGTCTCAGACTGAGGAAGAGCACCTTGATCACCTACAAAAGTTGTTTGGCAGTTTGAAGATATATAGGTTGAGGTTGAATCCGAACAAGTGCATTTTCGGGGTAAGGTCCGGTAAGCTTCTGGGTTTCATCATCAGTGACAAAGGTATTCAAGTAGATCCTGCAAAGGTAAAATCTATACAAGAAATGCCAGCTCCCCGTATGGAGAAGGAAGTTAGAGGTTTCTTGGGACGCATGAATTACATTGCCCGATTCATTTCCCATCTGACTGCTACTTGTGAGCCAATCTTCAAGCTTCTGAAGAAAGATCAAGTGGTAAAGTGGAATGATGAATGTCAGTCCACTTTCGAAAGAATCAAGGAATACCTACAAGAACCACCAATTCGGATGCCTCCAGTTGAAGGAAGACCTTTGATATTGTACCTGACAGTATTAGACAATTCAATGGGTGTGTGTTGGGGAAGCATGACGAGTCTGGTCGAAAAGAGCATGTAATATACTACCTTAGCAAAAAGTTTACCGACAGTGAGACACGGTACTCACTGCTCGAGAAAACTTGCTACGCTTTGGCATGGGCTGCTCGCCGACTGAGACAGTATATGCCGACTCAATCTACCTTGTTGATATCTAAGATGGATCTGATCAAGTACATTTTCAAGAAGCCCGCTCTCTCCGGAAGAATAGCAAGGTGGCAAATAATCTTAACCGAATACGACATACAATATACAACCCAAAAAACAATAAAGGGGAGTGTATTGGCTGATCATTTGGCTCATCAGGCCGTGGATGACTACCAGTCCATGAATTTTGAGTTCCCGGATGAGAATATCATGTTAGTAACCGACTGTGAAGAATCTGGACCGGATGAAGGACCTGAGGAAGGATCCCGGTGGTCTATGTACTTTGATGGAACCTCAAACGCATTGGGCAATGGCATCGGCGCTGTAATCATATCTCCCAAGGGTTGTCATACTCTGTTCACTGCCCGATTATGTTTCAACTGCACCAATAATATGGCAGAGTATGAAGCCTGTATCATGGGTCTTCGAGCTGCCATTGACCTAAGGATCAAGTTCTTGAGTGCATTCGGGGATTCCGCTTTGGTGATAAGTCAGATCAAAGGCGAGTGGGATACCAAACATCGGAACCTAATCCCATACAAAGAGCATGTACTAACGTTGCTCTGACACTTCGAGGAGGTAACCTTTGAACATTTCCCATGAGAGGAAAATCAGTTGGCGAACGCGCTAGCTACCATGTCTTCCATGTTCAAAGTTAATTGGGACAACGAAGCTCCCCGAATCATCATTGAAAGGTTGTATGAACTGGCACACTGCTGTGAAATCGATACCGAAGAGGTAACAGGAAAACCCTGGTTTCACGAAGTCAAAAGGTATCTCGAGATTCAAGAGTATCCCAAAGGGGAATCTGTCAATGATAAGAAGTTTCTGAGAAGATTCACTGCAAAGTTCTTCCTCAGTAATGGAATCCTCTATAAACGCAACCATGACTCTACCTTACTGCAGTGTGTAGACAAGGGTGAATCAGAGAGGATCATGACAGATCTACATGAAGGTACTTTTGGAACCCATTCCAGTGGACACACCATGGCTAAGAAGATCCTACGGTCAGGATACTACTGGTCCACTATGGAAGCCGATTGTTATCAGCACTCTCGAACTTTCCATAAGTTCCAAATCTACGCTGATAAGGTGCATGTGCCTCCGGTTCCTCTGAATGTCTTGACAGCTCTATGGCCCTTTGCAATGTGGGGCATCGACATGATCGGAGAAATCAGGCCCACCGTTTCCAATGGACATCGCTTCATCCTAGCAGCCATTGATTACTTCACGAAGTGGGTTGAAGCAGCCTCTTTTTCCACACTAACTAAGAACGTGGTGGCGCGTTTTATCTGACATAATCTGATCTGTCGATATGGTATGCCAGAGAGGATCATTACTGACAATGGTATGAATCTCAACAACACAATGATCACCGAGCTCTGTAAACAATTCAAGATACAACATCACAACTCTTCTCCCTACCGGATGAAGATGAATGGCGTTGTTGAAGCAGCTAATAAGAATATCAAGAAGATTGTATAGAAGATGACGATGACATACAAAGACTGGCATGATATGCTACCATTCGCTCTTCATGGGTACCGTACCTCAGCTTGGACATCGACCGGGGCAACACCCTACTCTCTGGTATATGGCATGGAGGCAGTCCTACCCATTGAGGTTCAGATTCCTTCCCTAAGGATTATGAGAGATGCAGGCTTAAACGAAGACGACTAGATCCAAACTCGACTTGATCAGTTAAATCTAATCGATGAAAAGAGACTTACTGCTATCTGCCATAGTCAGACGTATCAAAAGCGGATGATCAAGGCTTTTAACAAGAAAGTCAGGCGACAAGAATATCAAGTCGGGGACCTGGTAATCAAGCGCATCATACTGCTGCAAGGTGACCCCAAGGGCAAATGGACTCCCACATACGAAGGGCCATTTGTGGTTAAAAACATTTTCTCAGGTGGAGCCATGATTCTGACCACCATGGACGGTGACGACCTTCCTCACCCTGTCAATGCACACATAGTAAAAAGATACTACGCATGATAAAAGACCAGCTAGGTTGACTGGCCTAGGCAAAAATAAGGGTTTCCCGGCGAACCAAAAGGGTTTGGGCAAAAATAAGGGATGAAAATTAAAAAAATCTGTACACCCGGCAAGTCGAAAACCTGAAAAGGCGACTTGGGCAAAAAAGGGTATCCCGGTGGGCCGAAAACCCGAAAGGGCGGTCCAGGAAAAAGTTAGGGATGAAAAGCGTATCACTATGTCCCATTGGATCACCCTGCGACCTGACCTCAGTATCAATTGTCAACAGCATCAATCAATCTAATCAGCTTCGGACAAGCAGCAAAGTAAGGAGACACTCGAAGGCATAGTGGCAATAGCAGATTTGAAACCCAATGGGATTGTTGCACATAGCTATTTTCTTTTAGTAGTACACAACACTGTATATCTTTCATTTTTACGGCGGTGTTCTCTTACTAGAGCGTCAGCTTCCTTGTACAAAAACGCCTGTTATAGGCCAACTTCAAAATTAATACAAGTCATTTTTACAAAACTATTTTGTTTTTGTTTTTCTATTTTGTTTTTGAAAGAACGTCCAATGATTTATTCTTGACATATACATTTGAATATGATTGTTGTTCACAAATATTTGCATAGAAACAAAAGACAATTGCTCATAACTCCAGAAACAGGGACAGAAGATCAGAAATGTCAAATCCGACAGTTATCATGTCCAGCAGGTACCAGGGCAGAGACAACTTTGGAGCATAATCATTAATACACGTGACCGTGTAACATCTGTATTCCCCACAGAGTAGAAGTAATCAGAGCATCGATAACAGTTCTTTCAGAACGGGAAGTGATCTCCCTAGCCAGGATCATCCAGAAACCTGACACCTATGTCCCCTAGTCGGATTTCTTAATCATGGGTGGATCATCATAAACTTTTAACTCCCCAAGCAGATTTTATTTCTCTGGATACAGGAGCTCAATCCTCGACAGGGCCCATTACTTCGGTTATTGGAAATTCACCTTTCGAGTTGTTCCCCGCGGAGTTATTCTCAAGCAGAGTCTTTCCCCGACGGAATATTCGTAAATAAGGAGCAAATCCTCAGCATAGTCGCTTCCATTCATCATCCCCAGCGGAAGTACAAGAGCCCCGGTTCTCTATAATAGTCAGGAATGCTATTTTCCCCAGCAGCAGTCAGGGATTTATTTTCCCATACTCGGATATGCCACAATAGCATTTCATGTTCATACATCATGACATGCGCATACATATTGCATACAGCTTAATCTCATTTATTTTGAGAACATAATCACACAATGCATTTCATGCATCGCATATAACTAACCCTGTTATCTTTTCAGGAAGGACAGTTATCACCAACAATTCCAGCAGTTATACATATCATATCTGCAGGCAACCAAGGAAAAATCAGTTCCCGAAACCAAACGGGTCAACTAATCTACATGATCACGAAGTAACCCTACTATCCAGGTTCCTTCACACAGCCCTACTACCCAGGCTTTCATCACGAAGTAACCCTACAATCCAGGTTCCTTCTCACAGCCCTACTACCCAGGCTTTCATCACGAAGTAACCCTACAATCCAGGTTCCTTCTCATAGCCCTACTACCTAGGCTTTCATTACGAAGTAACCCTACAATCCAAGTTCCTTCTCACAGCCCTACTACCCATGCTTTCATTTCGAAGTAACCCTATTATCCAGGTTTCTTCTCACAACCCTACTACCCAGGTTTTCATCACGAAGTAACCCTACTATCTAGGTTCCTTCTCACATCCCTACTACCCAGGCTTTCATTTCGAGGTAACCCTACTATCCAGGTTCCTCCTCACAGCTCTACTACCCAGGCTTACATTACGAAGTAACCCTACTATCCAGGTTCCTTCTCACAACCCTAGTACCCAGGATTTCATCACGAAGTAACCCTACTATCCAGGTTCCTTCTCACAGCCCTACTACCCAGGCTTTCATTCTGAAGCAACCCTACTATCCAGGTTCCTTCTTACAGCCCTACTACCCAGGCTTTCATTCTGAAGCAACCCTACTATCCAGGTTCCTTTCCACAAGCCCTACTACCCAGGCTTTTATTTCGAAGTAACCCTACTATCCAGGTTCCTTCTCCCTTATCTCCAGACAATAGTTTACAACACTGTAAGGCCTGGACCTGACCAGAAACGGTCAATTTCACATTCCCCAGCAAGCCGCTGTACAGCCTGGACCCCGACCAGGTATACATTCTACTTTCACCTCCTCAGTCAAGAGATAATTCCCCAGTGGAGTAACGGACAACCGAAGCTCCTAGACTTTACTTTCCAAGACATAAGCCAGCATTCCCCGGAAAAGTCCTCCTTGACAGCAGGAACAAGACTTCTCGCTAAGGAATCCCTTATGCAACCAATCTTTTATGGATGGCATCTGCAAGCCCATCTCTGACAATTTCCCATCATTTCTCCAAATAGCATCTTTTAAGCCCATTCCCTACACAATCAACCACCACATCGTCGAGTGCAAATTTCTGGGCACTCTAGTGTTCAATCATCTTCCACCTTCAAATCACGAAAGACGGACCAACCAATCTACATCCTCAGGCTTAAGAAGATTGAACAGGGACAGCTGTTGTACCCCAAAATTTGCCCTCTCATGTCTCAAGGACTTTTTGAATTACTTCAGTCAAGTTTCAAGCCTTAGACCACATTTTCTAAGAAGAATCATTCAAATTATCAAAAGGGGGCAAAATGAGCAAAATTGGAGTTTCAGCTGGAAAAAGTCAACCGGACATTAAAAAGTCAAACATTGACTTTTTTGACCAAACTTGAGTCCCAAAAATCACATTATGTCAAGACATCCAAAAAAATGGAATTTGATCATCAAAAATCAAGAGAATCAAAAATCCAACTTCGTAAGACTTTGAAATTTTTCTAAGTATTTTCTATATTTGGTTAATTTCATTTGCTTCATGGCATTTTACTACAATTCCAAATAATTCAAAATGATGCAAGTAATTCAATTTATTACAAAGTGGCATTTTTGCAAAATTACAAATTCTAAAACTATGTCTTGATTGAGCTCTCTCAAAAAAAAACTTTGCCACAACATTTTGGCCCTTGACATAATGTGCATGAAATATTCCACAAGACCAAATTAGTGACATGCTACAAGTCATATTGTCCAAGTTGAACAAAATGTGATGTGCCACATTGCCACAACACCCCATGCTGCCCTACAAGAAAGCTTGTGCTATGCTGCACCCCAAGTACGCATGCTGCCCAATACAGTCCAAAACTGTTCTATGCAGTCTGCCCAAGCCTGCATCATAACAGCCCCAAAATTGCACCAAAATGGCAAAGGAAAATTGTGTGAAGAAAGTGTCAAAACAGTAAGCAAAAACAATTCAAAATAACTTATTTGATTTCCCCCCTAAACCACAGTCAAAGGTCTACAAAAGGGGGCAGTCTCATAAGACATGGAGGTTGGATTTTTCAGAGAATAGAATTGAGAGAGAGAATAGAGAGTTTTGTTGAGCAGAAAAACATTATTCTTGTTAACCTTGACTGATTTTTTAAAAATCAAATCTGTTCTTGTTCAAAACAGAAACCCAATAGATTATTCCACCATACAAACTCTCCCATAAACCAAACAACTTATCACATACAAAGAGGGTCCAAGCATAAAAACAGTCCTTGTAGTGCTATCATCTCTATCCTCAAAACACCAAAAACACTACAGTACAGTCCAACTCAGTTCCAATAGTCTGGAGCAGCTTTCTGTAGGTTCCTTAGGGCCATCATAGCATTTAGAATAGCATTCAGATTTAAAACAGCCAGTGCAGCCCAAAGGTAAGTCCTCTTGACTTGATATCTTTTCATACATCACTAATGATTTGTTGTTTTTGAAGATAATATGTAGTATTTCATTATCCCTTTGAACTAGTCATTTGCACCTTATTTAGGCTTATCTAATTGTTTGTTGTTATGTTTATCCATCATATGTTGTGAGCTAACCTGTACAGACAAGAAAAACAATGTTTAAGGCAGGAAAATACAATATGTATCGACACATATCCTCATGTGTCGACTCATCCTAGTGAAAAAACAAGGTATGAGTCGACACATAACCCCCATGCATCGACCCATACTGATTTCAGGTGACAAAACAGAAGCTGGAAAAGTCTATGAGTCGATACATACGCGTTTCGCGTCGATGCAAGAAGGTGTATGAGTCGACACATCCCATTATGTGTCGACTCATACTGAACTGATTTTGTTTTACAGGAGCAAGGAAAAGCTATGTGTCGATGCATAGCAGCATGGGTCGACACATAGCAGTTCAAAATGCATTTTTCCCTTTATTTTACATTATTTTTACATTGTTTTCATTATCATTCGATATGGTTGTAATATTTTAGTTTCTACTTCATCCCCATTGTTAAATTGTACCCCCATCCCCCTAAAGTGATGTAATAGCTTAGATTTTACTTTCCGAATTTTACTTGCTTTTCATATATTGCTAGTAAATAGGATGCATGGCAAGATAAAATCAACAAATAGATGACTTTCAAATACAAGATAAAATGTATGCAAACTAACACACTTGCACACTAACACCTCTAGGGTAATCTCATTTTGTGGCCTTTCGGAAAATAATCATGTCCCTCGAATATGGGACATTTTAGCAAAGACCCTTCGATGAAAAAAGATCGTAGTCCCTCGATGACCCTCGATGTTGCCTTCGGTAAACGATCTAGTCCCTAAAAGACATTGCTAAAATGTCTCATAAGTTGCCTTTTATGACTATTCAAACGTCCCACACTCGTCCCTTCACATCCAACGATGGGGCTTCTTACCAAAACAATGGTAAGATAGCCACATCTAAAGGAGAAGGAAAAGCACATTTAAGACCTTTTGAGTAGGCAGTTTCGCTCTTAGTTACTCGCTTGCTCGCAACAAAAACATTTTATACACCAATACTTTCATTTCAAAAAAACATTTTCAAAAAGATAAAACATTTTGTATACGTTCTTATAGAGACGAGAACCATTGCAAAATATCTTTCCGAAAACCATTTTCCACAACACAATCCACAAATACGTCTTTGAACTATATTTCGAAACAAAACTTTGTACGTGTTCTTATAGAAACGAGAACCATTACAAAGAAATTTTCAAAACACTTTCAAAACCCCACATCACAAAGCACATTCAAACAAAAGCAAGTGATCTAGCGAGTAACTAAGAGCCCATGGAAAACCATGGATGAAAAGGGTGCTAATACCTTCCTTTTTCATAATCTACCCCCCGAACTCAAGAAAAC
Source organism: Vicia faba (assembly GCA_948472305.1). Lineage (NCBI taxonomy): Eukaryota > Viridiplantae > Streptophyta > Magnoliopsida > Fabales > Fabaceae > Vicia > Vicia faba. The sequence goes on along the minus strand of OX451740.1, from coordinate 1,315,044,168 downwards.
ATCTCTAAAGGTCTTTCCCGTGCTTTTTCACCTTTCCTTTTTGGATAAAAGAAAAGTCGGTGGCAACTCTTGCTAAACCGCAACATTTGTAAACAAAAACGCAAAACCTCAAGTCAGTTCTCCCACCGTATCACAATTATAAAAACAATGTTTAAAATATTTTTGACTGTAGAAATAAAAGGGCGGGAAAATTCGGGGTATGACAGTAACAAAGGAAGAGCTTCAAGGGACACTTGAATCTCATGAATAAAGGGTGGCTAAAAGATTGTCAAGCAAGGCAAAAAGTGATGTAGCTCTGCAGGCGCAATCAACAAAAGAAAAGAAAGATAAAGGAATATGGAGTGGCAACAAAGGAAGAGGAGGTTACAATAATTCGGGTGGTAGAGGTAACCAACAATAAGGAAACTGGTCGAATTAGAGAAAACCCTCAAACTAGAGAAACCATATAGGTGGTGTTGCAGGAATGGGTGGTAAAACGGGTCGTGGCACGCTGGGCTGACCCGCGCACCTGCCATAAAATGGCGGGTTGGATTGAGATTTTGGACCCGTCGTCCACCAAAGCCCGCCCCGCTAAAGACCGCTGCCTGCCAAAACTCATCGTCCGCCAAAGTTCGCCGCACCTATTCGTTGAGCTTGTCACACCTTAAGTCCATCCTTTTTTTAGTTAATTCTATTAGGTCCAATTCTCGATGGTTTTATTTTATACATTTATTTGTGAATACATGCAATATTTTTTTAAGTAAATTTTGTTTAAAAGATGCTTTATAAAAAATTATTCTAAAAAATAAGTGAAAAATATAATTAAAATGTTAAAAAAAGCCTTTTAATATATTAAAAAATGAAAAATAAATAAATAAAAAAGTAAGTGGGCAAGCACGCCTCCCGCCAACCCGTCACCTTGGCAGGGCGAGCTAAACTTTTATGCCCATTTCCACTTGGCGGGCTTGCTCACCCCATTCTTTTTTTAGCGGGATTAAGGCAGGGTTGGGCGGGCGGCCTGTTTTGCTACCCCTAACTGCAGGTAGAGGAAGAGTTGGTGGAAGAAAACCTGACAAGAGTCATATTCAGTGTTATAATTTTCAGAAGTATGACCATTATTCTAGTAATTGTCCTGAAAACAAAAGAAATCAATAAACTAATGCAAGACTTGCAAAACACGGAGAAGAAGAAGAAGAAGAAGAAGAAGAAGAAGAAGAAGAAGAAGAAGAAGAAGAAGAGATGTTACCAATGGTCACAACGAAATATAAAGAAAGATTCAAGGACTAGTGGTACATAGACTCTAGATGCTTATCACACATGATTGGAAGGAAAGATTAGTTTGTCACCAAAAACTTTTAAGTTGGTGATGCTAGGTAGTCTGTTGTACAGAATTATACAAGGTGAATTATGCATTAAGAAAAGAGCAGGCAATCTATTTACGATATGAACATCATTACCAACAACATAAGCCCAAAAAATTTGAGGTAAATGACATTGAAATAAAATGGCTCTAGTTATACCAAGAATGTGTTAGTGCTTCCTTTTAACAATATCATTTTGTTAAAGAGTACCAACATAAAATGTTTGACGAATGATGCCAAATTGCTTGTAAAAATTGGTGAGGATGAATTCACGACCATTACCAGATCTAATGCATTTAATGTTAAGGTTGAATTGTTTTTTTATCATTGACACAAATGATTTGATGAAGGATTGATCAGAAAGATAGCGAGTGTACTATTTTGCCTCTGCAGTAATAATGAGGAAAGTTCCCCGAATATCAATCTCAAGGACTGCATACAAATATGGAGTTCGAATGGTTGTTCAATTAAACAAAAACTAGAGTTAGGGTTTGATTTGCTAAAATAAAATGATTGTGAATAAAACAAATAGATGTGAAGGACTGTTTTGACAAATATGAGAAGCATGCTAGGATTCGTGTATAATTTGCCTTGTAATAACCTTAAATCCTGATTTCTTCAACAAGTTCATAACATTCAATTACCGCTCTTTAGCTTATTTTCCCATAAGTCATTAGTGAGAAAACCTTTGAACATTCATCCTAAATTCTAAGTCCTTAGAAATTTATGATGAAATCAAGCTTTTGTTTTATCAAGAGTTAATCGTTAAATATAGGGTATCCCTAGTCCTAGGGGATATCTACTATAGTCTAATCGTACAAAAACCTTAATAATCGCAGTCCAGCTAATTGTTAACCGTAAATCAATCCTTGTTAGTTTAACAAAGAAAGCATACAAACATTGTTCAATTAAATTGAATATGAAAAACCAATAAATTGTTGAAATTAGGAATTCAGAGTCATTGCAAAATCAAATCAGGGACACCCTCTAGCATTGGGGAATTTAGTTACTCATATTGTTCAAAGAAAACAAAAGATAAATTGTAAATATTACAAGTATTGGAGATAAATTTGATCTTCAATCGCTTTCGTTCATGAAAATCTCCTTTTACCGAAGTACTTGTCTTCTTCAATCTTTTCTCGTGTAATTCTCCGCTGGAAAAAAGCCCCCTAATTCATCATGAAAACTCATCTAAATAGCAAACATTCACTTAGGTCGGTCGGAAATACCCAAACCACCCTTTCAGACCAAAACTTGAGCAAAATAAGAGAAAATACTGAAATCAGCGTCACAAGCCGACATTGGCCGTGTTAGGCAACACAGGCGCCTGTGTTGCACCTCTGAGATTTTGGAAATTAATGTTGTCAGATTGACATGGCCAGTGTTGCCTAACACGGACGGCTGTGTGGCCTGACACGGCCATTGTTGACTGACACGGGCGGCCGTGTATGCCCTCCTGGAGTGTGCAGAAAACTTTTCTAAAATCTTGCGATTTTTCCTAGTTTTTGCTCCGATTCTTCTTGAATGCTTACTTGAACCTAAAAACATTAAAGAGACACATTCAAATCATAAAATGCAGGAAAATGGAAATAAAATGCTTAAAAACAATGACACAACTAACTAGAATGAACGGTAAACAAATGTGTAAAAACCACTTATCAAGGATGATGCTTCAGATATGGTATGGATAGGAAGCCCCAAATATCCATATCCCCTAAATCAAAAACAGAATTAGAAACATGAGAACTATAAGATAAAGAAAGTCTCTTTTGCTTAACATAAAAACAAACATCACAAGGAGAAGTAAAAGTAACATATTTGATAAAAGGAAATTTTTTATTTATCTCAAGCAATTTTCTGTTTGAAGTGTGGCCAAATCTTAAGTGTCAAATATTACAATTTGTGACATGTCTAAAGAGTGAGTATGTAAGGCATTAATGGAATGAACAAATGGAGTATGGTGCAAGGTAAAAGGAGGAGATGCCAAGATATACAATCCACCACCCAATCTAGATGTGCCAATCCTCTTCTTGGAGCATGTATCTGTTAGAACAAAGTTTGGTTCTAATCATATCTTAGAGTTTTTATGATAACAATGAAATAAATTTTATATAATATATTTTATACTCTGATGTGCATGTTTTCTAATTCAGATGATGTTCTGACTCAAGCATTCTCAAAAGTGAAACATTACTCTACGCTGAGCAGAAAAAGGATAAAGAAGTTCCTAAGATATTTTATGTAAACGCTAGTCTGAAGCAAACTCTGAAGGAAGCACTCCAAGGCAAGCTCTGATAAAAAGTAATCTTAAGCAACCTCTGATAAAGCTAGCCGAAGCAAAGATTTGAAAGAAGCACGCTGAAAGTAATATTTGATAATGCAAGCTGAAGCAAACTCTGATGAACATAAAATGAAGAAAACTATGACAGAAGGAGTGATATAGCAAACTCTGATAGAAGAAAAGTTAAAGCAAACTCTGATAGAATAAAATTTAAAGCAAAATCTGATAGAAGAAAAGTTAAAGCAAACTCTGGTGCTGCAACGCTGCAAGCAAACTCTTAAACTTCCAGAGACAAGCTCTGACATTACCATTGATCATTTAATGCTAAGACGGCTAACACACTCAAGTGGTAATACGCACGAGAGCATTGGAAACATAAAGGTCAAGCTAACATGCATCATTAATGCATACACTCTCTTCAAGGCAATAACGGTAAAAATTTGAAGCTATATATAGAAGACCGTTTATTTCAAAGCAAGGTTACTGATCCACGCAAAATATATTGAAGCTCACTATTTTCATTCTTGTAAACTCTTTGTATATAGTGGGTAATTCTTAAGTACTGGTCTAAAATCTTAGTGATAAATCACAGTTTGTGATATAGCTTATTAGAAGCATTTTGATTCACTACTATTAAGAGATATCTTTGTAATTGTTCCTTGAGAGACCAGTTGGGTCAGATTTCTCAAGAGGGCTAGGACTAGTTGAGTCTTAGAGGTGTTAGTCACTTGCAGTTGGCTTGTGCATTGTATTGTTAGTCACAACAGTTTGGTTGTGCATTTGTAATCAGTTTTGATTATAGTGGATTAAGTCCTCATTGAGAGAGGCAAAATCACCTTGGCGGGTGGACTAGAGTAGTTTGAGTTTCAAATGAACCAGGATAAAATTACCTGTGTCCTTCCATTATTATTGAGCAACAGAAAAAGGAAAAACTTATTCAACCCCCCCCCCCCCCCCCTCTCTAAGTGTTTTCTCACCCTTCAATTGGCATCAGAGCTCTAGTTCTAGGTGCAAACACCTAACAGTGTCAGAAAAAGATCCAGAAGGAAAACACCATGGCAACTGAACAAAACAACAACAACTGCACCAAACCTCTTGTGTTTGATGGAGAATACTTTTAATACTGGAATTATAGACTAGAAAGTTTCTTTTTAGGTCATGATGCTGATTTATGGGATATGGTCCTAGATGGTTACACACATCCAGAAGACAAGACAGATACAAGATTGACAGAAAGAACATGGATAAACAATAGAAATTAGATTTCAAAAATCACCACAGAGCCAGAAATATCTTTCTGAATGCTATCTCTAAAACGGAATATGAGAAAATCACCAACAGAGATACAACACATGACATGTTTGAGTCTCTCAAAATGGCTCATGAAGGCAATGCTCAAGTAAAAGAGACAAAAGCTCTGGCTCTCATCCAGAAGTATGAAGCCTTTAAAATGGAAGAAAATGAGTCAATTGAAGCTATGTTCTCAAGATTCCAAACTCTGACGGCTGATCTGAGAGTTCTGAATAAAGGATACACCAAGGCAGACCATGTTAAGAAAATTATCAGAAGTTTACCCAAAAGATGGGCACCTATGGTTACTGCACTCAAAGTGTTAAAAGATTTGAATGATGTATCTCTTGAAGAACTTATCAGTGCATTAAGAAGTCATGAGATAGAACTTGATGAACATGAGCCTCAGAAGAAAGGTAAGTCTGTTGCCCTTAAATCTATTAAAAAATGTGAAACTAACGCTTTTCAGACAGAAGAAGGAAACTCTGAAGACTCTGCATCAGAAGAAGATGAGTTATCTCTGCGAAGTTCAGAAACTACAAGAGGTCAGAAGATAAACCATAATCTTCTGGACATAAGAAGTCAAGCAGGAGAGATATAGTCTGCTATGAATGTAAAGAACCAGGACACTACATAAGTGATTGTCATAAGCTACAAAGAGAAAGACCAAAGAAAAGGTTTGGAAGAATGAAAGGCATGATGGCCACCTGGGATGATTCAGAATCTTATGAAGCTGAATCTGACTCAGAAGATGAGCATGCTAACCTAGCGTTTATGGCTACCACAGAAGATGACGATGACGATGACTCTGATTCAGAACCGAAAGAGGTATTCTCTGAATTCTCTAGAGCCAAACTTGTAGAAAGCTTATCAGAACTTCTTGAAAACTACAGTCAACTCAAAATAAAATACAAGAAACTCAAAAAGAATCTTGCATTTGATTTTGAGAAACTTGAAGAGAAATTTCAAAAGATTTCTATTTCAGATTCTGCTTCAAGTTCAAGAGATATTCTTAAAGAATATGACTCTAGTTTTCAAACATTTCTTGCTAAAAGCATATATAGAAGCAAAATGGATTCAATGATCTATGGTGTTAGTGAAAATAACAGAAGAGGAATTGGATATTGTTGTACCCCAAAATTTTCCCTCCCATATTCTTCAAGGTTTGTCAAGAATCATCTCCAAATGGTTCAAGATTTCTCAAGGGTTGCACAGTCAAACCATCTCCTAAGACAGTCTAAAATTAGGGTTTTGGTTCTCTCAAGGAATTTGAGGTTTTCAATGGCTCAATCAAGACTCATGTGCCTATATACATCCTCAAGCACCTACATACCAAGTTTCAAGACTCACAGTGCCAAATTCCACAGTCAAAGGCTCCATTTGCTGCACAATCAACTACAGGGGCAAAATGGTCATTTTGCAGTCAAAAGTCAGAATTTTTGGTCAACATCTTATTTTGAGTACACAATCATCATTTGATCAAGTCTTGATCATGATTCCACAAGAATGGCTCAAAAATCATCAAGATGCAAAAAGTTGCTATTTTTGGACAGCAGAAAAGTCAACTGTATCTTGACCAGGGCATAACTTTTTCATGGTTCATAAGAAAAATCCCATCCAATGCTCATTTTTAAGGGGATGACATTTCCTACAAACCATCTTCACATTCCAAGTCCAAGCAATGCTCTCACAAAAAGTTATCAATTTCTACATTATAGGTCAATTTCAAAAGTCAACAAAAATGCATTTTAAGTCAAAGACCATAACTTGAGATTGGTAAATCCAAATGACATGGGACCAAACGCATTGGTTATAGGACTTCAAGACCTTTCCAAAATGTCCAAGAACATGTTCATATGATCAAAATTGAGCAAGATATGCATTAGAGAAGTTGGGAAATTTTTATGAATTTGCAAAAGTCAACTTTGCTCAAAACACCTTGTTTTTGCTAATGGGCCTCAAATTTCTTCTTGAAACTTTATCCAAGGCCTATGCACGACCCATCAAGCTTAATTAAATTTATTTTCTTATTTTTTATTAATTAATTGGATTTTTAATCAATTTTAATTCATTTAATTAATTTAAATTGTAGGAAAATACAAAGATTTGATTTTTCAATCTTTTGTGAAGCAAGAATGACCTAAAAAAGCTGGCAAATTCGTGTACCAATCAAGGGTGCAAATATCTCCCAATTTGGCAACTTTCTTCAATAAAAAAGATTCAAAAAGATGTGATTTCCAATCAAATATTCCATCATCATTCCATGGATTTTTTGTGCAAGATTTGACCTAAATTCAGTCCTCTATAAATACACAAGTGAACCCTAATCATGCATACGTGAAAGCTGCTGCAAGAAAGCCATAACCACTTTGAAAAAACTCAAGAAATTTGAAAACTGATTTCCATATTCTAACGTGATTCAAAGGCTTTTATTGATTCTAATCTATTGCAGGGGTTCCCAGAAACGTATTGCAATCAAAATCAAGCGTTAAAGCTCAAGAAATACTCAAGAACAGACCCACGGTTTGCTTGTTATTTTGAAAATCAAATAGCTTAATTCATGCATCATTAACGTGATTTTTTGTTTATTTTGCATTGCTAGAGACCTCATGAAGCTATTGGTATAGCTTAATTGAATTAAAACGCGCAGAATCGAAAGATGCCATTGATGAATTTTAGGGTTTATGAGCTGTCGAATTAGGGCTTTACAGTACAGGAAAAATTAAGCCTTGAAAGACCCATGACTGAACTCGTTGAGACCAGACGAACACACAGCCATCCTCGCGAAATATTTATATTCAACACAGGCCTAGTCGCTATTTTTCCTCATGGTGTTTTGTGGGGGTTAAAAACCCTCGCTATCTAATGTGTTTTTATGCAGGCGAAGGAAGAAGATGATGTGTTGTTGATATATCATTGGTTCATTAAAAAAAAGGCGCACGTGTTTCGTTTTACAGCATATGTGTTGATTTTTATATATTATAATTGATTGTTGTTATATTATCAAAAGCAGGCAATTGGCGTAGTGGTTAGTGTGCTGGCATGGAATCATTGGGACCTGGGTTCGAACCCCAGGTCCCCCAAAAACATTATTTGCTCTTTTTTCTCAGGTATTCCAGTACAAGGCTTGCAAAGGAGTTTACCATGTGCCTCCAACCATCCAGGCGCCATGTGGCTATGGGCACAAATCCAAGGATCATGAGAGGATGATCACCATACTCCCAGTCAACCAGCGCCCTGGGCAATCTCAATAGTCAACGTGGCTGAGCAGCTTAATGGGCCACAAAATTACTTCCTCACCTCCAAAGCTGGCCCATCACCCCCTGGTTTCTTTATTCTTTTTTCCTTTTATATTTTATTTTCCATTTAACTATTTTGCTTATTATTATTATTTTTATTATTTAAATTAACATAATTAATTATTTTCATAATAAATTCAGAAAACTATAATATTTTTATTATTATTATTATTCATTAATTTCACCTTTAATTTGTTATTTTTGTAAATAAATATAATTAATTAATTTAGTTGTTTTAATTAGGTTAACTTTAATTATTTTCACAACAAATAAAATCCATATAGAATTAGGTTTTTTGACAACTTTTAATCATGCTTTCCTTTTTATTTTATTTTCTTTAAAACATAAAAAATACTTTTTTTCTTTTAATTAATTAATTAATTAGAATTAGGTTTAATTAAATGCAAAAAGGACCAAAAAATTCATTCTTTTCTCAAAAAGGGGTCAAAACCCTAAGGACTTCTCCGATTTAATTTCTTATTCGCGCATATTATTTTTTATCATATTTATGTATTTGCTCCGGGAATGTAATAGCGTAATTAGACCTTTTTATCGCTTTCTTTATTTTCTCATAATTTACTTTTCAAGGGTTGCTTTTGGCGATGTAAATACCCGACGCCTTGTAATAGCGTAGATTTACTTTCCGCAATTTACTTTCCGCACAATTATTAACTGCTATGCATGACAAGACTTGCCTGAAAATTAAAATCAAAACGTAGCTCACCATAACATGTGCAAAGATAATTAAACTGAATCCTGACACACTCGCACATGCCACTCCTAGGGTACGCCTCACTTGGTTGCCTCGACGTGGTCATTGAGTATAGGGTGTTTTAGAGGTCGCCCTCCTGTCTAAAGATCCAAGTTGCCTCGAAACGGTTGCCTCGGAAAAAATGATCTAAGACATTAGGGTTACCGCTAAGGCGTCCTAACGTTGCTTTAGTGACCACACGTCCCTAAAATCGAATTGACCCGAAAACTCCAACGATGGTGCTACCTACTTCTCAATAGTGGAATAGTACTGTCTAAAGGACATTTACACAGCTTAATTTCTTTTGAGTAGGTAGAGGTTCTCAGGTACTTGCTCTTTCAAAACGAAACAACTTTTCGCACTTACACTTTTCAAACAAAGTTTTCAAACAAACACTTCATGACACTCTTGAGGACTGATACAAGAGTTAAATCGAAGTTTTCAAACAAACTTTTTCAAAACCCACAAACACAAGAAAAGCAAAACATTTTGAAAACATAGTGAGCAAGTACCTAAGAGCCCGTGGATAACCACGGATAGAAAGGGTGCTAACACCTTCCCTTTCTATAATCTACCTCCCGAACCGAGAAACATCTCGAAAAGGAATTTTGCTGTGCTTTTGTCCTTTCCTTGTTGGAGAACATAAAAGACGGTGGCGACTCTTTCTTACCGCGACATTTCGCGAACCAGCATTCCAAAAACAGTCAGTTCTATTTCCACCTGTTGTACCCCAAAATTTGCCCTCCCATATTCTTCAAGAAATTGCCAAGTCATGCTTCAAAATTCCCCAAGGGTTGCACAGTACAAGGGTATCCTAAACAGTTAAAATTAGGGTTTTGGTCCTGATCAAGAGAATGAAGTTTCCAAGGGTCCAATCAAGTCCCACATGCCTATAAATATGGTCAAGCATCCTCATACCAAGTTTCAAGACTTTCAGCACAAAATTGCACAGTCAAAACCCTAATTGCACTACAGTCAACTGTAGGGGCAAAATGGTCATTTGACAGTAAAAAGTTCAAATTTTTGGTCAACATCTCATTTTGAAGCCACAAACATTATTTGATTAATGCTTGATCATGATTCTCCAAGCTTGGCTCAAAAATCATCAAGATGCAAAAGTTTCCTTATTTGGACAGTTGAAAAAGTCAACTGTAAATTGACCAGGGCATAACTTTCACATGGATTATCATAAAAATCCCATCCAAAGCTCATTTTGAAGAGAAAGAAATTTCCTACAACTCCTCTTCACACTTCAAGTCCAAGAAATGCTCTCACAAAAAGTTATCAATTTCAACATTATAGGTCATTTTCAAAAGTCAACAAAAAGGGACTTTAAGTCAAAGGCCATAAATTGAGATTGGTAAATCAAAATGCCATGGGACCAAAGGCATTGGTTAGCGGACTCAAAGACCTTTCCAAAATGTCCAAGAACATGAGCAAAGCTTAAAAATTGAGCAAGTTATGCCTTGTGGAAGTTGGAAAATTTTTGGATATTTTGAAAAGTCAACATTGATTCAAATGACCTAAAATTGCTAATGGGCTTCTTTTTCTTCCACAATTCATTATCCAAAGCATGCACACGACCATTTGGCCCAAAGGGAAGTTTTAATTATTTTTATTTATTTATTTGAATTTTTTATTACAATTAATTCATTTAAACTAAATAAAATATGAAAAAATGCTAAACTAATGAAATCAAATCTTTTTGTGTAGAAAATACTCTCATTGGACACTCAAGATTCGTGCATGATCATTTTTGGAAGGAATTGGCCATGATTTGTACAAAATAGCATGAAAAAATATTGAAAAAGATCTTGAAAAATCAAATCTTACAAACCATGAATGCAAAGAATTTTGATCAAGTTTTTAACCCTAATCACTCTCCTATACATACATAAGCAAGACCTAATTCCTCAGAACGAAAAAGCTGCGCAGAAAACACCATTTGAAAACTTGAAATTTATCAAGAAAACTCAATTCTGAAAACCTAGTTCTAGGACGATTCAAGGCCAAGTAGTTGTTCCATTAGCTTCCTTGAGGATCATAGAACGTGTTCCAATCACTCCCTAAGTCCCATACTCAAGAAAACACGAAATCACCATTGAAGTTGGTAAGGAAAATTCCAAAATCGTTTTCCATCATTCATGCGTTTTTAACATGTTTCATTGTTGTTTTTGTGTTTAGAATGATGTTTGCAAGCTAACTGCATAATTTGATTGGAGTTTCATGCCAAAACGAAGAATCCACCATGTGAGCATATTAGGGTTCCGTGGAAATTGATTTAGGGGTTTTCAAACCTGGAACAATTAGGCCATGAGAGATACGTCGTTGGAATCGTGAGAGAGAGACTATTCTAATGGCCCTAGTCTGAACAATTTATATATGCCCATGTGCTATTCGCTATTTTCTCTAATGATGCCTGTTAGAACGGTTCAAAACCGTTGCCTATGTTTGTTGTATTTCAGAAAAAAAACAAGCCAATGAGGAAGACGCTTAGGTGGCCATCCACGATTGGAGCGTTTGATATTTCGCGCGCAGAAAGCACTAACGCATTATTTTGTTTTATTATATTTATTTGTTATATAGTATACAAAGAAAACAAGGCAGCATGGTTGGCAAGCGCGTTGGTTGGTAATGTTCAGGACCTGGGTTCGAGCCTCAGGTCCCCACCCCCTTTCACATTATTTTTCATATGATGTTCATGTGCAGTTTCAGCGTTAAGGCGTACCATGCGCTTCTCAATCCAGCTGCCCACGCGTCCCACTGGATTCAATCAAGGGCCAGGATCTGAAGAATATGATACACTCTAGTCAATGCTTGGGTACGTGAATGGAAAAGTTAGCCAGCCCATGAATAATTGGGCTCAAATTACTGGGCTTCACCCTCCAAATTAGGGGCAGACCCCCTTAGGTTTGCAAGTCTTTTTTATTTCTTTATTTTTTTATTATGTTTATTTTCTTTTAATTATTGTTTTTTAATTAATTTAATATTTTCATAATAATATAAAAAACACAAAAAAATTAGAAAAGATAAAAAAATAATAAATATTTTTTAACTAGTATTTTGTAAATAAATTCATTAATTCATTTAGTTTTAAATTTAGGTTTTAATCTTAATATTTTTTACTAAAACTCAAAACTTATAGAATTAGGGTTTAATTAATTTTTATCTTTTTTCTTTTATCCCATAATAATTAAATACTTACTATTATTTATTTTTGTAATTAAATTGCATGTAAAATAATTAGGGTTAATTTTAGGTTAAACTTTAATATGTTTTTATAATAAAATAAAAATTGTAGAATTAGGTTTAATTGCATTAAAATCATAAAATACCAAAAAATACCAAAAATAATTTCTTTTCTTTTTTAATTAATTAATTTCATCATTTAATTTAATTTTGCAAAAAGGGTCCAACGCCCTCGTTTTTAATTCCTATTTAATTCGCATATTTGTTTTCTATTCTTTATAATATTTATGTACCTCTCCCAAGGCCATGTAACATTTTAATCTTTCGCATTTTTAATTCTTTATTTTTCTGTCAAATCGGGTTCAAGAAATTTTGGCGATGTGGACCCGCGCCTTTTGTAATAGCTTAGAATCTTTTACTTTTCGCAATTTTTAATTGTTAATCAAGGCATGCAAGAATGAATGGATAAAAATAAAAACAAGCGTAGATCACTCATGACATGACAAAAGACAAAAATATCTGAAAACGACACACAAATCACACACCACCCCTAGGGTACGCCTCACTGTTGCCTTGCCTTTCGAAAGGTGATCGTCGAGTAGAGGATGTCTTAGTAAGTCCTCATGATCCGGGAACCTGGCATGAGGGTAGCTTCTAAGGTATCTTCCCATTGCTCCGGTGATCACCATGTCCCGAACCTCGAATTGACCCGAACACCTCCAACGGTGGTGCTACCTACCTCTCAATGGTGGGATGGCACTACTTTAAAGGACATTTGCACAGACGAATTCCTTAGAGTAGGTAGACGACTCTAGATGCTTGCTCTAATTTCAAAACAAATCAAAAATACTTTTCGCACCAACACCTTTTCAAAAAGCTTTCGAAAGCAATTTTTCAAACAATCTTGAGGACCGATACAAGAGTCGAACTGGAATTTTCAAAGAAACTTTTTAAAACCCACATTGAAAAGCAAACAAACCATTTTTTGAAAACACAATGAGCAAGTATCTAAGAGCCCATGGATAACCATGGATAGAAAGGGTGCTAACACCTTCCCTTTCTATAACCTACCTCCCGAACCGAGAGCAATCTCTTTAAGGAATTTTTCTGTGCTTTTGTCCTTTCCATTTGGAGAAAATAAAAGACGGTGGCGACTCTTGCTTCCGCGACATTTCGCGAACCAGCGTTAAACAGTCAGTTCCAGATCCACCGATCACAGAACTGGCGACTCTGCTGGGGACTTAAACTTAAAGTGAGGTGTACCTTAGGGCTAGTTCATAACTGTGTTTTCAATTGCTTTCTTTGTGTGCTTTAAATTGTGGGTTGCTTGGGAGTTCTATAGATCCTAACCCGTATCTGGGGAATACCTTCTTAGAAAGTAGCAACAAGGCTGTGAGGGAACTGTGCGGGGTATACCGACATGGTTGAAACAGTCTGCTACGTTGATGTGGCACTTTGGTGTGTACCGGTAACCCTTGAGTTCAGTCAAGGAGAGTACGGGGCCTCCGCGTGGTGTCGTGAAACATCAACAGACCTTAGGAACCTTAATTGAACTATCTTGGCCTCTTTAGGGTAGTGAGATAACTGACTTTGGTGCAGTCCGAGGTTGGTTGATACTCGATACTACACTCAATAGAGGGTTGCTTTCCTGGAATATTTCGGTCGCCAGTTCAGTGGCTAAATCGAAACGATGAACAATGAAAGCAATCCCGTGATATTGGGACCCTTAGAACCCGGTTACTTCTAATAGGACAGGTTGAACCCACCAACTTCAAGAGGGTACTACCCAGACCCCATGCTGGCCTTAAACCTTAAGGGCTTGTCTTGTGTGCCTTACATGTTTGTCTTTGTAAATATCTGTGGTGTGTTTAATCATAGCATCATGACATCATCCAGCATCATATGCATTGACTAACCATTTCAGGGGTTCGAATTTTCATCTTTGTTCTTGTTTTGTAGGACATGGAAACCGTTCGTAGAAAGACAATTCAAATGAGTCTTGTAAGGATCCCTCCTCAGCTTAAGGAGCTTATATCCAGGATTCTCGAGAACTCTTCATTCAGTGAAAGACATGGAAGTCTCATCAGCTTGGTCAATACCAACATTGAGGAAGACATGATAAAGGTCCTGTTCCAATTCTTTGACCCTCTGCATCACTGTTTCACCTTCTTGGACTATCAGCTGGTACCTACATTGGAGGAGTTCTCCCGGCTCCTGAAGATCCTTATCCTTGATCAACTACCCTACAACGGTACGGAAAAGGAACCCAAGCTTGAAGAGATTGCTAAAGCCTTGCACCTACAGTCATCTGACCTCAAGGGACATTGGGAAGTTAGAAGTGGTATCAAAGGGTTCTTAGCTAGGTTCCTGTTTGAAAAGGCCCATGAATGTTGGAACTCCCTTGACTTGCAAGCTTTTGAAGAAGTGGTGGCCCTCCTTGTCTATGGTTTGGTGTTGTTCCCTAACCCAGATCAGCTTATTGATATCAGTGCTGTCCAGATCTTTATGTCCAGGAATCCTATACCTACGTTGTTGGGGGACATCCTTCACTCATGTTACACTCGAACCATGAGAAAAAGAGGTGTCCTTATGTGTTGCACTCCTCTCCTAGGAAGGTGGTTTATTTCGCACCTTCCACAATCAGCCTTAAAGAATGAGCGGGGTTTGAGGTGGTCACAACGGTTGATGACTCTCACACATGCAGATATACATTGGTGCCCTAGGTCCAGAGAGGATGTCACTATCATTGATCGTTGCGGGGAGTACCCTAATGTTCCTTTACTTGGAATCAGAGGAGGTATTACTTACAACCCATGCCTGGCTTGGAGACAGTTTGGTTATGCTCGGAGGGATGGTCCTCATGACATGTTAATTCCTGACATAGTTTTTGACTTCGACAACGATACTCAAGGACTTCGCCAGAGATTTATCAGAGCCTGGAGGATGCCAAGTAGGATAGACAGCAAGACACTGGGGCACAGGAATTCCATCCCGTTGGAACCTTATCTCAAGTGGGTACGAGCCCGCTCCCAGAAGTTGGTAATGCCTTATCCTCATATGCTCCCAGTAATCAAAGAGCCAGTCTTGGAAGGAGAAGTGTCCTACACTATTCAGCACCCTGATATGCCCACATCCTGGGAAGAGATGCAGAAGAGCTGGATCCAGCTTAAGAAAGAACGAAATTCTCTTGAGACTAGTCTACATGCCAGTGAAAAGAAGGTCTTCGAGCTCACCCGCATGTTGCATGAGGAGAGGAATCTCAACACTTACATAGCTCCAAAGAGGATGCGCAGTGTATTTTGGGATTGATTTGCTTTTGTATTATTTTGCCCATGAGGCTTTGATGTACTAAACAATTATTTCCTTAATGATAACGTGTGTTCCTTTTTGTCTACAACAAATTTGAACTTTCGAACCCTTGAATGCATTGCATAAACACATATCATTCATCATGTGCATAGCAGGTTTTTCCTCTTTTCAGGTTGCTTACAGTTCTTCGCTGTTTATTTCAGCATCATGAATCCTGACTCGTCATCAACTGAGACATCCATCAAAGCTCTTCAGGCGCAGAATGTGCAATTTCAGGAATTAATCAAGGGTTTGGCTCAAGGCCAAGAAGAGCTGAAGGCCCTGCTCCTGAAGAAGGAGAAGAAGAAGAAGAGAAGAACTGTTCTGTTTAGCTCGGGCCGAAGGTTTGGCAACACTTTGCAGAATGAAGAGGCTGGTTCTTCCATTGGCAAGAGTACTCCTCAAGCAGAAAAAGGTCCTAGTCCGGTAGTCTCCGACAACAAGACTGATTTTGATGAAGAGCAGTATCCTCCTGCAGAAGACAGATACAAGCAACTGGAGGATAGGTTGAATGCTATAGAGATACAACAGGTACCTGGGCTGGATTTTGGAGATTTGGGTTTGTCTACTGGTGTGATTATTCCTCGGAAATTCAAAGCACCATCTTTCACTAAGTACGACGGGGCGTCTTGTCCCAAGCTACATCTCAGGTCCTATGTTCGGAAGATTCAACCGTACTCAGCGGATAAGAATTTGTGGATCCACTTCTTCCAGGAGAGTCTTTCAGGGACTCATCTCAAATGGTTCTATCAGCTGGATGGGACCAAGGTTCGTAACTGGGAGGAGTTGGCTACTGCTTTCTATAAGCAGTATCAATATAATGCCGACCTTGCTCCTACACGTACCCAACTCCAGGGTATGTCGTTAGGTTCAAGTGAAGGTTTTAAGGAGTACGCTCAGAAGTGGAGGGATCTGGCTGGCAGGGTGCAGCCTCCGTTGACTGATCGGGAGTTGGTGGACATGTTCTTGGGGACCCTATCTGGGCCATTTTTCAACCATCTTATCGGGAATTCGTCTGCAGGGTTCACTGATCTGATTCTGACTGGAGAGAGAATTGAGGCTGGGTTGAAGTCTGGTAAGATTCCAAAGGGTGCATCTACAGGCTCAAAGAAGAAACCCTTCAAGAAAGAGGCCAGTGTGGTGTATGGGCCTAGAAGGCAAGACAAACCAGAGCGCCGCCAATCTGTCAACGCATTGGTAATTGCGAAGCCTGCAGCCACTCCTCGGCAAGCTAACCAACCAAGGGCTGAGAGACCCAGAAGGGAATTCACCCGTTTAAGTATGACCTTGTCGCAGATATTACCACAGTTGCTCTCAACCAACTTAGTAACCGTCAGAGAGGCTCCGAAGTTCCCAAATACTACATCTCCTAAGTACAATCCAAATGCCCACTGTGCTTACCATTCTGATAGCCCGGGGCATTCCACTGATGACTGTTGGGCATTAAGGAACAAGCTGCAGGACCTTATTGACGCCAAGGAGGTACAGTTTGAGGCATCTGAGAAGCTTAATGTAGTGACAGCTCCCCTGCCTGCTCATGGAGTGAATGCTATTGGGGACGAGGATGAAGTGGATGAAGCTGAGTTTGATAGCTGGATTTACCCGGCAACCGACAGTGGACTTAACAATTGGAGTGCGAAGGACAATCTACCTGTTTCTCTTGTTACTAAGTAATGAATTCCTATGTTTTTGGTATTTGTAATAAACAATAAATAAACTCTATGGCCCGGTGTCTTACCCGAGGCACCGTGGTTTCATTTGTGAGGGCATATAAATTGTCATTTCATATATCATAAATGAAAATCTTGGATGTTTTCTCGCATTGCAAATCTTATGCTCCTTTTCTGTCTTTCTTTCCTTTACATATATTTCAAAACAGCTGTATTTACATACACACTCACTCATACAGGTTTCAATCCATGCTGGATCTCACTGGTAACGACTCTGCTACTGCCAGTTATGACTTCGAAAATCCGATCAACTTAGCCGAAGACGAAGGTGAAGATGATTGTGAAGTGCCTGGTGAGCTTGCAAGACTGTTACTTCAGGAAGAGAGGGCAATTCAACCACACGAAGAGCCAGTGGAAATAATAAACTTGGGTACTGAAGAAGACAGGAAAGAGGTAAAGATTGGTGCCAACCTAGAGCTCAGCGTGAAGCAACGGTTGACTCAGATGCTACATGATTATATGGAGATCTTTGCCTGGTCCTACGAAGACATGCCCGGGTTGGATACCGATATTGTGGTACATCACTTGCCTACTAAGGAAGACTGCCCTCCGGTTAAGCAAAAGGTCCGCCGTATGCGTCCAGAGATGTCTGAGAAGATCAAAGCCGAGGTTATGAAGCAGTTTGATGTTGGGTTCCTTGCAGTGACGTCTTACCCTCAGTGGGTTGCTAATGTGGTGTCGGTACCAAAGAAAGACGGTAAGGTCAGAATGTGTGTCGATTACAGGGATCTGAACAGGGCCAGCCCCAAGGATGATTTCCCCCTACCTCACATTGATGTCCTTGTTGACAATACAGCTCAGCACAAGGTGTTCTCTTTCATGGATGGTTTCTCAGGTTACAATCAGATCAAGATGGCACCTGAAGACATGGAAAAGACTACATTTGTTACTCAGTGGGGCACCTTCTGCTACAAGGTCATGCCGTGTGGACTGAAGAACGCTGGGGCAACCTACCAGCGTGCCATGGTTGCTTTATTTCATGACATGATCCATCATGAGATAGAAGTGTATGTTGACGACATGATCGCAAGGTCCCAGACTGAGGAAGAGCACCTAGATCATCTGCAGAAATTGTTTGACCGGTTGAAACTATACAAGCTGAGGTTGAACCCGAACAAGTGCACCTTCGGGGTAAGATCGGGAAAGTTGCTAGGCTTCGTGGTAAGTGATAAGGGTATTCAAGTGGACCCTGCCAAGGTTAAAGCTATTCAAGAGATGCCAGTTCCTAGGACAGAGAAGGAGGTCAGAGGCTTTTTAGGACGCCTGAATTACATTGCTCGATTCATCTCACATCTGACTGCTACCTGTGAGCCAATCTTCAAGCTGCTGAAGAAAGATCAGGTAGTACGTTGAAACGATGAATGTCAGGCTGCTTTCGACAGAATCAAAGAGTATCTCCAAGAACCACCTATCCTTATGCCACCGGTTGAAGGGAGACCTCTGATATTATACCTGACAGTACTTGACAACTCAATGGGGTGTGTGCTGGGGCAGCATGACGAGTCTGGCCGAAAAGAGCACGCCATTTATTACCTTAGCAAAAAGTTTACCGACTGGGAGACCCGATACTCACTGCTTGAGAAAACTTGATGCGCTTTGGTATGGGCTGCTCGCCGGCTGAGACAGTATATGCTGACTCACACTACCTTGTTGATCTCAAAAATGGATCCTATAAAGTACATATTCGAAAAGCCCGCTCTGTCTGGGAGAATAGCAAGATGGCAAATGATCTTGACGGAATACGACATTCAGTACACAACCCAGAAAGCCATCAAGGGAAGTGTATTGGCAGACCACTTGGCACTGAAGTGGTGAAAAACACAAGAAGGGGGGGGGGGGGGGGGGGGTTGAATTGTAAAACTGAAATCTAAAGCAATGAACAAGATATTTTTATCCTGGTTCGTTTGATCTCAAACTACTCCAGTCCACCCGTCAAGGTGATTTCGCCTCTCTCCAACGAGGTCTTAATCCACTATATTCAACTGAATATTACAGACTGCTTTAACAACTGCTAAAGCCTTCTTGATTCAAACCACAACCCGGTTTGTCAAGGTAACACTTTCTTACAAAGAGATAAAACAATGTGTGTGGATGTTTTCTACAAAACTGTATCACAACTGTGATGTATACACAAATTGAAGCTTAGAAACTAGATTGCTAAACAGTAATGGAATATCAGAGTGTGTGGTTTAGCAAAACTGAGAGAACGAAGATTATGGTTTAGCTTTTGTGCGTGTAGAGATTTGGAGAGCATTAGCCATTTCAATCTTCAAAGCCTTGTTTATATAGCACTGAGATGATGAACGTTGGATGCAATATTCTTGATTCAATGCTAATAACAAGCTTTCCTTATTGAGCAGATCTTGTCTGGAATGAGGCCGTTGGAATTAATTTGCTTTCAATGCACAATACCGTTGCTTACTTAATGCAAGTTCTGGCTTGGCTCATTCTGACTCTGCTTCGCTGCTGACGAACTATTGTGTTTCTGTATCAGAGTGTTGAGCGCAGTCTTGTTCATCAGGCTTCAGCATGTACGTGAGTTGATCATCTGATTTTAACATTCTGATGTAGCAACTTCTGATGCTGGTGTCTGAAATCAAGTTCTGATGCTGAATAGATGTGATCTTGCTTATTTCAATCAGAGTATCTGCAAGTCAGAACATAATAATTTTAGGCAGCAGATAGTTCATACATGAAACTTATAAATACTATATCTTTTCACTTTGTTATCATCAAAACTTAAATATAGGGTAGTAGATTCAAACTTTGTTCTAACAATCTCCCCCTTTTTGATGATGACAAAAACTAGATATTTTAAATGAAAATACGTGAAAAGGTATCTGGAATATGTATCAGAATAAGAAGTAAAAGAATAAGGAGTAAGGAGATGTCAGAGTTGAGAGATACTCCCCCTGAGTTTATTACTTCCCTTTGATTATACGTGTTCTTCAGGATCAGATCTTTCTGCCTTTCTTTGAACATCAGATTATCAGAGTCTTTGACTTATCAGAAGCTTTATGTCAGAGCAGAGCTTCAGAGCTATCCTTTTCAGAGCTTTGCTTTGGATCAGAATATTTGAATGGATCAGAGCTTCATATTGATCAGAGCTTCTAGTCTTCAGAGTGTCCAGGAGCTTCCTTGTGCCTGTAGACTTTAAGCAAAACAGAAAAAAAACATTTCAAGTAATAGAGTTAGAATGTTTGAGAATTTCTGTCTGGTTAGCCCGTTATTGATTAAAATATCATTTCTTGTTCTCCCCCTTTTTGTCAGCAATCAAAAAGTGTTGGTGATGTGCTAAAACAATTAAGATCAGAAAAGCTAATCATATTAAGATAGTTCAGAATCAAAACAAGAAAATATTACAAAACATATTCAACCAGTGCATCAGAAAATCAAGGAAAACATGAAAAAGGTCATGCATGAAAAAAAGATTAAGGTTGAGGAGGCAAGCGTGTGAACAGGTTCTCCAGCATGGCTTGGATCTTTTCAGCAGTCTCATTCTGCTTATGCACCATGCTGACAACAGTGTCAATCTTGTTGTCCTGCACATCCATTCTCTCTTTCATCTTCTGATCGCTTTCATCCATCCGCTGCTGTAGACGCATGTCATTCAGCCTTAGTTCTTCCAGAGTCTGCCTGTCCAAGGCAGCTTGAGAAGCATCAGAAGGAGGAGGCTGCTCAGAACTTTCAGCAACATCCTCTGCTTGACTTTCTTCAGCCTGAATGGTCTTGTCTTCTTCTGATGGTTGCACCTTTGCAGCTTGCTGTTTCGCAGACCAAGGTTCACTGTCCAGATGGAGCACGTCCTCTTTCAGAAGCTGATTTCCAACTTCATTCAGAAGCATGCTGAAATTTTGTTGTGCCTGCTCATAGTTGATATCCTGCAACTTGAGGGCTTCAGCACGTACCCAAAGTCTGAATTGTGACCAGAGCTGATCAGAAGCAGCTGGGTCAATCATCCCAGGACAGACTTGCTTCAAAGAAGCAATCCATTGCAGTACACCTGTTTCAAAATTCAAAATACCAGAGCCAACATCTGGTTGCTTTGGTTTTGGGATGGCAATTTTGTGTTTTAGATCAGCAAGACGGTCAAGACTGGTTAAGTCAATGAAAGTCCTGCTGGGGTTTTCAGAGGTTTTCTGAGAAGCTGTTTGTTTTGGAGAAGGGGTATCAGAGTCAGATATTACGATTGGACTGGGTGGTGTTTTGGGAGTATTTGGTGGTGTCGATTCTGATGAGGATGGTAACTGGGGCATGACAACAGTTGTTCCACATGGCAGCTGAATTGCCAGCGGTGATGGTTGAGGTGAATGAGGTTCAGATTGATGAGGGGAAGGAGTTTCAGAGTGGTGAAACTCTGTTTGTGGTGAAGGTGGATTAATTTCTGGTTGGGGAGAGGGAGTTGGAATCTCTGATTGCTCAGGGATCAGAGGTTCTTCTGAGAGTGGTTGTTGTTGTTCTGGTTCTGGTTGTTGTTGTTCTGGTTCTTCAGCAGATTGCTGTTGTTCTGGTTGTGGAGGAGGAACATTTTGTGGTTCAGAGTTTGGTTGATCAGAGGCATGTTGATCAATATCAGACAGCACTTGGTCAAGTGCTGTTGTTGTTGAAATTGTTGGTTGTTTGGGGTGTTTGGTTCTGGGTCTTCTGAGTTTTAATGCCTCAGAAGGGTCTTCTTCTTGAACAGTTTCATCTATGGTAGGGATGGGGATTGAGATTCTATGAGAGGTTTGAGGAGGGATAGATGCTGGAATAGTAGAAGAATTTAAAACAGGGGCAGCAGATGAATTACCTCTTTTCTTTGGAGTCTGCTGAGATGATCCTTCTGATGGCGCCTTCCTCTTCTTGGTCTTCTTCAGAGTCACTTCTGGTTGGGGTTGATGCAGATCTCTGATATTCAGCTTTGGATCTGTACCATCTGCCTTGCACGCATCCAAGTACCTGAGAATCACCTCTGGTTTGGATTCAATTTCAGAAAATAACGAAAAATCACTCAGAGGCACTCTTCTGCTGGAGATATCAGCACTGGGAGTAGCTCTGGGTTCCTTCTGAATATTCTCTATCAGCTTCATCTTTTTCAGGTTCTTTGCGTTCAGAGGTTTCCCAATTGTTGGTTCAATAATGCTTAGCTCTTGAGCTTCTATCAGATGCTCAATCAGCCTATTCTCTGTCAGAATATCTGATATCAACCTTCCAAAAGGTATCCAATCCCTCTTGGTTCTTTCTTCTTCCCTTGTTTCTTTCACACTGGTTCTGAGGTGGTTGAACAGGAAGTGAGCCAGATTGATCTTTACCTTCTGATCAATAAAGTAGATCAGAAACTGCTGATCCACATTTATGTAATCAGGAGAACTAGTTGGTTTCCTGTGGTTGAAGCACCCCAGAATTATCTTAGCCCACACTCTGAGATGATCCTTCAGATCTTTAATCTTGCTGCTGGGCATCCCAAGAGTGAAAATCCTGTCAGCTACCACACCTATATCAGCACATCTTTCAGCCATGTCCACACAACGGACGCCACCACCACTTTGACCGATTAGCCTTGCAATGAGATCTTCAGTAATCACAATTTTCTTCCCCATAACAAAGGAGGTGACTAGATGTGTTGAAGCCTTGGCGTGAATCCAAAATTCCTTGACCAGCATTGGGAATGTTGGTCCAACCAACCTATCGAAATACCTTTCCCACTTTTGAGCCCTAACTTCTTCAGTTAGGTCAAAACCATTCTCCTTCAAGCTTTCAAAATCAATGATTAATTCAGAAAGCACTTCAAGATTCTTCACCGGTGTGAGGAGAGTTCTGAGTGGCACTTGATATTGCTCAGATGATGCTTTCTTCTGAGTACCTGCAGAAACGCTGCTGGAGGTTACCATGTTCACACTAAAAGGGTTTTGAGAATAAACTGAGGAAAATAGGTTGCAAGAGATAAACACAGAAATATGCAGAAAATGCTTGAGTATTAGTGAGAAAGCGTAAAGAATAAGAATGAGAGATTAATGTGCTTAAATAGAGTTTTCAAAACTATTTTGAAAAGATAAACGTTTTCTAAGAGAGAGAAAAATCATGATTGCCATTTAAAAGTATGATTACTTTTCATTAAATGCTTGCTGATTTTGGGGGATTTGAGAAAGATACTTAAAAACGGTTACCAGACATGTGTCTCAATGCACCCAATCAGCGCTTTGCCTTCTCAGAAGCGTGCACGCGTTCTTCTTCAGAGATATGCTGATGATTGGATGACACTTGTTTGATGTAGTGATCAGCACGTCTGTCTTTGAGCTTAGACTCTCAGATCTTTAGACTTGCATCTGATACAATCTGCATGTTCTATCTTTCTGAAAGGAGATTGATCAGAAGTTCACAGTAAAATAATTACATTCTGAAGGTAACTATATGGAATTAAAACATTTTCACTCTGGACATACTTTCATGCTGAGATGTTTCAGAATGAAATTAAACCTATCTTCTGAAAGGGGTTTAGTAAAGATATCAGCCCATTGATGGTCTGTATCTATAAATTTTAAGTTCAAAATACCTTTCTGAATATAGTCCCTAATGAAGTGATGTTTTATTTCTATATGCTTAGCTCTAGAATGTAAAATGGGATTCTTACTTAAGCAAATAGCAAAAGTATTATCACAAAGTATAGGAATGTTACTCTCAAAAATCTGGAAGTCTTCAAGCTGACTTTTCATCCAGAGCATTTGTGTGCTACATCCTGCTGCTGCTATGTACTCAGCTTCTGCTGTTGACAGGGCAATTATTGATTGCCTTTTGCTGGACCAAGAGATCAGATTTTCTCCCAGAAACTGGCAGCTTCCAGAAGTACTTTTACGTTCCACTCTGTCTCCAGCAAAATCAGCATCACAGTAGCCTACTAAGCTGTAATCACTAGATTTTCTATAAAACAAACCCAGATTAGTAGTACCTTTCAGATACTTGAAAATTCGCTTAACAGCTGTTAAGTGAGATTCTCTAGGATCTGATTGGAATCTAGCACAGATACAAACACTGAATAATATGTCAGGTCTTGAAGCAGTCAGATAGAGGAGAGAACCAATCATACCTCTGTAGACTTTCTGTTCTACCTTTTTGCTTACCTCTTCTCTTTCCAGAATGCACGTGGGATGCATTGGAATCTTTGATGGCTTACATTCTGAGAGGTCAAATTTCTTCAGAAGATCTCTGATGTATTTGCTCTGATGAATGTAAGTTCCTTCTGGAGTTTGATTGATCTGAATTCCTAGAAAGAATTTCAGTTCCCCCATGAGGCTCATCTCAAATTCTGCCTGCATACACTTAGCAAATTTTCTTCCAAGAGAAGGATTAGTAGAACCAAAAATAATATCATCAACATAAATTTGACAGACTAAGATGTCACTCTTAACTGATTTACAGAATAGAGTAGTGTCCACTTTCCCTCTGGTGAATTCATTTTCAAGCAGAAAGTTACTTAGCCTTTCATACCAAGCTCTGGGAGCTTGTTTCAGACCATACAGTGACTTCTTTAGTTTGAAAACATGTTCTGGATGTTTTGTATTTTCAAAACCTGGGGGTTGGTGTACATAAACTTCTTCTTCTATATAACCATTTAAGAATGCACTTTTGACATCCATCTGATACAGAGTGATGCCTCTATTAACAGCAAATGAAATTAAAAGTCTGATAGATTCTAACCTGGCGACTGGGGCAAAGGTTTCTGTATAGTCTATCCCCTCTTGCTGACTATAACCTTGTGCAACCAGTCGTGCCTTGTTTCTGATGACTTCACCTTGTTCATTTAGCTTGTTTCTGAATACCCATCTTGTTCCAATGACGTTGAATCCTTTTGGTCTGGGAACGAGATCCCATACGTCGTTTCTGGTGAATTGATCCAGCTCTTCTTGCATTGCCAGAATCCAGTCATTATCCAGAAGTGCTTCATCAATTGAAGAAGGTTCAATCAGAGACACCAGCCCCATAAGAGTTTCTTCAGAGTTTCTGAAGCTTGCTCTTGTTCTGATTGGATCTTCCTTTCTTCCTAGGATAGTCTCTTCTGGGTGATCCAAGCTGCTTCTGGGTAATCTCTTCTGAGGTTGATCAGCAGCTGTTGTAGGATTTCTAGCAGTGCTCCTTTCAGACGTTGAAGGAATGTTTGTGTTGAGAGCTTCTGATGACTTGTCTTCAGAACCTGCAAATTCAATTTCTATACCTGCAAACACTTCATTCTGCTTTGACTTTTCAGAGTCAAGCTTGTCATCAAAACGAACACTGATTGATTCTTCCACAATCTGTGTTTCTGTATTGTATACTCTGTACCCTCTTGAGCGTTCAGAGTATCCTAACATAATACACTTCTGTGCTTTAGAGTCAAACTTGTTCAAATAATTCTTTGTATTTAATATAAAGCAAGTACATCCAAATGGATGAAAATATGAAATGTTGGGCTTTCTGTTCTTCCACAATTCATATGGAGTCTTTTCCAGAATAGGTCTTATTGAGATTCTGTTCTGAATGTAGCACGCTGTGTTTATTGCCTCTGCCCAGAAAGTCTTAGCAACGTTTGTCTCATTGATCATGGTTCTGGCCATTTCTTGCAATGTTCTGTTCTTTCGTTCTACAACTCCATTTTGTTGGGGAGTTCTAGGACAAGAGAAATCATGCAGAATGCCTCTGTCATTAAAGAATGACTCAAAATCTTTATTTTCAAATTCTCCACCATGATCACTTCTGACTTTAACGATTCTAAGATCCTTTTCATTCTGAACTTGGTTACAGAAGGTAACAAACACAGAGTGTGACTCGTCCTTGTGTCTTAAGAACTTTACCCATGTCCATCTGCTATAGTCATCTACGATTACTAACCCATACTTCTTACCACTGACTGAAGCAGTTTTAACTGGTCCAAATAAGTCAATGTGCAGAAGTTCTAATGGCTTAGAGGTAGAAACAACATTTTTGGATTTAAAAGAAGGTTTTGCAAATTTGCCTTTCTGACATGCTTCACACAGAGCATCTGAGTTGAACTTCAAATTAGGAAGTCCTCTGACCAGATTGAGTTTGTTAATCTGAGATATTCTTCTCATACTAACATGCCCCAATCTTCTGTGCCAGATCCACTGCTCGTTGTTGACAGACAGAAGACATTTTACATTCTGACTCTTTAGTTCAGAAAGTTTGATTTTGTAAATGTTGTTTTTCCTCTTACCATTAAACAGGATAGTCCCATCTTTCTGACTAACATCTTTACATGATTTTTGATTAAAGATTATATCATAACCGTTATCACTTAATTGACTTATGGATAACAGATTATGCATCAATCCATCTACTAGCAGAACATTATTAATAGAGGGAAGATTTCCATTACCTACAGTTCCAGAGCCAATTATCTTTCCCCTCTGATTGCCTCCAAAGCCAACGTGGCCTCCAGGCTTAAGTTCCAGGCTTTGGAACATATGCCTTCTTCCCGTCATGTGTCGTGAGCAGCCAGAGTCCAGGTACCATGACTGGTGTTTCTGACTTGCTGCTAAAGATATCTGCAACATGTATTATTTTATCCTTAGGTACCCAGATTTTCTTGGGTCCTGATTTGTTAGTTTTACCAAAACTCTGGTTGAATTTTGGTTTCACAGAGTGCTTACTGCTAGTATATTTGATATCATGTGTGTGACCATACACAAAGTGTGAATTCAGAGGAGTGTGTTTAATGGTTAAGTCCATGACATTCTTTGGTGTAGGAACCTTACCTTGGTATCCTATTCCTTTCCTTCCGTTTCTGCTAACTCCATAGATCATTGAAGCCATTCTGCTTCTATCTATGCTTTTAGCTAGGAACTTCTGGAAACTGTGATCATACTCCTTGATGATCTCATCAGCGTTGCTGGGAGTTTCAGAAATTGGTTCCTTCTGAGAGTTTTGTAAAGTGTTTTCTAATTTTGAAATCTTATTTCTCAGCTCAGAATTTTCCAATTTGAGACTCTCAGTCTTATTAGAGTCAGATTCAAGATTCCTTTTCAGGTCTCTGAATTTAGCTCTAATTTGCTGATAACGTTCCAGAATCTCATTAAGGCTTTCAGCAAGTTCAGCCTTTGTAAAGTTAACAGCAAAGTTAGGAAATACCTCTTCTGTGTCTGATTCTGAGTCTGATTCAGAAGCTTCACTATCTTCTGAGATGTTAGCCATGAGAGCTATGTTTGCCCTTTCATCATCTGATTCTGAGTCAGCTTCAGACGAGTCAGAGTCATCCCATGTAGCCATGAGACTTTTCTTCTTCTCTCTTCCAAACTTCTTTTTGGGCTTTTCCCTCTGAAGCTTTGGACAGTCACTCTTATAGTGTCCTTGCTCGTTGCACTCATAGCAGATGATGTCTTTGGTGTTTGGCTTTTTGCTACTGGAGGAGCCTTCAGATCTTCTGTATCCAGAGGAAGAATCTGTCCTTCTGTATCTGGAAGAAGACTCGTTCTGATCAGATCTTCTGGGATTCCTGAACTTCCTTTGTCTTTGCTTCCACAGTTGATTTACTCTTCTGGAGAGAAGGGAAAGTTCGTCTTCTTCTGATGAGGATCCATCAGATGTTTCTTCAACTGCCTGCAAAACTTTAGACTCAAATTTTCTGTTAGATTTTAATGCTAAAGGCTTACCTTGCTTCTGAGGCTCATCAGCTTCTAGCTCTATCTCATGACTTCTGAGGGAGCTGATAAGTTCCTCCAGAGTGATTTTGTTGAGATCTTTAGCTAGCTTCAGAGCAGTAACCATAGGCCTCCACTGCTTGGGTAGACTTCTGACGATTTTCTTGACATGGTCAGCAGTAGAGTATCCTTTGTCCAAAACTTTGAGACCAGCTACCAGAATCTGGAATCTAGAGAACATAGTTTCAATGGATTCAGATTCTTCCATTTTGAACGCCTCATACTTCTGAATGAGCGTCAGAGCTTTTGTTTCTTTGACCTGAACGTTGCCCTCATGCGTCATTCTGAGAGAATCAAAAATATTCTTTGCTGTGTCTCTGTTGGAGATCTTTTCATACTCAGTATAGGAGATGGCACTGAGGAGGATGGTTCTGGCCTTGTGGTGATTCTTGAAGTCACGCTTTTGTTGATCAGACATTGCTTTTCTATCAATCTTCTGACCACTTGCATTCACAGGGTGCGTGTATCCATCTGTCACCATATCCCACAGATCAGCATCATGTGCCAGAAAGAAGCTTTCAATTCTGTCTTTCCAGTAATCAAAGTTTTCTCCATCAAAGACTGGAGGTTTGCCACTGAATCTGTCTCTGTCCTCATTGTTGTCATTGCTGATGTGAGAATTGTTTCCTGCCATTGTGTTTTTCTGACGCTGGATCTTGTACTGACACGGTTAAGTGTTTTAGCTCAGAACCAGGCGCTCTGATGCCAATTGAAGTGGTGAAAAACACAAGAAGGGGGGGTTGAATTGTAAAACTGAAATCTAAAGCAATGAACAAGATATTTTTATCCTGGTTCGTTTGATCTCAAACTACTCCAGTCCACCCATCAAGGTGATTTCGCCTCTCTCCAACGAGGTCTTAATCCACTATATTCAACTGAATATTACAGACTGCTTTAACAACTGCTAAAGCCTTCTTGATTCAAACCACAACCCGGTTTGTCAAGGTAACACTTTCTTACAAAGAGATAAAACAATGTGTGTGGATGTTTTCTACAAAACTGTATCACAACTGTGATGTATACACAAATTGAAGCTTAGAAACTAGATTGCTAAACAGTAATGGAATATCAGAGTGTGTGGTTTAGCAAAACTGAGAGAACGAAGATTATGGTTTAGCTTTTGTGCGTGTAGAGATTTGGAGAGCATTAGCCATTTCAATCTTCAAAGCCTTGTTTATATAGCACTGAGATGATGAACGTTGGATGCAATATTCTTGATTCAATGCTAATAACAAGCTTTCCTTATTGAGCAGATCTTGTCTGGAATGAGGCCGTTGGAATTAATTTGCTTTCAATGCACAGTACCGTTGCTTACTTAATGCAAGTTCTGGCTTGGCTCATTCTGACTCTGCTTCGCTGCTGACGAACTATTGTGTTTCTGTATCAGAGTGTTGAGCGCAGTCTTGTTCATCAGGCTTCAGCATGTACGTGAGTTGATCATCTGATTTTGACATTCTGATGTAGCAACTTCTGATGCTGGTGTCTGAAATCAAGTTCTGATGCTGAATAGATGTGATCTTGCTTATTTCAATCAGAGTATCTGCAAGTCAGAACATAATAATTTTAGGCAGCAGATAGTTCATACATGAAACTTATAAATACTATATCTTTTCACTTTGTTATCATCAAAACTTAAATATAGGGTAGTAGATTCAAACTTTGTTCTAACAATCTCCCCCTTTTTGATGATGACAAAAACTAGATATTTTAAATGAAAATACGTGAAAAGGTATCTGGAATATGTATCAGAATAAGAAGTAAAAGAATAAGGAGTAAGGAGATGTCAGAGTTGAGAGATACTCCCCCTGAGTTTATTACTTCCCTTTGATTATACGTGTTCTTCAGGATCAGATCTTTCTGCCTTTCTTTGAACATCAGATTATCAGAGTCTTTGACTTATCAGAAGCTTTATGTCAGAGCAGAGCTTCAGAGCTATCCTTTTCAGAGCTTTGCTTTGGATCAGAATATTTGAACGGATCAGAGCTTCATATTGATCAGAGCTTCTAGTCTTCAGAGTGTCCAGGAGCTTCCTTGTGCCTGTAGACTTTAAGCAAAACAGAAAAAAAACATTTCAAGTAATAGAGTTAGAATGTTTGAGAATTTCTGTCTGGTTAGCCCGTTATTGATTAAAATATCATTTCTTGTTCTCCCCCTTTTTGTCAGCAATCAAAAAGTGTTGGTGATGTGCTAAAACAATTAAGATCAGAAAAGCTAATCATATTAAGATAGTTCAGAATCAAAATAAGAAAATATTACAAAACATATTCAACCAGTGCATCAGAAAATCAAGGAAAACATGAAAAAGGTCATGCATGAAAAAAAGATTAAGGTTGAGGAGGCAAGCGTGTGAACAGGTTCTCCAGCATGGCTTGGATCTTTTCAGCAGTCTCATTCTGCTTATGCACCATGCTGACAACAGTGTCAATCTTGTTGTCCTGCACATCCATTCTCTCTTTCATCTTCTGATCGCTTTCATCCATCCGCTGCTGTAGACGCATGTCATTCAGCCTTAGTTCTTCCAGAGTCTGCCTGTCCAAGGCAGCTTGAGAAGCATCAGAAGGAGGAGGCTGCTCAGAACTTTCAGCAACATCCTCTGCTTGACTTTCTTCAGCCTGAATGGTCTTGTCTTCTTCTGATGGTTGCACCTTTGCAGCTTGCTGTTTCGCAGACCAAGGTTCACTGTCCAGATGGAGCACGTCCTCTTTCAGAAGCTGATTTCCAACTTCATTCAGAAGCATGCTGAAATTTTGTTGTGCCTGCTCATAGTTGATATCCTGCAACTTGAGGGCTTCAGCACGTACCCAAAGTCTGAATTGTGACCAGAGCTGATCAGAAGCAGCTGGGTCAATCATCCCAGGACAGACTTGCTTCAAAGAAGCAATCCATTGCAGTACACCTGTTTCAAAATTCAAAATACCAGAGCCAACATCTGGTTGCTTTGGTTTTGGGATGGCAATTTTGTGTTTTAGATCAGCAAGACGGTCAAGACTGGTTAAGTCAATGAAAGTCCTGCTGGGGTTTTCAGAGGTTTTCTGAGAAGCTGTTTGTTTTGGAGAAGGGGTATCAGAGTCAGATATTACGATTGGACTGGGTGGTGTTTTGGGAGTATTTGGTGGTGTCGATTCTGATGAGGATGGTAACTGGGGCATGACAACAGTTGTTCCACATGGCAGCTGAATTGCCAGCGGTGATGGTTGAGGTGAATGAGGTTCAGATTGATGAGGGGAAGGAGTTTCAGAGTGGTGAAACTCTGTTTGTGGTGAAGGTGGATTAATTTCTGGTTGGGGAGAGGGAGTTGGAATCTCTGATTGCTCAGGGATCAGAGGTTCTTCTGAGAGTGGTTGTTGTTGTTCTGGTTCTGGTTGTTGTTGTTCTGGTTCTTCAGCAGATTGCTGTTGTTCTGGTTGTGGAGGAGGAACATTTTGTGGTTCAGAGTTTGGTTGATCAGAGGCATGTTGATCAATATCAGACAGCACTTGGTCAAGTGCTGTTGTTGTTGAAATTGTTGGTTGTTTGGGGTGTTTGGTTCTGGGTCTTCTGAGTTTTAATGCCTCAGAAGGGTCTTCTTCTTGAACAGTTTCATCTATGGTAGGGATGGGGATTGAGATTCTATGAGAGGTTTGAGGAGGGATAGATGCTGGAATAGTAGAAGAATTTAAAACAGGGGCAGCAGATGAATTACCTCTTTTCTTTGGAGTCTGCTGAGATGATCCTTCTGATGGCGCCTTCCTCTTCTTGGTCTTCTTCAGAGTCACTTCTGGTTGGGGTTGATGCAGATCTCTGATATTCAGCTTTGGATCTGTACCATCTGCCTTGCACGCATCCAAGTACCTGAGAATCACCTCTGGTTTGGATTCAATTTCAGAAAATAACGAAAAATCACTCAGAGGCACTCTTCTGCTGGAGATATCAGCACTGGGAGTAGCTCTGGGTTCCTTCTGAATATTCTCTATCAGCTTCATCTTTTTCAGGTTCTTTGCGTTCAGAGGTTTCCCAATTGTTGGTTCAATAATGCTTAGCTCTTGAGCTTCTATCAGATGCTCAATCAGCCTATTCTCTGTCAGAATATCTGATATCAACCTTCCAAAAGGTATCCAATCCCTCTTGGTTCTTTCTTCTTCCCTTGTTTCTTTCACACTGGTTCTGAGGTGGTTGAACAGGAAGTGAGCCAGATTGATCTTTACCTTCTGATCAATAAAGTAGATCAGAAACTGCTGATCCACATTTATGTAATCAGGAGAACTAGTTGGTTTCCTGTGGTTGAAGCACCCCAGAATTATCTTAGCCCACACTCTGAGATGATCCTTCAGATCTTTAATCTTGCTGCTGGGCATCCCAAGAGTGAAAATCCTGTCAGCTACCACACCTATATCAGCACATCTTTCAGCCATGTCCACACAACGGACGCCACCACCACTTTGACCGATTAGCCTTGCAATGAGATCTTCAGTAATCACAATTTTCTTCCCCATAACAAAGGAGGTGACTAGATGTGTTGAAGCCTTGGCGTGAATCCAAAATTCCTTGACCAGCATTGGGAATGTTGGTCCAACCAACCTATCGAAATACCTTTCCCACTTTTGAGCCCTAACTTCTTCAGTTAGGTCAAAACCATTCTCCTTCAAGCTTTCAAAATCAATGATTAATTCAGAAAGCACTTCAAGATTCTTCACCGGTGTGAGGAGAGTTCTGAGTGGCACTTGATATTGCTCAGATGATGCTTTCTTCTGAGTACCTGTAGAAACGCTGCTGGAGGTTGCCATGTTCACACTAAAAGGGTTTTGAGAATAAACTGAGGAAAATAGGTTGCAAGAGATAAACACAGAAATATGCAGAAAATGCTTGAGTATTAGTGAGAAAGCGTAAAGAATAAGAATGAGAGATTAATGTGCTTAAATAGAGTTCTCAAAACTATTTTGAAAAGATAAACGTTTTCTAAGAGAGAGAAAAATCATGATTGCCATTTAAAAGTATGATTACTTTTCATTAAATGCTTGCTGATTTTGGGGGATTTGAGAAAGATACTTAAAAACGGTTACCAGACATGTGTCTCAATGCACCCAATCAGCGCTTTGCCTTCTCAGAAGCGTGCACGCGTTCTGCTTCAGAGATATGCTGATGATTGGATGACACTTGTTTGATGTAGTGATCAGCACGTCTGTCTTTGAGCTTAGACTCTCAGATCTTTAGACTTGCATCTGATACAATCTGCATGTTCTATCTTTCTGAAAGGAGATTGATCAGAAGTTCACAGTAAAATAATTACATTCTGAAGGTAACTATATGGAATTAAAACATTTTCACTCTGGACATACTTTCATGCTGAGATGTTTCAGAATGAAATTAAACCTATCTTCTGAAAGGGGTTTAGTAAAGATATCAGCCCATTGATGGTCTGTATCTATAAATTTTAAGTTCAAAATACCTTTCTGAATATAGTCCCTAATGAAGTGATGTTTTATTTCTATATGCTTAGCTCTAGAATGTAAAATGGGATTCTTACTTAAGCAAATATCAAAAGTATTATCACAAAGTATAGGAATGTTACTCTCAAAAATCTGGAAGTCTTCAAGCTGACTTTTCATCCAGAGCATTTGTGTGCTACATCCTGCTGCTGCTATGTACTCAGCTTCTGCTGTTGACAGAGCAATTGTTGATTGCCTTTTGCTGGACCAAGAGATCAGATTTTCTCCCAGAAACTGGCAGCTTCCAGAAGTACTTTTACGTTCCACTCTGTCTCCAGCAAAATCAGCATCACAGTAGCCTACTAAGCTGTAATCACTAGATTTTCTATAAAACAAACCCAGATTAGTAGTACCTTTCAGATACTTGAAAATTCGCTTAACAGCTGTTAAGTGAGATTCTCTAGGATCTGATTGGAATCTAGCACAGATACAAACACTGAATAATATGTCAGGTCTTGAAGCAGTCAGATAGAGGAGAGAACCAATCATACCTCTGTAGACTTTCTGTTCTACCTTTTTGCTTACCTCTTCTCTTTCCAGAATGCACGTGGGATGCATTGGAATCTTTGATGGCTTACATTCTGAGAGGTCAAATTTCTTCAGAAGATCTCTGATGTATTTGCTCTGATGAATGTAAGTTCCTTCTGGAGTTTGATTGATCTGAATTCCTAGAAAGAATTTCAGTTCCCCCATGAGGCTCATCTCAAATTCTGCCTGCATACACTTAGCAAATTTTCTTCCAAGAGAAGGATTAGTAGAACCAAAAATAATATCATCAACATAAATTTGACAGACTAAGATGTCACTCTTAACTGATTTACAGAATAGAATAGTGTCCACTTTCCCTCTGGTGAATTCATTTTCAAGCAGAAAGTTACTTAGCCTTTCATACCAAGCTCTGGGAGCTTGTTTCAGACCATACAGTGACTTCTTTAGTTTGAAAACATGTTCTGGATGTTTTGTATTTTCAAAACCTGGGGGTTGGTGTACATAAACTTCTTCTTCTATATAACCATTTAAGAATGCACTTTTGACATCCATCTGATACAGAGTGATGCCTCTATTAACAGCAAATGAAATTAAAAGTCTGATAGATTCTAACCTGGCGACTGGGGCAAAGGTTTCTGTATAGTCTATCCCCTCTTGCTGACTATAACCTTGTGCAACCAGTCGTGCCTTGTTTCTGATGACTTCACCTTGTTCATTTAGCTTGTTTCTGAATACCCATCTTGTTCCAATGACGTTGAATCCTTTTGGTCTGGGAACGAGATCCCATACGTCGTTTCTGGTGAATTGATCCAGCTCTTCTTGCATTGCCAGAATCCAGTCATTATCCAGAAGTGCTTCATCAATTGAAGAAGGTTCAATCAGAGACACCAGTCCCATAAGAGTTTCTTCAGAGTTTCTGAAGCTTGCTCTTGTTCTGATTGGATCTTCCTTTCTTCCTAGGATAGTCTCTTCTGGGTGATCCAAGCTGCTTCTGGGTAATCTCTTCTGAGGTTGATCAGCAGCTGTTGTAGGATTTCTAGCAGTGCTCCTTTCAGACGTTGAAGGAATGTCTGTGTTGAGAGCTTCTGATGACTTGTCTTCAGAACCTGCAAATTCAATTTCTATACCTGCAAACACTTCATTCTGCTTTGACTTTTCAGAGTCAAGCTTGTCATCAAAACGAACACTGATTGATTCTTCCACAATCTGTGTTTCTGTATTGTATACTCTGTACCCTCTTGAGCGTTCAGAGTATCCTAACATAATACACTTCTGTGCTTTAGAGTCAAACTTGTTCAAATAATTCTTTGTATTTAATATAAAGCAAGTACATCCAAATGGATGAAAATATGAAATGTTGGGCTTTCTGTTCTTCCACAATTCATATGGAGTCTTTTCCAGAATAGGTCTTATTGAGATTCTGTTCTGAATGTAGCACGCTGTGTTTATTGCCTCTGCCCAGAAAGTCTTAGCAACTTTTGTCTCATTGATCATGGTTCTGGCCATTTCTTGCAATGTTCTGTTCTTTCGTTCTACAACTCCATTTTGTTGGGGAGTTCTAGGACAAGAGAAATCATGCAGAATGCCTCTGTCATTAAAGAATGACTCAAAATCTTTATTTTCAAATTCTCCACCATGATCACTTCTGACTTTAACGATTCTAAGATCCTTTTCATTCTGAACTTGGTTACAGAAGGTAACAAACACAGAGTGTGACTCGTCCTTGTGTCTTAAGAACTTTACCCATGTCCATCTGCTATAGTCATCTACGATTACTAACCCATACTTCTTACCACTGACTGAAGCAGTTTTAACTGGTCCAAATAAGTCAATGTGCAGAAGTTCTAATGGCTTAGAGGTAGAAACAACATTTTTGGATTTAAAAGAAGGTTTTGCAAATTTGCCTTTCTGACATGCTTCACACAGAGCATCTGAGTTGAACTTCAAATTAGGAAGTCCTCTGACCAGATTGAGTTTGTTAATCTGAGATATTCTTCTCATACTAACATGCCCCAATCTTCTGTGCCAGATCCACTGCTCGTTGTTGACAGACAGAAGACATTTTACATTCTGACTCTTTAGTTCAGAAAGTTTGATTTTGTAAATGTTGTTTTTCCTCTTACCATTAAACAGGATAGTCCCATCTTTCTGACTAACATCTTTACATGATTTTTGATTAAAGATTATATCATAACCGTTATCACTTAATTGACTTATGGATAACAGATTATGCATCAATCCATCTACTAGCAGAACATTATTAATAGAGGGAAGATTTCCATTACCTACAGTTCCAGAGCCAATTATCTTTCCCCTCTGATTGCCTCCAAAGCCAACGTGGCCTCCAGGCTTAAGTTCCAGGCTTTGGAACATATGCCTTCTTCCCGTCATGTGTCGTGAGCAGCCAGAGTCCAGGTACCATGACTGGTGTTTCTGACTTGTTGCTAAAGATATCTGCAACATGTATTATTTTATCCTTAGGTACCCAGATTTTCTTGGGTCCTGATTTGTTAGTTTTACCAAAACTCTGGTTGAATTTTGGTTTCACAGAGTGCTTACTGCTAGTATATTTGATATCATGTGTGTGACCATACACAAAGTGTGAATTCAGAGGAGTGTGTTTAATGGTTAAGTCCATGACATTCTTTGGTGTAGGAACCTTACCTTGGTATCCTATTCCTTTCCTTCTGTTTCTGCTAACTCCATAGATCATTGAAGCCATTCTGCTTCTATCTATGCTTTTAGCTAGGAACTTCTGGAAACTGTGATCATACTCCTTGATGATCTCATCAGCGTTGCTGGGAGTTTCAGAAATTGGTTCCTTCTGAGAGTTTTGTAAAGTGTTTTCTAATTTTGAAATCTTATTTCTCAGCTCAGAATTTTCCAATTTGAGACTCTCAGTCTTATTAGAGTCAGATTCAAGATTCCTTTTCAGGTCTCTGAATTTAGCTCTAATTTGCTGATAACGTTCCAGAATCTCATTAAGGCTTTCAGCAAGTTCAGCCTTTGTAAAGTTAACAGCAAAGTTAGGAAATACCTCTTCTGTGTCTGATTCTGAGTCTGATTCAGAAGCTTCACTATCTTCTGAGATGTTAGCCATGAGAGCTATGTTTGCCCTTTCATCATCTGATTCTGAGTCAGCATCAGACGAGTCAGAGTCATCCCATGTAGCCATGAGACTTTTCTTCTTCTCTCTTCCAAACTTCTTTTTGGGCTTTTCCCTCTGAAGCTTTGGACAGTCACTCTTATAGTGTCCTTGCTCGTTGCACTCATAGCAGATGATGTCTTTGGTGTTTGGCTTTTTGCTACTGAAGGAGCCTTCAGATCTTCTGTATCCAGAGGAAGAATCTGTCCTTCTGTATCTGGAAGAAGACTCGTTCTGATCAGATCTTCTGGGATTCCTGAACTTCCTTTGTCTTTGCTTCCACAGTTGATTTACTCTTCTGGAGAGAAGGGAAAGTTCGTCTTCTTCTGATGAGGATCCATCAGATGTTTCTTCAACTGCCTGCAAAACTTTAGACTCAAATTTTCTGTTAGATTTTAATGCTAAAGGCTTACCTTGCTTCTGAGGCTCATCAGCTTCTAGCTCTATCTCATGACTTCTGAGGGAGCTGATAAGTTCCTCCAGAGTGATTTTGTTGAGATCTTTAGCTAGCTTCAGAGCAGTAACCATAGGCCTCCACTGCTTGGGTATACTTCTGACGATTTTCTTGACATGGTCAGCAGTAGAGTATCCTTTGTCCAGAACTTTGAGACCAGCTACCAGAATCTGGAATCTAGAGAACATAGTTTCAATGGATTCAGATTCTTCCATTTTGAACGCCTCATACTTCTGAATGAGCGCCAGAGCTTTTGTTTCTTTGACCTGAACGTTGCCCTCATGCGTCATTCTGAGAGAATCAAAAATATTCTTTGCTGTGTCTCTGTTGGAGATCTTTTCATACTCAGTATAGGAGATGGCACTGAGGAGGATGGTTCTGGCCTTGTGGTGATTCTTGAAGTCACGCTTTTGTTGATCAGACATTGCTTTTCTATCAATCTTCTGACCACTTGCATTCACAGGGTGCGTGTATCCATCTGTCACCATATCCCACAGATCAGCATCATGTGCCAGAAAGAAGCTTTCAATTCTGTCTTTCCAGTAATCAAAGTTTTCTCCATCAAAGACTGGAGGTTTGCCACTGAATCTGTCTCTGTCCTCATTGTTGTCATTGCTGATGTGAGAATTGTTTCCTGCCATTGTGTTTTTCTGACGCTGGATCTTGTACTGACACGGTTAAGTGTTTTAGCTCAGAACCAGGCGCTCTGATGCCAATTGAAGTGGTGAAAAACACAAGAAGGGGGGGGGGGTTGAATTGTAAAACTGAAATCTAAAGCAATGAACAAGATATTTTTATCCTGGTTCGTTTGATCTCAAACTACTCCAGTCCACCCATCAAGGTGATTTCGCCTCTCTCCAACGAGGTCTTAATCCACTATATTCAACTGAATATTACAGACTGCTTTAACAACTGCTAAAGCCTTCTTGATTCAAACCACAACCCGGTTTGTCAAGGTAACACTTTCTTACAAAGAGATAAAACAATGTGTGTGGATGTTTTCTACAAAACTGTATCACAACTGTGATGTATACACAAATTGAAGCTTAGAAACTAGATTGCTAAACAGTAATGGAATATCAGAGTGTGTGGTTTAGCAAAACTGAGAGAACGAAGATTATGGTTTAGCTTTTGTGCGTGTAGAGATTTGGAGAGCATTAGCCATTTCAATCTTCAAAGCCTTGTTTATATAGCACTGAGATGATGAACGTTGGATGCAATATTCTTGATTCAATGCTAATAACAAGCTTTCCTTATTGAGCAGATCTTGTCTGGAATGAGGCCGTTGGAATTAATTTGCTTTCAATGCACAGTACCGTTGCTTACTTAATGCAAGTTCTGGCTTGGCTCATTCTGACTCTGCTTCGCTGCTGACGAACTATTGTGTTTCTGTATCAGAGTGTTGAGCGCAGTCTTGTTCATCAGGCTTCAGCATGTACGTGAGTTGATCATCTGATTTTAACATTCTGATGTAGCAACTTCTGATGCTGGTGTCTGAAATCAAGTTCTGATGCTGAATATATGTGATCTTGCTTATTTCAATCAGAGTATCTGCAAGTCAGAACATAATAATTTTAGGCAGCAGATAGTTCATACATGAAACTTATAAATACTATATCTTTTCACTTTGTTATCATCAAAACTTAAATATAGGGTAGTAGATTCAAACTTTGTTCTAACAATCTCCCCCTTTTTGATGATGACAAAAACTAGATATTTTAAATGAAAATACGTGAAAAGGTATCTGGAATATGTATCAGAATAAGAAGTAAAAGAATAAGGAGTAAGGAGATGTCAGAGTTGAGAGATACTCCCCCTGAGTTTATTACTTCCCTTTGATTATACGTGTTCTTCAGGATCAGATCTTTCTGCCTTTCTTTGAACATCAGATTATCAGAGTCTTTGACTTATCAGAAGCTTTATGTCAGAGCAGAGCTTCAGAGCTATCCTTTTCAGAGCTTTGCTTTGGATCAGAATATTTGAACGGATCAGAGCTTCATATTGATCAGAGCTTCTAGTCTTCAGAGTGTCCAGGAGCTTCCTTGTGCCTGTAGACTTTAAGCAAAACAGAAAAAAAACATTTCAAGTAATAGAGTTAGAATGTTTGAGAATTTCTGTCTGGTTAGCCCGTTATTGATTAAAATATCATTTCTTGTTCTCCCCCTTTTTGTCAGCAATCAAAAAGTGTTGGTGATGTGCTAAAACAATTAAGATCAGAAAAGCTAATCATATTAAGATAGTTCAGAATCAAAACAAGAAAATATTACAAAACATATTCAACCAGTGCATCAGAAAATCAAGGAAAACATGAAAAAGGTCATGCATGAAAAAAAGATTAAGGTTGAGGAGGCAAGCGTGTGAACAGGTTCTCCAGCATGGCTTGGATCTTTTCAGCAGTCTCATTCTGCTTATGCACCATGCTGACAACAGTGTCAATCTTGTTGTCCTGCACATCCATTCTCTCTTTCATCTTCTGATCGCTTTCATCCATCCGCTGCTGTAGACGCATGTCATTCAGCCTTAGTTCTTCCAGAGTCTGCCTGTCCAAGGCAGCTTGAGAAGCATCAGAAGGAGGAGGCTGCTCAGAACTTTCAGCAACATCCTCTGCTTGACTTTCTTCAGCCTGAATGGTCTTGTCTTCTTCTGATGGTTGCACCTTTGCAGCTTGCTGTTTCGCAGACCAAGGTTCACTGTCCAGATGGAGCACGTCCTCTTTCAGAAGCTGATTTCCAACTTCATTCAGAAGCATGCTGAAATTTTGTTGTGCCTGCTCATAGTTGATATCCTGCAACTTGAGGGCTTCAGCACGTACCCAAAGTCTGAATTGTGACCAGAGCTGATCAGAAGCAGCTGGGTCAATCATCCCAGGACAGACTTGCTTCAAAGAAGCAATCCATTGCAGCACACCTGTTTCAAAATTCAAAATACCAGAGCCAACATCTGGTTGCTTTGGTTTTGGGATGGCAATTTTGTGTTTTAGATCAGCAAGACGGTCAAGACTGGTTAAGTCAATGAAAGTCCTGCTGGGGTTTTCAGAGGTTTTCTGAGAAGCTGTTTGTTTTGGAGAAGGGGTATCAGAGTCAGATATTACGATTGGACTGGGTGGTGTTTTGGGAGTATTTGGTGGTGTCGATTCTGATGAGGATGGTAACTGGGGCATGACAACAGTTGTTCCACATGGCAGCTGAATTGCCAGCGGTGATGGTTGAGGTGAATGAGGTTCAGATTGATGAGGGGAAGGAGTTTCAGAGTGGTGAAACTCTGTTTGTGGTGAAGGTGGATTAATTTCTGGTTGGGGAGAGGGAGTTGGAATCTCTGATTGCTCAGGGATCAGAGGTTCTTCTGAGAGTGGTTGTTGTTGTTCTGGTTCTGGTTGTTGTTGTTCTGGTTCTTCAGCAGATTGCTGTTGTTCTGGTTGTGGAGGAGGAACATTTTGTGGTTCAGAGTTTGGTTGATCAGAGGCATGTTGATCAATATCAGACAGCACTTGGTCAAGTGCTGTTGTTGTTGAAATTGTTGGTTGTTTGGGGTGTTTGGTTCTGGGTCTTCTGAGTTTTAATGCCTCAGAAGGGTCTTCTTCTTGAACAGTTTCATCTATGGTAGGGATGGGGATTGAGATTCTATGAGAGGTTTGAGGAGGGATAGATGCTGGAATAGTAGAAGAATTTAAAACAGGGGCAGCAGATGAATTACCTCTTTTCTTTGGAGTCTGCTGAGATGATCCTTCTGATGGCGCCTTCCTCTTCTTGGTCTTCTTCAGAGTCACTTCTGGTTGGGGTTGATGCAGATCTCTGATATTCAGCTTTGGATCTGTACCATCTGCCTTGCACGCATCCAAGTACCTGAGAATCACCTCTGGTTTGGATTCAATTTCAGAAAATAACGAAAAATCACTCAGAGGCACTCTTCTGCTGGAGATATCAGCACTGGGAGTAGCTCTGGGTTCCTTCTGAATATTCTCTATCAGCTTCATCTTTTTCAGGTTCTTTGCGTTCAGAGGTTTCCCAATTGTTGGTTCAATAATGCTTAGCTCTTGAGCTTCTATCAGATGCTCAATCAGCCTATTCTCTGTCAGAATATCTGATATCAACCTTCCAAAAGGTATCCAATCCCTCTTGGTTCTTTCTTCTTCCCTTGTTTCTTTCACACTGGTTCTGAGGTGGTTGAACAGGAAGTGAGCCAGATTGATCTTTACCTTCTGATCAATAAAGTAGATCAGAAACTGCTGATCCACATTTATGTAATCAGGAGAACTAGTTGGTTTCCTGTGGTTGAAGCACCCCAGAATTATCTTAGCCCACACTCTGAGATGATCCTTCAGATCTTTAATCTTGCTGCTGGGCATCCCAAGAGTGAAAATCCTGTCAGCTACCACACCTATATCAGCACATCTTTCAGCCATGTCCACACAACGGACGCCACCACCACTTTGACCGATTAGCCTTGCAATGAGATCTTCAGTAATCACAATTTTCTTCCCCATAAAAAAGGAGGTGACTAGATGTGTTGAATCCTTGGCGTGAATCCAAAATTCCTTGACCAGCATTGGGAATGTTGGTCCAACCAACCTATCGAAATACCTTTCCCACTTTTGAGCCCTAACTTCTTCAGTTAGGTCAAAACCATTCTCCTTCAAGCTTTCAAAATCAATGATTAATTCAGAAAGCACTTCAAGATTCTTCACCGGTGTGAGGAGAGTTCTGAGTGGCACTTGATATTGCTCAGATGATGCTTTCTTCTGAGTACCTGCAGAAACGCTGCTGGAGGTTGCCATGTTCACACTAAAAGGGTTTTGAGAATAAACTGAGGAAAATAGGTTGCAAGAGATAAACACAGAAATATGCAGAAAATGCTTGAGTATTAGTGAGAAAGCGTAAAGAATAAGAATGAGAGATTAATGTGCTTAAATAGAGTTCTCAAAACTATTTTGAAAAGATAAACGTTTTCTAAGAGAGAGAAAAATCATGATTGCCATTTAAAAGTATGATTACTTTTCATTAAATGCTTGCTGATTTTGGGGGATTTGAGAAAGATACTTAAAAACGGTTACCAGACATGTGTCTCAATGCACCCAATCAGCGCTTTGCCTTCTCAGAAGCGTGCACGCGTTCTGCTTCAGAGATATGCTGATGATTGGATGACACTTGTTTGATGTAGTGATCAGCACGTCTGTCTTTGAGCTTAGACTCTCAGATCTTTAGACTTGCATCTGATACAATCTGCATGTTCTATCTTTCTGAAAGGAGATTGATCAGAAGTTCACAGTAAAATAATTACATTCTGAAGGTAACTATATGGAATTAAAACATTTTCACTCTGGACATACTTTCATGCTGAGATGTTTCAGAATGAAATTAAACCTATCTTCTGAAAGGGGTTTAGTAAAGATATCAGCCCATTGATGGTCTGTATCTATAAATTTTAAGTTCAAAATACCTTTCTGAATATAGTCCCTAATGAAGTGATGTTTTATTTCTATATGCTTAGCTCTAGAATGTAAAATGGGATTCTTACTTAAGCAAATAGCAAAAGTATTATCACAAAGTATAGGAATGTTACTCTCAAAAATCTGGAAGTCTTCAAGCTGACTTTTCATCCAGAGCATTTGTGTGCTACATCCTGCTGCTGCTATGTACTCAGCTTCTGCTGTTGACAGAGCAATTGTTGATTGCCTTTTGCTGGACCAAGAGATCAGATTTTCTCCCAGAAACTGGCAGCTTCCAGAAGTACTTTTACGTTCCACTCTGTCTCCAGCAAAATCAGCATCACAGTAGCCTACTAAGCTGTAATCACTAGATTTTCTATAAAACAAACCCAGATTAGTAGTACCTTTCAGATACTTGAAAATT
The DNA here is from genome assembly GCA_948472305.1 of Vicia faba. Classification (NCBI taxonomy): domain Eukaryota; kingdom Viridiplantae; phylum Streptophyta; class Magnoliopsida; order Fabales; family Fabaceae; genus Vicia; species Vicia faba. The sequence continues at coordinate 1,315,000,871 of OX451740.1, read as the reverse complement.
CGCTTAACAGCTGTTAAGTGAGATTCTCTAGGATCTGATTGGAATCTAGCACAGATACAAACACTGAATAATATGTCAGGTCTTGAAGCAGTCAGATAGAGGAGAGAACCAATCATACCTCTGTAGACTTTCTGTTCTACCTTTTTGCTTACCTCTTCTCTTTCCAGAATGCACGTGGGATGCATTGGAATCTTTGATGGCTTACATTCTGAGAGGTCAAATTTCTTCAGAAGATCTCTGATGTATTTGCTCTGATGAATGTAAGTTCCTTCTGGAGTTTGATTGATCTGAATTCCTAGAAAGAATTTCAGTTCCCCCATGAGGCTCATCTCAAATTCTGCCTGCATACACTTAGCAAATTTTCTTCCAAGAGAAGGATTAGTAGAACCAAAAATAATATCATCAACATAAATTTGACAGACTAAGATGTCACTCTTAACTGATTTACAGAATAGAATAGTGTCCACTTTCCCTCTGGTGAATTCATTTTCAAGCAGAAAGTTACTTAGCCTTTCATACCAAGCTCTGGGAGCTTGTTTCAGACCATACAGTGACTTCTTTAGTTTGAAAACATGTTCTGGATGTTTTGTATTTTCAAAACCTGGGGGTTGGTGTACATAAACTTCTTCTTCTATATAACCATTTAAGAATGCACTTTTGACATCCATCTGATACAGAGTGATGCCTCTATTAACAGCAAATGAAATTAAAAGTCTGATAGATTCTAACCTGGCGACTGGGGCAAAGGTTTCTGTATAGTCTATCCCCTCTTGCTGACTATAAACTTGTGCAACCAGTCGTGCCTTGTTTCTGATGACTTCACCTTGTTCATTTAGCTTGTTTCTGAATACCCATCTTGTTCCAATGACGTTGAATCCTTTTGGTCTGGGAACGAGATCCCATACGTCGTTTCTGGTGAATTGATCCAGCTCTTCTTGCATTGCCAGAATCCAGTCATTATCCAGAAGTGCTTCATCAATTGAAGAAGGTTCAATCAGAGACACCAGTCCCATAAGAGTTTCTTCAGAGTTTCTGAAGCTTGCTCTTGTTCTGATTGGATCTTCCTTTCTTCCTAGGATAGTCTCTTCTGGGTGATCCAAGCTGCTTCTGGGTAATCTCTTCTGAGGTTGATCAGCAGCTGTTGTAGGATTTCTAGCAGTGCTCCTTTCAGACGTTGAAGGAATGTCTGTGTTGAGAGCTTCTGATGACTTGTCTTCAGAACCTGCAAATTCAATTTCTATACCTGCAAACACTTCATTCTGCTTTGACTTTTCAGAGTCAAGCTTGTCATCAAAACGAACACTGATTGATTCTTCCACAATCTGTGTTTCTGTATTGTATACTCTGTACCCTCTTGAGCGTTCAGAGTATCCTAACATAATACACTTCTGTGCTTTAGAGTCAAACTTGTTCAAATAATTCTTTGTATTTAATATAAAGCAAGTACATCCAAATGGATGAAAATATGAAATGTTGGGCTTTCTGTTCTTCCACAATTCATATGGAGTCTTTTCCAGAATAGGTCTTATTGAGATTCTGTTCTGAATGTAGCACGCTGTGTTTATTGCCTCTGCCCAGAAAGTCTTAGCAACATTTGTCTCATTGATCATGGTTCTGGCCATTTCTTACAATGTTCTGTTCTTTCGTTCTACAACTCCATTTTGTTGGGGAGTTCTAGGACAAGAGAAATCATGCAGAATGCCTCTGTCATTAAAGAATGACTCAAAATCTTTATTTTCAAATTCTCCACCATGATCACTTCTGACTTTAACGATTCTAAGATCCTTTTCATTCTGAACTTGGTTACAGAAGGTAACAAACACAGAGTGTGACTCGTCCTTGTGTCTTAAGAACTTTACCCATGTCCATCTGCTATAGTCATCTACGATTACTAACCCATACTTCTTACCACTGACTGAAGCAGTTTTAACTGGTCCAAATAAGTCAATGTGCAGAAGTTCTAATGGCTTAGAGGTAGAAACAACATTTTTGGATTTAAAAGAAGGTTTTGCAAATTTGCCTTTCTGACATGCTTCACACAGAGCATCTGAGTTGAACTTCAAATTAGGAAGTCCTCTGACCAGATTGAGTTTGTTAATCTGAGATATTCTTCTCATACTAACATGCCCCAATCTTCTGTGCCAGATCCACTGCTCGTTGTTGACAGAAAGAAGACATTTTACATTCTGACTCTTTAGTTCAAAAAGTTTGATTTTGTAAATGTTGTTTTTCCTCTTACCATTAAACAGGATAGTCCCATCTTTCTGACTAACAGCTTTACATGATTTTTGATTAAAGATTATATCATAACCGTTATCACTTAATTGACTTATGGATAACAGATTATGCATCAATCCATCTACTAGCAGAACATTATTAATAGAGGGAAGATTTCCATTACCTACAGTTCCAGAGCCAATTATCTTTCCCCTCTGATTGCCTCCAAAGCCAACGTGGCCTCCAGGCTTAAGTTCCAAGCTTTGGAACATATGCCTTCTTCCCGTCATGTGTCGTGAGCAGCCAGAGTCCAGGTACCATGACTGGTGTTTCTGACTTGCTGCTAAAGATATCTGCAACATGTATTATTTTATCCTTAGGTACCCAGATTTTCTTGGGTCCTGATTTGTTAGTTTTACCAAAACTCTGGTTGAATTTTGGTTTCACAGAGTGCTTACTGCTAGTATATTTGATATCATGTGTGTGACCATACACAAAGTGTGAATTCAGAGGAGTGTGTTTAATGGTTAAGTCCATGACATTCTTTGGTGTAGGAACCTTACCTTGGTATCCTATTCCTTTCCTTCCGTTTCTGCTAACTCCATAGATCATTGAAGCCATTCTGCTTCTATCTATGCTTTTAGCTAGGAACTTCTGGAAACTGTGATCATACTCCTTGATGATCTCATCAGCGTTGCTGGGAGTTTCAGAAATTGGTTCCTTCTGAGAGTTTTGTAAAGTGTTTTCTAATTTTGAAATCTTATTTCTCAGCTCAGAATTTTCCAATTTGAGACTCTCAGTCTTATTAGAGTCAGATTCAAGATTCCTTTTCAGGTCTCTGAATTTAGCTCTAATTTGCTGATAACGTTCCAGAATCTCATTAAGGCTTTCAGCAAGTTCAGCCTTTGTAAAGTTAACAGCAAAGTTAGGAAATACCTCTTCTGTGTCTGATTCTGAGTCTGATTCAGAAGCTTCACTATCTTCTGAGATGTTAGCCATGAGAGCTATGTTTGCCCTTTCATCATCTGATTCTGAGTCAGCTTCAGACGAGTCAGAGTCATCCCATGTAGCCATGAGACTTTTCTTCTTCTCTCTTCCAAACTTCTTTTTGGGCTTTTCCCTCTGAAGCTTTGGACAGTCACTCTTATAGTGTCCTTGCTCGTTGCACTCATAGCAGATGATGTCTTTGGTGTTTGGCTTTTTGCTACTGGAGGAGCCTTCAGATCTTCTGTATCCAGAGGAAGAATCTGTCCTTCTGTATCTGGAAGAAGACTCGTTCTGATCAGATCTTCTGGGATTCCTGAACTTCCTTTGTCTTTGCTTCCACAGTTGATTTACTCTTCTGGAGAGAAGGGAAAGTTCGTCTTCTTCTGATGAGGATCCATCAGATGTTTCTTCAACTGCCTGCAAAACTTTAGACTCAAATTTTCTGTTAGATTTTAATGCTAAAGGCTTACCTTGCTTCTGAGGCTCATCAGCTTCTAGCTCTATCTCATGACTTCTGAGGGAGCTGATAAGTTCCTCCAGAGTGATTTTGTTGAGATCTTTAGCTAGCTTCAGAGCAGTAACCATAGGCCTCCACTGCTTGGGTATACTTCTGACGATTTTCTTGACATGGTCAGCAGTAGAGTATCCTTTGTCCAGAACTTTGAGACCAGCTACCAGAATCTGGAATCTAGAGAACATAGTTTCAATGGATTCAGATTCTTCCATTTTGAACGCCTCATACTTCTGAATGAGCGCCAGAGCTTTTGTTTCTTTGACCTGAACGTTGCCCTCATGCGTCATTCTGAGAGAATCAAAAATATTCTTTGCTGTGTCTCTGTTGGAGATCTTTTCATACTCAGTATAGGAGATGGCACTGAGGAGGATGGTTCTGGCCTTGTGGTGATTCTTGAAGTCACGCTTTTGTTGATCAGACATTGCTTTTCTATCAATCTTCTGACCACTTGCATTCACAGGGTGCGTGTATCCATCTGTCACCATATCCCACAGATCAGCATCATGTGCCAGAAAGAAGCTTTCAATTCTGTCTTTCCAGTAATCAAAGTTTTCTCCATCAAAGACTGGAGGTTTGCCACTGAATCTGTCTCTGTCCTCATTGTTGTCATTGCTGATGTGAGAATTGTTTCCTGCCATTGTGTTTTTCTGACGCTGGATCTTGTACTGACACGGTTAAGTGTTTTAGCTCAGAACCAGGCGCTCTGATGCCAATTGAAGTGGTGAAAAACACAAGAAGGGGGGGTTGAATTGTAAAACTGAAATCTAAAGCAATGAACAAGATATTTTTATCCTGGTTCGTTTGATCTCAAACTACTCTAGTCCACCCGTCAAGGTGATTTCGCCTCTCTCCAACGAGGTCTTAATCCACTATATTCAACTGAATATTACAGACTGCTTTAACAACTGCTAAAGCCTTCTTGATTCAAACCACAACCCGGTTTGTCAAGGTAACACCTTCTTACAAAGAGATAAAACAATGTGTGTGGATGTTTTCTACAAAACTGTATCACAACTGTGATGTATACACAAATTGAAGCTTAGAAACTAGATTGCTAAACAGTAATGGAATATCAGAGTGTGTGGTTTAGCAAAACTGAGAGAACGAAGATTATGGTTTAGCTTTTGTGCGTGTAGAGATTTGGAGAGCATTAGCCATTTCAATCTTCAAAGCCTTGTTTATATAGCACTGAGATGATGAACGTTGGATGCAATATTCTTGATTCAATGCTAATAACAAGCTTTCCTTATTGAGCAGATCTTGTCTGGAATGAGGCCGTTGGAATTAATTTGCTTTCAATGCACAGTACCGTTGCTTACTTAATGCAAGTTCTGGCTTGGCTCATTCTGACTCTGCTTCGCTGCTGACGAACTATTGTGTTTCTGTATCAGAGTGTTGAGCGCAGTCTTGTTCATCAGGCTTCAGCATGTACGTGAGTTGATCATCTGATTTTGACATTCTGATGTAGCAACTTCTGATGCTGGTGTCTGAAATCAAGTTCTGATGCTGAATAGATGTGATCTTGCTTATTTCAATCAGAGTATCTGCAAGTCAGAACATAATAATTTTAGGCAGCAGATAGTTCATACATGAAACTTATAAATACTATATCTTTTCACTTTGTTATCATCAAAACTTAAATATAGGGTAGTAGATTCAAACTTTGTTCTAACAGGCACATCAGGCCGTAGATGATTATCAATCAATGAACTTCGAGTTTCCGGATGAAAGCATCATGATAGTGACTGATTGTGAAGTACCTGGACCGGATGAAGGACCTGAGGAAGGATCCCGATGGTCTATGCACTTTGACGGAGCCTCCAACGCTTTGGGAAACGGTATCGGCGCCATCATCATATCCCCTCAAGGCACTCATACTCCACTCACTGCCCGGCTATGTTTCAACTGTACCAACAACATGGCAGAGTATGAGGCGTGTATCATGGGTCTTCAAGCTGCGATCGACCTAAGGATTAAGTTTCTGAGTGTCTTCGGAGATTCCGCTCTTGTGATCAATCAGATCAAAGGAGAGTGGGATACGAAACATCCGAATCTTATCCCTTACAGAGAATGTGTATTGACCTTGATCCCCCACTTCACAGAAATAACCTTTGAACATTTACCAAGAGAAGAGAATCAACTGGCGGACGCGTTAGCTACAATGTCTTCCATGTTCAAGGTCAAATGGGATAATGAGGCTCCCCGGATCATCATCTGGAAACTGGACGAACCGGCATACTGTTGCGATCTCGAGACTGAATTGGTGACTGAGAAGCCTTGGTACCATGAGGTAAAAAGATATCTGGAAGCTCAGGAATACCCTGAAGGTGCCTCTGTCAATGATAAGAAGTTCCTGAGAAGGTTCGCAGCAAAGTTCTTCCTTAGCAACGGCATCTTGTACAAGCGAAACCATGATTCAACCTTACTGTGTTGTGTGGATAAAACTGAAGCAGAAAGGATCATGGAAGAGTTACATGAAGGGACCTTTGGTACACATTCCAGTGGACATACAATGGCAAAGAAGATCCTTCGGGCAGGGTATTACTGGTCCACAATGGAAGCTGACTGCTACCAACATTCCAGGACATGCCATAAGTGCCACATTTATGCAGACAAAGTGCATGTTCCTCCAGTTCCCCTGAATGTTCTGACTGCACCTTGGCCGTTTGCAATGTGGGGCATAGACATGATTGGTGAGATTAAACCTACGGAATCCAATGGGCATCACTTCATCCTAGTGGCGATCAATTATTTTACGAAGTGGGTTGAAGCAGCATCCTACGCTACGGTAACCAAGACTGTTGTGGCACGGTTCATTCGGCATAATATGATCTGTCGATACGGCGTCCCTGAGAGAATTATTACAGATAACGGTACCAATTTGAATAACAAGATGATCGCCGAGCTCTGCGAGCAGTTCAAAATACAGCACCACAATTCTTCTCCTTACAGACCGAAGATGAATGGGGCTGTAGAAGCAGCAAATAAGAACATCAAGAAAATCGTGCAGAAGATGACAGTGACCTATAAAGATTGGCACGAGATGTTACCGTTCGCTCTACATGGGTACCGTACCTCAGCCAGGACGTCAACCGGGGCAACTCCTTTCTCTCTGGTTTATGGTATGGAGGCAGTCTTACCGATCGAAGTGCAAATACCCTCTCTCCGAATAATGAAGGATGCAAATCTGAACGAAGATGATTGGATCCAGACACGACTTGATCAGCTCAACCTTATTGATGAAAAGAGACTTGCTGCTATCTGTCATGGTCAGACGTATCAAAAACGGATGATCAGGGCATTTAACAAAAAGGTCAAACCACAGGAATATCAAGTTGGGGATCTGGTAGTCAAGCGAATCATCCTTCCTCAGAGTGATCCAAGGGGCAAATGGACCCCTACGTACGAAGGGCCATTTGTGGTTAAACATGTGTTCTCAGGAGGAGCCATGATTCTAACCAATATGGATGGTGACGACCTTTCTCACCCCGCCAATGCAGACATAGTAAAAAGATACTACGCATGAAAAAAAGACCCGCTAGGCTGACATGCCTAGGCAAAAATTAGGGCTTCCCGTCGAACCAAAAGGGTTCGGGCAAAATGAAGGGATGAAATGAAAAAAATCTGTACACCCGGCAAGTCGAAAACCTGAAAAGGCGGCTTGGGCAAAAATGGGTATCCCGGTGGACTGAAAACCCGAAAGGGCGGTCCAGGCAAAAATTAGGGATAAAGCGTAATACTATGTCTCATTGATCACTCTGCATCCAGAATCCGGTATTTGTAGCAAGTTCAGACAGCATCGATCAGTCAGCTTCACCTTCAACCAAGGTCATCAAGTGATGAGACGCTCGGAGTTATAAAGGCAATAGCAGAGTTGAAACCCAGTGGGATCATTCATTTCACACAGCTGTTTTATTTTCTCTTGTACAAAATTTGTATAAACTCTTTGGTCCGGCGGCGTTCTCTTACTAGGACGTCAGCCTCTTGTACACAAAACGCCTATGTTCAGGCCATTCAAAAATCAATACAAATATACTTCTCAGTTAAAAGTGCCAATTGTTTTTCTTTTTCTGTTTTGTTTTGCGAAGAACGTCCAAGGTTCAATTTGTGATATATGCATTGACAATAATTTGCTAACTCATGAATATTTGCATGCGAAACAAAGGATTAATTACAGGTAACATTAGAAGCAGGGGCAATAAAGAGTTGTTTGAGCAATCTAATTGATCTATCCACTAAGGTACCAAGGTAGGTTCAGCTAAAGAACATAACCAGATATCCTAATTCCCCAGAGAGTGAGCCAGCAAGCAGTACACTCTCCTCAAGCTATATTATCAAACCTTAAGGAAGTTGAGTATCCTCCAGCAGATCTCAACATTCCCCAGCAGCACACATATTCTTAACAAGCATCCCCGGCAGTCTTGGTCTAAAGATTGTTCCCCGGCGGCATACCAACATTCAAAGGAATCACTTTCCCCGCAGTTCAAAACTTCCCCAGGGGAGTCCAATCTAGTTCCCTAGGAAATTTGAATTTCATCTCCCCAAGCAATAAGCTTATCCCCAGTAGATTCTGGAAGCTTATCCCTCGCAGAGCACGAACGCGTCGTCCGGCTTTATTCAAAGAGTTATTTCCTTACTAGGATATAACTGGGTTATCCTCAGCCAAAAGCCACGGAAAGATCGTCGTCAACGCAGTCTTCTTATCCCCAGCAAAGTCTATTAACGCTTCCAATACAACAAGGGTATCCCCAGCAAGCTATTATCAACAAATCAGCAAAGTATTTCTCTCCCCACAGAGTATTGCTTCCCAGCAAGATCGTTAGAGTACTTCCCTCCCCGCAGAATATTCCATTCGCCAAGTTTATTCCCCAACGGAGTTATCTTCTCCTACCGGTTCTTGCAACTATCATCCCCGGCGGAAGCAAAACCTATTCTCCAACATCAGCCCAGGAGTGACTTCCCGGCACCCGTCAAGGATTTACTTTCCTAGACGAAAAATACATTCATAAACATCTTCATACATTATAGCATGCATACACGCATCATGAACATACAATCTCACGTATTCAGAGAGCATCTCGCATGTCATACCACATGACATCGCACACAACTAACGCTTGTCTTTTCAGGACACAAGTACAAAATTGATTATCATCAATGGTCGCAACTAAAGGTCCGATTCCTGAATCTTGCCAGGGTGTACCTGTTGACGACCAATTACCAGATCCGATTCCTGTATCTTGCCAGGGTGTGTCTGAAGAGTTCGAGGATCTGATACCTGAATCTTGCCAGGGTGTATCCGTTGAAGACTAGCATTACCAAATCTGACTCTTGTATCTTGCCAGGGTGTGTCTGAAGAGTTCGAGGATCCGATACCTGAATCTTGCCAGGGTGTATCCGTTGAAGACTAGCATTACCAGATCCGATTCCTGTATCTTGCCAGGGTGTGTCTGAAGAGTTCGAGGATCCGATGCCTGAATCTTGCCAGGGTGTATCCGTTGAAGACTAGCATTACCAGATCCGATTCCTGTATCTTGCCAGGGTGTGTCTGAAGAGTTCGAGGATCCGATGCCTGAATCTTGCCAGGGTGTATCCGTTGAAGACTAGCATTACCAGATCCGATTCCTGTATCTTGCCAGGGTGTGTCTGAATAGTTCGAGGATCTGATGCCTGAATCTTGCCAGGGTGTATCCGTTGAAGACTAGCATTACCAGATCCGATTCCTGTATCTTGCCAGGGTGTGTCTGAAGAGTTCGAGGATCCGATGCCTGAATCTTGCCAGGGTGTATCCGTTGAAGACTAACATTACCAGATCTGATTCCTGTATCTTGCCAGGGTGTGTCTGAAGAGTTCGAGGATACGATGCCTGAATCTTGCCAGGGTGTATCCGTTGAAGACTAACATTACCAGACTCGATTCCTGTATCTCGCTAGGGCACGTCTGAAGAATTCGAAGATCCGATTCCTGTAACCAGTCAGGACATATCTACACAAAGCATCTGAAAACCAGCTCCTGCAACATGTCAGGTACTCATTTTTCTTTTGCAGGTACGCAAGTTCTCGCTAAGGAATCTCTTACGCGATCAACATCCAGATGGCATCTATAAGCCCATCATCCTATTCATCAATCCCTAAATGGCATCTATAAGCCCATTCCATCATCACATTGCTACTATGTGAGTGCAAATTTCTGGGCACTCTAGTGTTCAATCATCTTCCACCTTCGGATTACGAAAGGCACGTCAGCCAATCTGCATCCTCAGGTCTAAGAAGATTGAACAGGGGCAACTGTTGTACCCCAAAATTTGCCCTCCCATATTCTTCAAGAAATTGCCAAGTCATGCTTCAAAATTCCCCAAGGGTTGCACAGTGCAAGGGTATCCTAAACAGTCAAAATTAGGGTTTTGGTCCTGATCAAGAGAATGAAGTTTCCAAGGGTCCAATCAAGTCCCACATGCCTATAAATATGGTCAAGCATCCTCATACCAAGTTTCAAGACTTTCAGCACAAAATTGCACAGTCAAAACCCTAATTGCACTACAGTCAACTGTAGGGGCAAAATGGTCATTTGACAGTCAAAAGTTCAAATTTTTGGTCAACATCTCATTTTGAAGCCACAAACATCATTTGATCAATGCTTGATCATGATTCTCCAAGCTTGGCTCAAAAATCATCAAGATGCAAAAGTTTCCTTATTTGGACAGCTGAAAAAGTCAACTGTAAATTGACCAGGGCATAACTTTCACATGGATTATCAAAAAAATCCCATCCAAAGCTCATTTTGAAGAGAAAGACATTTCCTACAACTCCTCTTCACACTTAAAGTCCAAGAAATGCTCTCACAAAAAGTTATCAATTTCAACATTATAGGTCATTTTCAAAAGTCAACAAAAAGGGACTTTAAGTCAAAGGCCATAATTTGAGATTGGTAAATCAAAATGACATGGGACCAAAGGCATTGGTTAGAGGACTCAAAGACCTTTCCAAAATGTCAAATAACATGAGCAAAGCTTAAAAATTGAGCAATTTATGCCTTGTGGAAGTTGGGAAATTTTTGGATATTTTGAAAAGTCAATATTGATTCAAATGACCTAAAATTGCTAATGGGCTTCTTTTTCTTCCACAATTCATTATCCAAAGCATGCACACGACCATTTGGACCAAAGGGAAGTTTTTATTATTTTTATTTATTTATTTGAATTTTTTATTACAATTAATTCATTTAAACTAAATAAAATATGAAAAAAATGCTAAACTAATGAAATCAAATCTTTTTGTGCAGAAAATACTCTCATTGGACACTCAAGATTCGTGCATGATCATTTTTGGAAGGAATTGGCCATGATTTGTACAAAATAGCATGAAAAAATATTGAAAAAGATCTTGAAAAATCAAATCTTACAAACCATGAATGCAAAGGATTTTGATCAAGTTTTTAACCCTAATCACTCTCCTATACATACATAAGCAAGACCTAATGCCTCAGAACGAAAAAGCTGCGCAGAAAACACCATTTGAAAACTTGAAATTTATCAAGAAAACTCAATTCTGAAAACCTAGTTCTAGGACGATTCAAGGCCAAGTAGTTGTTCCATTAGCTTCCTTGAGGATCATAGAACGTGTTCCAATCATTCCCTAAGTCCCATACTCAAGAAAACACGAAATCACCATTGAAGTTGGTAAGGAAAATTCCAAAATCGTTTTCCATCATTCATGCGTTTTTAACATGTTTCATTGTTGTTTTTGTGTTTAGAATGATGTTTGCAAGCTAACTGCATAATTTGATTGGAGTTTCATGCCAAAACGAAGAATCCACCATGTGAGCATATTAGGGTTCCGTGGAAATTGATTTAGGGGTTTTCAAACCTGGAACAATTAGGCCATGAGAGATACGTCGTTGGAATCGTGAGAGAGAGACGATTCTAATGGCCCTAGTCCGAACAATTTATATATGCCCATGTGCTATTCGCTATTTTCTCTAATGATGCCTGTTAGAACGGTTCAAAACCGTTGCCTATGTTTGTTGTATTTCAGAAAAAAAACAAGCCAACGAGGAAGACGCTTAGGTGGCCATCCACGATTGGAGCGTTTGAAATTTCGCGCGCAGAAAGCACTAACGCATTATTTTGTTTTATTATATTTATTTGTTATATAGTATACAAAGAAAACAAGGCAGCATGGTTGGCAAGCGCGTTGGTTGGTAATGTTCAGGACCTGGGTTCGAGCCCCAGGTCCCCACCCCCTTTCACATTATTTTTCATATGATGTTCATGTGCAGTTTCAGCGTTAAGGCGTACCATGCGCTTCTCAATCCAGCTGCCCACGCGTCCCACTGGATTCAATCAAGGGCCAGGATCTGAAGAATATGATACACTCTAGTCAATGCTTGGGTATGTGAATGGAAAAGTCAGCCAGGCCATGAATAATTGGGCTCAAATTACTGGGCTTCACCCTCCAAATTAGGGGCAGACCCCCTTAGGTTTGCAAGTCTTTTTTATTTCTTTATTTTTTTATTATGTTTATTTTCTTTTAATTATTGTTTTTTAATTAATTTAATATTTTCATAATAATATAAAAAACACAAAAAAATCAGAAAAGATAAAAAAATAATAAATATTTTTTAACTAGTATTTTGTAAATAAATTCATTAATTCATTTAGTTTTAAATTTAGGTTTTAATCTTAATATTTTTTACTAAAACTCAAAACTTATAGAATTAGGGTTTAATTAATTTTTATCTTTTTTCTTTTATCCCATAATAATTAAATACTTACTATTATTTATTTTTGTAATTAAATTGCATGTAAAATAATTAGGGTTAATTTTAGGTTAAACTTTAATATGTTTTTATAATAAAATAAAAATTGTAGAATTAGGTTTAATTGCATTAAAATCATAAAATACCAAAAAATACCAAAAATAATTTCTTTTCTTTTTTAATTAATTAATTTCATCATTTAATTTAATTTTGCAAAAAGGGTCCAACGCCCTCGTTTTTAATTCCTATTTAATTCGCATATTTGTTTTCTATTCTTTATAATATTTATGTACCTCTCCCAAGGCCATGTAACATTTTAATCTTTCGCATTTTTAATTCTTTATTTTTCTGTCAAATCGGGTTCAAGAAATTTTGGCGATGTGGACCCGCGCCTTTTGTAATAGCTTAGAATCTTTTACTTTTCGCAATTTTTAACTGTTAATCAAGGCATGCAAGAATGAATGGATAAAAATAAAAACAAGCGTAGATCACTTATGACATGACAAAAGACAAAAATATCTGAAAACGACACACAAATCACACACCACCCCTAGGGTACGCCTCACTGTTGCCTTGCCTTTCGAAAGGTGATCGTCGAGTAGAGGATGTCTTAGTAAGTCCTCATGATCCGGGAACCTGGCATGAGGGTAGCTTCTAAGGTATCTTCCCATTGCTCCGGTGATCACCATGTCCCGAACCTCGAATTGACCCGAACACCTCCAACGGTGGTGCTACCTACCTCTCAATGGTGGGATGACACTACTTTAAAGGACATTTACACAGACGAATTCCTTAGAGTAGGTAGACGACTCTAGATGCTTGCTCTAATTTCAAAACAAATCAAAAATACTTTTCGCACCAACACCTTTTCAAAAAGCTTTCGAAAGCAATTTTTCAAACACTCTTGAGGACCGATACAAGAGTCGAACTGGAATTTTCAAAGAAACTTTTTAAAACCCACATTGAAAAGCAAACAAACCATTTTTTGAAAACACAATGAGCAAGTATCTAAGAGCCCATGGATAACCATGGATAGAAAGGGTGCTAACACCTTCCCTTTCTATAACCTACCTCCCGAACCGAGAGCAATCTCTTTAAGGAATTTTTCTGTGCTTTTGTCCTTTCCATTTGGATAAAATATAAGACGGTGGCGACTCTTGCTTCCGCGACATTTCGCGAACCAGCGTTAAACAGTCAGTTCCAGATCTACCCATCACACCACCGATCAAAGAACTGGCGACTCTGCTGGGGACAATTAATAAGTGAGGTGTACCTTAGGATTAGATCATTCTATGTTTTCAATTGTATGCCTTGTCTGCTTTAATATTGTGGGCTTGCATTGGAGTTTTATAGATCCTAACCCAGATCTGGGGGATACCCTTTAGAAGTAGCAACAAACTGTGAGGGAACTGTGCGGGGTATACCGACATGGTTGAAGCAGTTGCTACGTTGATGTGGCACTTTGGTGAGTACCGGTAACCCTTGAGTCAAGTCAAGGAGAGTACGGGGCCGCCGCGTGCTGTCGTGAAGCATCAACTGACCTTAGAACCTTACTTGACCATCCTGGCCTCTTTAGGGGTAGTGAGATGACCGACTTTGGTGCAGTCCGAAGTTGGTAGATACTCGATACTACACTCATTAAGGGTTGTTTTCTTGGAATATTTTGGTCGCCAGTTAAGTGGCTAAATCAAAACAATGAACATAGAAAACAATCCAATGATATTGAGCTCCTTAGAACCCGGTTACTATTCATAGGACGGGTTTTGAGCCAACCAACTTCAAGAGGGTAGTACCTAAACTTCATGCTGGCCTAAACTCTAAGGGCTGTCTGGTGTGACTTGTGTGACTTTACCATGTTTTCCTTTTGTGAATACTTGTGGTGTGCCTTTATCATAACATCATACCATCATAACATTGCATACATCCTGCATAAGGACTAACCCATTTCAAGGATCTCAAGGGTTTGTGATGCAGGTCATGATGAACCAACTGTCTAGCAAGGGACAAAGGGGATTTATTTTCCTCTAGCCAAGGTTGTTTGGAGATCAAAACATGATAACTTGAGTCAGGGGCTATGACCCACTCGATATGGTGAGCTTTGACTCTTGAAGAAGGACTCTCAACAACATGAAGTTCCTTCAATCAAGCTACCAGATTCAAATTCTAACAAGTTTCTCTGTTTACCCCGCGAGATCCTTGAAAACATTGCATGCATATCATACATATCATATGCATCACATGTACCCTTCTTACAGATCACTTATCTTCTTCGCTGTTTATTTCAGCAATCATCATGTCTACTGAACCTTCCACTGAACAAGCTATCAAGGCCCTCCAGGCCCAGAATGCCCAGTTCCAAGAGTTGGTTATGAGCCTAGCCCAGGGTCAACAGGATTTGAAGACTCTGATTCTGAAAGAAAGGAAGAAGAAGAAGAAGAGGACTGTTTTGTTCAACACTAGACGCAGATCTGGGAATGGATTACAGAATGAGGCTGAGCTGACTACCTCATCTGTAGGCAAGGACAGTCCCCAAGAGAGAAGGGTTCCTAGTCCCGTGGTCTCCGACAACGAGACAGATTATAATGATGAACAGTACCCTCCTGCTGAGGATAGGTACAAACAGCTGGAGGACCGCTTAAGTGCTATGGAGATTCAACATGTGCCTGGGTTGGACTTTGGAGACCTAGGCTTATCCTCTGGGGTGGTGATTCCCCATAAGTTCAAGGCACCTGCCTTTGCAAAGTATGACGGAGCTTCCTGTCCTAAGCTGCACCTCCGATCGTATGTAAGGAAGATCCAGCCCTACACGGCAGACAAGAATTTATGGATCCATTTCTTCCAGGATAGTCTTTCAGGGACTCAACTCGAATGGTTCTATCAACTAGATGGAGCCAGTATTTGGCTACTGCGTTCTATAAGCAGTATCAGTATAATTTCGACCTCGCTCCTACGCGTACCCAACTCCAGGGTATGTCACTAGGGACAGGTGAAGGATTTAAAGAGTATGCTCAAAAATGGAGAGACCTTGCCGGAAGGGTGCAGCCATCGTTAACTGATCGTGAACTTGTTGATATGTTCTTGGGGACCCTGTCTGGTCCATTCTTCAACCATTTGATTGGAAACTCTTCAGCCGAGTTCACCGACCTTATCCTGACTGGTGAAAGAATTGAAGCTGGCATCAAAAGTGGGAAGATTCAAGAAGCTACAACTTCTGATGCTCAGAAAAAGCCCCACAATGGAAAAAAAGAGTCCAATGTTGTGTCTGGTAAAAAGAGTCGTCATGATCAACATGTAGGGGCAACCCAGATCTTCGATCCCACACCTGTTCAACAAAGACAGAGCAATAGGCGTAGGGTAAGATATCAAGATAGGAAGTATACTGACATCAACATTCCTTTGTCTCAAGCGTTGCAACAATTGTTGAAGGTGAAACTGATCACACTAAAGGATCCTCCTCAAAATCCTGATACTTCCTCTTCCAAGTATAACCCGAGTGTGAGATGTGCCTACCATTCTAACAGTCCTGGGCACGACATCGACGACTGTTGGAGTTTGAAGAACAAGATCCAAGACTTGATTAATGCCAAGGAGATTAAGTTTGATCACTGATCCTGCACCAAATCAATGAGAATGTCCTTTGTTCATTAGAATTTTCAATTTGTAATTTTCTTTTGATTGTTCAAACATTTATTCGTGTCAAACTTTATTACTTTATCAATGCATCGCATATGTCTGTTTTGAATCAATCCATTCGTATTCACTATATTCAAATTGCTTTCATTTTTTGTGATGATCAAACTCTCGATTAAAAAATTCTAAGCCTTTTGAGGGAGGATGACGAAAACGATACCACAATCTTTACAGTATGCTTTTGAACTAGGGATGTCAATGGGGCGGGGCGGGGCCGGGGGGACACTTCCCCATCTTTTTCCCCGCCATCAAATTCATTCCCCGTCCCCGTCCCCGATCTCCGTCACGGGGGAATTTCTATCCCCATCCCCGTCCCCCGCGGATCCCCGTTCCCCGCGGGGATCCCCATAGATCCTACATTTATTCATTAATATTTTATTTTTTTAAAATGTTTATATTTTCTATAAAAATAAAAAGCACAAAGAATTCACATATTTATTATGTTATTAAAAAATACTAGTATTTGACATTTATTATTTTTTATTAAAAATACTAATGGAACACAAAATAATAATATTTTTTTTATAAATTTATATAAAATGCTATAAAATTCAACAAAATGAACTATAATACTTTTTAAAGTAACAATATGCCTAAACAACTAAAAAAATCCAACAACATAATTATGCTTAAAAAACTATACTTCATCAAAACTAATAAGGGATAATTATAAAATTTAGCATCATGAACAAATTTATGAAAATCAAACCTTATTGATGAAATTGTAAGAGCTGTGAATAATGGAAGCACACCAAATAGAGAAGATGGAATTGGAAGAGGAAGATGAATGGAGATTTGACTGGAGAAGAAAAAAAGGAGTCTAACGTGTGAGACTCTAAATGTCTGGCAGAAGAAAATGAAACGCTTCAACTTTTTTAGGGTCTAATATTTACATTTCTCTCTCTTAATAAATACATGAATATTTATTTATTTATTTTTATAAATAAACATAAAGGAAATGACTAAAAAACCTAATCTAAAATATATATATTAAATTAACTATATTAAAATAATAGGCGGGGCGGGGGGTGTATTCCCCGTCCCCGTCCCCGAAATGCTCTCGGGGGAATTTTTCTCCCCATCCCCGCCCCCACGGGGGAAAATTCCCCATCTTTGGGGCCCCGAACGGGGCGTTCCCCGCGGGGATCCCCATTAACAGGTCCAAACTGACATCCCTATTTGGAACAGACCCCGCTGATGAGGTACAAGCATTGTTTCAAATCCTAAACAGTGGAGTTATAAGGAAGATTATCCCTAGTCAACCCCTTTGAGCCAAAGAAGTTGGAGTTTTTCTTTCGCAAAAATTAAAACCCTTAATTATAACCTGGGGCAGGGTAGTTTTCTCAGTTGATCCAGGTGCACAATGAATGGCATCAAAGGAGTCCTTCCAAAACAAAAGACAGTGATGGTTCCGAATAATCATAAAGACAGGCAGTCATTACATCTCAGAAATAAAAGCCCATTAAGTCAAAACCTATGAAGGAGACTTACAAAAAAAACTAGGGCATCCCGCTGATTGTAATCACAAAAGAAACAGTTCAGGAAAAAGACAGGGATAATAAAACAAAAAGAAAGAGGTCCTATAAACCCTCAACAAAAAAAAAAGAAATGACTGCCTGTTCAAAAGAAATTGTCAACATCCGAACCATCACTGGTATATCAGAGCAAAGACTCAAACAAGATCTAATGCACGATTAGCTGAGTTTAGGATCTAAGAACATCACGAAGAACGGGTGGGTACAAATAAAATTTGAGCCTTTATCCTTTGTTTCTTAAACCGTGAACCAGGCCACGTTATAACCCTTAAAAGTCCTAGCTGAAGCACGGGTTAGTTCAAAAGCATATTGTTACAAAAGGTATCCTGACTCCTGTAGGGCTTGCTGTAAAATCCTGAGTTGACATCACATTTTACAAAAATTCACTTGTTTTATTGAAAACTGCATTTTCAAAAGTTTCAAAACAGACATAAGCTTTGCATTCTTAAAATAACATTGTTTGCATATGACTATTTGTTCAAACAGCAGAGAAATTCGCACGACGAATATCTAGTGAACAAAAACCTTCTCAACAAAAAGGATCACATCAAGTGGAAAAACACTTCCAATCCAGGGGCACGACATGAGCATTGTCCATCATCTGGGGCAGTCAAGTCAAGATTCAAGGAATCTCTCAAGATGCCAAATAGTCAGGGGAAAATCTCCGCCTGAGTCACTTGGGGCATTGGACATGAATTCCAGCGATGAATCTTGCATGATCACACATCTTCTGGTGGTACGGCAACACAACATTACTGACAGTGACAACTCCCTACACTCTGAGAGCGTGGACATAGTCAAAAAAGTACTACGCATAATCAAAGACCCGCTAGGTCGACTGGCCTAGGCAAAAATAAGGGCTTCCCGGTGAACCAAAAGGGTTCGGGCAAAAATAAGGGATGAAAATGAAAAAATTTGTACACCCGGCAAGTCGAAAACCTGAAAAGGCGGCTTGGGCAAAAATGGGTATCCCGGTGGACTGAAAACCCGAAAGGGCGGTCCAGGCAAAAGTTAGGGATCACAGCGTACGACTATGTCCTGGCATCTCGTCACTTGCCTACCAGAAGAAGATTTGTCAATCGGAAGTTATCAAGCACCTCCATAGGTACCTTCTCCCACAGAAGCTGGGGCAGTAAGAATTGTCCGAACTATACAAGTTGTTCTGTCCTCCAGGTACCAAGGTAGGTTCAGCTGAAAAATATGACCGAGATACCTTCACTCCCCGCAGAGTAAGACAAGATTCAGCAATACTCTCCCCAAGCAGGGTTGGTCTCCCATCAGTCTTAAAAAAGGCACAGTATCCCCAGCAAGTCAGCAATACTCTCCCCAAGCAGAGTTGGTCTACCATCAGTCCTGAAAAGTTGGGTATCCCTAGAAGATCTTAATATTCCCCAGCGGAGTATAAAGATATTCCTCAGCAAGCATCTCCGGCAGTCTTAATATTCCTCGACAGAAATATAAGATTGTTCCCCGGCGGAATACAGGTACCCCATTGGAGCCATTTCCTCAAAAGTTTTCCCAGGAGAGTTGAATCATCTCCCCAGTAGATCCTGGAAGCTTATTCCCTACAGAGTACAAATATCTCTCCCCAGCCATATTCAGGAGGTTATCCCCTACCAGAGTCTAACTGGGTTATCCTCAGCAAGTTGCGACGGAAAGATCATCCCCCAACGAAGTTCTTCCCACCCCCAGCGGAGTTCATCAAAATCCCTAACAGAGCTTATCAACGGAATCTCCAACGGAGTTATCATTAAAATCTCAGCGAAGCCTCTCTTCCCACAGAGTAATTCCCCGCAGAGTAATCTCTTCACCATGTTTATTCCCCAACGGAGTCATCTTCTCCTACTGGTTTATTCTTACAAACATCTTTGTTCATCATCCCCAACGAAAATGAAGAACTCTACTCTTCAACATCAGCCCAGGATTTAACAAGCTCCCGGCATTCGTCAAGGATTTATTTTCCCAGACGAAAATATATTCATAAACATTTCACATTTCATACTTCCTGCTTACATACATGATAAAGTGCATACGACACGATCTCATTTATTTTTGAGAACATCATGACATCATGCATATCATACATCATGACATTGCATACAACTAATGTTTTGCCTTTTCAGGGAAAGGCCAATCAAAAGATGATTACCATCTACCTTTGCAGTTCCAGATCAACACCTGTAACAAGCCAGGAAAATTCTGTGGACGACTGATCGTGGGTTAATACCTGAAACCAGACAGCACAATTATCTACTTGATCATCACGAGGCAACCCTACACCGGTTCCTTCTCAATTCCAAGATGAAGTTTTACACGGACTCATCATCAGGAAACCCTACACCAGTTCCTTCTCTCTTTCAGATGAAGTTTTACACGGACTCATCGTCAAGCAACCCTACACAGGTTTCTTCCTTCCAAGATAAAGTTTCACACGGACTCATCATGAAGCAACCCTACACCGGTTCCTCCTCAGTTCCAAGACGAAGTTTTACACAAGCTCATCGTCAAGATAACCTTACCCCGGTTCATCCAGAAGTTTTACACGAACTTATCTCACAGTAACCGTACCCCGGTTCCTCCTGAAGTTTCACACGAACTTATCTCAAGTAACCTTACCCCGGTTCATCCAGAAGTTTTACACGAACTTATCCCGAAGTAACCTTACCCCGGTTCCTCCATAAGTTTTACACGAACTTATCCCGAAGTAACCTTACCCCGGTTCCTCCAGAAGTTTTACACGAACTCATCCCGAAGTAACCTTACACCGGTCCCTTCTCAACTCCAGACGTAGTTTTACACGGACTCGTCACCAAGAAACCCTACACAGGTTCTCTCTTTCCAAAGACGCAGTTTTACACGGACTCGTCACCAAGAAACCCTACACAGGTTCTCTCTTTCCAAAGATGAAGTTTTACACGGACTCGTCATCAAGAAACCCTACACAGGTTTCCTTCATTCCAAGATGCAGTTTCACACAGACTCATCACCAGTCAACCCTACACAGGTTTTCTTTCTTCCAGGATGCAGTTTTACACTGACTCATCATGAGGCAACCCTACACCGGTTCCCTTCCTCTTTCCAGATGTAGTTTTACACGGGCTCATCATCAAAGTAACCCCACACAGGTTCCTTCTCCATTTCAGATGCAGTTTCACACTGAATCATCATCAGTCAACCCTACACAGGTTTCCTTCCTTCAAAGATGCAGTTTCACACAGGCTCATCATCAGTCAACCCTACACAGGTTTCCTTCTTTCTAAGATGTAGTTTTACACGAGCTCATCATCAGGCAACCCTACACAGGTTCCCTCGTTCAACTTACAAGATCACAATTCTACAAACAATCTCCGGATGGCATCTATAAGCCCATCCTCCTATCCATCATCTCCAAATGGCATCTGTAAGCCCATTCCCGACATCACAATGCTGATACTACACTATGCGAGTGCAAATTTCTGGGCACTCTAGTGTTCAATCATGTTCCACCTTCGGATCACGAAAGGCACGCAAGCCAATCTACATCCTCAGGTCTAAGAAGATTGAACAGGGGCAACTGTTGTACCCAAAAATTTGCCCTCCCATATTCTTCAAGGTTTGTCAAGAATCATCTCCAAATGGTTCAAGATTTCTCAAGGGTTGCACAGTCAAACCATCTCCTAAGACAGTCTAAAATTAGGGTTTTGGTTCTCTCAAGGAATTTGAGGTTTTCAATGGCTCAATAAAGACTCATGTGCCTATATACATCCTCAAGCACCTACATACCAAGTTTCAAGACTCACAGTGCCAAATTCGACAGTCAAAGGCTCCATTTGCTTCACAATCAACTACAGGGGCAAAATGGTCATTTTGCAGTCAAAAGTCAGAATTTTTGGTCAACATCTTATTTTGAGTACACAATCATCATTTGATCAAGTCTTGATCATGATTCCACAAGAATGGCTCAAAAATCATCAAGATGCAAAAAGTTGCTATTTTTGGACAGTAGAAAAGTCAACTGTATCTTGACCAGGGCATAACTTTTTCATGGTTCATCATAAAAATCCCATCCAATGCTCATTTTGAAGGGGATGACATTTCCTACAAACCATCTTCACATTCCAAGTCCAAGAAATGCTCTCACAAAAAGTTATTAATTTCTACATTATAGGTCAATTTCAAAAGTCAACAAAAATGCATTTTAAGTCAAAGACCATAACTTGAGATTGGTAAATCCAAATGACATGGGACCAAATGCATTGGTTAGAGGACTTCAAGACCTTTCCAAAATGTCCAAGAACATGTTCATATGATCAAAATTGAGCAAGATATGCATTGGAGAAGTTGGGAAATTTTTATGAACCATGAAAAAGAACCAAAAAATTGGCATCAGAGCTCTAGTTTTGGGTGCAAACACCTAACAGTGTCAGAAAAAGATCCAGAAGGAAAACACTATGGCAACTGAACAAAACAACAACAACTACACCAAACCTCTTGTGTTTAATGGAGAATACTTTTAATACTGGAATGATAGACTAGAAAGTTTCTTTCTAGGTCATGATGCTGATTTATGGGATATGGTCCTAGATGGTTACACACATCCAGAAGACAAGACGGATACAAGATTGACAGAAAGAACATGGATAAACAATAGAAATTAGATTTCAAAAATCACCACAGAGCCAGAAATATCTTTCTGAATGCTATCTCTAAAACGGAATATGAGAAAATCACCAACAGAGATACAACACATGACATGTTTGAGTCTCTCAAAATGGCTCATGAAGGCAATGCTCAAGTAAAAGAGACAAAAGCTCTGGCTCTCATCCAGAAGTATGAAGCCTCTAAAATGGAAGAAAATGAGTCCATTGAAGCTATGTTCTCAAGATTCCAAACTCTGACCGCTGATCTGAGAGTTCTGAATAAAGGATACACCAAGGCAGACCATGTTAAGAAAATTATCAGAAGTTTACCCAAAAGATGGGCACCTATGGTTACTGCACTCAAAGTGTTAAAAGATTTGAATGATGTATCTCTTGAAGAACTTATCAGTGCATTAAGAAGTCATGAGATAGAACTTGATGAACATGAGCCTCAGAAGAAAGGTAAGTCTGTTGCCCTTAAATCTATTAAAAAATGTGAAACTAACGCTTTTCAGACAGAAGAAGGAAACTCTGAAGACTCTGCATCAGAAGAAGATGAGTTATCTCTGCTCTCTAGAAGGATCAACCAGATGTGGAAGCACAGACAAAAGAAGTTCAGAAACTACAAGAGGTCAGAAGATAAACCATAATCTTCTGGACATAAGAAGTCAAGCAGGAGAGATATAGTCTGCTATGAATGTAAAGAACCAGGACACTACATAAGTGATTGTCCTAAGCTACAAAGAGAAAGACCAAAGAAAAGGTTTGGAAGAAAGAAAGGCATGATGGCCACCTGGGATGATTCAGAATCTTATGAAGCTGAATCTGACTCAGAAGATGAGCATGCTAACCTAGCGTTTATGGCTACCACAGAAGATGACGATGACTCAGACTCTGATTCAGAACCGAAAGAGGTATTCTCTGAATTCTCTAGAGCCGAACTTGTAGAAAGCTTATCAGAACTTCTTGAAAACTACAGTCAACTCAAAATAAAATACAAGATACTCAAAAAGAATCTTGCATTTGATTTTGAGAAACTTGAAGAGAAATTTCAAAAGATTTCTATTTCAGATTCTGCTTCAAGTTCAAGAGATATTCTTAAAGAATATGACTCTAGTTTTCAAACATTTCTTGCTAAAAGCATATATAGAAGCAAAATGGATTCAATGATCTATGGTGTTAGTGAAAATAACAGAAGAGGAATTGGATATTGTTGTACCCCAAAATTTTCCCTCCCATATTCTTCAAGGTTTGTCAAGAATCATCTCCAAATGGTTCAAGATTTCTCAAGGGTTGCATAGTCAAACCATCTCCTAAGACAGTCTAAAATTAGGGTTTTGGTTCTCTCAAGGAATTTGAGGTTTTCAATGGCTCAATCAAGACTCATGTGCCTATATACATCCTCAAGCACCTACATACCAAGTTTCAAGACTCACAGTGCCAAATTCCACAGTCAAAGGCTCCATTTGCTGCACAATCAACTACAGGGGCAAAATGGTCATTTTGCAGTAAAAAGTCAGAATTTTTGGTCAACATCTTATTTTGAGTACACAATCATCATTTGATCAAGTCTTGATCATGATTCCACAAGAATGGCTCAAAAATCATCAAGATGCAAAAAGTTGCTATTTTTGGACAGTAGAAAAGTCAACTGTATCTTGACCAGGGCATAACTTTTTCATGGTTCATAAGAAAAATACCATCCAATGCTCATTTTGAAGGGGATGACATTTCCTACAAACCATCTTCACATTCCAAGTCCAAGCAATGCTCTCACAAAAAGTTATCAATTTCTACATTATAGGTCAATTTCAAAAGTCAACAAAAATGCATTTTAAGTCAAAGACCATAACTTGAGATTGGTAAATCCAAATGACATGGGACTAAACGCATTGGTTATAGGACTTCAAGACCTTTCCAAAATGTCCAAGAACATGTTCATATGATCAAAATTGAGCAAGATATGCATTAGAGAAGTTGGGAAATTTTTATGAATTTGCAAAAGTCAACTTTGCTCAAAACACCTTGTTTTTGCTAATGGGCCTCAAATTTATTCTTGAAACTTTATCCAAGGCCTATGCACGACCCATCAAGCTTAATTAAATTTATTTTCTTATTTTTTATTAATTAATTGGATTTTTAATCAATTTTAATTCATTTAATTAATTTAAATTGTAGGAAAATACAAAGATTTGATTTTTTCAATCTTTTGTGAAGCAAGAATGACCTAAAAAAGCTGGCAAATTCGTGTACCAATCAAGGGTGCAAATATCTCCCAATTTGGCAACTTTCTTCAATCAAAAAGATTCAAAAAGATGTGATTTCCAATCAAATATTCCATCATCATTCCATGGATTTTTTGTGCAAGATTTGACCTAAATTCAGTCCTCTATAAATACACAAGTGAACCCTAATCATGCATACGTGAAAGCTGCTGCAAGAAAGCCATAACCACTTTGAAAAAACTCAAGAAATTTGAAAACTGATTTCCATATTCTAACGTGATTCAAAGGCTTTTATTGATTCTAATATATTGCAGGGGTTCCCAGAAACGTATTGCAATCAAAATCAAGCATTAAAGCTCAAGAAATACTCAAGAACAGACCCACGGTTTGCTTGTTATTTTGAAAATCAAATAGCTTAATTCATGCATCATTAACGTGATTTTTTGTTTATTTTGCATTGCTAGAGACCTCATGAAGCTATTGGTATAGCTTAATTGAATTAAAACGCGCAGAATCGAAAGATGCCAATGATGAATTTTAGGGTTTATGAGCTGTCGAATTAGGGCTTTACGGTACAGGAAAAATTAAGCCTTGAAAGACCCATGACTGAACTCGTTGAGACCAGACGAACACACAGCCATCCTCACGAAATATTTATATTCAACACAGGCCTAATCGCTATTTTTCCTCATGGTGTTTTATGGGGGTTAAAAACCCTCGCTATCTAATGTGTTTTTATGCAGGTGAAGGAAGAAGATGATGTGCTGTTGATATATCATTGGTTCATTCAAAAAAAAGGCGCGCGTGTTTCGTTTTACAGCATATGCGTTTATTTTTATATATTATAATTGATTGTTATTATATTATCAAAAGCAGGAAATTGGCGTAGTGGTTAGTGTGCTGGCATGGAATCATTGGGACCTGGGTTCGAACCTCAGGTCCCCCAAAAACATTATTTGCTTTTTTTTCTCAGGTATTCCAATACAAGGCTTGCAAAGGAGTTTACCATGTGCCTCCAACCATCCAGGCGCCATGTGGCTATGGGCACAAATCCAAGGATCATGAGAGGATGATCACCATACTCCCAGTCAACCAGCGCCCCGGGCAATCTCAATAGTCAACGTGGTTGAGCAGCTTAATGGGCCACAAAATTACTTCCTCACCTCCAAAGCTGGCCCATCACCCCCTGGTTTCTTTATTCTTTTTTTCTTTTATATTTTATTTTCCATTTAACTATTTTGCTTATTATTATTATTTTTATTATTTAAATTAACATAATTAATTATTTTCATAATAAATTCAGAAAACTATAATATTTTTATTATTATTATTATTAATTAATTTCACCTTTAATTTTTTATTTTTGTAAATAAATATAATTAATTAATTTAGTGGTTTTAATTAGGTTAACTTTAATTATTTTCACAACAAATAAAATCCATATAGAATTAGGTTTTTTGACAACTTTTAATCATGCTTTCCTTTTTATTTTATTTTCTTTAAAACATGAAAAACATAAAAAATACTTTTTTTCTTTTAATTAATTAATTAATTAATTAATTAGAATTAGGTTTAATTAAATGCAAAAAGGACCAAAAAATTCATTCTTTTCTCAAAAAGGGGTCAAAACCCTAAGGACTTCTCCGATTTAATTTCTTATTCGCGCATATTATTTTTGATCATATTTATGTATTTGCTCTGGGAATGTAATAGCGTAATTAGACCTTTTTATCGCTTTCTTTATTTTCTCACAATTTACTTTTCAAGGGTTGCTTTTGGCGATGTAAATACCTGACGCCTTGTAATAGCGTAGATTTACTTTCCGCACAATTATTAACTGCTATGCATGACAAGACTTGCCTAAAAATTAAAATTAAAACGTAGCTCACCATAACATATGCAAAGATAATTAAACTGAATCCTGACACACTCGCACATGCCACTCCTAGGGTACGCCTCACTTGGTTGCCTCGACGTGGTCATTGAGTATAGGGTGTTTTAGAGGTCGCCCTCCTATCTAAAGATCCAAGTTGCCTCGAAACGGTTGCCTCGGAAAAAATGATCTAAGACATTAGGGTTACTGCTAAGGCGTCCTAACGTTGCTTTAGTGACCACACGTCCCTAAAATCGAATTGACCCGAAAACTCCAACGACGGTGCTACCTACTTCTCAATAGTGGGATAGTATTGTCTAAAGGACATTTACACAGCTTAATTTCTTTTGAGTAGGTAGAGGTTCTCAGGTACTTGCTCTTTCAAAACGAAACAACTTTTCGCACTTACACTTTTCAAACAAAGTTTTCAAACAAACACTTCATGACACTCTTGAGGACTGATACAAGAGTTAAATCGAAGTTTTCAAACAAACTTTTTCAAAATCCACAAACACAAGAAAAGCAAAACATTTTGAAAACATAGTGAGCAAGTACCTAAGAGCCCGTGGATAACCACGGATAGAAAGGGTGCTAACACCTTCCCTTTCTATAATCTACCTCCCGAACTGAGAAACATCTCGAAAAGGAATTTTGATGTGCTTTTGTCCTTTCCTTGTTGGAGAACATAAAAGACGGTGGCGACTCTTGCTTACCGCGAAATTTTGCGAACCAGCATTCCAAAAACAGTCAGTTTTATTTCCACCGATCACAGATATGAAACTCCCAAAGGGAAAGAAACATATAAACCTAAACCTGTTGAGGAAATGGTTATCACATATAAACCACTGCACAAACAATTTAGTTTTGGGCACACACATGATATCAAATACACATCTCACGCTGAAATTTTTTATGCTAAATCAAAGTTCAAACAGAACTTTAGAAACTCTAACCAAAAAGGACCCAAAAGGATATGGGTACCTAAGGAGAAAATAATATATGTTGCATATGTCCTTAACAGCACAGTTGAAACACCAGTCATGGTACCTGGACTCTGGATGCTCACGACATATGACGGGAAGAAAATCTATGTTCTAAAGTCTGGAACTTAAATCTGGAGATGTCAAATTTGGAGGAAATCAGAAAGGAAAGATTATTGGTTCTGGAACCATTGGAAACGGTAACCTTCCTTCTATAACTAATGTTCTGTTGGTAGAAGGATTAGCGCATAACTTGTTGTCCATAAGTCAATTAAGTGACAAAGGTTATGACATAATCTTTAATCAAAAATCTTGTAGAGTTGTTAGTCAAAAAGATGGAACAATCCTTTTTACTGGCAAGAGAAAGAACAACATCTATAAAATTGATCTTTCTGACCTTATAACTCAGAATGTAAAATGCCTTATGTCTGTTAGCGATGAGCAATGGGTCTGGCACAGAAGATTGGAACATGTTAGCATGAGAAGAATATCTCAAATTAACAAACTCAATATGGTCAGGGGACTTCCCAATCTGAAGTTCAACTCAGAAGCTCTATGTGAAGCATGTCATAAAGGAAAATTTTCAAAACCTTCTTTTAAGTCAAAAAAATGTTGTTTCTTCCTCTAGGTCGTTGGAACTTCTTCACATTGATCTGTTTGGACCAGGTAAAACTGCATCCATCAGAGGCAAGAAGTATGGATTGGTCATTGTTAATAACTACAGGAGATGGACATGGGTTAAGTTTTTAAAACACAAGGATGAGTAACATTCTATGTTCTTCGACTTCTACAACCAAGTGCAAAATGAAAAAGAGTTTAGAATCATAAAAGTTAGAAGTGATCATGGAGGAGAATTTGAAAACCATTATTTTGAAAAGTTTTTTTTAAAAGAAAATGGCATTTCTCATGATTTCTCTTGTCCTAGGACTTCCCCAGCAAAATGGAGTTGTAGAACGAAAGAATAGAACTTTGCAAGAAATGGCCAGAACCATGATTAATAAAATCAATGTGGCTAAACACTTCTGGGCAGAAGTAGTGAACACAACATGTTATATTCAAAATAGAGTCTCTATAAGACCTATTCTTGAAAAGACTCCTTATGAATTATGGAAAAATAGAAAATCCAACATTTCATATTTTCATCCTTTTAGATGTACTTGCTATATTCTGAATACTAAAGATAATCTGAACAAGTTTGATTCTAAGGCACAAAAGTGTTTTCTGTTTAGATATTCTCAACGCTTAAAAGGTTATAGGGTATACAACACAGAAACTCTGATTGTTGAAGAATCAATCAAAGTCAGATTTGATGATAAGCTTGGTCAGCAAAAGCCAAAGCAGAATGAAAATCCTACAGGTACAGAAGATCATCTTACAAACTCTGAAGAGTCAGAAGCAAAGGACAACTCAGAAGATCCCTCTATTGCAAATGCTCTGGACAATCTAAGAATTTCTGAACAAACCTCACATAAAAGATTCCCCAAAATCACATCAGCACATCCAGAAAATGTGACTATTGGAAAGAAAGAAGACCCCGTCAGAATAAGATCCTCCCTCAGAAACAATGAAGAATCACTGTTTAGATTGATTTCTCTGATTGAGCCAACCTCAATAGAGGAAGCTCTGTAAGACAGTGATTGGATCCTAGTTATGCAAGAATAACTAAATCAATTTTCCATAAATGATGTGTTGGGATCTAGTTCCAAAACCTAAAGGATTCAATATCATAGGAACAAAATGGATATTCAGAAACAAGTTAAATGAGCAAGGAGAGGTTGTCAGAAACAAGGCACGACTGGTTGCACAAGGTTATAGTCAACAAGAGGGAATTGATTATAACGAAACTTTTGTCCTAGTCGCCAGGTTAGAATCAATTAGATTATTAATTTCTTTTGTTATTCAAAATAACATCTCATTATATCAAATGGACATTAAAAGTGCATTTTTAAATGGTTACATAGAAGAAGAAGTTTATGTCCATCAATCTCCGGGTTTTGATGACTCAAAATATCCAGAACATGTTTTTAAACTGAAAAAGTCTCTGTATGGTCTGAAACAAGCTCCCAGAGCTTGGTATGAACGTCTAAGTAACTTTCTTTTAGAAAAGAATTTTACCAGAGGGAAAGTGGACACTACCTTATTCAGAAAAACACTTAAAAATGACATTTTAATTTGTCATATATATGAGATGATATTATTTTTGGAACTTCTAATGTCTCTCTTGGAAGAGAATTTCCTGAGCCTATGCAGGCTGAATTTGAGATGAGCATGATGGAAGAACTAAAATTCTTTCTGGGAATTTAAATAAATCAGACTCCAGAAGGTACTTACATACATCAAACAAAGTATGTTAAAGAACTCCTGAAGAAATTCCAGCTATCAGAAAGTAAAGAAGCAAAGACACCAATGCATCCTACATGCATTTTGGGGAAAAATGAGGTAAGTAAGAAAGTAGATCAGAAACTCTACAGAGGTATGATTGGATCTCTTCTCAATCTGACTGCATCTAGACCAGATATATTATTCAGTGTATGTTTATGTGCAAGATTCCAATCAGATCCTAGAGAATCTCACTTAACTGTTGTTAAGCAAATTCTGAGGTATCTGAAAGGTACTACTAATCTTGGACTGTGTTACAGAAGATCCAAAGAGTTTAAACTGGTAGGTTATTGTGATGTTGATATTGCTGGAGATAGAATATAACGAAAAGCACTTCTAGAAGCTGTCAGTTTCTGGGTGATAACCTTATCTCATGGTACAGCAAGAAGCAAGCCACTATTGCACTATCAACAACTGAAGTAGAATATATATCTGCTGCTGGATGTAGCACTCAAATGATCTGGATGAAGAGCCAGCTGTAAGATTATCATCTCTATGAAAGTAAGATTCTTATCTTCTGTGATAATACCTATGTTATTTGTCTTTCAAAAAATCATATCTTACATTCTAAGGCAAAACATATAGAAATTAAACATCATTTCATAAAGGACTACATTCAGAAAGGAATTTTAAGTTTAAACTTCATAGACACAGACCATCAATGGGCTGATATTTTTATTAAACCTCTTTCTGAAGATAAATTTAAATTCATTCTGAAAAACATCAGTATGGAACTTTGTCCTGAATGAAATTTTTTTTCTATATATGTTTTCAGAATGTTCTGAAATGAATGTTCTGATTAATAACTCTTCAGAAATTAGAAGAGGAGTTACTTCAGAAACCATCTATTATGTTCTGAAATGTGTCTAACGTTTCATTACAAAAATGGTTCAGAAGTTCATTACATTAAAACAGCTGTCACACGCTATCCTCAAAAGTTGAACCCGTGTTTCAACTCTGAAAGGTAACGCATGCATGCACTGCTATTGAGACGTCATTCCTAGGTAACTGTTCAGATTTGATCAAATCTCACGCATCCCCTCAATGTCAAATCTCACTAATTGCTTGTAATGATTAATGTTTTTTAATTCATAACTTGGATGATGAAACAAGAGGAATCCTCAACAGAAATCAAGAATCTTCTTCTTTCTCTTGTCTCTCGTCAATCTTAATTTTATTTTTCCATTTTTTATACTTATGTCCTTTGACATCTTCTATATAAAAATCTTTTGAATCTCTTTAATTTTTTTGTGCTTTTTGATTATGACAAAAAGGGGGAGAAAATGTGATTTTGATCTGATCCATGATAGCAGTTATGAGACTAAATCTCAAACATTCTTAACAAAATACAAAGTTTGTTCCTTTTAAGAGATGTTTAGGTACCTCAAGACTCTGAAAGACTAAGCTCTAAACATCATCTGGTAAAGATCTGCTAAAGAAACTCTGAAGAAAAGATCAGGAGCTCTTAAAGAAACTCTGAAAGAAAAATGTCCCAAAGCTCAGAAGAACAATCTCAGGAAGTTTCTCTTATGCATTTAAGTTCTTTTATTATTTACTTCAGAAGAAGAAATATTTATCTCAGGGGGAGATTCTCACTCTTGTACAAAAAAAATTTAAAAATCAAAATCTGAATTATTTTGTCATCATCAAAAAGGGGGAGATTGTTAGAACAAAGTTTGGTTCTAATCATATCTTAGAGTTTTGATGATAACAATAAAATAAATTTTGTATAATATATTTTATACTCCGATGTGCATGTTTTCTAATTCAGATGATGTTCTGACTCAAGCATTCTCAAAAGTGAAACATCATTCTACGCTGAGCAGAAAAAGGATAAAGAAGTTCCTAAGAAATTTTATGTAAGAGCTAGTCTGAAGCAAACTCTGAAGGAAGCACTCTAAGGAAAACTCTGATAAAAAAGTAATCTTAAGAAACCTCTGATAAAGCTAGCTGAAGCAAAGATTTGAAAGAAGCACGCTGAAAGCAATATCTGATAATACAAACTGAAGTAAACTCTGATGAACATAAAATGAAGAAAACTCTGACAGAAGGAGTGATATAGCAAACTCTGATAGAAGAAAAGTTAAAGCAAACTCTGATAGAAGAAAAGTTAAAGCAAACTCTGATACTGCAACGCTGCAAGCAAACTCTTAAACTTCCAGAGACAAGCTCTGACAGTACCGTTGATCATTTAATACTAAGACGGCTAACGCACTCAAGTGGTACTACGCACGAGAGCATTAGAAACATAAAGGTCAAGCTAACACGCATCATTAATGCATACACTCTCTTCAAGGCAGTAACGGTCAAAATTTGAAGCTATATATAGAAGACCATTTGGTTCAAAGCAAGGTTACTGATCCACGCAAAATATACTGAAGTTCACTATTTTCATTTTTGTAAACTCTTTGTATATAATGGGTAATTCTTAAGTACTGGGCTAAAATATTAGTGATAAATCACAGTTTGTGATATAGCTTATTAGAAGCATTCTGATTCACTACTGTTAAGAGATATCTTTGTAATTGTTCCTTGAGAGACCAGTTGGGTCAGATTTCTCAAGAGGACTAGGATTAGTTGAGTCTTAGAGGTGTTAGTCACTTGCAGTTGACTTGTGCATTGTATTGTTAGTCTTAAAGGCAAAATTTGACACGTATAACACATGTGTGATATAGAAATGCTGGTCAAATTGTAAGGTTCCAGCATAATTGGTGTGACTAAAGCTCCATTTGGTAATTTGATGGTTATGGGTTTGATTCTTTTCATGCATTAAAAAAACTCTTTAGTGTAACACACATGGTCAGTTTCACCAGCGTATAATATGAAATTTTTAGGTCTATGAGAGTTAATGATTACATATGATATCTGATTTAATATCAAGTTGAGTTGTCAGATGATTGATGTTATGAGATTGTAAATAAGATGCTCCTTGAAGAAGGCCTAATAAGACTTTGTGATGATCTGGTGTGAACATCAAATTACTATGATCATGCTTATTTTCTTCATTGAATTCAGCTTGAAACTTTTCTACTTTATTTGTTGTAGCTACATAATTGTTGATTGTACCATCTTGCTTCCAATGTGGAGGAAAACCATGTTTTTTGAAGCGAAAATCGATTGTGTGATTGGCCATGCCACAATGAATACAAATCCGTATACCTCTACCTTTTCCACCAAATTACCTGCTACCTCTAGTACCTCTACAACGAAAATTAGAGTTGGACATGAAGTTATAACTATGAGTTTGATTTTAATTAGAAAAGGATAACAACTTTAATTCATCAATAGGTAAAATCTCTTATCTTTCTTCGTGGTCTAACAACTGAGTATTGATCATTCAAGCTTTGGAGAAATCTTATAACTTCATCACCATCTTTATATGCATGGATTTTTGTAACAGCTTGACAAACAGAATCACAAGAACATTCGGGAATTGGACAAACATTGTCCAATTCTTACCAAAGTTTCTAAGTTTTTATAATAAGAAGAAATGGAAGAATCACCTTGATTCAAATTGCATATTTCTTCTTGAATATTATAAATTTTGAACACAACGGCTTTATAAAGTGATCCTTCGATTTATTCCATATTTCAGCAGTAGTATCCATTTATAAAATACATTGAGCTATCTCTGATTCAACGAAATTGTAGATCTATGACATAATCATGGTGTTGCACTGATCCCATGCAATGGGGCAGTCTTCATCTGGTGGTCGAGTTAAACTACCATTAATGAAATGAAGTTTATTCTTAGATCTTAGTGTCATAGTCATATAACGTGACCAACAATAGTAATTGTTGCTTGAAAGTAAGGGATAAACAAGAACTAAACCAACAATAGTAATTGTTGCTTGAAAGTAAGTGATAAAGAAGAACTAAAATTAGTTTTTCATTAGGATGCATGAAATAAAGGTTGGGAGTATCAGTTTGATAACCTTTGCTATTGGCGTGAGATGACGATCCAGTATTGATGCTGCTTGCAGAACTTGCACATACATGATGAACACAACAACGAAAACAAGAGGATCGAAAGAAAAAAAAATGAAAGAAGATTGAGATTGATGAGTTGAGCTAATCGAACACGGTAATGAAGGCTTGATCACAAGTCGATGATATCATGTTAAAACTCAAGCTAAACAAACAAAAGGATTGAAATGAATAAGAAGAAATGGTATTCAAGCTTCTCAAAACTCATAATCTCACCTATTACAAGAGAAGATGGTTGCTTATATAACAAGCAATTGTAACTAACTAGAACAAACTCCTAACCAATTGATAACTAACTAGAAGTTAGTTATTTTCAGTTATGTTTCTCTATGAACTAGCTTAGTTACATCTATTTCTTCATTACATTTAACACAATCATATCCATACTTTTATTCTTGCCACCAAAGAGCTCTAATTGTTCAATCAATCCTAGTAAATAATTTTGGAGCTATCTTGGATCTCAACAGCAATAAACAGCAAATATAAACTTATAAATTCAGTAATCAACATTTGAATCAGCATAAGTTCATAAACATTGTCCACATAAAATCTATGATTGCATCAGAATCCAAACATTAAAAGTTAATAATCATATAAAACCAAAGAAAACATTTAAAGGAGGAAAAAAACATCACTAACTTGGTGTCTTTTTTTCTATATAAAACGAATTCTTATGAGGACTTCATTTATAAAGAATGAGTTTACATTACTCAGCAGAGACCCAACATGAGAATTCGTTCAACAATAAACAAGTATATCAAAAAATATGTTACAACTTACATAATTTTTTTCACTTATTTATATAAGTTATCTTAGTTTCCTTAGTGGCAAAGCACGTCCAAAGAGCTTTTCTACTTCATCAGCTTCCAATTTGAGGCTGTTGAGTATCTCCATTTCTTCCTTAGATAGCCCTCTTAAGAAATTTTCTTCATCTTCTTGCAAAATTTTGAACCCTTCTGCCAACTTCTGTAACAAGTTCATTTCGGTTTTACCAACCTTCTCTACCTCTTCTTCCAACTCTTCAACTTCCCTCACAATGGTTTTCTCTCCTTCCTCTACTTTTTTCTCCAACCTCTCCACAATGGAAGGCTCTGGTCCACATGTGTTATCTGTTCTTATGAACTTGCTAAAGTCTCTTCCTACGCTCTTTGCCGCTTTTTCAAGTTCAGGAATAATAGATTCTGGTAAAACTGAACTCCTTGTGTATACGACAGCACCACCGTAGCCATCCCATGCATCGTTTCTTCCTCGGTAGTATATGAATATATAGTCATCTGGTTTGTTCTCAATTTGAGATGACAAAATAAACCTGCAGATCATTGCTTGTAAATCCTCTAGTGGAGCCAAAGGCCGAATTCGACAAATAAAACAACAGCTTTCAGGTTTAACTGAAAGGGTTAGGCCTAAAAGTAAAAGAAAACACTGATTTTTCACACATTGGAAACTTGAAAATGAGTAAACCAAGGGCCTGTTTACTTCCCATATTTTGTATTTTCATTTTCACTTCAACTAATAAAAAGAAAACAATACAGATCAAATATTTCATTTGCCATTTTCTTTTACAAATTTTTAAAAACAGGTCTAGCATTTTAAGCAGAACCGTCTTTGAGGGCGTGCAAGAGAGGCTACCACACAGGGCCTAAAATTTACCATAATAAAACCTTGAAAATTTATCATGGTAAAACCTTGCTATAGAGGTCTCACAAAATATTGTCACAGTTAAATCGTGGTTAAATAGGACCTTTATTTGTTTTGCTATGGTTAAACTTCGGCTAACCTACACAAGGCCTAAAAAAACTCGAGACAGTTCCGATTTTAAGATATGACTATCATGTGTAATAGAGGCTGAGAAAAGCAACATGTTGTTATGTCCTTTCTGTTCCTTAAGTTGGAAGTAACATTTACTTACTTCAAGCACTTGAATTTCATTTAAAATAGAAAAATTATGGGTAATATGTGAGCTACATGTGAGTAAAGATTATGGGAATTAAAAAGAGAACCTCTGAGCAAGGAATTACCAGTCATCTTGATAGTTAAGGTACTCATTATCGTGATTGTAGAGTATTCCTGGATTTTCAGGATCTTGAACAAATTTCTGCAGGGCTGACCTTGTAAGAAATCCACCATCAGGAGTTGGTATTCTCCATGCTATATTACCAACAAGTTTATTGGATTCTGTGTGAAATTCATGTAATTGGCAATCAAAGGCATCAAAGGTGGGATTTAACCCACTAGTGATGTACCACTTGCCACTAAAATCTGAAATATTAAAGCTCTTCACAAGAACGTCCGGGTTTGGAACAGGAAACTCTCCCACATCAGATTTCTTAGGTACACATTTCTTCCTTGAGACGGCGCACTCGTTGAATTCATCAACCACACTGTTTTCAAACACGTCTCCGCATTTAATCTATAAAATAAAGACAAAATAAGAAGCTTTCATGAGCAGAGATTTCAGGCTCCTTTGACAATCAGTGTACAATGGTGTATACTTGAAGTTGATGTAAAGAGTAGAAAAACTAACTTGGCATTCAGTCTCATCAGGTCTGTTGTTGCAAGTTTGGAGACAAGCAATATTTGCAGCACATGATGGGTTTGAAAGACACTTGGCTAATTCTGGCCTGCATAGATATAAGAGTAAGGCCTATTGTATTACTTATGAGGCTATATATAATAAGACTATGGATTTAAATAGTATAGTATAGCATACCTGCATTCCTTGAGCAAACAGGCACAAGTTTTGAGAGCATCAACAGCATCAGCTGAAGGAACAAGCATCAAAATGCAAACCAATAAGCCAGCTAGTTCCATGAGACGTAAATTTCTCCAATCTTTGAGAGAAACAAGCATCCTATTGAACCCAAATTCAAATATATGTGTAGGATTGGGAGAAGAATGGTGTTCCCCTTTGTGGTGTTGACATTGCCATCTGAAACCACGAGAATGGCTATGAAGCCTTAACAAATGCAAGTGTGAAGGTTTTCTAGTGAAAGACACTAGTTTGAGAAGTCCAACAGTAGTAGTAGGAGAATATTGAAACCTTGTTGTTGTTGTTGTTGTAGTTGTTCTGTGAAACCTTATATCAGTTTTGATAATAATACTTGAGTTTGCACCCAATGTTGCCATATATTTATGTCCTTGCCTCACATTCAATTGTGATCTGAACTGAAAGTGCAAAAGATAGAGGAAATAAATAAATTAAATGAGAAAGATGAATAGTATAAGAGAAAAGAGTGGTGGAGACGCCTTGTAAATTGAAGCTGCAATGAATAAAAAACAAGAGACGAGAAACTGCGTGGCGTGGCGTGGCGTGGCATTAGAGGATATGGTGTGTGTTTGTGTGTGTGGACTGGAAACAATGCCACCAAAATTGTACACGTCGACGCTTCCAATTTTCTCGGGAGGGACTATTCTTCTTTCAACTCGACTGGACTGGACTATATATTTCAACAAATTCAACGGCCACTACTAAAATCATATCTACCACCCCCCAAAAAATTTAAGTTTTCTATATTACCATTTCTCTAAAATAAAAAATCTATCCGCCATGAGTTGATTCAGTGATGATTTGCGTTAGACTTGACAGAGAGAATTACGGTTTGAGATCTCTCACAAATGTGATTGGAAAGAATTAAAATCACTTGAATCAAACTGATTCCCAAACTAGATTAGACACTTCAATAGACGACTATTGATTTTGCAAACAAAATAAAATCTCATATTATTAGTTAGATTTCAGAATTTTGAGAAAACATGTGCAGTTAATCACATATTTTGAGTCCTCTATCGGATTTTTCAAGTAAGTCAATTTTAATATTCGTTCTTTAAATTTTTATTAGATATTTAATGTTGAATATTGTATATTTATGAAAATCATGCATTTTTACTAACCTTTCAAAAATTTCCAGTAAAAATCCATAAATTACATGCATTTTTATCAGAGATTTTGAAAAGTCTAGTTAAACCACATACATTTATAACGACATTTTTAAAATATTTGATAAAACTGCATACACGTCGATTGAATATTTCAAAAATTCGAGTAAAGAAGTTTTAATAAACGGATTTTTCAAAAAATATGGTAAACACATGTAAATTTCCATATTTTAAAAAAGTATATGGAAGTTCATCTTTGTTTTTTTGGTAGTGAGGGCTAGAGGATGAAACGACATGATTGCTTCCAGATGAACTGACTAAGG
Source organism: Vicia faba (assembly GCA_948472305.1). Lineage (NCBI taxonomy): Eukaryota > Viridiplantae > Streptophyta > Magnoliopsida > Fabales > Fabaceae > Vicia > Vicia faba. Next base: position 1,314,962,909 of record OX451740.1, on the reverse strand, counting down.
TGTAGAGGACTTTCATTGTGTAAGGGCAAATGACTGGGAGAATTTGAAGGTGCAAAGAAACACAAGAAAGTGGGGGATAAATTGGGTTTCTAGGTTAAAACTTTTTGTAACCCAAGAACACAAACAACCAGAATACAAGAATGATAAAAGACATAAAAGGATTTTTATCCTGGTTCATTGTTAACGAAGCTACCTCCAGTCCATCCGCCAAGGTGAGTTTTCCTTCTCAATAAGGATTTAATCCATTAATCAAAACTTTGATTACAACCTCAATGACAACTTGTAAAGACTTCTTGAGAATCCTGACTATATCCTAGTCTCTCAAGGAATTTAACAACGGTTAAATACAAGATCCGTGTTTACCAAGTTGCTTCAAAAATAAGCAAATACACACAATGATAAACATATATTACACTTAAGAAAATTATGAATTAAAATTCTAAGTGTTTCTCTTTCTTTTTTCTTTCTCTTCACACAAATCACTTCCTGATCTTCCTTCTCAATCTTATGTTCATTCCTCATATTTTCCAAGCTTTCAATTCCTCTTTATATAGATGGTGAAAAGATCCTTTGGAGGGTGAAGTTGGAATGTCCTCAAAAAATATAGATGTTGGAGATGCTTGATAGTACCATAGTGGAGTTGCATGCTGCATGTAGTGGATGAGAAGATGAAATAAGGGAATACACGTTGGTATAATAGTACTGTCCTTTTCTAGATTTTCATAACAGTGGAATGAGTATTTTATCTTGTACTGGTTGTACTCTTGCCACATATTCTTCTTTTAATTATTATCTTCTATTCAGAGTATTCAAATTTAAGTTGATGAAGCTCGAGTAGAGTTTAGATCATGTCTTCAAAATCTGATAAAAAATGAGACTTCAGAGTCTATAGTGTTCATGAGGCATGAGGCTCAGGCTGACACTGAGGTGGAGGCTTGAACTGAGTTAGAGGTGGTGGGGGATGACACTAAAGCGACGAATTAGGTTGGTGAGGAAGTGGAGGCTCAAGTTGAGACAAAGATGATAGTTTAGGTTGATACGAGCATTTCCTGTCCATTTGTGGCAGACGTGTTTGTGTTTCTACTATTGGCTCCCCACGGGCCACTAGATAAAGGGCCAAACATTCACATCCATGAGGTCTTTCAGAGTACATGAGGAGGATGGATGAGTTGGTCGTAGAAGATGTCATATTGACACCCTACACAAAGCATTTAGTGCATCAGGACTTTGATGATAATACCCTATTTTTTTTGCTATCTGCAATGGGAGAGTTCAGTGGCTAGATACTTGTATAAGAGGTGTTTGCGCTAATATGGGTATATTCATGGCATCCCTTGACCAGACTATTATGTTTCATATGAGAGAATTGATAGATTATTTATGTCTAACATTGTCAGCGGTGTTATTTCTATTAGAGATAGTGTAATGGAGGTGCATTTCCCTGGGAAGTGTGACAATGGTTACTTAGAGTGGTACGTTACAATATCACACTTTCGCATCATCTCACATGCTCAGTATGCTGATGATGTTAGACCTCCCCATGATGAAGGGTCTTTAGATGACGTGTCATTGCCTCCACCTGATATAAATGGCCAGCAGCTGTTGCAAATGATCACACTTCTTTCAGATAACCTCATGGGTTTGACAAACCCAAATGGTGATATGTATGCTTTGGCCTCGCATATAGCACTCGTTACCCGTGGTGGATCAATGTAGATTTTATTAGTTTGGTCATTATTTATTTTAGCTGACATTATTTTGGGTTTGTGTTGAAGTTTTTTATATTGTTGACATTTTAGTTTAACATTGCATTCAATGAAAATTAGCATTACATTACAGCGGGACGAACATAACTTAACATAAAAATTGCTTAACATAACTTAACATAAAAATAATATGAACATAATTTAAATGCTGCTAGATAAATCAAGACATTTCAACATCTTGATAATATCATCGACAAATATGAAAATTATTTCATCCACCTCGATCAAACCCTTTATTTCGTATTGGTGATATGTGTTTCACGTTACTTTTAAATCTTCATTCGTCTTCAGCTCAAACTTACGAAACATAATCTTCCCCTCATTATCAATTGATGTCGAATGATTATCAATCTTAATCACCTTTTTGTTGTCGGTATGGTGCACAAGATTATTCAATTTGTATTTCAGAACAACAAGAGAGGTGTCCTCTGTGAGCATTAAACCAACTAGAGATTTCATGTCATTGAAGTACACAAATGCAAGATATCATTATTGAGACATTCTGAGATATTTTTTAACAACATATTATGCATATTTTTACAAATTTGGAATCAATATGGATCACACAAAGTTATCGATGCAATCATAACCCTACAAAAGTGTCAGCAAAATTCTAATCATTGAAATTAATACTACTAGAATTTTTAGTGTTAGGGGAAAATTTTGGTAACAATTAGAGGTTTTAAAAAAGTCGATAATCTAGGATGTTTTTAAAAAAACCCAGTAAAATAACACTACTGAATTTTTTAGGTTTATGGGAAAAATCTGATTATCCATGGTGCATTTGAAATACATCGGTAAAATTTAACACACACATGCCGATTTTTTGAAATATCTGGTAAAAATACATATCAGATTTTCTTTATTAGATTATCAGACTTTTCGTGTGTCTACTGTATTTTTTTTGTCTACCAAATTTTTTGTATGAATTTTTTTGAACAAAAATATTATTGATATTATGAAAATATGGGGATGCCAGGTAAAATTCTCAAGTTCAACTTCTACTTTCATGGCTCAATTCATTTTTCTCTCAAAAAATTTCACACTAAAGATATGAGAATTTTATCTGACACCATCTCAAGTATACACGACACCCCATATATTTTCATAATACTAAAATTACCCTCTTCATTTTTTTCATCAATCACATGTTATAAATTTTTTTGAACAATCACTACAAATCTGATAGTTCATACAAAAAATCTGGTATAAGTTTTTATCGAATTATTTGAAATATTCTATGCATATCAAAATTTTTACCGATTTTTTCAAAAAGTCTAATATATTAGATATTTCTAACACCCTTAAAAATTTGTTAGTGTTAGTTTGGAATGATCACATCTTTGCATACAAAAGAAAGACAAGAAAATCAAAAAAGAAATTGACTTGCTAGAGTTTTTAAAATATCATATCACACCCCTGTATATATGGGCAATTTTAAAAATTCGTTATGCTTATATTTAGTAAAAATTATGAATTTTTTTACCAATTTTTTTTTAAATCACTGGTACCATATTGAAAAATTTAGAAATGTCTGATGAAATACAAAATTTTGTTTTCATTTTTATCAACATTTTCAAAATTTTCAGCAAAAATTTATATAGGAATTGTTGGAAATCCACCTAATACTATGATGAATTTCGACCAATAATGATGATTAGTTATGAGAAAAACAAATAAAATAAGACAAGATAAATATTTCTGCAGAGTTTCTCTCTGCCCACAAACTGTGGAAAACTTTCTTAATCACTTGCAACTGCAAATTCTGTGATTACAATGAATTGTCTTGCTTGACTTGCTTTCAAAATAGGGGTTACTCCCTCTATTTATAATTGAGCTTACACCCTAAGCCCAAGGCCCAAAATATCTTTTTGTTACTAAATCAAATCTAATCAAATCTATTCTAGACTTAAATCAAATCTATTTAAATCTAAAACAAATCAAATCTTCTTTGACACATATGAATTACAATTTAACACACCACCTAATTCATTGTGTCTAAACTGTCTATGTTCATCATGGCCCTTAGCTTTCTGAATACTTCGACTTGCACTCCCTTCGTCATGATGTCTGCAATCTGATTCTCAGTTCTGCAGTGTTTCAAATTCATCTTCCCATCTGCTACCTGCTCTCGAAGATAATGGAACCTCATTTCGATGTGCTTACTTCGACCATGTGCTATTGGGTTCTTTGCCAGATTAATAGCTGACATGCTGTCTATCTTCATGGTAATTGCTCCATGATTTTTCCCTGTTATCTCTTCGACCAAGCTCATCATCTAAGTTGCTTGACATGCACAAAGAGAAGCAGCTATGTATTCTGCTTCACATGATGATAATGCCACTACTGGTTCCTTTCTTGAATTCCAAGCAATTGGTGCACCACCTAGCATAAACAGATATCCTGCTGTTGACTTTCGATCTTCAGCATCACTACACCAACTTGAATCAGTGTATCCCACTAACTTGCATTCTTTTCCTTTATCAACTGTAGGAAACAAAATGCCATAATCGAAAGTTCCTTTGAGATACCTTAGTATCCTCTTCACTGCTGCTAGATGTGATACCTTTGGCTTCTGCATAAATCTACTTACCATACCTACACTGTATGCTAAGTCAGGCCTTGTATGACAAAGATATCTTAATGATCCAATAAGTCTCCTGTATTGGGTTGGATCAACATCATCTTCATCTGCATCTTTCGACAGTTGCAGTCTTGGTTCTGCAGGTGTCGAAGTTGAGTTGCATTCTTCCATCTCAAACCTCTTGAGAATTTCTCCTGCATATCTTCTTTGATGCATCATCAAACCTCTACTGCTCTTGTAGAATTCGATACCAAGGAAATATGAAATCTCACCCAAATCAGACATTTCGAATTCCTTGCTGAGATCACCTTTGAAGTCTTCGATCTCACTCTTGCAGCTACCTGTTATCAACAAATCATCTACATAGAGACATAGTATAAGCAATTTACTCTTGCTTCTTCTTACATATACTCCATGTTCAGTTATGCACTTCACAAATTCCTTCTCCCTTAGAAAACTATCAATTTTCTTATTCCAAGCCCTTGGAGCTTGTTTCAATCCATACAGGGCTTTATGTAGCCTGTACACCTTTCTTTCTTCGTCATATTTCACAAACCCAATTGGTTGTTTAACATAGACTTCTTCATCTAAGGGTCCATTTAGGAATGCACACTTCACGTCCATATGACATATGTGCCAACTGTTTATTTCTGCTAGACCAACAACCAACCTGATTGTTTCGATCCTAGCAACAGGTGCAAAAACTTCGTCGAAGTCTATTCCTTCTTTCTGTAGAAATCCTTTCGCCACAAGTCTTGCTTTGTGTCGAGTTACTTCACCTTTCGAATTCGTTTTCACTTTGTATACCCACTTGACATCAATTGCCTTCTTGCCTTGAGGCAATTCGACAAGTGACCAAGTGTTGTTGTCTTCGATAGACTTTACTTCTTCGTTCATTGCTTTCACCCACTTCTAATCCTTTAATGCTTCAGCTGCATTAACAGGTTCGACATCTGCATAGAAAGCATAATGTACCAGCTCACCTTCATTATCTATTACATCATCTGATGTAATCATACAATCTTGCAATCTTGCAGGCATGCGTCTTGTTCTTTGAGGTCTGCTTGTACTTGGTATATCTGCTGGTTCCTCTTGTTGAACTTCTCTTTCGACTTGAGTTTCTGGCTCTTCGAATAGGATTCCCACTGAATTTTTCTTGACATTTGCAGTCCAATCCCATTCTTTAAACTCATCTATGATCATGTCCCTGCTGATCATAATCTTCTTGTTCTCTGGATCGAACAACTTGTAGCCTCCTTTCGAATGATATCCAACTAGAATCATTTGACTTGACTTATCATCAAGTTTTCTTCTCAACTGATCTGGCACATGTCTATGTGCAATAAATCCAAATACCTTCAGATGACTCAAGCTAGGCTTCACACCAGACCAACATTCTTCTGGAGTAATTCCTTCTAGCTTCTTTGTAGGACATCTGTTCAAAATGTATGTTGCAGTCGAAACAGCTTCACCCCAAAACTCTTTAGGTAAACTCTTGCCTTTCAACATACTTCTCACCATATTCATGATGGTTCGATTTTTCCTTTCTGCAATTCCATTTTGCTGTGGAGTATAGGGTGGCACCACCTCATGCATAATCCCTTCCTTTTCACATAATCTGTCGAAGTCTTTCGACACATATTCTCCTCCACCATCAGTTCTTAAAACTTTGAGCTTTCGACCACTTTGTCTTTCGACCATAGACTTAAACCTGGTAAATACTTTGATCACTTCACTTTTCTTCTTGATCAGGTAAGTCCATAACTTTCGACTGAAATCATCTATGAATGTAACAAAGTATTTGTTACCTCCCATCGAATCCACCTGGATTGGTCCACATACATCATAGTATATGACTTCAAGACTAGCCTTCGATCTGCTTCCTGCATCCTTGCTGAAGCTATTCTTGTGTTGCTTCGCCTGCACACATTCTTCACATACTTCGTTTGGAATGTCAATTTCAGGCAATCCTGAAACCATATTTCTTCTCTTCAAATCTCTGATGTCTCTGAAGTTGAGATGACCTAGTCTATAATGCCATATCCATTCATCTCTGCTAGCTGCAGTCGAAAGGCACTTGTGCTCCATCACATTTAGTTCAATCTTGAAGGTTCGATTCTGAGACATAGGAGCCTTCAAGATTAATCTTCCATTTGCATCAACGACTATCATCAACTTATCTTCGATTGACACTTTATAATTCTTTTCGACCAACTGCCCTATACTGAGCAAATTGCTCTTCATGCCTGGTAAGTACAATACATTTGAAATTACTGACTTCTTGCCATCTTTCCTCATGATCATAACATCACCAATACCTTCAGCTGCTAGGGTATTGTCATTTGCAAATTTTACCATATTTTTCGTTGAGGGTTTTATATTGACGAACCAGTCTTTCCTTCCAGACATATGTGATAAACATCCTGAATCCAAGTACCATTGGTCCTTGAATCTATCTTCATCTTTTGTTGTGACCATCAGCATCATCTCTTCTTCTTCTTCATGTTTTGCAAGCTTTGCATCACTTTCTTGATTCTTTCATTTTTCTGGACAATCACTCGAATAGTGACCATACTTCTGACAATTGTAACATTGAATGTGACTCTTATCAGGTTTTCGACCACCACCTCTTCCTCTATTTGCAACACCACCTCTTTGGTAGCCTTGGTATGGTCTTCTTTGATTCGACATGTCTCCTTCGATTTGGTTTCTTCTACCATTCGATTTGTTGTAGCCACCTCTACCTCTGTCGAAACACTTTCCTTTGCCTTTGGTCTCTTTTGCTGCATGTGCCTGCAAGGCCACATCACTCTTCGATTTTCCTGCAGCTCTTTCGTTCATTCTTTGTTCATGAGATTCGAGCGTCCTTTGAAGCTCTTCCTTTGTCAATTTCGACAAGTCTTTCCCCTCTTCTATCACCACCACTATGTGGTCGAACTTAGGAGCTAAAGATCTCAAGATCTTCGACACAACAGCTCTTGTTGTTAATGCTTCTCCACATATCTTGATTTGATTTACTAGTTTTGTAACTCTAGTGAAGAAATCATATATGTTTTCACTGTCTTCCATCTGAAGCAGTTCATAGGTCCTTTTGTGAGTTTGTAACCTCACTTCTTTCACCTTCTCAGCGCCTTCAAAAGACTTCTCAAGGATCTCCCAAGCTTCTTTTGCAGATTCTGAATCACTAATCTTTTCGAAATTGTCTGGGCTGACACATTGATGAATTATAAATAATGCTTTATAACTCAGCTTCTCAGATTCTGTGTATTTCTTCTTTTCTTCTTTTCTTCTTCTGAAGCGTTTTCGCCAAGCGCTTCGACTCCATCTTTTACAAGGTCCCAAAGACCTTGACACCTTAATAAGACTTTCATCTGTTTGCACCAATTCTCATAGTTGTCAACTTTCAGAATTGGTAGCGTTGCTGGATAGTTTGCATTCTCATAACTTGTCATTGTGAATTCTTCAATCGTTCTTGATTGACACTTCCCTTGAATCGAAACAAAAGCTCTTGATACCAGATGTTGGAAATCCACCTAATATTATGATGAATTTCGACCAATAATGATGATTAGTTATGAGAAAAACAAATAAAAGAAGACAAGATAAATATTTCTACAGAGTTTCTCTCTGCCCACAAACTGTGGAAAACTTTCTTAATCACTTGCAACTGCAAATTCTGTGATTACAATGAATTGTCTTGCTTGACTTGCTTTCAAAATAGGGGTTACTCCCTCTATTTATAATTGAGCTTACACCCTAAGCCCAATGCCCAAAATATCTTTTTGTTACTAAATCAAATCTAATCAAATCTATTCTAAATTTAAATCAAATCTATTTAAATCTAAAACAAATCAAATCTTCTTTGACACATATGAATTACAATTTAACAGGAATTATCACATATTTTTAAATTGTTGATAAAAATGCAAACAAATTTTTGAATTTCACTGAATATTTCTAAATTTCCGACATGGTACTGCGATTTTAAAAATTTGATAAAAACCTAAGTTTTTTGAAAAATTGCAAAAAAATAATATTGTTAATAGTGAAAATTGTTTTTTTTAACTGTGAGAGTATTATGGTCAAATTATGAGATATGTGGAGGTGTTAAATATAATGAAGGGGGTGTCAAGTAAAATCTAAGAATATGCTAAAAGAACATGGAACTGACTTGATGAAACAAGATATCTATTTGTTAGTAATTTTTAGTTTTGTTGTAATGATTTTATTAAATAGAGAGTTATGTCATTAGGACATGCTAATAAATTATCATTAGTATTAAATGACTAATGATATGATAACAAATATAAATAAATAAAATATTGTTTTTTACACATGACTTTATGAGAATAGACATGCAAAATGAAAAAGATAAAATGAAGAATAAATTTTGAATGATGACAAAAGTATTATTTTTTGAACTTTACAAGCAAGGCCAAATGTATTATATTAGGCCAATCAGGGCCGGCTCAACATTCTATTAGGCTTAAAGCAAATTTTAAATTGAGGTCTTTTATATTTTAATTAAAAAAATTAAATTAAATTATTATAATATTCATTTAAAATTTACTCTTCGAGCTTTTTGAGATGCAAAATTATTTATTAAACTATTGTAATCAATTTCATTTAATATTTCTTTTTCAATCGATAATAAAGTCAATCCATTTAATCTATGTTGAGACATTGTTGACCTTAGATAAGATTTTATTAATTTTAGTTTTGAAAAACTTCTTTCTGTCGAAGCAACAGTTACAGGAATCGTTAACATTATTCTATAAGCAATAAATGCATTTGGAAAAGAGTTGAGTCTTATTATATAGTTAAGTATATCAATTAGCGTATCATTCTCAACATGTATGATTTCTCTTAATATTTTCAATTCTAAAAATAAGTCTAATCCATCAATATCAGAGTTATCGTTATGTTTTAACGAACATTCGAGGTTAAGACAATATTCTTTTAAATTTTCAATTTCCAATGACCTTAATTTCTCTATACTAAATAGAAAACAAAAAATATTTTGATATATTTTAAATTGTTCAAATCTACTTCGAAATGATGTAATTGCATGATCTAATATGTACAAAAAATAGTCAGATTTAAATGATTCTTCAAGAGTTTTTAAAACTTCATTGTCAATAATCTCATCAAATTGTCTCTTTCTACGAATAATAAGTTTTTCACGAAACTTAGGTTCTATATCCATTTCGGTAGCAATTTCTTTAGCCGAAATTATGGCATTTTCAAAACCATATTCCCTGTATTTTTCGAAAAAAGAAATAAGCCCTTTCAATTGCTCTATAGCAACATCAATGCTCGTATCCTTTGATTGAAAGTGTTTACTAACTGAGTTTACATCGAACAATATTTCATACCAAATAGTCATGCCTAGCAAAAAATTCAAAATTTTCAAGCTCATAAGTTGCCAAACATTCAACTTCACTTTTTATTTTAGGTTCATCATTCATTTCACCTAATTTAAATAAAGCATCTCTTATTTGTGATGTTTGGAATCTTATAGCTTTTACACTTTCAATACGACTTTCTCAACGTGTTTGTGACAATGACTTCAAAGTAAGGTTAGGGATATGGTCTAGTAAAATTTTCCATCTTTTAGTAGAAGAAGAAAAATTGTATAAATACGTTGCACCACTCCAAAAAATGATGTAGCTTTAGAACAACAATTTGCCATATCATAAAGTACCAAGTTTAGACTATGACAACCACATGGTGTATAAAATGATCTAGGATTAACATCTAAAAATCTTTTTTGAATACCTTGATGTTTTCCTTTCATATTAGAACCATTATCATAACCTTGTCCTCTTAAGTTAATAATATCAAGACCAAGTATATTTAGTTCATTCATAATAGCATCAAAAAGACATTTTTCAGTTGTATCATCTACTACTAAAAATTCTAAAAAATACTCAACTACTTGTATCGGAGTTGAAGAAAAATCTACACATCGTAATACAATAGACATTTGTTCTTGATGACTTATATCAGGAGTACAATCAAGTATGATTGAAAAATATTTTGATTCCACAACTTTTTTTTATATATTTTTTTATTTCATTTGCTAGCAAATCTATTAATTCATTTTGTATTCTATATCCAAGATAATGGTTATGAATTTCATCATTTTTTATTCGACGAATGTGCTCTTCCATTAGAGGATCAAATTCTGCAATCATTTCAATTAGACATAAAAAATTTCCATTATTTTCTTGATAAATCTTTTCGTTTGTTCCACGAAATGCTAAGTTATTTTTTCCAAGAGTTTTAACAACTGCAATGATTCTAAGTAATAAATTTCTCCAGTGCTCTCTTTCTCTATTAATTCTTTCTTGAACATTCTTGTCAATTGTTTTATGTTTTAATAATCTCATTTCTAAATCAATCCATGAACTCATATTAACAATATGCTCATTACTCATCTCATGACTCTTCAACTTAACACTAATATTTCTCCAATCATTACTACCTTCATGTGCTAATTTACTTGTACTATGAAGAGCATTAAATAATTTACAACAAAAGCAAAACACTTTATCTAATTTTTTAGAATAAACCAACCATCTTCTTTCACGCTTCTCTCCGTTGGATAATTGTTGAATGTAAAGTGATGAAGAAAAGTGTCTTGCATATGCATCCTTAGGAAAATCTATATCGGTAACTTTAATAAGACCCTTTTCTACTAATAAATCTCTCAAATTTGTGTCAATAGTTGTTCATTGACTTGGGTCATATATATTTTTATGAGATGATTTTTCTAATACTTTTTCTCTATCTTCATTGTAAGTGTCAGAATCAATATTATCTTGCCTATTAACCGATACTATAATTTCATTATCACCCGCTATTCCTTCTCTATTTTCATTAGCATATATATTGTTAACTTGTTCATCAACTACCTCTTCTCGATTTTCATTTTCATCATGGTTTACATTATTAACTTGTTCATTCAGCGAACAATCACTATTATTTTCGATTTCACTTTTTTTGTTTGTCTTAACAAATTTGTCTAAAGCCCCTTTTTGTGATTCAATCAAAGCTTCAACTCTTTTCTTTTTCTTGAGTTTCGAATAGCCCGATTCATATTTTCGAGTCGACATTTATATATTTTAAAACAAATGAACAATTCAATCAAATCTTGAAAGTAAATAAATAAAATAAACAATTAAAATAAAACTCTAAATAAGACTAAAATAAACAAACAGAATAAAATAACTGAAATAAAATAAACAAACTAAAATAAAACTAAAGAAATAAAAGAGAATAAAAAATATAAAATAAACAAAACAAGTAGTAACAAAGAAAATAGAACCTGTTTGTCGACAAAAATAGAATAGAAGAAAGAACCGCTTATTTACCGTCAATCAAAAAAATAAATTGATGATTGATTGAAGATAGAGAATTAGAAAGAACTCAATAAACTAGAATAGGAGAAAATGGTGTTTGCCTCTGTAAAAAATATTCAATTGCAGTTTGAGTGTTTGATATTAAAAGAAGAAGAAGAATCAGTTATTATTGGAACAATGAGATTTGTGAAAATATTAAATCAATTAATACTAATTATTTTAGAACGTTAGGATTGGAAGAGAAAGAGTCAAAAAAGTACAAAATTGAAAAAGTAATGACAGCTTTACGTGTCTCACTGGTAAACAAATTTATTAAAATTATTAACTTGATTTAAATTAATTAATTCAGGCTTATTTTTAGGCCTTAATATCTTTGATTCTAAAAATATATTTAGGGGCCTAAAGCCCTATCTTTACCAGCTTGGCCCAATGGCCGGCTCTGAGGCCAATATCAATAGTTTGTTGGAGAAAAATATCTTTAATTAAATTGATTTTATCCTACTAACTTATTTAAATATGTAAATCACTCGTTGTTTTTTGCTTTAGGTAAAGAAGTCAGTAGACTTCATAGAATGTGTTTGTCAATTCTTTCTACTTGGTTTTTGATGACGATCTTAAAATTACTTGTTGTTTTTTTCATTTTCAACTAATCAGGGTTGTGTCAAAGTAGAAACAAAAACATGTAGTTGATCTTTTAGTTGTTGGGTATGCTCCACCCTTAAATCCGAGTCTATAAATCCGGTTAAAAGAAGACTTGAGCCATGTCTAAAAGACATTCCCAATGAAAGAGCATTTTTAATGTATTTTATTATTATTGTTATTTCATGCATGTGTGTATTAGTGGGTTTGGACAAGAACTTACTCAACCTACAAACAGAGTAACTTATATCAGATCAGGAGTGAGTCAAATATAACAACTTACTGGTTAAACTTCAGAGTTTTATCAGATCTAGTAGGAGTGTATCAATGTCACAATCCAAATTTTGATCAGGTTCCATATGGGTGGATGTTGGCTTTGTTGCAAGAAGACCAACATCTTGGAGAAGGTTTGGGTTGTATTTTATTTGGAGGAGTGGTATTCACAAAGAAGACCTAGCAATCATATAACCAATGAAGTATTTAAGATTTCCCAAACTTTTTACACTAAATGTAGTATCCAATATTGATTTTATGTGAGAGATTTGTGATGTATTGTTACTTGCAAGAATAAGAATGATAAACCGGAAATGTATCGAATATTTGGATCAATTTACATGAATTTTATCCGCATTTTAATTAATTAAATTACTCTTTATTCGTATTATACTAGTATATTCTATGTTTTCAGGAATTTGATATTTGCAAGGCATGTGCGAAGAAAGTCAAGAAAAGTCGAGCTAATCGTATTTAAAATACGCACAAAGAAAGAGAAATTATGTAATTGAGGGATGTGTGGCAAAATTGGGTGCATTACAAGTAAAAAGCCTTAGAAGTCCAAAGAAGTAAACACATGTTGGGCACAATCCACCCAAGGTCCAAGGAGTGTAACGACTGTTACACGTCACCTAACCCTAGTGTAACGACCGTTATACCATGCCAAGCAAACCCTTCCTCAAAAGCAGAGGGTGTAATGACCGTTACACCTTGCCACGCCAGCCCTTCCTCAAAAGAAGAAGTGTAACGACCGTTACACTGAGGCAAATCTGGAGGAGAAAATATCTCAACTCTCTGTGCATCTCCAAGCCTATAAATAGGACCTCAAATTCCCATTTTTGGACACGCTTTCTTTTCTCTGTTTTTACTGTTACTCTGCCAAATATTTTTTGTATTATTTCTTTCCGCATTATTTCCTTTACCGATCTGTGGGAGACATCTGATATCAGCCAAATATTCTGCCATAATATTTTCAGGTTTAATTTAAAGTACTTTATTTATTTATGCCAGGATTGTCTGAAATGTTTAGTTTATTTAAATTGTTAGATGGTAATTATTTATGTTGCACTGTTATTGAATTGTTTAACATGCTAGGCTAAATTTATTTATCGGTATGTAAGGTCATATAGCCAATGGGGTTTTAGAAACACCAATTGATCAGTTCCTTTTAAAAAGAATAATTTTCTGGTTTCAATTACTAATTCTAAATATTAACTATTTTGTTACGAGAGTGAAATACATATAGAAGTTAGGATTAATAAAACGACAGTTTGAGATAATAACTGGACAGTGGTAATTGTGCATCAACTTAAAATACAGCGAGAGCGTTTTTAAGTTGATTAGGTTTTGTTTGTTTCCAAAAACTATTTTTAAACTCTAATTAAAACAGTGAGAGCACTCACTTAGGTTTAATCGTAAGATCTAAATCAATAAACACGAGAGTGTGAGAAGAGGGTTTTCAAACAAATACTTCCTACTGAAAATTGTTTTATTAATCCGAGTTAGGTCAATGAGTTTCTAAATCCCCGAAGTCTGACCATTACATACCGATATTCTCCCTTGAATCTAAACTAGATTATAATCATTTAGGTTCCCTAAACCCCTATTAATTACATAATTAGCTATATATTTACGTAGTAACCTAAGATAACGGTAGTTCGACATTTAGTCCCTTGGGATTCGATAATCTTTAAAGATACACGCGATAGGACTGTATACTTGCGGTCTAGATTCTTTAAGACTCACAAAGTCGCGATCAAGTTTTTGGCGCTGTTGTCGGGGACTAACAAGTCGATATCATAACTCTTTTAGTTACACTGTAGAGACTAAGGCACCATTCCCAATTGTATGCCAAGCACTCGCTCTAAAGGTGAAGGCTTAGTGCTACCAATTTCTAAACCTGAGCGTTCTATTACTAGAAGACGTCGAGTACGAGTATCTCTTATAAATCAACCCCCCTCTCAATCTTCTATTCCTACTGAACCAGTTGAAGGACCAGACATGGGTGATCAGTCACGTCCGCTCAAATCTTATGCTATTCCTTCGCAGAAAGAACCACATAAGAGCATTGTTGCTCCTCCGATCAAGGCTAATAACTTTAAACTCAAACCTTCCTTGTTGTCTGCTGTACAACAAAAACAGTTTTCTGGAGGGTCAATGGACGACCCTAATATACATTTATCGATGTTTCTGCAATACACAGATACAGTTAAGAACAATGAAGTTAGTCAAGAGGCGATAAGACTTCGTATTTTCCCCTCCCTAAGAGACAGAGCCCGAGCCTGGCTCCAGTCTCTATCAGCTAAATCGGTTACCTCTTGGGATAAGTTGAAGAAAGTCTTTCTTGCAAGATATTTCCCACCAAGTAAGACAACTATGCTAAGATCCCAAATAAGCCATTTTTGACAAAAGGACAACGAGTCTCTTTTTGACGCTTGAGAAAGATACAAAGACATGCTGAGGCTCTGTCCACATCATGGCCTAGAAGAATGGTTAATCATCCATACCTTCTACAATGGTCTCCTCTATAATACAAGATTAACGATAGACGTCGCCGCAGGTGGCGCACTTATGGATAAATCCTACGTTGCTGCTTATGCTCTCATAGAAAGTTTGACTCAAAACCACTATCAGTGGGGGAGTGAAAGAGGTCAAGAAGACAAATCTCCAGTAGAGAAAGCACTGACAAAAGGAGGTATGTATGAGATCAGCAGTCTTGGTAGAGTTCATGCTAAGGTAGACGCTCTCGTCCAGAAGATAAATAACTTAACTGCAGTACCTCCAGCCACTGTGGCTGCTATAACTCCGAATTGCGAGATATGCGGAGTACCTGGACATACTGCTGCTGAATGTCAAATCTTAGCAGGAACCCCCCCCCCCCCCCCCGACCAAGTACATTATGCTCAAGGAAATCTTTACTCAAACACTTACAACCCTGGATGGAAAAATCATCCAAGTTTCTCATATAAGAACACCAATTCGTTGTATACGCCTGGCCAAGCACATGCTATACCACCAGGATATCAAAAAGCACTTGCAGCTGCTCCTAACATGCCTAAGAAATCTAACCTCGAAATTCTGATGGAAAATTGTATAGCTACCCAAGCTCAAAATAACAAGCAATTTCTAAACAAAAATATTCACACTAGTGAGCAAATCAAACAGTTAGTGAACAAAGTAGATGCTTTAGCCACCCATAACAAGTTGCTTGAAACCCAGATTTTGCAAGTGACCCAACAACAAGCACCTACTGCTGCACCTGTTGGTACATTTCCAGGTCAACCTCAACCGAATCCAAAAGGACATGCTCATGCTATTATATTGCAAAGTGGAACTGAATACGATGGACCAATTGATCCTAGAGCTGAAAACCCAGCCATGTCCCAAAGTTCTAGAAAAACAACTGAGGAGGAAAGTGAACCAAAAGTGAAGGAGAAGGTAGGTGATGAAGAGACAAAAGAAAAGAAAAAACCTTATGTGCCTCTGCCGCCTTACAAACAACCAATCCCGTATCCTCAAAGACTTACTCAATCTAGAAGTGCGGGGCAATTTAAGAAATTTGTTGAATTTCTGAAACAATTAAACATCACGATACCATTCACATAAGCTATCACTCAAATGCCCTTGTACGCTAAGTTTCTCAAAGAAATCTTGTCAAGCAAGAAAAAGATAGAGGATAACGAGAGAATTACACTCACTGCTGAGTGTAGCACAATCATTCAGAAAAAAATGCCTCAGAAGCTGAAGGATCCTAAAAGTTTCTCTATACCCTGTAATATAGGTAAGTATGTCATAGACAAAGCTCTATGCAACTTGGGTGCTAGTATCAACGTTATGCCCCTATCCATATCCAAAAAGCTTAACATGGGAGAATTAAGACCAACCAAGATGTCAGTACAACTAGCAGATCACTATGTCAAATACCCCGTGGGAATTCTAGAAAACTTTCTGGTACATATATGTCAATTCTACATCACTATAGATTTCATCATTATGGACATTAAAGAAGACAGCGTAACCCCTATAATATTGGAAAGACCAATTTTAGCTACTGCTGGAGCTATTATAAATGTTAAAAGAGGAAAGCTAACTTTTGAATTTGGAGAAGAGAAAGTTGAGTTTATCCTGACACAGTTCCTATATACCCCAGCTATAGATGATACATGCTATCTGTTAGATGTAATAGACAAGTGTGTCAAAGAGATGGAGTCAGGAGAAGAAACCCATTCCGAAACTATGAAGATTCTGATGCCCCTAATTTTTGAAGATGATGATTGGTGTCCCGAATATCGAGATGACGGTTTAAGCGAGTGACCAACACAAACACCAAATCATATGCCATGTCCGAAGAAACCCAACTTGGAACTTAAATATTTACGCAAAACCCTAAGATACGAATTCCTGGATTCCAAACTTAAAAGACACGTGATAGTTAACGCAGACTTAGGACAGACTGAGATGGAAAAACTATTTCATGTCTTAAGAAAATATCCCTCTGCTTTAAAATATAAAATTGTCGATCTTAAAGGAATAAGTCCTTCCATCTGCATGCATCGCATTATGCTGAAAGATGATTGTAAATCTTCTAGAGAGCATCAGAGAAGAATTAACCCGATCTTGAGCACTGTAGTCAAGGATGAAGTAACTAAACTTCTAAATGCATGAATCATTTATCTAATCTCAGATAGCCCATGGGTTAGTCCAGTCCACTGTGTACCCAAGAAATGAGGAATCACAATCACGACAAACAAAGCGGGAGAACAAATAGCAGAAAGAGTCGTGAGTGGAGCCAGAATGTACATTGACTACAGAAAACTAAATAAAGAAACTCGAAAAGACCATTCCCTCTACCTTTTATTGACCAAATGCTTGAGCGATTGGCTAAGCATTCTTACTACTGCTATTTAGACGGTTATTTGGGATTCTTTCAAATTCCTATCCACCCTGATGACCAAGAAAAGACAATGTTCATGTGTCCTTATGGTATGTTTGCTTATCGACGAATTTCGTTCGGACTATGTAATGCGCCTGCAACATTCCAAAGATGTATGATGTACATCTTTGCCGATTTTATAGATGATATCATGAAAGTGTTCATGGATGACTTCTCTGTATACAGGAAAAGTTTTGAAGGATGCCTGTCAAACCTGGAAAGGGTACTGGAAAGATGTGTACAGGTAAACCTAGTGTTGAATTGGGAGAAATGCCATTTTATGGTAAAACAAGGAATTGTACTTGGACACATAGTTTCTAAAAAGGGGATCGAAGTAGACAAAGCTAAGATTGAAGTAACAGAAAGTCTCCAACCCCCAAAAACCGTAAGAGAAATATGAAGTTTCTTAGGCCATGCCGGTTTCTACCGACGCTTCATAAAAGATTTCTCAAAAATTTCTAAACCTCTGACTAACCTCTTAATGAAAGAAGCTGAGTTCATCTTCGATGATGACTGCCTGAAGGATTTTGAACAGTTAAAAGCAGCTCTCATATCCGCACCTATCATATAACCACCTTATTGGAGTCTACCATTCGAGATAATATGAGACGCAAGTGATTATGCAGTAGGTGAAGTCCTAGGACAAATAAGAGACAAAAAAATCCATGCAATATACTATGCAAGTAAGACTTTGGATTCTGCACAGATAAACTACGCCACTACAGAAAAGGAACTTTTGGCAGTCGTTTTTGCATTAGATAAATTATGTTCCTATCTAGTAGGCGCAAATATTATTATCTACACTGATCACGCAGCTATTAGATACCTATTAGCTAAACAGGTTGCCAAGCCAAGATTATTAAGATGGATCTTACTCTTAAAAGAGTTTGATTTAGAAATCAAAGATAAACCAGGATCTGAAAATCTTGTTACCGACCATCTATCTAGGATGGAAAATCTTAAACCTGAAGAGATACCCATCAATGACGATTTTCCATATGAACACTTGGTAGCCCATATGAGGTCTAAAAATTAGCTGAAGAATGCCCTGAATTTTGCAACAATGACAAGACAATTGAAGTATTGGAAGCATATTTCCTCAAATTTCACTGCCCTGGTATGTTGACTATGTCAACTACTTAGCAGCAAAAGTCCTTCCACCTAATTTAACTTATCACTAGAAGAAGAAATTCTTTCACGATCTCAAACACTATTATTGGGATGAGCCCTTACTATTCAAGCGAGGCCCAGATGGTATTTTCCATCGATGCGTTCCTGAGAGTGAAATAGAGAGCGTAATATCTCATTGTCATGAAGCCCCTTTATGGTGGACACGCTAGCACCTCAAAGACTTGCGCAAAAATCCTACAAGCTGGCCTTTATTGGCCCGATCTATGGAAAGATGTCCATGTTTCAATTATAAAATGTGACCGGTGTCAATGCACTGTTAACATATCTAGGCGCGATGAGATGCCTCAAAAGGGTATCCTAGAAGTAGAGATATTTGACGTATGGGTAATTGACTTTATGGAACCTTTCCTGTTGTCTTCTGGCAACAATTACATATTAATGGTAGTAGATTACATATCCAAATGGGTAGAGGTTGTAGCCTCTCCAACAAATGATGCACAAGTAGTTATTAGGTTGTTCAAAAACATAATTTTTCCAAGATTCGGTGTTCAGAGATTAGTCATCAGTGATGGTGGCTCTCATTTCATTTCCAAAATTTTCAATAAACTCTTAGCAAAGTATGGAGTCCGACACCGCGTAGAAACACCTTACCACCCACAAACAAGCGATCAAGTGGAAATATCTAATAGGGAGATTAAGCAAATACTTGAGAAAACTGTTGCCATATCTAGTAAAGATTGGTCGCTTAAACTACATGAAGCATTATGGGCATACAGAACAGCGTACAAGACACCCATTGGAACCACACTTTTCAAACTGGTCTATGGTAAATCATGCCATCTACCCGTAGAACTGGAACATAAAGCCTATTGGGCCATCAAAACCCTGAATCTAAGTTACAAATCCGCTGGAGAAAAGAGAATTCTAGACATCCATGAATTGGAAGAGCTTAGGCTAGATGCATACGAGAATGCAAACATCTACAAGGAGCGAACTAAGAAATGGCACGACAAACACATCTCTAGGAAAGAATTCAATGAGGACGATGTAGTACTCCTGTTTAACTCCAGACTTAAACTATTTCCAGAGAAACTTTTCTCTAGATGGTCAGGACCTTTTAAAGTTATTAAAATACTCCCAAGTGGCACTGTAGACATCAAAGGAAAAACCAGTGATCTGTTTATTGTAAACGGGCAGTGTTTGAAGCACTACCATTACATCGAGAATAAGGACTACTCAGCTAGTTTGAGATTTATACAACTTCCGACTGAGTCACCAAAATAGATTTTCAATTTTCAATATAGGTCGAGCTTCCGACGTTAAACAAAGGGCTTTGTGGGAGGCAACCCACCATTTTATTAAAATTTTATTTACTAAAAGTTTTTTTTTTATGTTTCTTTGAAAAATTTTATTAAATTTTTCTGTTCTTTTCTTCTTTACCATTTTTAGACATTAGGATGATGCTGATTTAAAACTATTTTCATATTAACCAACGGGATTCACATTTCTTTTTCTTCACTGATTTTTTCTATGGACTTTTCTGACACTATGCATGTCACCTTCGTGGGTGATGCTCAGCAAAAGCGTTATGATATGCTTGCCCCGAGAGAGATGTATCCCACCATCTTTGTGCACGACCCCACATTGTCCGCATTGGGCATCAGGGAGAGTGTCCGCTTCATGTTTAACTAGATTGGTTGGGATTATTTTATCCATCAGCAGCAGCCTACCTACCGCAACCTGACGCTGGAGTTCCTCAGTTCATTGCATTACAACCCTGATATTGGTTTAGGGTTGGCCAGAGGATTGATTTCATTCAGATTGTTTGGTTTTACCCACAGGTTCACCATCCATGAATTTGCTGCTTTATTGGATTTCCTGGTTAATGCTGATGCTTTCATTGAGATTCCAGATGACAAGTATGTGGACAGCTAGCTTGACCACTTTTGGGGAGAGATATCTGATATGAGACGGAAGAGCTCTATTCCTAGGCACTCTTCACAGATTCATAACCCTGCTATTAGGTATTTCCACACGATTATGGCATTTACCCTATTTGGAAAACCTCATAATGATACCTTAGTGTCTAAGGAAGAGTTGTTTATCATGTTCTATGTGTTTCAGTCCAGACCGGTAGTTGGTGCATCTTTTATGATTGCCCGTCTCCTGAGTATAGCCTTGTCTCCTCGTGGTCTGATTTGTGTTGGTGGTTTAGTGACTATGATCGCTAAAGCCCTATTTTTGAGAGAGCCACTGTCCCGTCCAACCCCTACTGGTAATTATACCCCGCTAGACCTTACTCTTTGTTTTAATGTTGGGATGATCAGATGTTTACAGCCGAATCAGTTTCAGTTGTTGATACATCATGAGTCGGTATACCACTTCACACTTCCCGACATTGCACGGTCCAGTGTGCATGACAGGAAAAATTAGATTTATGACCTGGAGGGTATAGCTGAGAATGACATGGAAGAAGAAGAGTCTGATCCTTTGACACCGCCCCATTATTATGACCCTCTAGTAGGATTGGGAGAATTTGATCCTGAGATGGCAGAGACTGATCCTGTGACACCTCCTTTACTTGACAACCATCCAACTTGGGACCCACCATCAGCTCCTGCTTCCGCCGCTGTCCATATTCTTCAGACTGACGCCACTGTTGCTATGGATACTATCACGACGGAGCTTGCGGATATTCGTTCTGATATTACTACCCTCCACAGAGATTTATATGGTTTCATGGATCTTGTTACGGAAAATATAGATCACCTGTTTCATTCTAGAGGTGGCTGATTTATGTCTTTAAAACATTGAGGGCATTGTTTCCTCTACGTGTAGGGGAGAAGTGTTTATTCAGTCTTTAGTTTTTCATTAGCATCATCATTTTTATTTTCTAGTTGGATTTATTTATTTTGATTTATATATTTATTTATTTCGGAATTATCCATTTATTTCAATTTATTTATTTATTTATTTATTTTCGGAATTATTCATTTATTTATTTATTTCAATATTTTCAAATTTACTCCTCATTGTGCTATTATATATTATGATGCTACTATGTTATTATGTTCCCCTAAAATAAAATGCATGTTGATCTAGTAGACCAAATATTATAATTAAATTATGCATCACACCTAATTGTCACTTCATTGTCTCTTAGCATTTTTAAATTTATTATTCCACCTAGATATTGATTTGACACTGTTGTACCCCAAAATTTGCCCCCCCATATTTCTCAAGACATGTCAAGAATCATCTCCAAGTTGTTCAAGATGGCTCAAGAGTTGGACAGTCAAATCACCTCCTAAGGCAGTCAATTCAAAATTAGGGTTTTGTGTTGCATCAAGGTCCTCACATCCAAATTACCTCAAGTTCTCCCCAATGTCCTAATATGTTATTAAGTTCATCCATGTCAAATTTCAAGCCTTGCAGAGGAAGTTTGGTCAGTCAATTGCTCAAGAGGTCCAAAAATCGACTGTGCTAGGGCAAAACTCAACTGTGACCTACAAACAGTCAAACCTCAAGATTTTTTGTCAACATTCTCATTTTGAAGGATAATTCATCATTTTATCAAGGGTTGATCATGATTCATCAAGGATTTCTCAAGATTCATCAAGATTCAAAAGTTGCTAAATTAGGGTTTTGTAGGGAAAGTCAACTCAACTTTGACCAAGCATAACTTTCTCATACTTTATGAGAAATGACCCATCCAAAGCTAATTTTGAAGAGGATGCAATTTCCTACAATCCATCTTCACACCCCAATATCAAGAAATTCTCTCACAAAAAGTTACAAATTAGGACATTATAGGTCATTTTTGAAAGTCAACAAAAACACCTTTTTTTCCAAAGCTTATAACTTGAGCATGGAAGATCAAAATTAGATGAGACCAAAAGGGTTGGTTAGAGGATATCTCAATGTTTCTAAAAAGTCCAAGAAAACTTCCAAAAGTTCAAAATTGAAGAAGTTATGCATTGGTGAAGTTGGGCATTTTTCCAAAATTGCCAAAAGTCAATTATCCTCAAAACTCCAATTTTTGACAAAAGGGCCCACTTTTTTCCACTTGATTTGGTCTTATCACACCACACATGTGTCCCATATTTAATTTCATGACCAATCATTTAGTTTTCTATTTTATTTAATTTTTATTGATTTAATTCATTTTAAATCAATATTAATTCAAATAAAATCTAAAAATGGATGGAATGATATCTTTTTGATCATTGCAGCTTTCAATTATCATGATTCACCAAATCAAATTCGTATCAAGCATTGTTGTGCATAAAAAATCAGATTTGGCATAGTTTTGGAAACTTTATCAATGGTGATCAAATCAAATCTTGATTCTTCAATGCTCATGGATTAAGGCCCAAGTTTTGACCTAAATACATTACAATATACATACACAAGTGAGGCATAGCAAGAACACGCCCTAAGGACTGCAGAAATGGCCAACTCAGAATTGAAAAAACCTTGGAAAAAGTGGAGATCGAATTCTTATTTGGAGGTCAATTCAACCCAAAATCTCAACGTAGTGTGCTTGACTGCCATCCCCTGAAGCGATTGGAACAAAAACAAGGCCTTCTTCTTCCCTGTAACGCACTGTAAGTACTCACGAATATGCCTCTGAACATGAAATCCAACCCTCCGATTCTTGCATCTTTTTGCCCAAATAATTGCATATTCATGCTTTGTGTTGCATTCTGAAACTTTTGGCATAATTGAATTGCATTTTTGTAGCCTGTACAGCCATTCCCGAAGCTAGGGTTTTGGTTCTTCGTTTTTAGGCGTTTTGTTTTCAGGTAAAATTAAGACTAATGATGGGCATAAATGGACTCAGTGGAAGAAGACGAGCACATTGATGCTCTTAGCTTGCGTTTACATGGCCTAAGAAGGATTTTTGAAACATCCCACGAATCTTCCTGCGGATAAAAATCCGCAGGTAAATAACCAGGGATATTTGGAGAAGATGATAACGTGGCTAGGCGTGATTGGCCAGTTCAAATTATTGGCGCTGTTTTTTTTTTATTCCAGGCTTAGCGTTTTATTTTACATATAATGATCAGTGTTTAATCCAATAACAAATATGCAGCGTAGTTGAGTTGGCAAGGGAGGCGTGTCAAAGTCCATTGGGACCTGGGTTCGAATCCCAGGTCCCCCAAAACGCTTATTATTATTTTCTTGCAGCTATTCCAGTGTATCCTCAAGCATAGAGACCACCATGTGCCTCATAGATCCAGGCGCCAGATAGCCTTCAGGCCAAATCTGAAGGCCAGGATTGAAGGCTCACCATTAACTCAAGTCAACACGCATGCATTGGATTCTGAAAGTCAAGGCAGGCTTGGACGTATTGGGCTTGGAAATTGCTGAACAAACACCCAGTTTGCCCCCCCCCCCCATATTTGGTTATTTCTTTTCATAATTTCATTTTTTTATTATTCTTTAATTGTTTTATCATTATTTACACTAACCCATAATTTTTCTTAATAAATCAGAAAACATAAAAAACATTATTTTTATTAAATTTAATTTCATTATTTTTTTTGTAAATAAACAATAATTAACTTATATATTTAAATAGGTTTAACATTAATAATTTTGCAATAAATTAAAATCAATTTAGAATTAGGGTTTTTAATAGCTTTTAACCACTTTTTATTTTATTTCCTCAAATATTAAAAAACCCAAAAATATATTTTCTATTTAATTAATTAATTAACTTAGATTTAATTTCCATTTAATTCAAAATAACAAAAATATGCTTTCTTTAATAATAAAAAGGGTCAAAACCCTAAAAATGCGCCGTCTAATTTCCTTGCACGCGATTTATTTTTATCCAATAATGTAATTGCTTCGGGAATGTAATAGTTTTTTTTAGGACTTTATTAATTTATCGCTTTTTATTTACTTTCCGCAATTTAATTTTCAAGGGTTGTTTTTGGCGATGTAAATACCCGACGCCTTGTAATAATTTAGATTTACTTTCCTGCAATTTAATTTCCGCACAATATTAACTGTTAGATGTTTGATAAATAGGCAATGCATGACAAGATCAATCTTTAATCTAAAATCAACATAGCTCACCATTAACATGTACAAATAAAAATTAACCGAAATAACACACTCGCACATGCCACTCTTAGGGTACACCTCACTTGGTTGCCTTCGTACGTGGTCATTGAGTATAGGAAGTTTTAGAGGTCGCCCTCTTGTCCAAAGATCATAGTTGCCTCGAAACGGTTGCCTCGGAAAAATGATCTAAGACATTAGGGTTACCGCTAAGGCGTCCTAACATTGCTTTAGTGACCACACGTCCCTTAATCGAATTGACCCTTAAAACTCCAACGACGGTGCTACCTACTACTCAATAGTGGGATAGCATTGTCTAAAGGATATTTGTACAGTTTAATTCCTTTTTGAGTAGGTAGATGGTTCTTAAGTACTTGCTCCTTTTAAAACAAAACAAAACTTTTCGCACTTACACCCCTTTCAAAATAAAAACTCTTTTCAAATCCACAAACACAAAGAAAAGCAAACTATTGAAAACATAATGAGCAAGTACCTAAGAGCCCGTGGATAACCACGTATAGAAAGGGTGTTAACACCTTCCCTTTCTATAATCTACCTCCCGAACCCGAGAAACATCTCAAAAAGGAATTTTTCTGTGCTTTTGTCCTTTCCTTGTTGGATAAAATAAAAGACGATGGCGACTCTTGCTTACCGCGACATTTTGCAAAAACAAACACAAACGCGAACCAGCATATCCAAAACAGTCAGTTCTCATTCCCATCTATCACAGAACTGGAGACTCTGCTGGGGAATTTTATAAGTGAGGTGTACCTTAGGATTAGATCATTGTGTTTTCAATTGTATGCTTTGTATTCTTTAATTTTGTGGGCTTGTATTGGAGTTCTATAGATCCTAACCCGGATCTGGGGATACCCTTTAGGTAAGTAGCAATAAACTGTGAGGGATCTGTACGGCGTAGACCGATACGGGTGAAGCAGTAGCTACATTGGTGTGGCACTTTAGTCTGTACCGATATCCCTTGTGTTGGAACGAGGATAATATGGGTCTTCTAAGGGGTCATTAAGCACCAACTGACCTTAGAACCTTAAATTGACCAACTTGGCCATAGAACAGTAGCAGTATGCTACACTCATTGAGACTAAACTCTCGCGATGATTTCCGCCGTAAGAAAAGGTTGCTAAATTGGAATTATGACCGATCGAGGGTAGTCAGTGATATTGAGATCCTCTAGAACCCGGTTACTATTTTTAGGACAGGTTTAAACCAACTGAACTGAAAGAGGGTAGTACCTAAGCTCCATGCCAGCCTGAAATCTAAGGGCTCTCAGTGTTACTTGCGTGCCTTTACCATGTTTGCCTTTTGTGGATACTTGTGGTGTGCCTTTATCATGACATCATGACATCATAACATTGCATACATCTTGCATAAGACTAACCTATTTCAAAGACAGGAGGGTTTCATCTTTGTTCTGTTTTGTAGGTCATCATGATGCCCATGCGTAAGAATACCATCCGGATCAACTTTGTCCAAGTAACTACCTTGCTTAAAGAGTTGGTGGCCAAGATGCCTGACATTACTTCCTTCATTATGAGGCATGGTTCTCTTCTCAGTTTGGTCACCTCTAAATTGGATGAGCAAATGATGAGTGTCCTGGTCCAATTCTATGATCCGTTGTACCATTGTTTTACTTTTCAAGACTATCAGCTGGTTCCTACCCTAGAAGAGTTCTCTGAGCTGCTCGGTATCTCTGTTCTGGAGCAGACCCCGTTTACTGGTTGGGAAAAGACTCTTAAGCCCGAAGAGATAGTTGCATCCCTTCACTTGACCAAAGAGGAGGTAATGGCTAACTGGGAGACTAGAAGTGGAGCTAAGGGGTTTCTGACTAAGTTCTTGGTTGGCAAGGCTAACTACTTATGGGATAGCCTAGACTTTAAGGCATTCGAGGATATTCTGGATCTTTTGATTTATGGCTTGGTATTGTTTCCGAATCCTGATACTTTTGTTGATGTTAATGCTATAAAGATCTTCATTTCTCAGAACCCTGTACCCACTCTCTTGGGTGACATTCTTCATCAGCTCTATGCTCGTACTGCCCGAAAGCGGGGAACCTTGATGTGTTGTGCTCCTTTATTGTCGAGGTGGTTTATTTCGCACCTCCCTAAGTCAGTGCTGAAGAACAAAGAAGGAATGGGTTGGGCTTATAGGGTGATGTCTCTTTCTCATAATGACATTATTTGGACCCTCAAAGGTATGGATGAGGTGACTGTCATTGATCTCTGTGGAGAGTATCCTAATGTTCCATTGATAGGGACCCATGGAGGAATTTCTTACAACCCATGCTTAGCTCTCCATCAGTTTGGAAGAGCCAGAAGAGAAGGACCTCATGAGATGCTAATGCCTCATATCATCTTTGATTTTCAAGGGGATAGCGACGAGCTACGTCGTAGATTCATAAGGGCTTGGGATAGAGTTCACTAATCTGATCCACATGAGTTGGGCCCAAAGACTTCTCTACCAATGGAGCCATATCTCAGATGGGTTTGCATCCGTTCCCAGAAGCTAGGTATGCCATATGAAGTTGTCCGGCCTGTCACTCTTGAAGTTGCTAATGAAGAGGGGGTTCTTCCAACTATTCTCCATCCTTATATGCCCACTGATATTGGGGAACTGAAGAGGTCTTGGATGCAGTTGAGGGATGAACATGATTCTTATCGGGAGAAGTTCAATGAACAAGAGCAGAAGATCCATAAGTTGACTAGACAGTTGGAGAATGAGCAGATTCTCAACAATTATGTCTGCACTGATAAGAAGAGACCATGGGAGCATTGATGGACCTTTGATGATTTCCTTTACAGTTTTTATTTACTTTTCAGTATTTCCATTCTTGTAATGCCTTAAGGGAAATTTTGTTGAACAATTTAAGTTTTGAAGTTTAAATCTAATAAAGTGTGTTTCCTTTATTGTTTACAAATTTGAATCTCGATTGTCTTTGAAATTATAATCATACGCATTTCATCCCATGCACTCCATAAACAGGTACCCATTACAGGTCTCTTACCTTCTTCGCTGTTTATTTCAGCATCATGTTTGCTGAACCTTCAACTGAGCAAGCTATCAAGGCCCTCCAGGCCCAAAATGCCCAATTTCAAGAGCTGGTCATAAGTCTAGCTAAGGGTCAGCAAGACTTGAAGACCCTGATCCTGAAGGAGAAGAAGAAGAAGAGGAGGAGGACAATCATTTTCAACACTGGTCCTAGGTTTGGAAACAGGCTACGAGATGAAGTTGATTTGACTACCTCATCTGGAGGGAAAGATAGTCCACAAGAAAGGAGGGCTCTTAGCCCTGTGGTCTCTAACTACGAGATGGACTACGATGAAGAACAATATCCTCCTGCTGAGGATAGGTACAAACAGCTGGAAGACCGTTTGAGCGCTATGGAAATTTAGAAGGTGCCTGGTCTGGACTTTGCTGATCTAGGTCTATCATCTGGGGTAGTGATTCCCCACAAATTCAAGGCACCAGCCTTTGCTAAGTATGACGGAGTTTCTTGTCCGAAGTTGCACCTCCGGTCATATGTGAGGAAGATCCAGCCTTACACTGCTGATAAGAACTTATGGATACATTTCTTTCAAGACAGTCTCTCAGGGACTCAGCTTGAGTGGTTCTATCAGCTGGACGGAGCCAGTATCCGCAGTTGGGAAGATTTGGCTACTGCATTCTACATGCAATATCAGTACAACTCTGACCTCGCTCCTACGCGTACCCAACTCCAGGGTATGTCAATAGGAACGGGTGAAGGATTCAAAGATTATGCTCAGAAGTGGAGAGACCTTACCGGAAGGGTGCAACCACCTTTGGCTGATCGTGAGCTTGTTGACATGTTTCTGGGGACCCTGTCTGGTCCATTCTTTAACCATCTGATTGGAAGCTCTTCATCTGGGTTTACAGATCTTATTTTGACTGGTGAGAGAATTGAAGCTGGTATTAAGGCTGGGAAAATACATAAGGGTGCTTCATCAAGCACCGAGAAGAAGCCGTTTAAGAAAGAGTCCAGTGCTGTCTACAGTGCAAGAAGACAGAATAGACCTGAACACCGCCAAGCTGTCAATGCGGTCGTTATTTCAAAACCTGTTGGTGCTCCTCAGTACAACAATCAACAAAAGTACGAGAGATCTAAGAGGCAATTCACTCGTCTCAGCATGACCTTATCTCAGATTCTGCCACAGTTGCTAAAGACTAATCTGGCGACTCTAAGGGAAGCCCCAAATAGTTTAAATACAACTTCACCAAGGTATAACCCTAACGCCCGCTACGCTTATCACTCCGATAGCCCGGGGCATAATACAGATGATTGTTGGGCTTTGAAGAACAAGATACAAGACTTAATTGATGCAAAGGAGATTGAGTTCGAGGCGCCCGAGAGGCCTAATGTTGTGACTGCTCTCATGCCCAAACATGGAGTAAATGCTGTAGAGGAATACTTGTTTGTAGTTTCTGTGGATGACGTTGTTACCCCTCAGATGACTGTCAAGAAGAACCTGTTGCTAGCCAGTTTATTTCCAGGCTGCGACGAAGGTTGCCATATGTGTTCTGTTTTACCTACCGGTTGCCCATTCCTGAAGTCAGGTATCCAAAACTTGATGGATACTAAGGAAATCTTGTTTGAGGAGACTGTTGTTCCCTTAGTTCCTTCTGAAGAAGTTGCCATCATTACCATTTTCGACAATTCTTCCAAGGCTCCCTCGAGGAAGCCTGTTAGAATTACATCTGTTCCGAAGATCGCACCTGTGCTCATCACTGTTCCGGGGCCCATCCCCTATACCTCTGATAAAGCTGTCCCTTGGCACTATGGGGCTGATGTTTATGTTCTTGGAGTTAAGCAAGAGCTGGATGCTGATACTGACGTCAGCAACATTACTGGACCTGCTAAAGTCACCCGCAGTGGCAGACTTTTCTCACCTGATATTGTTCCACCAACTGCCCGAAGACCTGTTGTCATTACACCTGCAAGTGTACCTACTGCCATTCCTGATCAAGTTCCTAGTCCTACCCCTGTCGCTGAGTCATCTGACGCTCGGGGCAAAGGGATCACCACTGATGTGCCTGCCCAGACGGAGGCACCAAAGACAATTACTGTTGAAGCTTCCAAATAGGAGATGGAAGAGATTCTGAAGATTATTAAGAAGAGTGATTACAACGTAGTTGAGCAACTGGGGTAAACCCCATCCAAGATTTCTATGTTGTCACTATTGCTGTGCTCAGAGGCCCATGCCAAGGCTCTGATTACCTTTCTGAAGACTGCCCACGTGCCACAAGAGACATCAGCTGATCAGTTTACCGATTGTGTGGCCAATTTAACTGCTGATAATGGTTTGGGTTTTTCAAACGCTGACTTGACTGTTAAAGGGAAGAATCACAACGATGCCCTGCATGTCTCCATTGAATGTAGGGGCACTACTCTTGCACATGTATTGGTTGATACTAGCTCCTCATTGAACGTCTTGCCCAAGAAAGCTCTAGACCGGTTGGATTGCGTAGGGTTAGAGCTAAAACCAAGTAACATCATTGTCAGGGCCTTTGATGGGTCTAAAAGGATGGTGCACGGTGAAGTTGATATTCCAATTAAAGTTGGTTCTCAGGTCTTCAATTCTACGTTCTATGTGATGGACATTCGGCCATCTTATTCTTGTTTGCTGGGTCGTCCATGGATCCACAAAGCTGGGGCCGTAACCTCAACGCTCCACCAGAAGTTGAAGTACCCGGTCAAAGGGAAGATTGTGACAGTACAAGGGGAGGAAGAGTATATGGTCAGCCACCTCAACTCGTTCTGATACGTAGAGATGGATGGGGAGTTCATTGAGACCCCATTTTAGCACTTTGAAGAGGTTCCCCAAACACTGGCATCAGTTGAGACTGTGGTTGAGGATTCTCCTATAAAGATGGCTTCCTTAAAAGATGCCCAGGCTGTTATTGAGAAGGGTGAGTGTGCAAATTGGGGCCGACTTCCTGATTTTACACAGAAGACTAACAAGTTTTGTTTGGGTTTCACTGCAGAAGCTCAAAGGGTTGTTCGTAATGCAAGGATTGGAAGACCTCCCGTGTTCATCAGCAACTCGGGAGTAAATGCCATTGAAGATGATGTGGAGGAGTCTGAATTCGACAGTTGGATCTATCCTACGACCAACGGTGGACCAAGCAACTGGACATCAAAGGACTTCATCCCTATTACTTTTGTTACCCAGTAATGAAACTTTTGTTTTGAATTTGTAATAGACAATGTTTGAAACTTTATGGCCCGGTGTCTTACCCGGGATACCGTGGCTTCATTTGTGAGGGCTTTTGTGTTCTTTCATTTTCATATATCATTAATAAAAGCATTGGACGTTTCTCGCATTTCAAATTTTGCGCTCCTTGTTTTTCTTTATTATATATTGCAAAACAGCTATTTTACACACACTCACGTATACAGGTTCGCATCCACTCTGGATCTCACTGGTAACGACTCTGCTACTGCCGGTTATGACTTCGAAAATCCGATCAACTTAGCCGAAGACAAATGTGAAGATGATTGCGAAGTGCCTGGTGAACTTGCAAGACTGCTACTCCAGGAAGAGAGGGCCATTCAGCCACATGAAGAGCCAGTGGAAACAGTGAATCTAGGTACTGAGACAGACAAGAAGGAGGTCAAGATTGGTGCCAACCTGGAGCTTAGTGTAAAACAACGGTTGATTCAGATGCTGCAAAACTATGTTGAGATCTTTGCCTGGTCTTACGAAGATATGCCTAGGTTAGATACTGACATTGTGGTTCATCGCCTGCCTACCAAGGAAGACTGTCCTTCGGTAAAACAAAAGGTTCGTCGAATGCGCCCAGAGATGTCTGAGAAAATCAAGGCTGAAGTTATGAAACAGTTTGATGCCGGTTTTCTAGCAGTGACTTCTTACCCTCAGTGGGTTACCAATGTGGTTCAAGTACCGAAGAAAGATGGTAAGGTCCGAATGTGTGTTGACTACAGGGATTTGAACAGGGCGAGTCCTAAGGATGACTTCCCTCTACCTCATATCGACGTTCTGGTTGACAACACCGCTCAGCACAAGGTCTTCTCCTTTATGGACGGTTTCTCCAGTTATAATCAGATAAAGATGGCTCCCGAAGACATGGAGAAGACGACCTTTGTTACTCAGTGGGGTACCTTTTGCTACAAGGTCATGCC
Source organism: Vicia faba (assembly GCA_948472305.1). Lineage (NCBI taxonomy): Eukaryota > Viridiplantae > Streptophyta > Magnoliopsida > Fabales > Fabaceae > Vicia > Vicia faba. Next base: position 1,314,930,973 of record OX451740.1, on the reverse strand, counting down.
TTTTGGGTTGAAAAACGCTGGGGCAACGTATCAGCGTGCCATGGTTGCTTTTTTTCATGACATGATCCATCATGAGATTGAAGTATACATCGACGATATGATTGCAAGATCCCAGACTGAGGAAGAACACCTTGACCATCTGCAGAAGCTGTTTGACAGACTGAAGTTGTACAAGCTGAGGTTAAACCCGAACAAGTGCACCTTTGGAGTGAGATCTGGTAAGATGCTGGGTTTCGTTGTAAGCGACAAAGGTATTCAAGTGGACCCTTCCAAAGTGAAAGCCATACAAGAGATTCCAGCTCCCAAGACAGAGAAAGAGGTCGGAGGCTTTCTGGGACGTCTGAATTACATTGCCCGATTCATCTCACACCTAACTGCTACTTGTGAGCCAATCTTCAAACTTCTGAAGAAAGATAAAGTGGTACGGTGGAACGATTAATGTCAGTCCGCTTTCAAAAGGATCAAAGAATATCTCTAAGAGCCGCCTATCCTGATGCCACCAGTTGAAGGGAGACCTCTGATCTTATACTTGACAGTACTTGACAACTCAATGGGGTGTGTGCTGGGGCGGCATGACGAGTCTGGACGAAAAGAGCATGCTATTTATTACCTTAGCAAAAACTTTACCGACTGTGAGACCCGATACTCACTGCTTGAGAAAACTTTCTACGCTTTGGCATGGGCTGCTCGCCGGCTGAGACAGTATATGCTGACTCACACTACTCTATTGATTTCAAAGATGGATCCAATCAAGTATATCTTCGAAAAGCCTGCCTTGTCCGGAAGAATAGCAAGATGGCAGATGATCTTGACTGAGTACGACATCCAGTACACGACCCAAAAGGCAATTAAGGGAAGTGTATTGGCAGACCATTTGGCACATCATGCAGTGGATGATTACCAGTCTATGAACTTTGAATTTCCAGACGAGAATATCATGGTAGTGACTGATTGTGAGACACCTGGACCGGATGAAGGACCTGAGGAAGGATCCCAATGGTCTATGTACTTTGATGGAGCTTCAAACGCTTTGGGTAATGGCATTAGCGCCGTCATCATATCTCTTAAAGGCTTTCATACTCCGTTCACCGCCCGACTATGTTTCAACTGCACCAACAACATGGCGGAGTATGAAGCATGCATCATGGGTCTTCGAGCTGCAATTGACCTAAGGATTAAGTTTCTGAGCATCTTCAGATATTCCGCTCTCGTGATCAATCAGATCAAAGGCGAGTGGGATACGAAACACCCAAATCTTATCCCTTACAAGGAGTATGTGTTGACATTGCTTCCCCATTTCGAGGAGATCACCTTTGAACATTTCCCAAGAGAGGAGAATCAGTTGGCGGACGCGTTGGCTACAATGTCTTCTATGTTCAAGGTCAATTGGGACAACAAAGTTCCCCGGATCATCATTGAAAGATTAGACGAACCTGCACATTGTTGTGACCTTGAGACTGAAGAAGTAACAGAAAAGCCCTGGTATCATGAGGTGAGGAGGTATCTTGAAGCTCAGGAATACCCTGAGGGTGCATCTGTTAATGACAAGAAGTTTCTGAGAAGGTTTGCGGCAAAGTTCTTCATCAGCAATGGCATTCTTTACAAGCGTAACCATGATTCAACCTTACTGCGTTGTGTGGATAAGAATGAAGCAGAAAAGATCATGGCAGATTTACATAAAGGTGCCTTCGGAACTCATTCCAGTGGACATACCATGGCAAAGAAAGTCCTTCGGGCAGGATACTATTGGTCCACAATGGAAGCCGACTGTTATCAGCATTATCGGACATGTCACAAGTGCCAAATCTATGCTGATAAAGTGCACATACCTCGAGTTCCTCTGAACGTCTTGACAGCGCCTTGGCCTTTTGCAATGTGGGGCATTGATATGATCGGCGAGATCAGACCTACGGCATCCAATGGACATCGTTTCATCCTGGTAGCGATCGATTACTTTACAAAGTGGGTTGAAGCAGCTTCCTTTGCTACGGTAACCAAGAACGTCGTGGCACGGTTCATTCGGCATAACTTGATCTGACGATACAGTGTACCAGAGAGGATCATTACGGACAATGGTACCAATCTCAACAACAAGATGATCACTGAGCTCTGCGAACAATTCAAGATACATCATCACAACTCTTCTCCCTACCGGCCGAAGATGAATGAGGTTGTCGAAGCAGCAAATAAGAACATTAAGAAGATTGTGCAGAAGATGACAGTGACATACAAGGACTGGCACGAGATGTTACTATTTGCTCTTCATGGGTACCGTACCTCAGCATGGACGTCAACATGGGCAACACCCTATTCCTTGGTATATGGCATGGAGGCAGTCTTGCCCATTGAAGTTCAGATACCCTCTCTTCGGATCATGAAGGATGCAGGTTTGAGCGAAGATGACTGGATTCAGACCCGGCTTGATCAGCTAAACCTAATTGACGAAAAGAGACTCACTACTATTTGTCATGGTCAGACGTATCAAAAACGGATGATCAAGGCATTTAACAAGAAAGTTAGACGAAAAGAGTATCAAGTTGGGGATCTGGTAATCAAGCGCATTATTCTACCTCAAGGTGATCCCAGGGGCAAATGGACCCCTACTTACGAAGGGCTATTTGTGGTTAAGAACATCTTCTCAGGAGGAGCTATGATTCTAACCACCATGGATGGTGACGACCTTCCTCACCCCGTCAATGCAGACATAGTAAAAAGATACTACGCGTAATCAAAGACCCGCTAGGTTGACTGGCCTAGGCAAAAATAAGGGCTTCCCGGCGAACCAAAAGGGTTCGGGCAAAAATAAGGGATGAAAATGAAAAAATATGTACACCCGACAATTCGAAAACCTGAAAAGGCGGCTTGAGCAAAAAAGGGTATCCCGGTGGACTGAAAACCCGAAAGGGCGGTCCAGGAAAAAATTAGGGATCAAAGCGTAACACTATGTCTCATTGGATCACCTTGCATCCAGACTTCGGTATCGACTATCAAGCTCGGATGGTACTAATCAATCAGATTCATCTTCAACCAATAGCAAAGTGATGAGATGCTCAAGGACATAAGGGCAATAGCAGAGTTGGAACCCAGTGGGATTATTCACATAGCTGTTTTGTCTCCTTTTCACAAACTGTATAAATTCCATTTGTTAGGCGGCGTTCTCTTACTAGGACGTCAGCCTCTTGTACAAAAAGCACATATTTACAGGCCAAACTTCAAAATCAATACGAATTCATTTTCAGACAAATTTCAAATTGTTTTTCCTTTACCTGTTTTGTTTTGCAAATAACGTCCAAAGTTTCATTTTTGATATATGCATTTGACATTAATTGTTGCTCATAAATATTTACATGTGAAACAAAGGATGAATTACTGGTAATATCAGAAACAGGGGCATAAGAAATGTCCAGGCTGTGTAATTGCTTTGTCCACCAGGTACCAAGGTAGATCCAACTAGAGAATATGGCTACGATACCTTAACTCCCCGCAGAGCAAGACAATAATGGTAGCTCCCCCCAGTTGAGACTTGCAACTATGAACGAATCAGCAATACTCTCCCCAAGCAGAGTTAGCCTACCATCAGCCCTAAAAAGGTTGGATATCCCCAGAAGGTCTTAATCTTCCCCAGCGGATTTTATCCCCAGCGAAGTTCATCATTGAAATCCCCAACAAAGTTTATCAGCGGAATTCCCAGCGGAGTTTATCGTTAAAATCCTCAGCAGAGCATCTCCTCCCCACAGAGTAATTCCCCTCGGAGTAATCTCCTCAGCAGTTTATTCCCCAATGAAGTCATCTCCTCCGGCAGGTTTATTCTCACAACCACCTTCGTTCACCATCCCCAGCGGAAGCGAAGAATTCAACTTTATTCTCCAGCAGCTCCGAGATTTATTTTCCCCAGCTAAAACATTACATGTCCATACATCATGATACATGCATACATGCATCATACAATACAATCTCATTTATTTTGAGAACATCATTGCCTGATACATATCATGCATTAAATACAGCTAACCTTTGCCTTTCAGGAAAGATACAATCAAAATTCAAGTTATGAAGCCCGGGTACGACTGGATAATATCTTGATTTCTACAGCATATTGTGAGGCCCGAATTATGACCGGATACCTATATCAGACTACCGCGAAGCCTGGACTACGACCAAATAGCGATATCTCTCAAAAGTAAGCTATGAAGCCCGGAGAATGACCAGATAATAGTTTATCCCCCAGTGAGCCGTGAAGCCCGGATTACGACCGAATAGCAGCTCAATAAGCACCATGAAGCCTGGATTCGACCAGATAGTGGTATATCATAAACACAAGCCTTGAAGCCCGGATCACGACCGGATAACACCTAAGCAAGTTATTGTGAAGCCTGAATTATGACCAGAAAGCAATACAAGACCTTGAAGCCTGGATTACGACCAGATAATGGTAGAAGATGTTGTGAAGACTGGGTTACGACCAGATAGCAACCAAGAGTACTACGAAACCTGGATTTCTACCAGATAGTGGTATGATACATTGTGAAGACTGGATTACGACCAAATAGCAACCAAGAGTACTACGAAACCTGGATTTCGACCAGATAGTGGCACGATACATCGTGAAGCCTGGATTACGACCAGGCAGCGTTAAGGGACACTGTGAAGCCTGGATTACGACCAGATAACAGTTTACCCAGCCAGTTACTGTAAAGCCCGGATTCAACCTGATACTAGTAAACCCAACAGTCAAAGGAAAGCCCGGATGCGACTGGATAACCACTTGATTTGTTCTGAAGCCTGGATTTCGACCAGATAAGAAGTGTGGTATTATGAAGACTGGATTACGACCAGATAGCGGTACAAGGCACTATGAAGCTTGGATTCTTACCAAATAGCAATTTACATGGACAATTACTAAGAAGCCCGGAGTCGGCCGGATATTAGTACGCCCTAAATTCAAGTTGAAGCCCGGAGGCGACCAGATAACCACTTGATTTGCTCTGAAGCCTGGATTTCGACCAGATAAGAAGTGAGGTATTACAAAGCCTGGATTACGACCGGATAGCAAGTTTAATCTGATCTCCCCAGTAAGTCACTATGAAGCATGGATTTCGACCAGATAGCAGTCGGCCTTATCACTATGAAGCCTGGGTTGCGACCAGATAGTAGTCCACTCTCACCTCTTCAATAGAGATGATTCCTCAGTAGAATAACGGACGACCGAAGCTCCTAAAGTTTTATTTCTCCTAAGACAAAGAACAGTTTTCCCCAGCGGAATCTCCCTCAACAACAGGTACACAAGCTCTCGCTAAGGAATCTCTTACGCGACCGACACTCTTTCAGATGGAATCTTTAAGCCCATCTCCCATCATCAACCTCTAAATGGCATCTGTAAGCCCATTCTCGACATCACAAGACAAATACTACTTCATGCGAGTGCAAATTTCTGGGCACTCTAGTGTTCAATCATCTTCCACCTTCGGATCACGAAAGGCCCGAACGCCAATCTATATCCTCAGGTTTAAGAAGATTGAACAGGGGAAACTGTTGTACCCCAAAATTTTCCCTCCCATATTTCTCAAGACATGTCAATAATCATCTCCAAGTTGTTCAAGATGGCTCAAGAGTTGGACAGTCAAATCACCTCCTAAGGCAGTCAATTCAAAATTAGGGTTTTGTGTTGCATCAAGGTCCTCAAATACAAATGACCTAAAGTGCTCCCCAATGTCCTAATATGTTCTTAAGTTCATCCATGTCAAATTTCAAGCCTTGCAGAGGAAGTTTGGTCAGTCAATTGCTCAAGAGGTCCAAAAATCGTCTGTGCCAGGGCAAAACTCAACTGTGACCTACAAACAGTCAAACCTCAAGATTTTTTGTCAACATTCTCATTTTGAAGGATAATTAATCATTTGATCAAGGTTTGATCATGATTCATCAAGGATTGCTCAAGATTCATCAAGATTCAAAAGTTGCTAAATTAGGGTTTTGTAGGGAAAGTCAACTCAACTTTGACCAAGCATAACTTTCTCATACTTTATGAGAAATGACCCATCCAAAGCTCATTTTTAATAGGATGAAATTTCCTACAATCCATCTTCACACCCCAATATCAAGAAATGCTCTCACAAAAAGGTACAAATTTGGACATTATAGGTCATTTTTGAAAGTCAACAAAAACACCTTTTTTTCCAAAGCTTATAACTTGAGCATGGAAGATCAAAATTATATTAAACCAAAAGGGTTGGTTAGAGGATATCTCAAGGTTTCTAAAAAGTCCAAGAACACTTCCAAAAGTTCAAAATTGAAGAAGTTATGCATTGGTGAAGTTGAGCATTTTTCCAAAATTGCCAAAAGTCAACTATCCTCAAAACTCCAATTTTTGACAAAAGGGCCCACTTTTTTCCACTTGATTTGGTCTTATTACACCACACACGTGTCCCATCTTTAATTTCATGACCAATCATTTATTTTTCTATTTTATTTAATTTTTATTGATTTAATTCATTTTAAATCAATATTAATTCAAATAAAATCTAAAAATGGATGGAATGATATCTTTTTGATCATTGCAGCTTTCAATTATCATTATTCACCAAATCAAATTCGTATCAAGCATTGTTGTGCATAAAAAAAAAATCAGATTTGGCATAGTTTTGGAAACTTTATCAATGGTGATCAAATCAAATCTTGATTCTTCAATGCTCATGGATTAAGGCCTAAGTTTTGACCTAAATACATTCCAATATACATACACAAGTGAGGCATAGCAAGAACACGCCCTAAGGACTGCAGAAACGGCCAAATCAGAATTGAAAAAACCTTGGAAAAAGTGGAGATCGAATTCTTGTTTGGAGGTCAATTCAACCCAAAATCTCAACGTAGTGTGCTTGACTGCCATCCCCTGAAGCGATTGGAACAAAAACCAGGCATTCTTCTTCCCTGTAACGCACTGTAATTACTCACGAATATGCCTCTGAACATGAAATCCAACCCTCCGATTCTTGCATCTTTTTGCCCAAATAATTGCATATTCATGCTTTGTGTTGCATTCTGAAACTTTTGGCATAATTGAATTGCATTTTTGTAGCCTGTACAGCCATGCCCGAAGCTAGGGTTTTGGTTCTTCGTTTTTAGGCGTTTTGTTTTCAGGTAAAATTAAGACTAATGATGGGCATAAATGGACTCAGTGGAAGAAGACGAGCACGTTGATGCTCTTAGCTTGCGTTTACATGGCCTAGGAAGGATTTTTGAAACATCCCACGAATCTTCCTGCGGATAAAAATACGCAGGTAAATAACCAGGGATATTTGGAGAAGATGATAACGTGGCTAGGCGTAATTGGCCAGTTCAAATTATTGGCGCTGTTTTTTTTATTCCAGGCTTAGCGTTTTATTTTACATATAATGATCAGTGTTTAATCCAATAACAAATATGCAGCGTAGTTGAGTTGGCAAGGGAGGCGTGTCAAAGTCCATTGGGACCTGGGTTCGAATCCCAGGTTCCCCAAAAGGCTTATTATTATTTTCTTGCAGCTATTCCAGTGTATCCTCAAGCATAGAGACCACCATGTGCCTCATAGATCCAGGCGCCAGATGGCCTTCAGGCCAAGATTGAAGGCTCACCATGAACTCAATTCAACACGCATGCATTGGATTCTGAAAGTCAAGGCATGCTTGGACGTATTGGGCTTGGAATTTGCTGAACAAACACCCAGTTTGGGCCCCCCCCCCCCCCCCCCTCCATATTTGGTAATTTCTTTTCATAATTTCATTTTTTATTATTATTGTTTAATTGTTTTTATTATTATTTACACTAACCCATAATTTTTCTTAATAAATCAAAAAACATAAAAAACATTATTTTTATTAAATTTAATTTCATTATTTTTTTGTAAATAAACAATAATTAATTTATATAGTTAAATAGGTTTAACATTAATAATTTTGCAATAAATTAAAATCAATTTAGAATTAGGGTTTTTAATAGCTTTTAACCACTTTTTATTTTATTTCCTCAAATATTAAAAAACCCAAAAATATATTTTCTATTTAATTAATTAATTAACTTAGATTTAATTTCCATTTAATTCAAAATAACAAAAATATGCTTTCTTTAATAATAAAAAGGGTCAAAACCCTAAAAATGCGCCGTCTAATTTCCTTGCACGCGATTTATTTTTATCCAATAATGTAATTGCTTCGGGAATGTAATAATTTTTTTTAGGACTTTATTAATTTATCGCTTTTTATTTACTTTCCGCAATTTAATTTTCAAGGGTTGTTTTTGGCGATGTAAATACCCGACGCCTTGTAATAGTTTAGATTTACTTTCCCACAATTTAATTTCCGCACAATATTAACTGTTAGATGTTTGATAAATAGGCAATGCATGACAAGATCAATCTTTAACCTAAAATCAACATAGCTCACCATTAACATGTACAGATAAAAATTAACCGAAATAACACACTCGCACATGCCACTCTTAGGGTACACTTCACTTGGTTGCCTTCGAACGTGGTCATTGAGTATAGGAAGTTTTAGAGGTCGCCCTCTTGTCCAAAGATCATAGTTGCCTCGAAACGGTCGCCTCGGAAAAATGATCTAAAACATTAGGGTTACCGCTAAGGCGTCCTAACATTGCTTTAGTGACCACACGTCCCTTAATCGAATTGACCCTTAAAACTCCAACGACGGTGCTACCTACTCCTCAATAGTGGGATAGCATTGTCTAAAGGACATTTGTACAGTTTAATTCCTTTTTGAGTAGGTAGATGGTTCTTAAGTAGTTGCTCCTTTTAAAACAAAACAAAACTTTTCGCACTTACACCCCTTTCAAAATAAAAAATCTTTTCAAACCCACAAACACAAAGAAAAGCAAACTTTTGAAAACATAATGAGCAAGTACCTAAGAGCCCGTGGATAACCACAGATAGAAAGGGTGTTAACACCTTCCCTTTCTATAATATACCTCCCGAACCCGAGAAACATCTCAAAAAGGAATTTTCCTGTGCTTTTGTCCTTTCCTTGTTGGATAAAATAAAAGACGGTGGCGACTCTTGCTTACCGTGACATTTTTCAAAAACAAACGCAAACGCGAACCAGCATATCCAAAAAAGTCAGTTCTCATTCCCACCAATCACAGACACATTTATGCCATGCCTCGATCAACAAGCAAAGCCCCTCATGCATGACTGAAAAACCGACCGTTGCAGGCACGAGATTCTCTTGGGAATCAAGCCTTGCAACAACCGTTACATAGCGCAATGTAATTTAAAGGCAGGTGTAATGACCGTTACACCCTCTTCTCCTCCGACTCTTCAAACTCTGTCAGCCGTTACATCATTATTTGATTTCAATTCAAATTGTTTTTCAAACTTCCTATCCGTTCCATGTCTATTCCACACAAATAAATACCTCCCCCTAAATACCATTCAATACCCCCACTAATTTTCTCTTCACCATTAAAACTTTGCTTCTATATAAACTCTTGAAGAGAATTCTACTATCACACCAACTTTCTTAAATATCTCTTATACTCTATAAACTCTATCATTTCCAACACATATCCCAAATGGCCAGAAGAGCTCAAGAAGAAAGAGAGGAGCCAAACCTCACTGCTATGGTATTCAAAAATGGAGCCGAAGGACATCGACAAGAGCAACTTTACTGAAGGTTTCATCAGAGAGGTATACTTCCAACAAGGTATATCAACGAAGATTGCTTACGTGACTTGGGATTGCTTGAAAGTGTGAAATTTATGCTCCATGAATCTGGTCTATACTACATTGCCACCATGAATCTTCCAACTTATGAATCCCTCACGTTGGAATTCTTGAGCTCTTTTTCCTACCAAACACCATCCACTCCAGAAGCCGATCAGTATCTAATAGGTGCAAAAACTTTCAGATTATTTAACACGGAGTACACTGTGAATCAAGAGACTGAGTCAGATGCTCCACTACAACCATGGTAAAGGTGTGTGTGATCGGTGGATCTGGAACTGACTGTTTAACGCTGGTTCGCGAAATGTCGCGGAAGCAAGAGTCGCCACCGTCTTTTATTTTCTCCAAGTGGAAAGGACAAAAGCACAGAAAAATTCCTTATAGAGATTGCTCTCGGTTCGGGAGGTAGATTATAGAAAGGGAAGGTGTTAGCACCCTTTCTATCCATGGTTATCCATGGGCTCTTAGATACTTGCTCACTTGTGTTTTCAAAAATGGTTTGTTTGCTTTTCAACTGTGGGTTTTAAAAAGTTTCTTTGAAAATTCCAGTTCGACTCTTGTATCGGTCCTCAAGAGTGTTTGAAAAATGCTTTCGAAAGCTTTTTGAAAATGTGTTGGTGTGAAAAGATTTTGATTTATTTTGTTTTTAAAGAGAGCAAGTATCTACGAGAACCTACCTACCCTAAGGAATTCGTCTGTGTAAATGTCCTTTAAAGTAGTGCCATCCCACCATTGAGAGGTAGGTAGCACCACCGTTGGAGGTGTTCGGGTCAATTCGATTTTAGGGACATGGTGATCACCGGAGCAATAGGAAGACACCTTAGAAGCTACCCTCATGCCAGGTTCCCGGATCATGAGGACTTACTAAGACGTTTTCTACTCGACGACCACCTTTCGAAAGGCAACAGTGAGGCGTACCCTAAGTGCGAACTGTGTGTCATGTTTCAGTTATTTTTGTCTTGTCATGTTTGTCGTGTTCTACGCTTGATTTTAATTAGACATTCATTCTTTCATGCTTGATTAACAGTTAAATGAGGAAATAAATCTAAACTATTACAAATGGCGCGGGTCCACATCGCCAAAGTTAAACCGGACCCGATTTAGCGGAAAAATAAATAATGCGATAAAATAAAGGTGCGAGAAATTTAAATTACATGGCTTTGGGATATTTACAAAATTACAATTACGACATAAGATAAATGCGCAAATTAAATAATTAAAACGAAACTAGGGCGTTGGACCCTTTTTGCAAATAATTAAAAGTTAATGAGAATTAAAAATTAAATGATTAAATGTTTTTTTGGTATTTTGTGTTTTTTAGATTTAATGAGAAAAAAGGAGAATTAATTAAAATTAAATTAAACGGCAAACCCTAATTCTAATATTTTTTATTTATTAAGAAAGAATTAAAATATGACCTGAATTAACCTAATTCATTTATGTACAATTTAAATAGGAAAATAAATAAATAAATAAATAATTATTATTGTGGAAAAAAGGGAAATAAAAAGAATTAACAATTAAAACCTAAATTCTACATTTTTTTGGATTTTTATTAAAAAGGATTTAAAGTTGAAAACCTAATTACACTAAATAATCTACATTTTAATTTATTTATGAAAATAATTATTATAAAATAAATATTATATTTTTTTGTATTTTTCTGATTTTTAGTGTTTTTATATTTTTGTTAAAAATAATTAATTAAAACAAATAATTAAAATAAACAATCAATTAAAATAAATGAAATAAAAATGGAATCAAACCAGAGTGGGGTGTAGTCCCCAATTTAGGAGGTATGAAGTTGGAAAGCCTGGCCCAATAAGCATGGAATTTCATTGACTTTCTGGATCTTGTATGGCACGTTGACCAGCCTCCATGGTATGCCTTTAATCTGACCCTTTGATTAAATCTCCAGGACGTGTGGGTGATGAATATTGAGCGTGTACGGTGGACTTTCATGTTAGGCCTGCATGGGATTAATCATTGAAAAATAATATTAAGCTTTTGCCAGACCTGGGACTTGAACCCAGGTCTGTGAGGTCACAAGCGTTGTCCCCTGGCCAGCTGAGCTAAGTGCATTTAGTTAACATATAATATAATACAATTAATATGAAAGAAAAGTGGATTCACGCTTGGAACGCGCGCCAAAATTTGAAACGGCCACTCAGATGATGCCATGTATTCGTCTTCTTCATGTTTCTGCCTGCCTGAAAAAAATAACAACGTTTAACGGGGGTTTTGAACCCCCTCAATATATGCGTATTTCCAGAATAGCGATTAGGTCATGGATGCTCATAAATTGAGCGCGAGCATCCTGTCTTCTTCGTCTCAACCTGTAGATTTCAATCATAGCATTGATACGTCCTAATTTTACAGGAATTGAGAACGCCCAATTTGGAAGTTTCGGAACCCTAGGCCTCTCTAATGGTGAATTGGCATATGTGGCTCAAAAACACAATCAAATATATTGGTTAGCACAGAAACATCATGACAAACAATAATCCGCAAAGAAAAATGCAAGAGGATGCTTAAATCGTGCTATGCAATTTCAATATGTTCTTGATACGGTTTGAGTTCCAGATACCAGTTCAAGGCGTTTGAGTTGATGCCAATGGTTGGAATATGTCCAGGAATGCCTAAGAATGCTAATGGGATCAAAATCGAAGCTTGAATTGACCTTAAACCTTGATTTCAGTATTTGAGTTTTTTGTGAATTTTCAAGAATGCCAAAGCTTGTTCATGCGCAGCTTTTTGTCCTTTTGGCATTAGGTCTTCATTCTGATCATATAGGGAGTGATCTAGGTCAACAAAAACCAACAAAATCTCATGAATTCATTATTTGGAGATTTGATTTGCTTAAGGATCTTTTCACATCTTTTTTCATGTTCTTTGTGTCAATTAGGTTCAAATCAATCCAAAACTTTCCTAAATGGGATATGCACGAAATATTGAATCCAAACATGTTTAAAAAGATTTGTTTAGGTTAAGGTTGATATTTTTCATGTATTAAAATCATTTAAATGAATATAAATTAATATTAATTCAAATAAATAATTAAAAAATATGAAAATACTTCCCTTTGGGCCTAGTGGTCGTGCATAGGCTTGGCATGAAGAAATTTGGAAGATAATTGGGCCCATTTGCATTTTTAGGCCTTTTGCATCATTGTTGACTTTCAAAAATTTCCAAAAATTTCCCAACTTCCACAAGGCATAACTTGGTCAATTTTTAAGCTTTTCACATGTTCTTGGACATTTTGGAAAGGTCTTTGAGTCCTTTAACCAATTCCTTTGGTCCCATGTCATTTTGATTTACCAATCTCAAGTTATGGCCTTTGACTTAAAGTCATTTTTTGTTGACTTTTGAAAATGACCTATAATGTTGAAATTGATAACTTTTTGTGAGAGCATTTCTTGGACTTGGAACATGAAGATGAATTGTAGGAAATGTCTTTCTCTTCAAAATGAGCTTTGGATGGAATTTTTCTGATAATCCATGTGAAAGTTATGCCCTGGTCAATTTCAGTTGACTTTTTCAGCTGTCCAAATATAGCAACTTTTGCATCTTTGATGATTTCTGAGCCAAATTTTGAAAATCATGATCAAGCATTGATCAAATGATGTTTGTGGCTTCAAAATGATATATTGACCAAAATTTTGAACTTTTGACTGTCAAATGACCATTTTGCCCCTACAGTTGACTGTAGTGCAATCTAGGGTTTTGACTGTGCAATTTTGAGCTGAATGCCTTGAAACTTGACATGAGGATGTTTGACCATCTTTGTAAGCATATGAGACTTGATTGGGCCTTTGAAAAGTTCATTTGCTTGACCAGAACTCAAACCCTAGTTTTGACTGTATAGGAGATAGTTGAGCTGCACAACCCTTGGGGAATTTTGTGACCTTGACTTTGACAATTCTTGATGAATATGGGAGGGCAAATTTTGGGGTACAACAGTTGCCCCTGTTCAATCTTCTTAGACCTGAGGATGCAGATTGGCTGGCGTGCCTTTCGTAATCCGAGGGTAGAAGATGATTGGACACTAGAGTGCCCAGAAATTTGCGCTCACATAGTAGCAATGATGATGAGGGGATGGGCTTATAGACGCCATTTGGAAATTGCTGGATAGGATGATGGGCTTATAGATGCCATATGGACGTTGATCGCGTAGGAGATTCCTTAGCGAGAACCTGCATACCTGCAAAACAGAAAAATGAGTACCTGACACGTCGCAGGTGCTGATTTTAGATGCTTGATATAGATATGTCCTGACTGATTACAGGAGCTGGGTCCGGAGCTTCAAACGCTGATGAATGAACCAGGGATGGTTACTGCCTTAGCATGAATGGTAAGAGAATCCTGAATGATTTCAACCTCAACAACGCTCGTCGAGAAACTCTTGGTGAGAATTACCATTTTCGTAGTGCCAGGAAGAGAACCAGAGGACATTATAATCTCAAAGGGAGTCACCTCACTCACCGTTGGAGAGGGAACTATCTTGAAAGGGAATTACCACCTCACTCGCCGTTGGAGAGGGGACCATAAGAGAATATCACCTCACGCTCATGCCGGAGAGGAGAACATCTGAAAAAGGAATTACCACCTCACACGCCGTTGGAGAGGGGACCATAAGAGAATATCACCTCACGCTCATGCCGGAGAGGAGAATATCTGAAGAAGGAATTACCACCTCACACGCCGTTGGAGAGGGGACCATAAGAGAATATTACCTCACGCTCATGCCGGAGAGGGAAACATCTGAAAAAGGAATTACCACCTCACACGCCGTTGGAGAGGGGACCATAAGAGAATATCACCTCACGCTCATGCCGGAGAGGAGAACATCTGAAGAAGGAATTACCACCTCACACGCCGTTGGAGAGGGGACCATAAGAGAATATTACCTCACGCTCATGCCGGAGAGGGAAACATCTGAAAAAGGAATTACCACCTCACACGCCGTTGGAGAGGGGACCATAAGAGAATATCACCTCACGCTCATGCCGGAGAGGAGAACATCTGAAGAAGGAATTACCACCTCACACGCCGTTGGAGAGGGGACCATAAGAGAATATTACCTCACGCTCATGCCGGAGAGGGAAACATCTGAAGAAGGAATTACTACCTCACACGCCGTCGGAGAGGGAACCATAAGTTCTGCTGAGTCTTTATCAGAAAAATCTGTTGGGAGTCGATTTAGCTGGATTAGAGGAGGTCTTTGACTGGAATAAGTGTCAGAATGTTGCCATATCTGGTTTACATCTGGGCTATATCTGGAAGGAGATCTGGAAGCAGCATCAGAACGTCACCATATCTGGATCATATCTGAAACTATATCTGAAGGATACCGGGAAGCAGTATCAGAACGTCACCATCTCTGGATCATATCCGAAACTATATCTGAAGGATACCTAGAAGGATATCTGGAAGCAGTATCAGAACGTCACCATCGCTGGGCTTACATCTGAAACTATATCTAGAAGGAAATCTGGAAGCAGTATCAGAACGTCACCATCGCTGGGTTTACATCTGAAACTATATCTAGAAGGAAATCTGGAAGCAGTATCAGAACGTCACCATCGCTGGGTTTACATCTGAAACTATATCTAGAAGGAAATCTGGAAGCAGTATCAGAACGTCACCACCGCTGGGCTTACATCTGAAACTATATCGAGAAGGAATTCTGGAAGCAGTATCAGAACGTCACCACCGCTGGGCTTACATCTGAAACTATATCGAGAAGGAATTCTGGAAGCAGTATCAGAACGTCACCATCGCTGGGTTTACATCTGAAACTATATCTAGAAAGAATTGCGTTAGTTGATAGTAATCATTTTTGTATTGATCTTTTTCTTGAAAAGGTAGAACATAATCGTATGCAAAATCATGATGCATGAACTGTATGTCTTCAAAAAAATCAATGAGATTCGTGCCATATGATGCATATGCATGCTATAATGTACGAAGATGTGATGTTTATGAACATTTTTGTCTAAGAAAATAAATCCTTGACGGGTGCCGGGAAGTCGTATCCTGGGCTGATGTTGAAGAATAGGTCTTTGCCTCCGCTGGGGATGATAACTGCAAGAATACCGGTAGGAGAAGATAACTCCGTTGCGGAATAATCTTGGCAAATGGGAGATTCTGCGGGGAGAAAAAAGATATTCTAGCGACCATGCTGGGAAGAAATACTCTGTGGGGAGATGCTTTTGCTGAATTGTTGAGGATGACTCGCTGAGGATACCTTGCTGTATTGGAAGTATAAATGGACTTCGCTGGGGATAAGAAGATTCTGTCGACGACGCTCTTTCCGTGGCTTTTGGCTGAGGATAACCCAGTTATATCCTGTCAGGGAAATAACTCTTTAAATAAAGCCGGGCGACGCGTTCGTGCTCTGCGAGGGGAAGCTTTCAGAATTTACTGGGGATACGCTTACTGTTTGGGGAGATGGATTCCAACTTTCCTGGGGAAGCTGGGTTGGACTCTCCTGGGGAGTTTTGATATGCTGGGGAAGTGATCTCCAACGGAACCTATCCTGATACCTTGGAGGGTAGAACAATCAGATTGCTTAGACCACTCTTCATTGCCCCTGTTTCTATGGGGGAGGCACTTGTGGGGTGCTGATAATCGTTGATGGACAAACCTTCTTCTGGTAGGCAGATGGCAGGACATAGTCGTACGCTTTAATCCCTAACTTTTGCCTGGACCGCCCTTTCGGGTTTTCAGTCCACCGGGATACCCATTTTTGCCCAAGCCGCCTTTTCAGGTTTTCGACTTGCCGGGTGTACAGATTTCTTCATTTCATCCCTCATTTTGCCCGAACCCTTTTGGTTCGCCGGGAAGCCCTTATTTTTGCCTAGGTATGTCGACCTAGCGGGTCTTTGATTTTGCGTAGTATCTTTTGACTGTGTCCACGCTCTTAGAATGCAGGGAGGTGTCCCTGGCTGCTTGTGTTGCCATATTGCCAGAAGGTGTCTGATCGTGCAAGATTCGTTGCTGGAGTACCCCAAGGGACTCAGGCAGAGATTTGCCCCAGGCTTTTTGGCCTTTTGAGAGATTCTCTGGATCTTGACTTAACTGCCCCAGATGGTAGACCGTGCCCCTTGATTGGAGATACTCTTGTTCATTAGACTTTCATTGTGCGAATTTCCCTGCTGTTCAAACAAAAAGTCATATGCGAACAAAGTTATGTTAAAAATGCAAAGCTTATGTCTGTCTTGAAGATTTTGAAAATGCATTTTTTCATAAAACATGTGGATGTTTGTAAATCATGATGTCAACTCTGTATTTACCGTAGCCTTAAGGAGTCAGGATACCCTTCGTAACAGCATGCTTTCGAACTAACCCGTGCTTCAGCTAGGACTTTTAAGGGTTGTAACGTAGCCTGGTTCACGGTTTAAGAAACAAAGGATAAAGGCTCAAATTATTTGTACCCACCCGCTCTTCGTGATGTTCTTCAAACCTAAGCTCAACTGATCGTGCGTTAGACCTTGTTTGAGTCTTTGCTTTGATATACCAATAATGGTTCAGATGTTGATGATTTATTTTGAATAGGCAGTCCTTCTTTGCTTTTGTTGAGGGTTTGTGAGACCTCTCTTTTTTTTTTTTGATTTTTGTTATCCCTATTTTTGCCTGAACTGTTTCCTTTTTGGAATTACAGTCAGCGGGATGCCCCAGTTTCATAAGTCTCTTTTCATAAGTTTAGACTTTTGGGCTTTTCATTTATGAATTTTGATGATGACTGCCTGTCCTTTTGATTGTTCTGAACCATCACTGTCTTTGTTCGTTTTGTAAAGATGCACTTGGATCAACTGAGAGAACTACCCTGCCCCAGGTTATGATTAAGGGTTTTGATTTTCGAAAATAAAAACTCCTACTTCTTTGGCTCTGATGGGTTGACGAGGGATTATCATCCTTATAACTCCAGTGTTTAGGGGTTGAAACAATGCCTGTACCTCATCAGCGGGGTCTGTTCAAAAGCATACTGTAATGATCGCGGTATCGTTTTCGTCATCCTCCCTCAAGAGGCTTAGAATTTTAGATCCAGAGTTGACATCAGCAAAAATATGAAAAGAAATTTGAACATAATGAAAATAATTGTATTAATTTCCAAAACAGACATATGCGATGCATTAATAGAATAAAAGAGTTTGCTATGACATTAATTGTTTGTATAAGCAAAGAAAAATACAACTCAAAAATTCAAATAAACAAAAGACTTCAATGATTGGGCAACGGAGCAGTGATTATGTTCGGAGTATCTGACACTTCAAACTGAATCTCTCCAGCGTCGATCATATCTTGAATCTTATTCTTGAGGGGCCAGCAATTGTCTGTAGTATGCCCCGGGCTATCTGAATGATATGCGCACCTATCGTTGGGATGATAGTTGGGTGCAGAAGTGTTCGGATTCCGGAGAGGAGCCCTTAAGGTGATCAGTCCTGTCTTCAACAGTTGTTGCAGTGCTTGATCCAACGACATGTTGAGTTTGGTGTACTGCCGTTTCTCTTTGCGTTTCTGCCCCTGTCCTTGTTGAGCAGGTCCAGGATTGGATATTTGGATTGCCCCTGCCTCATGACGGCTCTTTTTACCGTGCACAGCATTGGATTCTTTCTTTCCATGATGAGGCTTTTTATCAGCAGGTGCAGCCTCTTGAATTTTCCCAGACCGGATACCAGCTTCTATTCGCTCTCCAGTCAAGATAAGATCTGTGAATCCAGCAGATGAATTCCCAATCAGGTGGTTATAAAATGGACCAGACAAGGTCCCCAAGAACATGTCCACAAGTTCCCGATCAGTCAGAGGTGGTTGTACCCTTCCAGCAAGGTCTCTCCATTTCTGCGCATATTCTTTAAAACCTTCGCTTGCGCCTAACGACATACCCTGGAGTTGAGTACGCGTAGGGGCAAGGTCGGCATTATATTGATACTGCTTATAGAAAGCAGTAGCCAACTCCTCCCAGTTACGAACCTTGGTCCCATCCAGCTGATAGAACCATTCGAGATGAGTCCCTGAAAGACTCTCCTGGAAGAAGTGGATCCACAAATTCTTGTCCACCGTATAGGGTTGAATCTTCCGAACATAGGACCTTAAGTGCAGCTTGGGACAAGATGCCCCGTCGTACTTAGAGAAGGATGGTGCTTTGAACTTATGGGGGATGATCACACCGGTTGACAAACCCAGATCTCCGAGATCCAGCCCAGGTACCTGTTGAACCTCCATAGCTTTCATTCTGTCCTCCAGTTGCTTATATCTGTCATCAGCAGGAGGGTACTGCTCTTCATCAAAATCTGTCTCGTTGTCGGAGACCACGGGACTGGGAACCTCTCTCTCATGATGACTGCTTTTTCCCATAGACGGGGTTGTCCTCTCAGTTTCAACTTGCGGTGTATTCCCAGATCTGCGTCTAGGGCTGAACAGAACAGTCCTCTTCTTCTTCTTATCCTTCTTCAAGAGCAAAGCCTTCAGATCTTGCTGCCCTTGGGTCAAATTCATTATCAACTCTTGGAACTGGGCGTTCTGAGCTTGAAGGTCCTTGATAGTCTGCTCGGCTGATGATTCAGGATTCATGACGATCGGCTGAAATAAACAGCGGAGAAGGGTAAGCAACCTGTCAAAGGGATACCTGCAATGCAATGAGATGTATGGTATGCATGCAATGTTTTCAAGGACCTCTCGGGGTAAACAGAGAGACTTTGTTAGCATTTGGAACCGGTAGCTTGACTGAAGGCACTGCATATTGTTGAGAGTCCTTCATCAAGGGTCAAAGGCTCACCATATCCAGTGGGTCATAGCCCCTGACTTTAGTCATCACATCTGGTTTTGATTTCCAAACAACCGTGGTTGGGGGAACCTTCTTCAGGAGTCAGAGCTCACCATATCAAGTGGGTCATAGCCCCTGACAACTTTGGCTAGAGGAAAATAAATCCTCTTTGCCCCTTGCTAGATGTTTGATTCATCATGACCTGCATCAAAAGCCCTTGAGATCCTTGAAATGGGTTAGGATGTATGCAATGGTATGATGGTATGATGTCATGCTATTCATGGGGTGATGTAGGTAAACCCTGTTATGAGTCCCAATTAAGGACTATAAACAGACCCTGCAAGAAGTTCAGTATACTTTGTTATGAGTCCCAATTGAGGACTATAAACAAAACCTGCAAGAAACTTAGTACCCTGTTATGAGTCCTTGTTAAGGACTATAAACAACACCTGCAAGAGATCTAGTAAACCCTGTTATGAGTCCCAGCTAAGGACTATAAACAACACCTGCAAGAAATTTGGTAAACCCTGTTATGAGTCCCAGCTAAGGACTATAAACAAGACCTGCAAGAAACAAGTGTCGGGTAACAAGCACACAAGTAGTCAAGTACGAAGGCACGCAAGTCACACAAGAGAAACCCTTAGGGTTTAGGCCAGCATGGGGTCTGGGTATTACCCTCTTGAAGTTGGTGGGCTCAACCTGTCCTATTAGAAGTAACCGGGTTCTAAGGGTCCCAATATCACGGGATTGCTTTCATTGTTCATCGTTTCGATTTAGCCACTGAACTGGCGACCGAAATATTCCAGGAAAGCAACCCTCAATTGAGTGTAGTATCGAGTATCAACCAACCTCGGACTGCACCAAAGTCAGTTATCTCACTACCCTAAAGAGGCCAAGATAGTTCAATTAAGGTTCCTAAGGTCTGTTGATGCTTCACGACACCACGCGGAGGCCCCGTACTCTCCTTGACTGAACTCAAGGGTTACCGGTACACACCAAAGTGCCACATCAACGTAGCAGACTGTTTCAACCGTGTCGGTATACCCCGCACAGTTCCCTCACAGCCTTGTTGCTACTTTCTAAGAAAGGTATCCCCCAGATCCGGGTTAGGATCTATAGAACTCCCAAGACAGTCCCACAATTTAAAGCAAACAAGGAAAGCAATTGAAAACACAGTTATGAACTAACCCTAAGGTACACCTCACTTTAAAATAAGTCCCCAGCAGAGTCGCCAGTTCTGTGATCGGTGGATCTGGAACTGACTGTTTAACGCTGGTTCGCGAAATGTCGCGGAAGCAAGAGTCGCCACCGTCTTTTATTTTCTCCAAGTGGAAAGGACAAAAGCACAGAAAAATTCCTTATAGAGATTGCTCTCGGTTCGGGAGGTAGATTATAGAAAGGGAAGGTGTTAGCACCCTTTCTATCCATGGTTATCCATGGGCTCTTAGATACTTGCTCACTTGTGTTTTCAAAAATGGTTTGTTTGCTTTTCAACTGTGGGTTTTAAAAAGTTTCTTTGAAAATTCCAGTTCGACTCTTGTATCGGTCCTCAAGAGTGTTTGAAAAATGCTTTCGAAAGCTTTTTGAAAATGTGTTGGTGTGAAAAGATTTTGATTTATTTTGTTTTTAAAGAGAGCAAGTATCTACGAGAACCTACCTACCCTAAGGAATTCGTCTGTGTAAATGTCCTTTAAAGTAGTGCCATCCCACCATTGAGAGGTAGGTAGCACCACCGTTGGAGGTGTTCGGGTCAATTCGATTTTAGGGACATGGTGATCACCGGAGCAATAGGAAGACACCTTAGAAGCTACCCTCATGCCAGGTTCCCGGATCATGAGGACTTACTAAGACGTTTTCTACTCGACGACCACCTTTCGAAAGGCAACAGTGAGGCGTACCCTAAGTGCGAACTGTGTGTCATGTTTCAGTTATTTTTGTCTTGTCATGTTTGTCGTGTTCTACGCTTGATTTTAATTAGACATTCATTCTTTCATGCTTGATTAACAGTTAAATGAGGAAATAAATCTAAACTATTACAAATGGCGCGGGTCCACATCGCCAAAGTTAAACCGGACCCGATTTAGCGGAAAAATAAATAATGCGATAAAATAAAGGTGCGAGAAATTTAAATTACATGGCTTTGGGATATTTACAAAATTACAATTACGACATAAGATAAATGCGCAAATTAAATAATTAAAACGAAACTAGGGCGTTGGACCCTTTTTGCAAATAATTAAAAGTTAATGAGAATTAAAAATTAAATGATTAAATGTTTTTTTGGTATTTTGTGTTTTTTAGATTTAATGAGAAAAAAGGAGAATTAATTAAAATTAAATTAAACGGCAAACCCTAATTCTAATATTTTTTATTTATTAAGAAAGAATTAAAATATGACCTGAATTAACCTAATTCATTTATGTACAATTTAAATAGGAAAATAAATAAATAAATAAATAATTATTATTGTGGAAAAAAGGGAAATAAAAAGAATTAACAATTAAAACCTAAATTCTACATTTTTTTGGATTTTTATTAAAAAGGATTTAAAGTTGAAAACCTAATTACACTAAATAATCTACATTTTAATTTATTTATGAAAATAATTATTATAAAATAAATATTATATTTTTTTGTATTTTTCTGATTTTTAGTGTTTTTATATTTTTGTTAAAAATAATTAATTAAAACAAATAATTAAAATAAACAATCAATTAAAATAAATGAAATAAAAATGGAATCAAACCAGAGTGGGGTGTAGTCCCCAATTTAGGAGGTATGAAGTTGGAAAGCCTGGCCCAATAAGCATGGAATTTCATTGACTTTCTGGATCTTGTATGGCACGTTGACCAGCCTCCATGGTATGCCTTTAATCTGACCCTTTGATTAAATCTCCAGGACGTGTGGGTGATGAATATTGAGCGTGTACGGTGGACTTTCATGTTAGGCCTGCATGGGATTAATCATTGAAAAATAATATTAAGCTTTTGCCAGACCTGGGACTTGAACCCAGGTCTGTGAGGTCACAAGCGTTGTCCCCTGGCCAGCTGAGCTAAGTGCATTTAGTTAACATATAATATAATACAATTAATATGAAAGAAAAGTGGATTCACGCTTGGAACGCGCGCCAAAATTTGAAACGGCCACTCAGATGATGCCATGTATTCGTCTTCTTCATGTTTCTGCCTGCCTGAAAAAAATAACAACGTTTAACGGGGGTTTTGAACCCCCTCAATATATGCGTATTTCCAGAATAGCGATTAGGTCATGGATGCTCATAAATTGAGCGCGAGCATCCTGTCTTCTTCGTCTCAACCTGTAGATTTCAATCATAGCATTGATACGTCCTAATTTTACAGGAATTGAGAACGCCCAATTTGGAAGTTTCGGAACCCTAGGCCTCTCTAATGGTGAATTGGCATATGTGGCTCAAAAACACAATCAAATATATTGGTTAGCACAGAAACATCATGACAAACAATAATCCGCAAAGAAAAATGCAAGAGGATGCTTAAATCGTGCTATGCAATTTCAATATGTTCTTGATACGGTTTGAGTTCCAGATACCAGTTCAAGGCGTTTGAGTTGATGCCAATGGTTGGAATATGTCCAGGAATGCCTAAGAATGCTAATGGGATCAAAATCGAAGCTTGAATTGACCTTAAACCTTGATTTCAGTATTTGAGTTTTTTGTGAATTTTCAAGAATGCCAAAGCTTGTTCATGCGCAGCTTTTTGTCCTTTTGGCATTAGGTCTTCATTCTGATCATATAGGGAGTGATCTAGGTCAACAAAAACCAACAAAATCTCATGAATTCATTATTTGGAGATTTGATTTGCTTAAGGATCTTTTCACATCTTTTTTCATGTTCTTTGTGTCAATTAGGTTCAAATCAATCCAAAACTTTCCTAAATGGGATATGCACGAAATATTGAATCCAAACATGTTTAAAAAGATTTGTTTAGGTTAAGGTTGATATTTTTCATGTATTAAAATCATTTAAATGAATATAAATTAATATTAATTCAAATAAATAATTAAAAAATATGAAAATACTTCCCTTTGGGCCTAGTGGTCGTGCATAGGCTTGGCATGAAGAAATTTGGAAGATAATTGGGCCCATTTGCATTTTTAGGCCTTTTGCATCATTGTTGACTTTCAAAAATTTCCAAAAATTTCCCAACTTCCACAAGGCATAACTTGGTCAATTTTTAAGCTTTTCACATGTTCTTGGACATTTTGGAAAGGTCTTTGAGTCCTTTAACCAATTCCTTTGGTCCCATGTCATTTTGATTTACCAATCTCAAGTTATGGCCTTTGACTTAAAGTCATTTTTTGTTGACTTTTGAAAATGACCTATAATGTTGAAATTGATAACTTTTTGTGAGAGCATTTCTTGGACTTGGAACATGAAGATGAATTGTAGGAAATGTCTTTCTCTTCAAAATGAGCTTTGGATGGAATTTTTCTGATAATCCATGTGAAAGTTATGCCCTGGTCAATTTCAGTTGACTTTTTCAGCTGTCCAAATATAGCAACTTTTGCATCTTTGATGATTTCTGAGCCAAATTTTGAAAATCATGATCAAGCATTGATCAAATGATGTTTGTGGCTTCAAAATGATATATTGACCAAAATTTTGAACTTTTGACTGTCAAATGACCATTTTGCCCCTACAGTTGACTGTAGTGCAATCTAGGGTTTTGACTGTGCAATTTTGAGCTGAATGCCTTGAAACTTGACATGAGGATGTTTGACCATCTTTGTAAGCATATGAGACTTGATTGGGCCTTTGAAAAGTTCATTTGCTTGACCAGAACTCAAACCCTAGTTTTGACTGTATAGGAGATAGTTGAGCTGCACAACCCTTGGGGAATTTTGTGACCTTGACTTTGACAATTCTTGATGAATATGGGAGGGCAAATTTTGGGGTACAACAGTGTGGAATATAGAATTCCGCCTGAAGAAGATTGGAAGGCAAGATCGTTTGAAATTTGGGAACATTTAACTAATACTCAAGTAAACAAATGGGTTGAGCTTTTATCCACTCACATACACAACCCATGCATCCTCTATTTCCACTGTGTTCTAGCCAATACAGTGTTCGAGCGAGCAAACAACAATAAAGTGAACGTTAGGGAAATGTATTTTTTGCACTGCACCCTTGATCCCGATCTTAGTATTAATGTTGCTTCATTCCTTCTCAACCACACCCAGTCTCTGTTATCATGGAGCGCAAGCGCATTACCTTTCTGTATAGGAGGTTTAGTCACCATTATTGCCAACTATCTGAATTTGCAAAACAGGTTGGTTAAACTACCTTTTTGGCAAGCTGAGTTTCTTGATATTGACTATTGCCAGTTTGGTCATCTTGTCAAAGCAAGAAGTGATGGAAGGTACAAACTGATGGTGCAACTCAAGGTCATCCCAAGTATTATTCTTCCGAATCCGGATGTAACAAGAATTGACATCGCCGCAAATTGGATTTATGATTTGCAGGCACCAGCCCCTGGAGCACACGTGCAGGATAATCAAGCAGGTGTAAAAAATGCAGTACCAGAAGTGAATCAACAAGGGCCACAACAAGAACAAGCAGGAAATGATCCTCAGTTGGCCACCATCGAAGCTATCTATGCATCACTTTTACTATAAGATCAGCGTCAACAATAACTGATGCAAATGATGCAAGAGCTGTAGTGCGACCAACGCGATAACGCTTACTGGAACCATCGCGAAATTTCTAACCTGACTGATGAAATGTGGCACTTGTCATTTTATGTTGAAGGCCTGCATGCTTATGTTTACAACACTGGCGAAGAACCTCCTAGACCCAGAAGAGGTGGAGTAAGAACACGAGGAGGAAGGGCACAAGGTGAAGCATCCACCAGCAGAAACGTCAGAGACGATAATGAGGAGTGATATATGTTTTCTTCATTCCTTACATTTTTATTATTATTTCTTAAGTTTCCTGTTCGTTTTCTTTTCTCACTTTATTTGGTGTATTGAGGACAATGCTCAGTTCAAGTGTAGGGGAGGAAACCTATGTTATGTTTTCCGTTTTCCTAGTAAGTTATTTAAATTTTTGTTATTTCCCTTTCCATTCAATAAATAAAAAATCATTTACGTAAGTTATTCGTACTTCAACACTTTTCTTGAACCATAAAAAAGTTTTTTTTACTCGACGCATTAGCTCGGTACATCAAAAAGTATATAGGTTGTTCGCAATTAGGCTGCGTTAGATTTTTTGAAAAAGGGTCGACAAAAATAATACCGCCTTGACACCTAAATCTTCCAGATTATGCAAATCAGTTTGAGTGGTTATGATATTGAAGCGTTAAGTTTTAGTTTTGGATCAATCCCGAGTAGTTTATACTAGTAGTCAGCACCGTATTATCCACAAACTACGTAGGGAGCCGATGAATATAAGTGACTGGTCCTAATCAGAAGAAAAAAAAGAAAAAAATGATAAGCATCAAGATATAATAGGGAATACACTAATTAAGTTAGGTGACCCTCACCAGGTCATTTAATCCAACAGTCGCGGTACCTACAAAAACTGACGTAACAACCTGTTGTAAGCCTGTTCAGTGGTATCTGGTGCTGAACTTGGTAGGGCGAACTACGGTTCGATCCCCCGAGACTTATAATCTAGAAAAGAAAAAGGGTTACCAACTTGTGTACCAGAAACCCGAGCATAAGAAGACCATAATCGCTAATCGGCTACTCTACTATGTGCGTGCGAAAGATAAAGAGCTTAATGTGATTGCGCTAGAATGAAAGCGGTTGATTTTGAACGAAAAGAATTAGGTTGAGCTATGATAGCATAATTTGGACTGGTTTGCATAGGATGGAGGATTTTGACCATGTCCTATGGTTTTGTGTCATTTCTGTATCATTAGTGTCGGGACCTAGTTCCATCTTTCTAATGTAACCCCCTCAACCACGTACGATTCTAGTTGTGTCACACGATTGTGTCAGAAACCATGCGTTAAACATTTTTTTACTCTATTATTTGCTTGAGGATAAGCAAAGGTTCAAGTGTAGGGGAGTTTGATAAACCGGAAATGTATCGAATATTTGGATCAATTTACATGAATTTTATCCGCATTTTAATTAATTAAATTACTCTTTATTCGTATTATGCTGGTATTTTCTATATTTTCAAGAATTTTATGTTTGCAAGGCATGTGCGAAGAAAGTCAAGAAAAGTCGAGCTAATCGTATTTAAAATCCGCACAAAGAAAGAGAAATTATGAAATTGAGGGGTGTGTAGCAAAATTGGGTGCATTACAAGTAAAAAGCCTTGGAAGTCCAAAGAAGAAACACACGCTGGGCCCAATCCACCCAAGGTCCAAGGGGTGTAACGACCGTTACACATCACCTAACCCTAGTGTAACGACCGTTAAACCATACCAAGCAAACCCTTCCTCAAAAGCAGGGGTGTAACGACCGTTACACCTTGCCATGCCATCCCTTCCTCAAAAGAAGGAGTGTAACGACCGTTACACTGAGGCAAATCCCGAGGAGAAAATATCTCAACTCCCTGCGCATATCCAAGCCTATAAATAGGACCTCAAATTCCCATTTTTGGACACACTTTCTTTTCTCTATTTTTACTGTTACTCTGCCGAATATTTTCCGCATTATTTCTTTCTGCATTATTTCCTTTACCGATCTGTGGGAGACATCTGATATCAGCCAAATAATTTGCCATAATATTTTCAGGTTTAATTTAAAGTACTTTATTTATTTATGTCAGGATTGTCTAAAATGTTTAGTTTATTTAAATTGTTAGATGGTAATTATTTCTGTTGCACTGTTATTGAATTGTTTAACATGTTAGGCTAAATTTATTTATAGGTACGTAAGATCTTATAGCCTACGGGGTTTTAGCAACACCAATTGATCAGTTCCATTTAAAAATAATAATTTTCTGATTTCAATTACTAATTCTGAATATTAATTGTTTTGTTACGAGAGTAAAATACAGATAGAAGTTAGGATCAATAAAACAACAGTTTGAGATAATAATTGGAAAGTGGTAATTGTGCATCAACTTAAAATACAGCGAGAGCGCTTTTAAGTTGATTAGGTTTTGTTTGTTTCCAAAAACTATTTTTAAACTCTAATTGAAACAGCGAGAGCACTCACTTAGGTTTAATCGTATGATCTGAATCAATAAACACGAGAGTGTGAGAATAGGGTTTTCAAACAAATACTTCCTACTGAAAATTGTTTTGTTAATCTGAGTTAGGTCAATGAGTTGCTAAATCCCTGAAGTCCAACCATTACATACCGATATTATCCCTTGAATCTAAACTAGATTATAATCAATTAGGTTCCCTAAACCTCTATTGATTACATTATTAGCCTTAGATTTACGTAGTAACCTAAGATAACGGTAGTTCGACATTTAGTCACTTGGGATTCGATAATCTTTAAAGCTAGACGTGATAGGACTGTATACTTGCGGTCTAGATTCTTTAAGACTCACAAAGTCGCGATCAAAGAACATCAACATAGACTAATGCAACATTAAACATAATTAGTGGATTTCTGGGTGAATAAGGAATAGTCATATTTTGACTAGAGAAATCCTAATTCAAATAGAATGGAAGTCAATTTTGGATTTTATTGTCTACTAGCTTGTTTAAGTCTATAGATAAATTTGTTAAGTTTTCAAACAAGATATTTATTAGAAACATTCAATATAGAATGACATTTCATATAGACTTATTCATCTAGATCTCCATGTAGAAAAGCAGTATCGATGTCTAATTGGTGTAGGTACCAATTTAGGGATAAAGGTATAGATAAAATAATTATAATAGTTTTAATTTTATAACTAGGTTGAAGGTTTCTAGGTAATGTATTCCTTTTTTTGATTGAACTCTTTGACAACAAGGTGTGCATCGTATCTTTCAAGGATACATTAGCTAAAAAATTCAACTTAAAAATCCATTTGTAACCTATAAATTTCTTATTATGTGGAAGAGTAGTTAAATTTCACGTGTTAGTATCACTAAGGGTTTGAGTTTATTTTTAATTGATTGTTACCCATTAAGATCATTGATAGCAGAAGAATATGAAGTTGGTTCAGGAATGATGGATATTTTAAAGTTAAATATTTTGTGAAGGTGAGATAAGTTATTGTAGAAAATGAAATAAGATAAAGGATATGGAATGTTACCTATTTCGGTGGCCGATTGAGGGATGAAAGTACCTTATATTAAGGCATAGTGGTAGTCTAGAAGGTAGGTGGGACATTTAGTTATTCTATGTGATTTTCTTAAGATAGAGGGAGGTGGTTGTTTTTGTCATGGGTTGGTTGTGATGTATCAGTTGTGTTGGTAGGAATTGTTGGTGTAAGTCCTAGAGGCCAATAGTTTTGGTACTTGTATTGAATTGTTTATTAATAATAAAAGTAATTTCTTTGTTATGTTTGTTTTTCCATAAATAATTAAATCCCTAGAATAACTAGTTCGTTTAATGAAACATTAAATGTTACTTAATCATGAGATCCCATTAAACACATGGACAATATTCTTAAAGTATCCATAATCAAGCTTTTTTGTGAAGTGAGATAACATTAAAGTATTAAGACAATTATATGGATAGTCTGATGATCACAACTCTTGGATCATGGATAAAGAGTTATCAAGTCTTCAAATAGGTAAGAAACCTAGGAATAATATTTATACAAAATTGACCCACGATGAAAATACTACATAAAATGTAACATAAGTGTCATAAGTTATTCTCAAGATGATAGTGGTGTATGCCACCCATCAACCTGAAACCAATAAGGATCCTAGATGTGGAGTCGAGTATTTTATTTCCAACCAAACGTTATCCTTAATAGAATGACTAAGTAAAATAAGGAACACTGTAAGGTACAATGTACTTAAGATAATTGCAGAGCAATGTAAGGTACTGTTGTACCCCAAAATTTGCCCTCCCATTTCCTCAACATTTTCTCATCACAAGACCTTTGAAGATCAAGATCCAGTTAGGGTTTCCTCTGCTCAAGACTTCTCCTTGCACTGTTGACCCAAATTAGGGTTTGTGATTGCACAAGGATATTTTGACCTAAAATGCCTAAGATGACTTTCATGCTTCATGTTGGACTCCCAAGTTTATCCATACCAAGTTTCAAGTCTTGATTCCAAATTTTGCCCAGTCAATTGGACAGTTGACCTAGAAATCAATTGTATTGGGGAAAAAGTCAACTGTAGCCAATTGACAGTCAAATCTCATGAAAATTGACCCACATCAACATTATGAACTCACATGGACCATTTGATCAAGTTTGGATCACAATTCCTCAAGAAATTTGATCAGATCATCAAAAGGGCAAAATGGTCATTTTTAGGGTTTTGACTGCACCAAGGCAATTTTTGACTGTTTGACCTAGCCAATGGCAAACCAAGCTCACATATGGACTCAAGGGCCCCATGGAATTATCTTGACATGCTCAACAAGTTCAAAAGATCCCAAGTACACAAGATTGACAGTTGAATTTCCCAGTCAATTGATCAATTTTGACTGTATACTGAAAAGTCAAACTTTGACTTTTTGGTCAAAATCAAGGGTCAAGATTCATTTTTCATCAAAACATGCCAAATCATGAAACTTGTTCACCAAGAAATAAAAAAATGCAAATTAGGGTTTGAAATGGAAATTTTTCATAACTTAGAATTTTTCTAAGTTATGGAAAACCCTAATTTTTTCCCAACTTTGCCCCACTTTCTCACCAAGATTCATTTGGATTCAAGCAAAAGTCAAAACATGAAAGTTGTAGCTTGGTGCATAATATACAACTTTGATTCACAAAGTTTTCCCAAATTAGGCTTGTATCTCAAGTTACAATTTTTGGAATAAGGGTACTAAACCATTCTTAACTTAGTGAAATTTTAACCTATTTTGACAAGGTTTTCTACCTAACTTCAAGGCCATTTTCCATACACTTACACTTGGAATTTCAATTTGCATTTCAAAGATGGATTGTAGTACACATTCCAAGATTTCCAAAATGTCCAAGAACTCATCAAAAAACCTCATAACTTGAGAGAATCGAATTTTGCAAAATGGGAAAAAGTCACTTTTGTTCTTGGCCAAGACATGTTCATACTTTGGTGTCATTTTGAATTCAGCATGCTTAAGCTACATTACAGGTCCTAAAACCCTTTGACACTCAATAATTTAATGCAAAACCCTTGTGTCTTAGCATTATCTTGTTCATTAAACCATTACACAAGAGATTAACCTTAAAATGGAAAAAGCACTTTAGCCATTTTTGAAAAGATTGCTTTATGTCAAGTTCACATATCTTTGAAGTACAAAGAAATCTCTGAGGCACAAGTTATGAGACACATTGCACTGATCAAGACAAGGCTTTGCAGCATGATTAGGGGGCCTGCATAAGCTTGTAACAAGGACTTGGCATTTTGACTTAAGAAATAAGAAACATTACATAATAGTGACCAACTTCCATATCAGTGAACCAGGCCTTAGAGAAAGATATCAAACATATTCCAAACATTGATCCTAAGCTGAAGCACGACCCTAACATCCCTCATACACTCCCATTCCCAGAATCATCTTCAAACTGCAAGAACAGGGCAGGGCCTGCAGTTTGAGTGCCATCTCTCTTTCCTCTCAAGCTTTCTTGCCCAAACCAGTTCACACACCTTCCCTATCATCTATGCAAGCTAACCAAAACCTAAAACACGACCTGTAACTCCTCTAACTAGTTCCACCATTTTCACTTTTCTGATTTGCAGGTGAAGTGCTCTAGCACGATTCAAAAGCTTTCAAGACAAAGTAAAGCTTGGAATAGCATCCCTGGACCTCAAGGAAGCTATACCAATCATCACCTTGCACTGAAAGCTTCTCCATTGCCAGATAGAACTTCAACTGAACAGGTAAGTTCATGAACTCGTATCACTCTTATTAGGCATTGTTAGCTTTAGGTTTGTGAAGGAAACATGTCACAATCATAGCCCTGAACACGCCCATATAATTAGATTTCATTTATATTATGTGTGCTGCAAGAATTTTGAACCTGAACATTGATAAAAAGCTAGGTCAGAAATTGGGGGAGAGGAAATTCTCCCTCATCTTAGAGAGTTAAGACAAGTTCTTTATATCCCTGATTTCGTCTCTTGATGCTGAACATTTTTGATGTTGAGAGTTTTCATTAAAAAGCCAGGAATCATGATGTTTGAATCAGTAAGCAAAGCGCGCGTTTTTTGAACGTTTTCTGGCTGGAGGTTGAAGAAGGGTCTATTGGGCTGGGCTTGTTCCATATTTCTTATTTGCACCATGTTTTTGGTTTTACACCCCCTAAGCCCATTTCATTCATTTTAATGATTTTTTTTTACTTTTTCTTTTTTTTTTTACTTACTTATTTTTCATCATAATATAAAAAAAATAAAAAAAAAATTTTGTACCATTTTTCTATTTATTAGGAATTTATTTACTTAAATTATTATTTGTACATAAATAAAGAGATAGATACATTTTACTTAAAATACAAAAAAATAATATAAACACATTTCATTTTCATTTTTATTTTTGTTTTACTTTCTGAAAATATTTTATAGAAAAAATACTTTTTTTTATTAAATGTTAAATATTATTAATTTGTATATATAATACCTATTTAGTAAATAATACATATATATATATATTTATTAATGTATTTAGGATAAAAATGCAAAGATACATACACTTTTTATTTTTATTAATATTTAAATATAAAAATATCTTTTGACAAATATACTTCATTTTATTTTATTTTTATACAATAAATAAATACTTGTACATAATAAATAAATAATGCATTTTATTTAATAGAATTAGGGTTTACCCTTAAAATACAAAAACTCCAAAAATAATACTTTTTTATTTTTATTTATTTGACATAAATAATACTTTTTTTCTCATACATATAAAAACCTTTTTTTTGCATTTTGCATCTTTATTTTATTTCCCATTTAATTTATGCAATCAATTATTTGTAAATATTCCCAAAATGATGTAATAGCTAGGTTTAATTTCTTTGTCTAAATATCCCCCCATTTGAACATTTGTACCCCCCTTCCCATACGGTGTTGTAATAGTGTAGGAATTTTATTTTTCGCATTTTATCGCTTTCTAAATACACCATGCTAGAATTAGGGTTTGTATGCAAATAAAAAGAACAAAATAGTTTGACCTAATCTCAAGATAATCAAAGCATGAAAATGGACAACACATCTCACACTTGCACCCCTAGGGTATTCCACTTTGTTGCCTTCAAATAAATGGGCCATATTGCATGTTAGGTCTCTTTGGGCAAAACAAACAAATCAAATGATCATAGTCCCTCGATGACGCTTTCAAAATGTTGCCTAAACAAGTGATCAAGTCCCTTAAAGAAAATTGCCCAAAGATACTTAGCACCATTGCAATTATGGTCTAAACGACGACCCGCGCCCGTCCCTTTCACATCCTAACATGAGATTGTCCACCAAATACAATGGTGGAACAAACTTATTAAAAGGGTTAAAACATAGCAATAAACTTTGAGAAATTTAGGAGTAGATAACCTCTTAGTTACTTGAATCAAACTTGCAAAAACAAAGCACTTGCCTATTTTCTAAAACCACACCTCACAACACTTTCAAAACAAATTTTCAAAAACAAATGAAAACCTTTTCAAAAGACATACATCTTTGTATACATCCCAACATGGATCATTACAAAGGTTGCCACCACATTAGCTTCTTTTCAAAACATTTTCAAACCCACACACACAAGAGCACCATTTCAAACAATTGAAAATTAAAGCAAGTTGATCTAAGCAAGTAACTAAGAGCCCATGGATAACCATGGATAGAAAGGGTGCTAATACCCTCCCTTTCTATAATCTACTCCCCGAACCCAAGAATAATCTCAAAGGTTTTTTGCTGTGCTTTTTAAACCTTTCCTTAGGATAAAATAAAAAGTCGGTGGTGACTCTTGCTCAACCGAAACATTTGCGAAAACAAACGCAAAACCATAGTCAGTTCTCCCACCGTATCTCCAGAACTGGCGACTCTGCTGGGGATAATTTTAAAAGTGGAGTAACCTTAGGGCTTAGATCACCCTCTTGCATGACTAATTGTTTGAATTGTTTGCTTTATATCTTGGCTCTCTTGTTTGGGTTTGCAATCCTCCACCCGGATTTTGGGAAACATTCATAGATAGCAATACGTTGTGGAAACTGTGCGGGGTATACCGACACGGTCGAAGCAATAGCTATATTGGTGCGACATATTTGTGAGTACCGGTAACCCTTGAGTTCAATCAAGGAGAGTACGGGGCCGCTGAGTGATGTCACTAAGCACTAATGACCTAGAACCTTACTTGACCATCTTGGCCTTTTATTAGGGGTAGTGAGATGACCGGCTTTGGTGCAGTACGAAGTTGGTAGATACTCGATACTACACTCATTGAGGGTTGTTTTCTTGGAATATTTTGGTCGCTAGTTAAGTGGCTAAACCAAAACAATGAACAATGAAAACAACCCAATGATATTGAGCTCCTTAGAACCCGGTTACTATTTATAGGACAGGTGTTTTAAGCCAACTACACTCAAGAGGGTACCTACCTATGAAACCCCATGCAAGCCTGAAACTAGGGTTTTGTGTGATTTGCTTGTACATATGTTTTGTGCATACATCATGAACATCATAAAACATCATATGCATTCACTAACCATTTCAAGGGTTTGGATCTTCATCTTTGTTCCTGTTTTGTAGGTCATGGAAATTCCTCGCAGAAACACCATCCAAGTCAACCTTGTGAGAATTTCTCCTCAACTTAAGGAGCTCACCTCAAGAATTCCGGAAAATTCATCCTTCAGTGAAAGACATGGTAGACTGCTCAGCCTAGTCAACACTAACATTGAAGAAGACATGATGAAAGTGCTATTCCAGTTCTTTGACCCTCTTCACCACTGTTTCACTTTCCCCGATTACCAGTTGGTGCCCACTTTGGAGGAGTTTTCTCAACTCCTGAGAATTCCTATCCTTAATCAACTACCCTTCAACGGTACGGAAAAGGAACCAAAGCCGGAAGATGTTGCTCGAGCATTACATCTACAACCATCCGACATCAAGGGGCATTGGGAAACCAGAAGCGGCGTCAAGGGATTCTTAGCAAAATTCTTGTTTGAGAAGGCACAAGAATGTTGGAACTCATTGGACCTACAAGCCTTTGAAGAGATTGTGGCACTCCTTATCTATGGGTTGGTCTTGTTCCCAAATCCTGACCAATTGGTAGATGTCAACGCCGTCAAAATCTTCTTGTCCAGAAATCCAATTCCAACATTGCTCGGGGACATTCTTCACTCATTTTACACACGAACAATGAGAAAGAGGGGTGTTCTCATGTGTTGTACTCCTCTCCTTGCAAGGTGGTTTATTTCGCACCTTCCACAATCTGTCTTGAAGAATGACCAAGGCTCAAGGTGGTCCCAATGGTTGATGACTCTTACTCACTCTGATGTACATTGGTGTTCTCGGTCCAGAGAAAATGTCATCATCGTCGATCGTTGTGGAGAATTCCCTAATGTTCCTTTACTTGGAATTAGAGGAGGTATCACCTACAACCCTTGCCTAGCTTTGAGGCAATTTGGATATGCCCGGAGGGATGGCCCTCATGACATGTTGATTCCTGACCTAGTTTTTGACTTCGACAACGATGCGCAAGGACTTCACCAAAGATTCATCAGAGCTTGGGGAAAACTCAACAAGGTTGATAGCAAGACTCTGGGACACAAGAACTCCATCCCTCTTGAGCCTTATCTCAAGTGGGTACGAGCCCGAGCCCAAAGTCTGATGATGCCTTATCCTCATGTTCTCCCTGTGATTAAAGAGCCCGTCAAGGAAGGAGAGGTTCCCTACACCATCCTACATCCAGACATGCCTACATCGTGGGAGGAAATGCAGAAAAGTTGGATTCAGCTCAAGGAAGAACGAAATACTTTTGAAGCTAGCTTCTACGCCAGTGAGAAGAAGGTTCTAGAGCTTACCCGCCGACTCCATGAGCAAGAGGCCCTCAACACCTACATCACACCAAAAAGGATGCGCAATGTCTTTTTGCCTTAAGAAGTTTATTTTGTAATATTTGGCCCATGGGGCATTTATGTACTGACAAATTTCTTCTTATTAATATGACGTGCGTTCTTCTTTGTCTGAAACAATTTTGAATGTCCTAAATCCTTGAATGCATTTCATACATAAGCATACCATTCATCATGTGCATAAGCAGGTCTCATTTCAGGATTCCTTATCTGTCTGCTGTTTATTTCAGTATGATGGATCTCGAGCAAACAGTCAAAGACCTACAAGCTCAAAATGCACAGTTCCAGCAACTCCTGATGACATTGGCTAAGGGTCAGGAGGATATCAAGACTCAATTGGGGAACAAAGACCCGGTGAAAAAGAAGAAAAAGAGACTCGGGGTGGCTACTTTGGGTAAAGGATTTGACGGAGAAGCTCGGAGAGTGCTTGAATTTCCTCCTACTTCTGATGAAGGAACCAGCAAAGGAGGTGGAGCTGCGATACCTTCCGAGTCTGATGCGGAAGAAGAAGAGGTCGAAGAGGATGAAGATTATACTAATCAACAATACCCTCCAGCTGATGATAAATACAAAGGGCTAGAAGACAGGTTGGCCGCCATGGAGCTACAAAGAGTACCGGGTTTGGATTTTGAAGACTTGGGTTTGGTTGCCGGGATTGTGATTCCCCCAAAATTCAAAGTGCCAGTGTTTGTGAGGTATGATGGGCTGTCCTGTCCCAAAATGCATCTCAGGTCCTACGTGAGAAAGATTCAACCCTATACGGCAGATAAAAACCTTTGGATTCATTTCTTTCAAGACAACGACAGCCTTTCTGGAGCTCAGTTGGAGTGGTTTTATCAGCTAGAGGGAACCAGCGTCCGAAATTGGGAAGATTTGGCCACCGCCTTTTACAAACAATACCAGTATAATTATGACCTTGCTCCTACTCGTACCCAACTTCAGGGTATGTCACTAGGAACAAGCGAGGGATTCAAAGAGTATGCACAAAAATGGAGGGATTTGGCTGGCAGGGTGCAGCCTCCTTTAACCGATCGTGAGCTTGTTGATATGTTTCTAGGGACCCTATCTGGGCCATTTTTCAATCATTTGATTGGTAACTCTTCCGCGGGGTTTACCGATTTGATCTTAACGGGCGAAAGAATAGAAGCTGGCATCAAGTCAGGAAAGATTCAGAAGGGTGTTGCTGCAAGTACTGAGAAGAGGCCTTTTAAGAAGGAGGCAAGTGCCGTCTATGGTCCTAGAAGACAAGTCAAGCCAGAAAGTCGCCAAGCCGTCAATGCTCTGGTCATTTCAAAGCCTGTTGCTGCTCCTCAGCAGTACAATCAACAAAGAGGTGAAAGGCCCAA
Organism: Vicia faba; assembly: GCA_948472305.1. Taxonomy (NCBI): domain Eukaryota; kingdom Viridiplantae; phylum Streptophyta; class Magnoliopsida; order Fabales; family Fabaceae; genus Vicia; species Vicia faba. The sequence goes on along the minus strand of OX451740.1, from coordinate 1,314,894,041 downwards.
GAGGCAGTATACTCGGTTGAGTATGACCTTGTCACAAATTTTACCCCAACTGTTATCAACCAACTTGGTGACCATCAAAGAAGCTCCTAAAGTCGTGAATACTGCATCTCCTAAGTATAACCCAAATGCCCGTTGTTCTTATCATTCTGATAGCCCCGGGCATACCACTGATGATTGCTGGGCCTTGAGAAACAAAGTGCAAGATCTTATCGACGCGAAGGAAATTCAGTTTGAAGCGCCTGAGAGGCCGAATGTTGTAACCGCTCCTATGCCCCAGCATAGAGTAAATGCCATTGAGGAAGATTTGTATGCTGTCTCGGTGAATGATGTTGCTACCCCTCTTTTTACTGTTAAGAGGAACTTACTACTAGCCGGTTTATTTCCGGGTTGTAGTAAGGGTTGCCTCCTGTGTGCTGTTATCCCTACCGGTTGTCCACTGCTGAAATCAGGCATCCAAAGCCTGATGGATAGCAAAGAAATTCTGTTCAAGAAAACTGTTGTTCCGTTTGTTTCCGTTGAAGAAATATCTGTTGTCACAATTTACAATCCTGCCAAAGCTCCCGTGAAGAAACCAGTCCAAATTATGTCTGTTGCACCCATTACTATTACTGTTCCGGGGCCCCTCCCCTATGAGTCTGATAAAGCGGTCCCATGGCATTATGGGGCCGATATGTATGTGCTTGGGGTGAAGTAGGAGTTCAACACCAATACCGGTATCAGTAACATCACTGGTCCCGCCAAGATTACCCGCAGTGGCAGGCTCTTCTCGCCTGACATTGCACCGCCAGTTATCCGAAAACCTCTCACCATCACACCCGCAAGTGTGCATGTTCCAATTCAAGTTCCTATGTCTACTACTGCCTCCGAGTCCTCTGATACTCGGGGCAAAGAAGTTGCTACCGATTTGCCTGCCAGGACGGAGGCACCAAAAAAGACTGCTGTGGAAGCCTCCCAACAAGAAATGGAGGAGATTCTTAAAATCATCAAAAAGAGTGACTTCAATGTTGTCGAACAGTTGGGGCATACCCCCTCCAAAATCTCTATGCTATCATTGCTGCTATGCTCAGAGGCCCATGCAAAAGCTCTGATTTCATTTCTGAAAACGGCCCATGTGCCGCAAGAGACCTCCGCGGATCAATTCACCAACTGTGTGGCTAATTTGACGGCTGACAATGGCTTAGGGTTCTCGGATGCTGACCTTACCGCCAAAGGGAAAAATCACAATGATGCCCTGCATGTTTCCATAGAATGCAGGGGCACTACTCTCGCACACGTGTTAGTGGATATCGGCTCTTCCCTGAATGTCTTGTCCAAGAAGGCATTGGATCGCTTGGATTGTGAGGGTCTGGAGTTGAAACCTAGTAACATCATTGTTAGAGCCTTCGACGGTTCTAAGAGGATGGTGCACGGTGAGGTAGACATTCCTATTCGTGTGGGTTCCCAAGTTTTCGACTCAACGTTCTATGTAATGGACATTCGTCCATCTTACTCCTGCTTATTGGGTCGACCCTGGATTCACAAGGCTGGGGCAATAACATCCACTATACACCAAAAGCTCAAATACCCTGTCAAAGGGAAGATTGTTACTGTGCAGGGTGAGGAGGAATACATGGTTAGTCACTTGAATTCATTCCGGTATATCGAGATGGACGGGGAGTTTATTGAAACCCCCTTTCAGCATTTTGAGGAAGTACCTCCAACGTTGGCATCGGCTGAGGCAGTGGTTGAAGAAGACTTTCCGTTGAGGATGGCATCCTTGAAGGATGCCCGGGCTGTAATCGAGAAAGGCAATTGTGCAAACTGGGGTCAGCTTCCTGACTTCACTCAAAAGAACGACAAGTTTGGGCTGGGCTTTACTGCAGAGGCTCAGAGGGCTGTGCGCAAGGAAAAGATCAGAAAGGCTCCAGTGTTTATCACCAGTCCAAGGGTGAACGCTATTGAGGAGGATGTAGAGGAAGCAGAGTTTGACAATTGGATCTATCCAACTACCAGCAACGGACCAAGCAACTGGACGGCAAAAGATTTTACACCTATCACATTTGTCACGCAGTAATTATTTCTTTTAATTTCCAATTTGTAACAAACAATATGTTAAAACTTTATTGGCTCGGTGTCCTACCCGGGGCATCGTAGCTTCATTTGTGAGGGCTTTTTGTATGACATTTCCATATATCATCAATCAAAACATTGGACGTTTGTTGCATTTCAAATCTTGTGCTCTTTTTTCTCTCTGTGTTATATATTACAAAACAGCTATATTTACACACACTCACTTATACAGGTTTCAATCCACTCTGGATCTCACTGGTAACAGCTCTGCTACCGCCAGTTATGACTTCGAGAATCCGATCAACTTGGCCGAAGACGAAGGTGAAGATGATTGTGAAGTTCCTGGTGAACTCGCAAGACTGCTACTCCAGGAAGAGAGGGCTATTCAACCACATGAAGAGCCAGTGGAAACAATTAACCTGGGTACGGAGACAAATAGGAAAGAGGTCAAGATTGGGGCTAATCTAGAGCTCAGCGTGAAGCAACGATTGATCCAAATGCTACATGATTACATGGAGATCTTTGCTTGGTCATACGAAGATATGCCTGGTTTGGATGCCGACATTGTAGTTCATCACCTGCTGACTAAGGAAGACTGCCCTCCGGTAAAGCAAAAGGTCCGCCGCATGCGCCCAAAGATGTCCGAAAAGATCAAGGCTGAGGTTATGAAGCAATTCGATGTTGGGTTTCTAGCGGTAACTTCTTATCCTCAATGGGTTGCCAACGTGGTGCCAGTGCCAAAGAAGGACGGAAAAGTCAGGATGTGTGTCGACTACAGGGATTTGAACAGGGCAAGCCCCAAGGATGACTTCCCCTTACCTCACATCGACGTTCTTGTTGACAATACTTCCCAACACAAGGTGTTCTCCTTCATGGATGGTTTTTCAGGGTATAATCAGATCAAGATGGCTCCGGAAGATATGGAAAAGACTACCTTTGTGACTCAGTGGGTCACCTTCTGCTACAAGGTCATGCCATTCGGGTTGAAAAATGCTGGGGCAACCTATCAACGTGCCATGGTTGCTTTATTTCATGATATGATCCATCATGAGATTGAGGTATACGTTGATGACATGATCGCAAGGTCTCAAACTGAGGAGGAGCATCTTGATCATCTGAGGAAGCTGTTTGACCGACTAAAGTTATACAAGCTGAGGTTGAATCCCAACAAATGCACCTTTGGGGTGAGGTCTGGAAAATTGCTAGGTTTCATTGTAAGTGATAAGGGTATTCAGGTGGATCCTGCCAAGGTAAAAGCCATACAAGAGATGCCAACTCCAAAGACAAAGAAAGAAGTCAGAGGCTTCCTGGGACGACTGAATTACATTGCCCGATTCATCTCACATCTAACTGCTACTTGTGAGCCAATCTTCAAGTTACTGAAGAAAGATCAAGTAGTACGTTGGAACGATGAATGTCAGGCTGCTTTTGAAAAGATAAAGGAATACCTCCGAGAGCCACCCATTCTTATACCACCAGTGGAAGGAAGACCTCTGATACTATACTTGACAGTACTTGACAATTCAATGGGGTGTGTGCTGGGACAGCATGACGAGTCCGGCCGAAAAGAGCACGCCATTTATTACTTGAGCAAAAAGTTTACCGACTGTGAGTCTCGTTACTCACTGCTTGAGAAAACTTGCTGCGCTCTAGTATGGGCTGCTCGCCGGCTGAGACAGTATATGCTGACTCACACCACTTTGTTGATTTCAAAGATGGATCCCATCAAGTACATATTTGAAAAGCCCGCTCTGTCTGGAAGAATAGCGAGATGGCAAATGATCTTAACAGAATATGATATCCAGTATACAACTCAGAAAGCAATCAAAGGAAGTGTACTGGCAGATCATTTGGCACACCAACCTGTGGACGATTACCAATCCTTGAACTTTGATTTTCCGGACGAAGACATCATGGTGGTAACTGACTGTGAAGTACCTGGACCGGATGAAGGACCTGAGGAAGGATCCCAATGGTCTATGCATTTTGACGGGGCCTCCAATGCTTTGGGTAACGGCGTCGGCGTTGTAATCATATCTCCCAAAGGAACTCATACTCCACTCACTGCCCGATTGTGTTTCAACTGCACCAACAACATGGCAGAATATGAGGCATGTATCATGGGTCTACAAGCTGCAATCGACTTAAGGATCAAATTTATGAGTGTCTTCGGAGATTCTGCTCTCGTGATCAATCAGATCAAAGGCGAGTGGGATACGCAACATCCAAATCTTATTCCTTACAAGGAGTATGTGTCAACCTTGCTTCCCCACTTTGAAGAGATAACTTTTGAGCATTTCCCAAGAGAGGAGAATCAGCTAGCGGACGCACTAGCTACGATGTCTTCAATGTTCAAAGTTAAATGGGACAATGAGGCTCCCCGGATCATTATCTGGAAGTTGGACGAACCGGCATACTGCTGCGACCTCGAGGCCGAGAAGGCAACTGAAAAACCCTGGTATCATGAGGTGAAGAGGTACTTGGAAGCTCAGGAATACCCTGAAGGTGCATCTGTCAATGACAAGAAGTTCATGAGGAGGTTTGCGGCAAAATTCTTCCTCAGCAACGACATCCTCTACAAACGAAATCATGATTCAACTCTACTACGTTGTGTGGATAGGGCTGAAGCAGAGAAAATCATGATAGAACTGCATGAAGGTACATTCGGAACACATTCCAGTGGACATACCATGGCAAAGAAAATCCTACGGGCAGGATATTTCTGGTCCACAATGGAAGCCGATTGTTACCAACACTCTCGAACTTGTCACAAATGCCAGATCTATGCTGACAAGGTGCATATTCCTCCAGTCCCTCTGAACGTCCTGACGGCACCTTGGCCTTTTGCAATGTGGGGCATTGATATGATTGTTGAGATCCGACCGACGGCATCCAATGGACATTGCTTCATCTTGGTGGAAATCGATTACTTTACGAAGTGGGTTGAGGCAGCTTCCTACGCCACAGTAACCAAGAGCGTCGTGGCACGTTTCATCCGGCATAATCTGATCTGTCGGTACGGCATCCCGGAAAGAATCATTACGGACAATGGTACCAATCTCAATAACAAGATGATCACTGAACTCTGCGAACAATTCAAGATACAGCACCACAACTCTTCTCCCTACAGGCCGAAGATGAATGGGGCTGTAGAGGCAGCTAATAAGAATATCAAGAAAATTGTACAGAAGATGACGGTGACCTATAAAGATTGGCACGAGATGCTACCGTTCACTCTTCATGGGTACTGTACCTCAGCAAGGACGTCAACCGGGGCAACTCCTTTCTCCTTGGTCTATGGCATGGAGGCAGTCTTGCCAATTGAAGTCCAGATACCCTCTCTCCGGATAATGAAGGATGCAGACTTGAGTGAAGATGACTGGATCCAGACTCGACTTGATCAATTAAACCTGATTGACGAAAAGAGACTCACCGCTATCTGTCATGGTCAGACGTATCAAAAACGGATGATCAGGGCATTTAACAAGAAAGTCAGACCACAAGAGTATCAAGTTGGGGACCTGGTAATCAAACGCATCATCCTTCCTCAAAGTGATCCCCGGGGCAAATGGACCCCTACATACGAAGGGCCATTTATGGTTAAGCATGTGTTCTCAGGAGGAGCCATGATCCTAACCACCATGGATGGTGACGACCTTCCTCACCCCGCCAATGCAGACATAGTGAAAAGATACTACGCATGAATAAAAGACCCGCTAGGTTGACATACCTAGGCAAAAATAAGGGCTTCCCGGCGAACCAAAAGGGTTCGGGCAAAAATAAGGGATGAAATGAAAAAAAAATTGTACACCCGGCAAGTCGAAAACCTGAAAAGGCGGCTTGGGCAAAAATGGGTATCCCGGTGGACTGAAAACCCGAAAGGGCGGTCCAGGCAAAAGTTAGGGATAAAGCGTAACACTATGTCTCATTGGATCACTTCGCATCCGGAATTCGGCATCAACCGTCTGGCTCAGATCTCGGCATCGATCAATCAGCTTCATCTTCAATCAAGCAGCAAAGTGATGAGAGGCTTGAAGACATAAAGGCGATAGCAGAGTTGGAACCCAGTGGGATTGTTCACATAGTTGTTTTGTTTCCTTTTCAAAATTATAAATTCTAATGGTATTCGGCGGCATTCTCTTACTAGGATGTCATCCTCTTGTACAAAAAACGCTTATTCACAGGCAAAATTCAAATCAATACAAATTCACTTGTCCATACAAATTGCCATTGTTTTTCCTTTTTCTGTTTTGTCTTGCGAAGAACGTCCAATGTTCATTTTTGATATATGCATTTGACATTAAATTGCTGATTCATAAATATTTGCATATGAAACAAAAGATTAATTACAGGTGACATCAGAAACAGGGGCAATGTGAAGTTGTCTGATGCAGTCTGGTTGCTTTTTCCGCCAAGATACCAAGGTAGATTCGACCGAAGAATGTGACCAAATCATCTCAACTCCCCACAAAGTAAGACAAGATTCAGCATTACTTTCCCCGAAGCAGAGTTGGTCCCCCGTTGATCCTGAAAAGACACAACATTCCCCGGCAGAATATCAGTACCTCAGTACAATTCCAAAAGTTTCCCCGGGAAAGCAGAATTCTTATCCCCAGCCGGTCTTAAGGCTTATCCCCAGTAGATTCTGGAAGCTTGTTCCCTGCAGAATACAGACGTCTCTCCCGAGCTTTATCCAAAGTTATTCCTCACAAGGGCTTATAACTGGGTTATCCTCAGCTATCTGCCACGGAAGATCGCCCTCGGCAAAGTTCTTCCTTTTTCCCCAGCGGAATCCATCATTGAAGTCCTCAGCAGGCCTCTCATCAAAACTTCAGCAAAGTATCTCTACCACAGAGCAATTCCCCGGCCGGTCGTCAAGGATTTATTTTCCTAAGACGAGATTACATTCATAAACATTTCACATTTTCATACATCTCGCTTACATTCATGATAAAGTGCATACAACACTATCTCATGTTGAACATCATGACATCATGCATATCATACATCATGACATTGCATACAACTTATATTTTTGCCTTTTCAGGGAAAAAGACAATCCCAAAGACAACTACCTTCAACTATCACAATTCCAGATTCGATACCTGTATCTAGCCAGGGCATATCTGTTGACCACATTTCCAGACTCGATTCCTGTATCTAGCCAGGGCACGTCTAAAGAGTTTGAAGATTCGATTCCTGTATCCAGCCAGGGCATATCTATCAACTGTCACAATTCCAGATTCGACTCTTGTATCTAGCCAGGGCATATCAGTTGACCATATTTCCAGACTCGATTCCTGTATCTAGCCAAGGCACGTCTGAAGAGTTCAAAGATTCGATTCCTGTATCCAGCCAGGGCATATCTATTGACGACTATTTCCGGATTCGACTCCTGTATCCAGCCAGGGCACATCTGTGAACAACCGATTGTAGATTCGATACCTGTATCTAGCCAGGGCATATCTGCATAAGGAGATTGAAGATCAAACACCTGTAACAAGCCAGGAAAACATCTGTCTTTCTCAAATACACAAGTTCCCGCTAAGGAATCTCTTATGCGGTCAACACCTCCAAATGGCATCTATAAGCCCATTCCCGACAAGGTTCTGTCACATCCCCAGATGGCATCTATAAGCCCATCTCCCTATCCACCATCTGTCCAAATGGCATCTATAAGCCCATTCCCTACATCACACTGCTGATACTCCGACATGCGAGTGCAAATTTCCGGGCACTCTAGTGTCCAATCTCCTTTTACCCTCGAGTCACGAAAGGCAAACTTGCCAATCTAACTCTTCAGGTTCAAGAAGATTGAACAGGGGCAACTATTGTACCCCAAAATTTGCCCTCCCATTTCCTCAACATTTTCTCATCACAAGACCTTTGAAGATCAAGATCCAGTTAGGGTTTCCTCTGCTCAAGACTTCTCCTTGCACTGTTGACCCAAATTAGGGTTTGTGATTGCACAAGGATATTTTGACCTAAAATGCCTAAGATGACTTTCATGCTTCATGTTGGACTCCCAAGTTTATCCATACCAAGTTTCAAGTCTTGATTCCAAATTTTGCCCAGTCAATTGGACAGTTGACCTAGAAATCAACTGTATTGGGGAAAAAGTCAACTGTGGCCAATTGACAGTCAAATCTCATGAAAATTGACCCACGTCAACATTATGAACTCACATGGACCATTTGATCAAGTTTGGATCACAATTCCTCAAGAAATTTGATCAGATCATCAAAAGGGCAAAATGGTCATTTTTAGGGTTTTGACTGCACCAAGGCAATTTTTGACTGTTTGACCTAGCCAATGGCAAACCAAGCTCACATATGGACTCAAGGGCCCCATGGAATTATATTGACATGCTCAACAAGTTCAAAAGATCCCAAGTACACAAGATTGACAGTTGAATTTCCCAGTCAATTGATCAGTTTTGACTGTATACTGAAAAGTCAAACTTTGACTTTTTGGTCAAAATCAAGGGTCAAGATTCATTTTTCATCAAAACATGCCAAATCATGAAACTTGTTCACCAAGAAATCAAAAAATGCAAATTAGGGTTTGAAATGGAAAATTTTCATAACTTAGAATTTTTCTAAGTTATGGAAAACCCTAATTTTTTCCCAACTTTGCCCCACTTTCTCACCAAGATTCATTTGGATTCAAGTAAAAGTCAAAACATGAACGTTGTAGCTTGGTGAATAATCTACAACTTTGATTCACAAAGTTTTTCCAAATGAGGCTTGTATCTCAAGTTACAATTTTTGGAATAAGGGTACTAAACCATTCTTAACTTAGTGAAATTTTAACCTATTTTGACAAGGTTTTCTACCTAACTTCAAGGCCATTTTCCATACACTTCCACTTGGAATTTCAATTTTCATTTCAAAGATGGATTGTAGCACACATTCCAAGCTTTCCAAAATATCCAAGAACTCATCAAAAAACCTCATAACTTGAGAGAATCGAATTTTGCAAAATGGGAAAAAGTCACTTTTGTTCTTGGCCAAGACATGTTCATACTTTGGTGCCATTTTGAATTCAGCATGCTTAAGCTACATTACAGGTCCTAAAACCCTTTGACACTCAATAATTTAATGCAAAACCCTTGTGTCTTAGCATTATCTTGTTCATTAAACCATTACACAAGAGATTAACCTTAAAATGGAAAAAGCACTTTAGCCATTTTTGAAAAGATTGCTTTATGTCAAGTTCACATATCTTTGAAGTACAAAGAAATCTCTGAGGCACAAGTTATGAGACACATTGCACTGATCAAGACAAGGCTTTGCAGCATGATTAGGGGGCCTGCATAAGCTTGTAACAAGGACTTGGCATTTTGACTTAAGAAATAAGAAACATTGCATAATAGTGACCAACTTCCATATCAGTGAACCAGGCCTTAGAGAAAGATATCAAACATATTCCAAACATTGATCCTAAGCTGAAGCACGACCCTAACATCCCTCATACACTCCCATTCCCAGAATCATCTTCAAACTGCAAGAACAGGGCAGGGCCTGCAGTTTGAGTGCCATCTCTCTTTCCTCTCAAGCTTTCTTGCCCAAACCAGTTCACACACCTTCCCTATCATCTATGCAAGCTAACCAAAACCTAAAACACGACCTGTAACTCCTCTAACTAGTTCCACCATTTTCACTTTTCTGATTTGCAGGTGAAGTGCTCTAGCACGATTCAAAAGCTTTCAAGACAAAGTAAAGCTTGGAATAGCATCCCTGGACCTCAAGGAAGCTATACCAATCATCACCTTGCACTGAAAGCTTCTCCATTGCTAGATAGAACTTCAACTGAACAGGTAAGTTCATGAACTCGTATCTCTCTTATTAGGCATTGTTAGCTTTAGGTTTGTGAAGGAAACATGTCACAATCATAGCCCTGAAAACGCCCATATAATTAGATTTCATTTATATTATGTGTGCTGCAAGAATTTTGAACCTGAACATTGATAAAAAGCTAGGTCAGAAATTGGGGGAGAGGAAATTCTCCCTCATGTTAGAGAGTTAAGACAAGTTCTTTATATCCCTGAATTCGTCTCTTGATGTTGAACATTTTTTATGTTGAGAGTTTTCATTAAAAAGCCAGGAATCAGGATGTTTGAATCAGTAAGCAAAGCGCGCGTTTTTTGAACGTTTTCTGGCTGGAGGTTGAAGAAGGGTCTATTGGGCTGGGCTTGTTCCATATTTCTTATTTGCACCATGTTTTTGGTTTTACACCCCCTAAGCCCATTTCATTCATTTTAATGATTTTTTTTTACTTTTTCTTTTTTGTTTGACTTATTTATTTTTCATCATAATATAAAAAAAATAAAAAAAAAATTTTGTACCATTTTTCTATTTATTAGGAATTTATTTACTTAAATTAGTATTTGTACATAAATAAAGAGATAGATACATTTTACTTAAAATACAAAAAAATAATATAAACACATTTCATTTTCATTTTTATTTTTGTTTTACTTTCTGAAAATATTTTATAGAAAAAATACTTTTTTTTATTAAATGTTAAATATTATTAATTTGTATATATAATACCTATTTAGTAAATAATATATATATATATATATATATATATATATATATATATATATATATATATATATATATATATATATATATATATATATATATATATATATATATATATATATATATATATATATATATATATATATATATATATATATATATATATATATTTATTAATGTATTTAGGATAAAAATGCAAAGATACATACACTTTTTATTTTTATTAATATTTAAATATAAAAATATCTTTTGACAAATATACTTCATTTTATTTTATTTTTATACAATAAATAAATACTTGTACATAATAAATAAATAATGCATTTTATTTAATAGAATTAGGGTTTACCCTTAAAATACAAAAACTCCAAAAATAATACTTTTTTATTTTTATTTATTTGACATAAATAATACTTTTTTTCTCATACATATAAAAACCTTTTTTTTGCATTTTGCATCTTTATTTTATTTCCCATTTAATTTATGCAATCAATTATTTGTAAATATTCCCAAAATGATGTAATAGCTAGGTTTAATTTCTTTGTCTAAATATCCCCCCATTTGAACATTTGTACCCCTCTTCCCATATGGTGTTGTAATAGTGTAGGAATTTTATTTTTCGCATTTTATCACTTTCTAAATACACCATGCTAGAATTAGGGTTTGTATGCAAATAAAAAGAACAAAATAGTTTGACATAATCTCAAGATAATCAAAGCATGAAAATGGACAACACATCTCACACTTGCACCCCTAGGGTATTCCACTTTGTTGCCTTCAAATAAATGGGCCATATTGCATGTTAGGTCTCTTTGGGCAAAACAAACAAATCAAATGATCATAGTCCCTCGATGACGCTTTCAAAATGTTGCCTAAACAAGTGATCAAGTCCCTTAAAGAAAATTGCCCAAAGATACTTAGCACCATTGCAATTATGGTCTAAACGATGACCCGCGCCCGTCCCTTTCACATCCTAACATGAGATTGTCCACCAAATACAATGGTGGAACAAACTTATTAAAAGGGTTAAAACATAGCAATAAACTTTGAGAAATTTAGGAGTAGATAACCTCTTAGTTACTTGAATCAAACTTGCAAAAACAAAGCACTTGCCTATTTTCTAAAACCACACCTCACAACACTTTCAAAACAAATTTTCAAAAACAAATGAAAACCTTTTCAAAAGACATACATCTTTGTATACATCCCAACATGGATCATTACAAAGGTTGCCACCACATTGCCTTCTTTTCAAAACATTTTCAAACCCACACACACAAGAGCACCATTTCAAACAATTGAAAATTAAAGCAAGTTGATCTAAGCAAGTAACTAAGAGCCCATGGATAACCATGGATAGAAAGGGTGCTAATACCTTCCCTTTCTATAATCTACTCCCTGAACCCAAGAATAATCTCAAAGGTTTTTTGCTGTGCTTTTTAAACCTTTCCTTAGGATAAAATAAAAAGTCGGTGGCGACTCTTGCTCAACCGAAACATTTGCAAAAACAAACGCAAAACCATAGTCAGTTCTCCCACCGTATCACAGGTACGATGCGCTTAAATGAGTTGTAGAACACCGTAAGGCATGCTACACTTAAGTGGAATACATATTACCGTAAGGTACCATAAACTTAAGTGAAATACAGTACATGGTAAGGTAAAGTTCACTTAAGTGGGCTTTTTCAGCTTACATCCCCACACAAGTGGTTCTATAAATAGAACCTTTGTGCATAAGCTTTTTCATTTGATGAAATTCGGTTTTGAACCTAGTCGTTCTCTCTCTCTCTCTATCTATCTATCTATCTATCTATCTATCTATCTATCTATCTATCTATCTATCTATCTATCTATCTATCTATCTATCTATCTATCTATCTATCTATCTATCTATCTATCTATCTATATACCTATCTATCTATCTATCTCTATTAATATCTTCATTCGTATAAGCTAGCACTGAGATTGAAGGAATTGTGTTCATGTGGAATTAGTATAGGCGTTGTTCTTCATTCAACGCTCATGATCGTTCATACAATTTTGCATCAAAGGTTTTAATCACCACAAGAGATAATTCTTTCTATCACTGATCGTGCTCATTTGTAAGGATTAACTTAAGGGAACTTTTTTATTTTCCGCTGCGTTTATATCGTGATTTCCCTTCAGGAACATAAGAGGTATTTACGTGTATGATAAGTTGAATGGGAAGATTCATGTCAAGATAGTCAAAGGGTAAGTCTATAGTAGAGTGATATATTGGTTGAGGTATGTTATTTGGTTGGGATTCAATATGGGTGAAGGGAAGATTTTTTTTTAAAAAGTGGATATCCATAGATATAAATAATTGTTTGTTATGAAGGTCATATAGAATGTGTTCTTTGACACAATTTTTATTACCTAAATAAATGCATTTCCTAGATCTATAGTCAAGTTTAGTACAGTTTCTTTTAGAACAAGAGGAATAAACTAAGAAACCAAAAACTTTTAGACAATGGTAATCAAGGTTGGTATGAAAATTTAAAATAAAAGGAGATTTAGAATGTAATTTATTAATTATGTAAACATCATGAGATAGTACATAAGTCAAAAAATGTTTAGGAAGTTTTGATTGAAAATGGAGGGCAGGGGTTAACCCTAAGAGGTGTTAATGCTTCCTTTTAGTTTTGTCATTTTGATTGGATGTGTCTATGCATAAGTTTTAATGATGTATTCCATGAGCCTAAAAAGATTAATTTAAACTCAAGGCCATTATCAAATCTTATATCTTTGACACAATTTTGAAATTGAGTTTCAACGTAAGATATAAAAAGATTTGATTATGTTAGATGTTTCACATTTTAGTTACACGAGAAAATTCAAAAATATTTAATCTTATTATCATCAACAATATAAAAATATATATTACTTAGCATAGGTAAGGTAGAGAAAAGGAATTATATATCCATATGAATGAGATCAAAATATTTTAAAGAGGAAGTGTTGTATTGAAAGGATGAACTTTTATGTTTAGCATAGAAATAAGTATTATATGGTAAAATGGTTTTTGTCATCTTATATAAAGAAAAATGTGTATTGATATAAACAATGGTTTTAGTCTATGTAGCTTTTGACAAAGTTGAGAGAGCTCTCCCTTGTGGACATAAATATCTATAATAAAATTATTCTACCCAAAATTTTCCTGTTAAGTCAGAGTCTTGAAAAGATCTTGGAGAGTACCCCATAAATGATGGCAGATTCAAAGCAACCTCAAACAAAGTCGAAATGAGTGAAATGTAAGAGTTTATTACTTAAAGAACTTCACTCATACAGGTCTCACACTTGCGGGACTATGTGCCAGCATGTTGCTACCGACATGTGTCCAACCATCACATATGGAGATTGGAGAATACTCTGTAGGCAAGAGATCATACTAGTTTTGCTAACTCGGCTCAACTCGTATCATACACTAGGAGACAAACAAATATGGGGTTGGTGGCAATATAGGCATGTTGGTCATGCATAGACGAGAAGAAAAGATTGTAAGTGTTATAAAGATTTTGCTCGGACAAGGGGACATGATCAATAAATAGCCATAATGTAGTTGTCATTGGACAAAGGAAGGAATCCATTAACAAATCATAATTCTTTTTTTATAGAAAAAACATCTTCATTAATATGCAAACAAGCAAGGATTACAGATTTTACAGGGTAATTGAAATGGAACATACTCCATACATAGTCTAAAAGCACTTCTAAGAGAAAACACTACAAAGTCATAAGAGACATTATACATAGAATTTTCAAAATCTAAGCCACAACCAAACCAAAAGCAACAACATATCAGCCAATAATTCACTCTTTTGCAAACATCATCAATGACAATGTGGGAGTGATAATCCATAATCTTTTTCCAAATCCAATTAAGGATGGTTTCTTTGACTTGTGTTTGCATATTTCGACTTTCTTTGATCTTAAAATTTTCCAACCTTTTTGGGTGTTCACAAGTTAATAGATGACTAGAGATAATTATAGAATGGATGTTGAGCTAATAAACTTCCTCAATCTCTATGAAATGCCAATAGACACACATAACCATGCTACAAGACACATAACTCTTTTGAGGCATTTTGTCAAATACCAAGAGTGCATCTTTTACCACTAAAACACAAAAACACAAAACAAAAATTAAGAAATTAAAATTAAACATTTGTGTTAGAATTTTCATACTGTATAACCATGGTGGCTTCGATGGTGGACAAGAAATTTTGGAAAACAGAGTTGTATGAGCATCTACTAGGGAGAGAGATGGATCCATCGTTGTCTCGTTTAAGATGTGCATAAAACTCATAACGAACTTGTCATTTCTTGGTGGTGGTGGCTCTGGTAGCGGCCGTAAAAGAAGAAAATAAAACTTGATGGTTGGTAGTGGTGAAGAGAGGGAAATTCCGGTGAGAAGCTTAGTTATGGTGAGGACATGAAAAGGAAGATGTGTGGAGAGGAAAGTGCTCTCAAAAGAGATGGAGGTGACCACCATAGAGGTTTAAGGAGAGTGCCAACATGAAGTTGGGGAGAAGCCATCAAATGCTAGAGGACTGGGGAAAGTTTTCTAGAGAGAAGGGAGAGCATTTCTCTCTGTGTTTATGTTACAAATCATAAGTCATTGATGCAACACTAGTCAGATAATAATGATATAGTAGTATTTTCAAGTACAAAATTAAAAGACTTAATTACAACTTTGATCCCACTATTTTTCTTTTATTTTTTTTAGTTTTAATCCCTTCATTTTAAAATCCAAAATTTTAGTCCTTTTTTAAAGTTTTATTCAAAATTTGAATCTCCCTCCCAATTTAATATCAATTTTTAATGACATGGCACTACACATGATGTCATGTCATTGCCACATTTGCAAAATTTAAACCCATATTATTTGAAATTGTTATTTATTTTATTAATAATGTAAATTATTTTATTTAAATAAAACAAAACTAAATTAAATAAAAAAATAAACTCATAAAACTCAAAACCCAAAAAAAAAACAGAAAATCATAAAACCCAAATTAAAAAATTCATCCTTTTCAACAAACCCAAAATTAAAATTGAAACATATAATCCAATATGAAAATACAAAATCCACGAATTAAAATCTATAACAAAAATGTATCAGAGGATTACAGTTATACATTATGAAATCTGAATGAACAAACAAATAAGCAAAGTTAAACTAAAAAAAATAAAATAAAAAATATAATGAAACCTAATTCTTGCAAGGATATAATAATAGGATTAATTGATTCGGTTCAAGATTTAAATCTTAGACATGAGACTCTCATTTATAGTCACTTTAGTTCCATGAACTTTGTGTCTTGCAAGCCAAAAAATTTAATACGAATTGGCTCCAATTTTCTTCTCAACTAAGTAGTCTCCAATCATTCTATTGCTCCTTCTAGTTGATTGAGCCATCACAATAAATTAAAAATCCTAGAAACATAATTTATGCAATCCACTGCAATTAGAGAATCAGACTGGATGAGCACCCTTTCAAAATGCAAAACTTTCAACAAATTCAGGCACCATCTAACTTTATATTGTTTTTATTTAAAAAGAATAATTTATATTATTAATTAAAAAAATTAATAATTTTAAATGATTTGGATTTAAATTTTGTAAATGTGGCAATGAAACATCATAATGTCCAATGCCATGTCATTGAAAATTGATCTTAAATTGAGAGTGAGATTAAAATCTTGAATAAAACTTAAAAAATGGACAAAATATCTAGATTTTAAAATGGATAGACCAAAATCGAAAAAAGAAAAGAAAAATATAGAGACTAAAATTGCAACTAAGTCAATTAAAATTAAAATCTGATTTTATATCAAATAAATTAGAAGCAATTAAGACTCAGTTAACAATATAATTATTGATAAAAATTTATATAAAAATAAAAGATAAATAGACAATAAACCGCCCTAATACTTCTTTTTAAAGGTAAAAATGACATATCACTGTTCTCCAACGGATATCAATCAGACACATTCACGAATTTGATATTTTTTTATCGTTGAATTAAGATTAAATAGTTAAAATTTCAAATTAAACAGTTTTTATTTAATATAAAGACTTAAATAGTATGTTGATCTCTGCATAGTTTTAATCTTAAATTTTTTTTAAAATAATTTTTAAATATTAATTTTTTATTATAATTCTTAAAATTAAAATTTACAGGAAACTAATAAATTTTAAATTTGCAAAAAAATCTATAGAAAACCTATAAATTTTTCTGCGTATTTAAGAATTAAAACTAAAAAGATTTAATATTCAAGAGTATTTTTATAAAAAAAAATGCAGATCAAGAACTAAAAATAAAAACGCATTAATAAACCAACATACAATTTAAATCTAATATAAATTAAAAATAACATTTAAATTTTATCAATTTAATCTCGAAAAATCGAAAGAAAAATATGTTGAATGTGTGAATACAATAAACATGGACTACTATTTTAATCGTGTTTTAATGTGACCGTTTAGGCAGGGAGAGGGTAAGTGACAGATGTTTATTTAAAATATGAGGTAAAAAAACAAGCCAGAAAAAATATGTAGGATAAGATTCTATAAGCAAAATGCTACTTGGCTTACTATGTGTATATTATTTTTTGTTTTTTTGTTTTTACTGTGTATATTATATAAAACCATTATTTTGGCAATTACGATGTTTTTCTTAAGTAATGGATTGCTATGTTAATTGTACAGCTAAGAAATTATTTTTTCAAAAATAAATAAGTTATATATAGTAGTGTGACATTATGATTTTTTGTTGTTGTCAATTTCTCATTCTTAAGGGAGATGAGTTCAATGACCATACTTGAATGATAAACTCTTATTTTATAGAGTATATGGCCTAGCTTAGAGGCTCACAATTCTGGAAATTGAAGAATATTAAATTGAAGAATGTGTTTTAGATTAAGGTTGTCAGAACAGTAGCATATATTATAAATAGGTGTTCCTCGAGTGTCTCATGGGTAAAGACATTTGAAGAAGTATGGTCGAGAAATCCACCAAATCTCAACATACTTAGAGTATTTGGATGTGAAGTTTATGTCCACGGTTGTTTAAAGAGTTTATGCACATATGTTTTAGGATTAACCAGTTGTTTATGCAAGTAACTCTTTTTAATGACTATCTGAATCTTGCTACTCCTTTTCGTTCTTTATCTCTAAAGATTTTGCGCACCGTCAATTTCAAACTATTACAACACAAGACTTTTTCGATTCTATTTGGTACTCCAAGTTACTTCCTTGCAAAGATTTCAAACACTCCAAGATTCCTTGCAAAGATTTTAAACACTCCTAGGTTGTTCACTTTACCGCAATTACCTCTCGAACGTCTTGCACGAAAACCCCCAAATCAATCAATGATCTTGAAGGACAAACCCGAGATTTTTTCTGGATGAAAACCCCTACAAAACTCCACCCAATATACAATTGGACACTAGCAATCCTCGTCTAGATGGCACCCCAATGAAACAATGTTACAATATAATGTCAGTGTGTATGCATAGATTGGAGGTTGAAGATGAAGATAGAAATAAGCTAATTTTATGGTTTTCAACAAGTTGGAATGATGCATTAAAGAGAATTTGTAGTTTTTGAACTTTTAGGGCAAAAAGGGTTAAATTCATAATAAAAGAATTTAAAAAATTGACCAACTTAAAATAGTATGTATCGACCTAAGAATCATATGTGTCAACACATATGTGATTTTTGAACAGAATGTGTCAACCTATAAAGCACCATGTGTCGACCGAAGAGTTACAGAAGCTACAGGCTTTAAAACGATAGCAAATGTTTCGACCTGGAAAATGGATGTGTCGACACATAAAATAAAATTTTCTACAATTTTCAGAAAAGCTTCAGTATGTGTCGACCTGAATCATGCATGTTTCGGCCTAAAACTTATAGAAGCTACATGCTTTAAAAATGCATTACATGTGTTTACCTGAAATATAGATGTGTTGACACATGCAGTGAAAAATCATGCAGAAAATTGTTTTTTAATGAGTTGGATCGATTTTGAAATATTTTTTAATGATTCCTAAGACTTCTAATACAAAGAAGTGCCACAAGACATAAAGATACCATCCAAAACTCAGAGGTGCAAATTTTTTTTAGTTTTGTCATCATTTAAAACATTTACTGATGAAGTTTGTACTCACAAATATTGTCGATACCATCACAGGGGGTGATATCCCCGAAACAACCAGGGAGTATCCGTGACGTGGTGGGAGAACTGACTTGGTTGTTTTGCGTTTGATTGCAAATGTTGCGGTTAGCAAGAGTCACCATCGACTTTTCTTTTATCCAAAAGGAAAGGCTGAAAAGAACATGAAAGACCTTTGAGATTATTTCTTGAGTTCGGGGGGTAGATTATGAAAAGGGAAGGTATTAGCACCCTTTTCATCCATAGTTATCTATGGGCTCTTAGTTTCTTTCTAGATCACTTGCTTTTTGTTTGAATGTGGTGTGGGTTTTGAAAGTATTTAAAAAATGTCTTTGTAATGGTTCTCGTTTCTATAAGAACACGTACAAAGTGTTGTTTCAAAAATAGCTCAAAGAGGTGTTTGTGGAATGTGTTTTTGAAAGAGATTTTGAAAAAGGTGTCTTCTTTGTAATGACTCTCGTTTCTATAAGAACACGTACATAGTGTTGTTTTTTGAAAATGTTTCAAAGAGGTGTTGGTGTATAAAATGTTTTTGTTGTGAGAAAGCGAGCAACTAGGAGCGAATCTACCTACTCAAAAGGTCTTAGATGTTCTTTTCCTTCCCCTTTAGATGTTGCTATCTTACCATTGTTTTGGTAAGAAGTCCCATCATTGGATGTGAAGGGACGGGCGTGAGACGTTTTTGTATAGTCATAGAAAGCAACCTATGGGATGTTTTAGCAATGTCGTTTAGGGACTAGATCGTTTACCGAAGGCAACATCGAGGGTCATTGAGAGGCTACGATCTTTTATCGAGGGTCTTTGCTAAAACGCCCATGTTCGAGGGACATGACTATTTTTAGGATAGGCAATAAATGGGATTACCCTAAGGGGTGCGTGTGTGAATAGTGTGTTTGATTTGCATGCATTTAATCTTTGATTAGGGTTATCTACTTGTTGATTTTATCTTCCCATACAAACCCTATTTACTAGCATTTATATGAAAGCGATAAATTGCGGAAAGTAAATATTCTACGCTATTACAATCATTAGGGGGATGTGGTATACAAATTTATAAATGGGGATTGCAAGAAATTAAACCTAATTATATATTACAACCATATTGAAATAATGTACAAGAAATAAATAAATATAATGTACAAGGATATAAATGGAAAAGAAAATAATTTTTGTTTGTTTTTTTGAGGAAAGGGTCTTGGTTTTAACCTAATTAACTAAAAGAAGTAATTAATTAAATTAAGAAAATTAAACCAAAATTAATTAAGAAAAGAAATTAAGTTAGAAAACATTTTTTAGGGTTTTTTAGAAAAGGTTTTAAGTTTAATAAAAATAGTATGGAATTTAATTAATTAAAAGAAAATCTAAATTCTAAGTTAATTTTAATTAAAAAGAGAATAACTAAACCTAAATTTAATTATTAATTTAATAAGAAAAAGAAATTAAGTTTTTATAAGAATTTTTTTTTTGTCTTTTGTTTTTAAAGGAATAAAATATATAGAATGCAAATAATAAATAAAAATATTTTTGAAAATTTTTAATATGAAAATAATAATAATAAAAATATAAAGAAAAAGTAAAAATAAAATTAAAAAAAAGGTTAAAAAAAATATTTTATGAGCTGACACATGAGCTTATGTATTAGCTCATGTATTGGCTCATGCATGTTTCGTATTGGCTCATGTGTCGGCTCATGTATTGGCTCATGTATGTTTCTTGCTCCTTGAAGTCAAAAAACCTCAGTATGAGTCGACGCATACTGGTTTCGTATCTACTCATAATCATTTTGTGTCGACGCATACGTGTTTCGTGTCGACTCATAACCTGTTATGAACATAATATGTGTCGACTCATATCATTTCGTGTCGACGCATAACTGTTGTTTTTTGCTTCTATCACTATTTTGCTACATGTAAAAGTTAGTTCTCAAAACATGGTTAGTGAAAATGAAAAGCAAGCATATGGTTAGCTTCAAGGCAATGATATCTACATTTTATCTTCACAAATGAACCATTAATGATGCTTGTATGAATAGTTCAAAGTCAAGAAAACTTACCTTAAAACTGAAATTTGTGCTTTGAGTTTGAGCTGCTGTATGGGCTGCTATTGAGCTTAGGAAGTGATGATAGTGATGTTACATAAGTTGTTTTTATGTTTGAACAACTTCTATATGATGTATGTGGAGTGTTTGGATGGTTTGTTTGGAGAAAACTTGCAAGGTATGAGATTCAAAGATTTGGACTTCAAAGCTCAAAAATGGAGGTTTTGTGAGCAATTCTGGTTTTTGACAGCAAAAATGATTTTGAGTGTTAGTTTCCCCTTCTTTTTTATGACCCGTTTCTCTTGCAATTAGCCTCTCTATTTATAGAGAAGGTTTGAGACTTCAAACAACTCAGATTTTGAGTCACATGTTATGGCTATCTTGCTTGTTTTTGAAGCAAGCATGAAGAACATGTTTCCAATGCTTGTACCAAGCTATCTAAAGTGGTTGATCATTTTAAACATGTTTGTTCTGACTTTTAGAACTTGAGCGTGATTAGAACAACAAGTTAGAGGCTCAAGAAATTGACTTTTATGATTAAAGTGAACTTTGCAAGAATGGCAATGGTGCCTTTGTGCCAAAAATAGAAAGATGCAATGGACAATACTTGAACCACTTGGATAATGGTTCAATCAAATGTGTAAACATATTATTATGGATATATTTGCAAGTAAAGATGCCTGCAAAGTGAATATTATGCAGCATGGCTAAGATTTTGGTTCTTTGTTCATCACAAATCTGCCTTGTAAATCAAGAATGAATGTCCAACTTCAGATCCTTAAATCTCCTAGCTCAAATATGATAAATTCATGCTCTTGGATGTTTTGGAAAGCTTGAAACACCCTCTATAACTTTCATGTTAGCCATTTTGACAAAATCATCTTGTAATTATGTGAAAAAATGTCAAGAAGTTGAGATAAAACCCTGACCAAAACTGCTAAAAATTTCTCTAAGTGTTTATTAAAAAATGCCATGACTTCATGAATTTATAACTCAAAATCCAAGCATTTCTAGAAAAAGTCCTGCCCTACAAAGTTTTAGATCTCATTGAGATCTACAACTTTCATGTTGGAAGTTTTCCTTGAATCATCTTACATCATGGTGAAAAGTTGGCATGAAGAAATGAAATTATCATGTATAAAAAACACTTAGAAAAATTTCTAAGTCTTGAAGAGTTTGAATTTTCACATTCACTTTTGACTTTCTTGATTTCTTGTGATCAAGTTTCATATTTTTGAATGTCTTGATGAATTTTGATTTTTGAGACTTTATGTTGATCAAAAAGTCAAAGTTTGACTTTTTAGTATACAATTGACTTTTGATCAGTTGACTGAAAATCAACTATTAATCAATTGATCTTGATGGAAGTTTTGAGTCATACCATTAGGTCAAAATGATGCATTTGAAACCTTGAGATCATGTCTCAAACCAATTAACCATTTGCTAGGTCAAAAATCAAAAATTGCCCTTTCTCAGTCAAAACCCTAATTTTGACCATTTTGCCCTTTTGATGATCTGATCAAATTTCTTGAGGAATTATGGTCCAAACTTGATCAAATGACATATAGGAGTTCACAATGTTGATATGGATAAAAATTATGAAGTTTGACTGTAAATTGACCACAATTGACTTTTTCCCCAATATAGTTGATTTTTAGGTCAACTGATCAATTGACTGAACAAAAATGTGATCCAAGACTTGAAACTTGACATGAGAAATCTTGAGGGTCCATAATGATCCATGAAATTCATATGAGGCATTAAAAGTTCAATTATCCTTCTGCAACTCAAACCGTAATTTCAGTCATCAGTGCTTAAGAAGGTGTCTTGAGCTGATCAATCCTTGTGCAATCTTGAACCAAATGAGATCTAGTGAGAAAATACTTGATAAATGAGAGGGAAAATTTTGGGGTACAACAGCTGCCCATGTTCAATCTTCTTAAACCTGAAGAGTTAGATTGGCGGATCCGCCATTCGTGACTTGAAGGTGGAAGATGATTGAACACCAGAGTGCCCAGAAATTTGCACTCGAAGATGAATTGGGAATGGGCTTATAGATGCCATTTGGAGGAATGATGGAGATTTTCTGGAGATGGTCTTGTAGATGCCATCCAAAGGTGACTGTTGACAGAAAATGGATTAAGTCTGAACTTAATTTCAACTGAAAAAGAATCAGAATAAATCTTTGGAGTGATTTATCTGAAACTAGCAGCAGTCTTGTATGTTGTTTGACTGGGAAGAATCAGAATAAATCTTGGAGCGATTTATCTAAACCAGAAGTGTTCCTTTGGAAAGTATATGGATAAACCGTTGAGAGGTTTAAACTGAACCAAAAGAGGTTTTGAATATTATTTAACTGGAGAGAATCAGAGTAGATCTTTGAGCGATTTATCTGAACCAGAGAAAGTGCCTACTAAGAAAGAATAGGAATAAATCGTTGAGAGATTTATCTGAACCAGTAGGGATTTGGAGAAGAATCAGAATAAATCGTTGAGAGATTTATTTGAACCAAAGAAAATGTCTACTAGGAAATAATCAGAATAAATCATTGAGAGATTTATCTGAACCAACAGGGATTTGGAGAAGAATCAGAATAAGTCGTTGAGAGATTTATCTGAACTAGAGAAGACGTCTGCAAGAAAGAATCAGAATAAATCGTTGAGAGATTTAAACTGAACCGGCAGGGATCTGGAGAAGAATCAGAATAAACCGTTGAGAGATTTATCTGAACCAAAGAAGACGTCTACGGGAAAGAATCATAATAAACCGTTGAGAGATTCAAACTGAACCGACAGGGATCTGGAGAAGAATCAGAATAAATCGTTGAGAGATTTATCTGAACCAGAGAAAACGTCTGAACCAAGAAAGCGTCTGCGGGAAAGAATCAGAATAAACCGTTGAGAGATTTAAACTGAACCAGCAGAGGTCTTGGATGAGCAACAAAATAATATTCATAAATGAATTGTATCTGACTCGTATTCAAGAGATGTACTGAATGAGAGTCAGAATGATATCCGTATCTGGATCGTATCTGGACTGTATTGGAAAGGTATGCTGAAAGAAGTATCAGAATGATATCCGTATCTGGATCGTATCTGGACCATATTTAAATGAGTGACATAATGACATTCGAATCTGGATCGTATCTGGACTGTATTTTGAATGAGTGACAGAAT
Organism: Vicia faba; assembly: GCA_948472305.1. Lineage (NCBI taxonomy): Eukaryota > Viridiplantae > Streptophyta > Magnoliopsida > Fabales > Fabaceae > Vicia > Vicia faba. The sequence goes on along the minus strand of OX451740.1, from coordinate 1,314,870,031 downwards.
GACATCCGAATCTGGATCGTATCTAGACTGTATTTTGAATGAGTGACAAAATGACATCCGAATCTGGATTGTATCTGGACTGTATTTTGAATGAGTGACAAAATTACATCCGAATCTGGATCGTATCTGTACTGTATTTAGAAGAGAATTTGGAGTAAGTATCAGAATGTCAGCCATATCTGGATCGCATCCGAACTGTTTCTAGAAGAGAATCTGGAGTAAGTATCAGAATGTCAGCCATAACTGGATGGCATCTGAACTGTTTCTAGAAGATAATCTGGAGCAAGTATCAGAATGTCAGCCATATCTGGATCGCATCTGAACTATTTCTAGAAGATAATCTGGAGTAAGTATAAGAATGTCAACCATAACTGGATCGTATCTGAACTGTTTCTAGAAGAGAATATGGAGTAAGTATCAGAATGTCAGCCATATGTGGATCGCATCTGAACTGTTTCTAGAAGGAATCTGGAATAAGTGTCAGAATGTCAACCGTATCTGGATTGCATCTAAACTGTTTCTAGAAGAGTGTATGGGAAGGAGCCCGTGTAGGATTGCTTCAGCTGTTCGTGTAGATAATTGCCCTGGCTTTTTACAGGTATTAATTTCTGACCTTTTGAAGATTATTAACAATAACCATCTATTGATTAACCTTTTCCTGAAAAAGGTAAAACGTTAGATGTATGCAATGTCATGATGTATGAAATGCATGGTGCAATGATGTTCTCAAAATAAATGAGATTATGTCGTATGCATTTGTCATGTATGTAATATGATGCATGAAGGGTGAAATGTTATTTGAATGTATCTTTGTCTGGGAAAATAAATCCTTGACAAATGCTGGGGAGTCATTAAATCCTGGACTGTTGTTGAAGAGTAGGCGAGTCTTCAAACTTTGCTTAGAATATTTCCACCAAGGATTCCTGTTTTGTTGTTTGAGGAGAGCTCCACTGAGGAATGTTGAAAACTCTATGGAGAGTGTTGATCCTTGCTTGGGGAAAAAGACTTTAGGAGTCTCCGTTGTTCGTTGCTCTACTGGGGAGGCGAAGTTGAACTGATATCTGGTCGGGTCCAGGCTTCACAGTAACTTGCTGGGGATTGTAGAGTAGTTTATTGGGGAAGAGGAGTTGTGGTCCTTTGATTTGTAGTAGTTGGAGAGGCAAACTTAAACTAGGGAATCTGTAGTTTGTTGGAGAAATAAACCCTGATGTTGGTCTGTTGGAGAGGTGTCTTCTTCACTGGGGAAAATCCTCAAGGGTTCTTGAGGTCGACTCAGCTGGTGAGAAGTTTTCAGAGATTTAAACTCTGGCTGGGAGTCATCCTATGAGAAGGATATTGGGGAGATTTGTCACTGCCCCTAGCAGTAAGTGTAGTAGTAATGCCAGAAAATGTTTGCTTGGTCGCACATGACCCTTTATGTGGGAGCCTGTTTTCCCTCAGAGTTAATCTGGTGCACCTTGACGCTTGAGATTTTGATCACATTTCCGGTAGCCCTGAACTTCCTAGAGACATTTTCTAAGACCGTTGTGGAATAAACTGAAGACCTGATACTGACACCATCTGATACTACTGGCACAGACGGACAAATTGGTGGTACCCAAGATCTTTGGTCAAGTCTCAAAATTTTCTAAGAACTGTCATGGGAGGATCCGAAGACATGATACTGACACCATCTGATACTATTGGTATAATGAACAAATTGGTGGTACCCAAGATCTTTGGTCAAGTCTCAGAATTTTCTAAGAACTATTGGGAGGATCCGAAGACATGATACTGACACCATCTGATACTGACGCTATCTGACACTATTGGTACAGACAAGCAAATTGGTGGTACCCAAGATCTTTGGTCAAGTCTCAAAATTTTCTAAGAACTGTCATGGGAGGATCCGAAGACATGGTACTGACACCATCTGATACTGACACCATCTGACACTATTGGTACAGACAAGCAAATTGATGGTACCGAAAGTCTTCATAGTGGATATTGTTCAAACCCATGATCAACATGACATTGCCCATTGAGTGATACATATAGAGATTTGCCCCTGGTTATTAAACAGTTCTTTGAGAGATTCTTTGAATCTTGACTTGACTTCCCCATATGTGTTGGACAAAGGTCATGCCATGCCCCTTTGATCATGAGAGATTTGTCATTGGAAGTGTCTTTCCAATTGAAGTGATTTTGTTCACTGAGAGAGCTTTTGTTCACTGGATATTCGTTGTGTGAATTTCTCTGTTGTCAAACAAATAGCCATATGCAAACAGCGATATTCAAATAATGCAAAGTTTATGCTTGTCTTGAAATTTTGAAAATGCGTTTTAGCAAGTAAAGAAGTTTTGTAAGAAAATTCAAACTTAGGATTTAGGGTAAATCCTTACAGGAGTCGTGATACCTTTTGTAACAATATGCTTTCGAACTAACCCATGCTTCAATTAGGACTTTTGAAGGGTTGTAGCGTGGCTTGGTTCACGATTTAAGAAACAAAGGATAAAGGCTCAAAGTGTGTTTGTACCCACCCGTTCTTTGTGATGTTCTTCAGTCCTAAACTCAGTTAATTGTGGGTTTGAACTCCAATTGAGTCTGGAATGGCGCTTTAGTGATGGTTCAAACAAGTTAAGTTTGTCGGAAGACAGTCATTTTTGCAACATTTTCCATGTTATGGAGGATTTGTAGTGACCTCTTTCTTTTGATTTATTATCCCTGGTTTTTGTCTGATTGTTCTTGTTTTTGAGATTACAGTCAGCGTGACGCCCCAGTTTTCTTTAAGTCTCCTTCGTAGGTTTTGACTTAGTGGGCTTTTCTTTTGAGAGATAATGACTCCCTATTTGATAGGGAACCAATCACCATCTTTTGGTTCAGAAGGAATGTTTTTGATGTCATTCGTTATGTACTGAACGCACGTTTGAACTAAATGAGAGACTACCCTGCCCCAGGTTTTGATTAAAGGTTTCAATTTGTGTAAAAAAGAAAACTTCTACTTCTTTGGCTCGAATGGGTTGACTAGGGATTATCTTCCTTATAACTCCAGTGTTTAGGAATTGAAAGAACACATGTACATCGTCAGCAAGGTCTGTCCCAAAAGCATACTGTATGAGATTATGGCATTGTTTTTGTCATCCTCCCTCTAAAGGCTTGCAACTTTTTGAAACAAGAGTTGAATATCATAAAGGGAGTAAAAATCATAATTTAAATATAATAAAAACGAGTGGATTAAATAAAGACAAACATATGCAATGCATTAATGAAACAGAGTTTAACATAGATAAGTGTTTGAACAATGAAAGAAATTACAACTTGAAGATTCAAAATGAACAAAAGCTTTCAATGATTAGTCATAAGAGCAGTGATCACGTTTGGAGTCTCCGGAGGGTCAAACTCGATCTCCTTGGCATCAATCGTGTCTTGGACCTTGTTCTTCAGAGCCCAACAGTTGTTTGTGTCGCGTCTCGGACTATCAGAGTGGTATGCACACCTTTCATTGGGATGATAGGTAGGAGCAGAAGTATTTGGGTTCCGGAGAGGAGCCTTTAACGTAATTAACTCTGACTTCAACATGTGTTGTAGCGCTTGAGCCAGTGACATGTTGATCTTAGTGAATTGTCTTTTAGGCGCAACCTTCTTACACTGATGCCCCTGTCTTTGTTGAGCAAGCGTAGGATTAGAGATCAAGATTGCTCCTACGTGTTGGTCATGACGACTCTTTTGACCATACAGAACATTGGACTCTTTCTTCCCATTGTATGGATTTTTCTGAGCATCAGAAGGTGTATCTCCATGGATCTTTCCACTTTTGATGGAAACTTCGACTATTTCGCCAGTCAGTATTAGCTCGGTGAACCCGGACGAGGAACTTCCGATTAGGTGTTTGAAGAAAGGTCCTGTCAAAGTTCCCATGAAGATGTCAATCATCTCCCTGTCAGTTAAAGGGGGTTGCACCCTACCAGCCAGATCTCTCCACTTTTGGGCGTATCCTTTGAAGCTCTCGTTGGAACCCATGGTCATGTTCTCCAATTGCACACGAGTTGGTGCAAGATCAGTGTTGTACTGGTACTGCTTATAGAAAGCATAAGCTAAATCCTCCCAGGTGTGGATGCGAGAACTCTCCAATTGATAGAACCATTCAAGTTGAGTCCCTACCAAGATCTCTTAGAAGAAATAGATCCAAAGCTTCAGATCAGTTGTGTATGGTTGAATCTTGCGGACATAAGACTTTAAGTGCATCTTAGGGCAAGAGACTCCATCGTAAATGGAAAAAGTAGGGATTTTGAACTTTGGCGGGATGACCACTCCAGAAACCAAACCCATGTCTCCTAAATCCAAGCCAGGTATCCGCTGAATTTCCATAGCAATAAGGCGATCCTCCAACTGTTTGTACTTGTCATCAGTGGGAGGATATTGTTCCTCAGAGTAGTCATCTTCGACTTCATCAATCTCCAGACTATTGTCTTCTTCATGACTATCCCCCATGTTGGATGGAGTTGGAAGATCTAGAGCCCCCTTGACTGGTCCTTTAAGTCTTCTTCCCAAGTTCAAGACGCCACTGACTTCTTGTGCTTTTTCTTCTTGTCTTTGAGAAAAAGAGTCTTCAGATCCTCTTGTCCATTAGCCAAAGCCAGAAACATTTGTTGGAATTGAGCGTTTTGAGCCTGAAGGTCTTTGATTGTTTGTTCAAGAGCCATTGCTGAAATAAACAGCGGAGAAGATGAGAAACCTGCTATGAAACCTGTTTATGCAATGATATGTATGATATATGTATGCAATATTTTCAAGGATCTCGCGGGGTAAATAAGAAAATGTCAGAAGTTGAAATTTGACCAATAGCTTTGATTGGAGAACTTTGTATCGATGGATGTCCTTCCACGAGAATTAAGCTCACCATATCAAGTAGGTTGTATCCCTTGACTCAAGTTATTGTACTTGATCTTTGACGGTGTTTGGTTAGAGGAAAATAAATCCTCTTGCCCCTTGATAGACGTTTGGTTCAATGTAACCCTGCATCAAAGGCCCTCGAGATCCTTGAAATGGTTATTGAAAATGTTATGGTATGATGTTATGATGTTATGTACAAGTATGCAAAGTAAGCAAGTTTATAAACATATACACACAAAGTAGACAAATCCTTAGGTTTAGGCTTGCATGGAGTTTGTAGGTAAGTACCCTCTTGAAGTTTAGTTGGCTCAACCTGTCCTAGTAATAGTAACCAGGTTCTAAGGGATCTCAATATCACTAGTTTGTCTTCTCGGGCATTGTTTCAGTGCAAGCCTCTTTAATGGCGACTGAAATATCCCAGAAAACCAAACCTCAATGAGTATAGTATCGAGTATCTACCAACTTCGGACTGCACCGAAGCCGGTCATCTCACTATGTCCTAATGGCCAATTTGGTCAAGTAAAGGTTCTAAAAGTCAGTTAGTGCTCCATGACATCACTCAGCGGCCCCGTATTCTCCTTGACTACTCAAGGGCTATCGGTACCCACAAATATGTCACACTAACGTAGCTATTGCCTAGACCATGTCGGTATACCCCACACAATTTCCATAATGTATTGCTACTTACCTATAAGGTATCCCAAATCCGGGTAGAGGATTTAAACCCAAATAAAGAACCAAAATGTAAAGCAAATAAATCAAACAATGAAAGCAAGTAAATGTGATCTAGCCCTAAGGTAACCCCACTTTTAAAATAGTCCCCAGTAGAGTCGCCAGTTCTATGACGCGATGGGAGAATTGACTTGGTTGTTTTGCATTTGATCGTAAATGTTACGGTTAGCAAGAGTCGCCACCGACTTTTCTTTTATCCAAAAGGAAAGGCTGAAAAGAACAGGAAAGACCTTTGAGATTATTTCTTGAGTTCGGGGGGTAGGTTATGAAAAGGGAAGGTATTAGCACCCTTTTCATCCATAGTTATCTATGGGGTCTTAGTTGCTTTCTAGATCACTTTCTTTTTGTTTGAATGTGGTGTGGATTTTGAAAGTATTTTGAAAATGTCTTTGTAATGGTTCTCGTTTCTATAAGAACGCGTACAAAGTGTTGTTTCAAAAATAGCTCAAAGATGTGTTTATGGAATGTGTTTTTGAAAGAGATTTTGAAAAAGGTGTCTTCTTTGTAATGACTCTCATTTCTATAAGAACACGTACAAAGTGTTGTCTTTTGAAAATGTTTCAAAGAGGTGTTGGTGTATAAAATGTTTTTGTTGTGAGCAAGCGAGCAACTAGGAGCGAATCTACCTACTCAAAAGGTCTTAGATGTTCTTTTCCTTCCCCTTTAGATGTTGCTATCTTACCGTTGTTTTGGTAAGAAGCCCCATCATTGGATGTGAAGGGACAGGCGTGGGACGTTTTTGTATAGTCATAGAAAGAAACATATGGGATGTTTTAGCAATGTCGTTTAGGGACTAGATCGTTTACCGAATGCAACATCGAGGGTCATCGAGGGGCTACGATCTTTTATCGAGGGTCTTTGCTAAAACACCCATGTTCGAGGGACATGAATATTTTTCCGATAGGCAACAAGTGGGATTATCCTAAGGGGTGCGTATGTGAATAGTGTGTTTGATTTGCATGCATTTAATCTTTGACTAGGGTTATCTACTTGTTGATTTTATCTTCCCATACAAACCCTATTTACTAGCATTTATATGAAAGCGATAAATTGGGGAAAGTAAATATACTACGCTATTACAATCATTAGGGGGGTGGGGTATATAAATTTAGAAATGGGGATTGCAAGAAATTAAACCTAATTATCTATACAATCATATTGAAATAATGTACAAGAAATGAATAAATATAATGTACAAGAATATAAATGGAAAAGAAAAGGATTATTGTTTGGTTTTTTGAGGAAAGGGTCTTGGTTTTAACCTGATTAACTAAAAGAAGTAATTAATTAAATTAAGAAAATTAAACTTAAATTAATTAAGAAAAGAAATTAAGTTAGGAAGCATTTTTTAGAGTTTTCTAGAAAAGGTTTTAAGTTTAATAAAAATAGTATGGAAATTAATTAATTAAAAGAAAACCTAAATTATAAGTTAATTTTAATTAAAAAGAGAATAACTAAACAAAAATCTAATTATTAATTTAATAAGAAAAAGAAGTTAAGTTTTTTATAAGAAAAATGTTTTTTGTCTTTTGTTTTTAAAGGAATAAAATATATAGAATGCAAATAATAAATAAAAATATTTTTGGAATTTTTTAATATGAAAATAATAATACTAAAAATATAAAGAAAAAGTAAAAATAAAATATAAAAAAAAGGTTAAAAAATGTTTTATGAGCTGACACATGAGCTTATGTATTAGCTCATGTATTGGCTCATGCAGGTTTCGTATTGGCTCATGTGTCGGCTCATGTATTGGCTCATGTATGTTTCTTGCTCCTGGAAGTCAAAACAACTCAGTATGTGTCGACGCATACTAGTTTCGTATCGACTCATATTCATTTAGTGTCGATGTATACGTGTTTCGTGTCGACTCATAACCTGTTTTGAACATAATATGTGTCTACTCATAGCATTTCGTGTCGACGCATAACTGCCGTTTTTTTGCTTTTATCACTGTTTTGCTACATGTAAAAGTTAGTTCTCAAAACATGGTTAGTCAAAATGAAAAGCAAGCATATGGTTAGCTTCAAGGCAATGATATCTACATTTTATCTTCACAAATGAACCATTAATGATGCTTGTATGAAGAGTTCAAAGTCAAGAAAACTTACCTTGAAACTGAAATTTGTGCTTTGAGTTTGAGCTGCTGTATGGACTGTTGTTGAGCTTGGGAAGTGATGATAGTGATGTTACATAAGTTGTTTTTGTGTTTGAACAACTTCTATATGATGTATGGTTTTGATGGTTTATTTGGATAAAACTTGCAAGGTATGAGATTCAAAGATTTGGACTTCAAAGCTCAAAAATGGAGGTTTTATGGGCAATTCTGGTTTTTGACAGCAAAAATGATTTTAAGTGTTAGTTTCCCATTCTTTTTTCTGACCCCTTTCTCTTGAAATTGGCCTCTCTTTTTATAGAGAAGGTTTGATACTTCAAACAACTCAGATTTTGAATCACATGTTATGGCTATCTTGCTTGTTTTTGAAGCAAGCATGAATAACATGTTTCCAATGCTTGTATCAAGCTATATAAAGTGGTTGATCACTTTAAACATGTTTGTTCTGACTTGTAGAAGTTTAGTGTGATTAGAATAACAAGTTAGAGGCTCAAGAAATTGACTTTATGATTAAAGTGAACTTTGCAAGAATGGCAATGGTGCCTTTGTGCCAAAAATGGAAAGATGCAATGGACAATACTTGAACCACTTGGATAATGATTCAATCAAATGTGTAAAAATTTGATTATGTATAGATTTTCAAGTCAAGAGGCCTGCAAAGTGAAGATTATGCAGTATGGCTAAGATTTTGGTTCCTTGTTCATCACAAATATGTCTTGTAAATCAAGAATGAATGTACAACTTCAGATCCTTGAATCTCCTAGATCAAATATGGAAAAATCATGCTCTTAGATGTTTTGGAAATCTTGAAACACCCTCTATAACTTTCATGTTAGCCATTTTGACAAAATCATCTTGTAACTATGTGAAAAAATGTCAAGAAGTTGGGATAAAATCCTGACCAAAACTGCTGAAAATTTCTCTAAGTGTTTATTCAAAAATGCCATGACTTCATGAATTTATAACTCAAAATCCAAGCATTTCTAGAAAAAGTCCTACCTTATAAAGTTTGAGATCTACAACTTTTATGTTGGAAGTTTTCCTTGAATCATCTTGCATCATGGTGAAAAGTTGGCATGAAGAAATGAAATTATCATATATAAAAAACACTTAGAAAAATTTCTAAGTCTTGAAGAGTTTGAATTTTCACATTGACTTTTGAATTTCTTGATTTCTTGATGATAAAGTTTCATATTTTTGAATGTCTTGATGAATTTTGATCTTTGAGACTTAATGTTGACCAAAAAGTTAAAGTTTGACTTTTCAGTGTACAATTGACTTTTGATCAGTTGATTGAAAATCAACTATCAATCAATTGATCTTGAGGGAAGTTTTGAGTCACACTATTAGGTCAAAATGATGCATTTTAAACCTTGAGATCATGTCTCAAACCAATTAACCATTTTCTAGGTCAAAAATCAGAAATTGACCTTTCTCAATCAAAACCCAAATTTTGACCATTTTACCCTTTTGATGGTCTGATCAAATTTATTGAGGAATTATGGTACAAACTTGATCAAATGACATATAGGAGTTCACAATGTTGATATGGATTAAAAATTATGAATTTTGACTGTAAATTGACCACAATTGACTTTTTCCCCAATACAGTTGATTTTTAGGTCAACTGATCAATTGACTGGGCGAAAATGTGATCCATGACTTGAAAATTGACATGAGCAGTCTTGAGGATCCATAATGTTCCATGAAAGTAATATGAGGCATTAAAAGTTCAATTATCCTTGTGCAATCTCAAACCCTAATTTCAGTCATTAGTGCTTAAGGAGGTGTCTTGAGCTGATCAATCCTTGTGTAGTCTTGAACCAAAGGAGATCTTGTGAGAAAATACTTGATAAATGAGAGGGAAAATTTTAGGGTACAACAATATCCCTTTTAACGCCATGGTTAAGAGATCTACTTTGGGGTTACCCAAGTAACCATTTACTCTTAGTTTTTTAATTTTAACGAGTAACAACGAATACTCATATGGCATGCCATCGTCGATGATGGGGGGTCTTCAAACCAATGTGTTATAATTGATAGAGGGTCTTAAAACCAATGCATCGACATATGTAGGCAACACAATGGCTACCTTGCCACCTTACAATCCCCATCATGCCTCTATTTTGACTATAAACAATGTAGGATGAATGGTGCCACCAGTAGTATGGATAAGCTATATCCCTCAAACACCACCACCATTAAATATGACGTCCATAATGGTTATGAGGAAACAGATGGACGAAAGTAACCATGAAATGGATAATACTTTAACCATAAAAATGGGTACCATATTAAATCACTTGATTGCAAATACTAACCAAAGTTATGACTTACTAGCCAATCAGATGGGTCAAATAGCCAATTTTTTCGGTGCTCATCACTTTCAGGCGTGTCAAACCCCTAAAATCTCAAATGTTAGGCCGGTCGAGAAGCCTGACAATGGGATGGCCTATGTTAACCAAGGATAACATTTGGGATTTCGACCTCCCGAAAATACCCCAAATAGAGAGGATAAAGAATATATAGATCAAAATAATCCTAATCCAATAATGGTAAAGAGAAACCAGGATGCTGACCAAGTACTTAAAAGTGTCCTGCAAAATTACTTGGGAGGACATAACAATATATCCAACATATTCGAATAAATTTTTGGCCCAAAATGGCCTTAATGTTTTCCTTCACATGCCTAACTACGCTTTTGAAGGTGAGAAAAATACCAAAGAATAGTGGGTTGAATTGTGTATGGTGAATTCTTTTTCTCTTCTTGAATATAGCTTAAGAAACTGAACAAGTTCAGAATCTAAGCTAAGAGTAGTTAGAATCAGAATGAGATAAAGTGCAGAAGCAACAAGTAACAACACATATAGAGTTATCTTGGTTGCTTTACAACTGAGAGTAGTCTAGTCCCTTTGTCTCATAAGAGATTTTCACTATAATCAAAACCTGATTACAACCTGCTTAAGCAAGCTAGAAAGATACTTCCTTTTCTCAATCAAACTAGAAAGAGACTTCTTCTCAAGAAACCTAACAAGAGATTTCATTTGCTCAAGCAACCTAGAAAGAGACTTCATTTGATCAAGAAACCTAGCAAGATATTTCCACTAAACTTCTAAACAAATAGTTTAGATGAGTAGATAACAAGATACACTTGATATACAATCAAAGGTGTACAAAGAATACAACACAAACAAAGACTCTAACACTTTATATTTCTAATATATACAAAGATAAGAGATCTCAAGTCTATGTGCAATACAACGTAAATATGAATGAAATCTTAACGTTTAATTGTATTTTAATTCTTCTTATTGTTCTTGTTCTTTTTATTTTCTTCCTTCAAATCTCCAGCTCCTTATATAGAGGCAACAAAAGAGTCATTGGAAGATGACTTGCACATATATCTTTGTTGAGAAGCAGTTCCAAGAGACGTTGGAAGTTAATACTATAAATATCTTCAACTTTTGAGTAAAAGCTTTATCCATGGTGTCTTTTACATACATGGCATCCACAAGGACGTTGGGGCAAGATAAAAAGGTCATGTCAAAATACCTTGAGCCTTGCACTAGGAAACCCTAGTTGACTTTATCCATAATCTAGCTTTTGACAAGATAGAACTGCTTTGCACATAGAGTATAGACCACAGGCACAATACTTTATTTCTTAGGTCATCAGAATCTGAGCTGTCATCACAAGCTGAGATTCCAAGTGATGAGACATTAGATTCTAATTATTTAGAATATGGGTCATTTGCTTCTCTTAATAATCTATTTAACAGGGTCAAAACCAAGTTAATTTTAAGCTTATTATCCTGCACACTTAAACAAAACCTAGTATACCCAATTGTTCTTTAAGTACTTTGTTATCATCAAAACCCAAAGAGTGTAAACTATTTTATTCCAACAATTTCTCCCCTGTTAGAATATGTTCAACAGGAAGAGCTCCCTAGGGGTTGGAAAGTCCCAAAGTTCACCAAGTTCACTAGTGACACCAACGAGTCCAAAGTCAATCATGTCGCTAGATATCAGACTGAGGCTGGCAACATTGCAGACAATAAGAATTTAAAGATCAAATAATTCCCCAATTCTCTGACTAAAAATGATTTCACTTGCTTTACCATACTCCCTCTTCAATCCACAGAGTTGGAATCAACTAGAGAGAGTATTTCACGAGCAATTCTACATGGGCCAATAAAAAAAAGCCTTAAGGAATTGGCCAGTGTTATGCATAAAATGCCTGAATAAATTGAACATTATCTAAATATATTCATACTGTGATCGGTGGATCTGGAACTGACTGTTTAAAGCTGGTTCGCGAAATGTCGCGGAAGCAAGAGTCGCCACCGTCTTTTATTTTCTCCAAATGGAAAGGACAAAAGCACAGAAAAATTCCTTATAGAGATTGCTCTCGGTTCGGGAGGTAGGTTATAGAAAGGGAAGGTGTTAGCACCCTTTCTATCCATGGTTATCCATGGGCTCTTAGATGCTTGCTCATTTGTGTTTTCAAAATTGTTTGTTTGCTTTTCAACTGTGGGTTTTAAAAAGTTTCTTTGAAAATTCCAGTTCGACTCTTGTATCGGTCCTCAAGAGTGTTTGAAAAATTGCTTTCGAAAGCTTTTTGAAAGGTGTCGGTGTGAAAAGAAGTTTTTGATTTGTTTTGAAATTAGAGCAAGTATCTACGAGTCATCTACCTACTATAAGGAATTAAGCTGTGTAAGAGTCCTTTAGACAGTACTATCCCACTATTGAGAAGTAGGTAGCACCGTCGTTGGAGTTGTTCGGGTCAATTCGAAGGTTTGGGACATGGTGATCGCCAGAGCCATGGGAAGACACCTTAGAAGCTACCCTCATGCCAGGTTCCCGGATCATGAGGACTTACTAAGACATCCTCTACTCGACGATCACCTTTCGAGGCAAGGCAACAGTGAGGCGTACCCTAGGGGTGGTGTGTGATTTGTGTGTCATGTTCATTTGCATTTATCTTGTCATGGTATAGGTGATCTAGCGCTTGTTTTTATTGTTGTCCATTCATTCTTGCATACATTTATTCACAGTTAAAAGAGTGCGGAAAAGGTAAAGATTCTAAGCTATTACAAAAGGCGCGGGTCCACATCGCCAAAATTTCCAGAACCCGATTTGACAGAAAAATAAAGGAATAATGAAAAGTAAAGTGCGAGAAATTAATTACACGGCTTTGGGAGAGGTACATAAAAATTATACGAAAAAGAAATAAACACGCGAATTAAATAGAATTAAGAACGAGGGCGTTGGACCCTTTTTGCAAAAATTAAATTAAATGATTAAATTAAATGATTAAATTAATTAAAATTAAAAAGAAAAAAGAATTATTTTTGGTTTTTTTTTTGGTATTTATGAGAATTTAATGAGATTAATTGAAATTAAAATGCTAACCCTAATTCTAATTGTTTTTTAGTTTATTAAGAAAGAATTAAATTTTGACCTAAACTTAATCTAATTATTTACATGCAATTTAATTACAAAAATAAATAATAGTAAATATTTAATTATTATGAAAGAAAAGAAAAAGGGATAAAAATTATTATAAACCCTAATTCTACCAATTTTAGATTTTATTAAAAAGAGTTAAGGTTTAAACCTAAATTAGAAACTAAGTTAATTAATGAATTTTATTTACAAAAAAATATTAAATAAATATATTTTAATTTTGTCTTTTTCTGATTTTTTTGTGCTTTTTTTATATTATGAAAATAATAATTATAAAGAATTGAGAAATTAATTAAAATAAAGAAAAGGAAAAAATATAAAAGAGTAAAAGAAAACAAACTAGAGGGGGGTGCTGTCCCCAAATATGAGGTGAAGTCCAGTAATTTTAGGCCCAATACGTTCTGGCCTGATTGACTTTTCCACTAGCGTGCCCAGGCGTTGACTCAGGTTTACCGTACTCTCCAGATCTGGGCCCTCTGATCGTTCCATTGGCCAAGTGGATGGCTTGATTTTGATGATGTACGATACACCCTAATACTGAAGCTGCACATAAGCGTTAAGGGAAAAATAACATGAACGGGGTGGGGACCTGGGATCGAACCCAGGTCCTGAAGGTCATCAACACAATTGCTTGCCACTGAGCCATCTAGCGCGTTTTGTACATATAATAAAAGATAAACAATATAAAATAAAAACAATGGTTAGTTGAATTCCAGCGCGAAATTTCAAATGGCCCTATCATGCTTTGACACTTCATCATCTCCTTCGCTTGGCTTTTTTTTCCTGAAACAAAACATCATTAGCAACGGTTTTGGAACTGTCCCCTTATACCCCATATTAAAAAATAGCGATTAGCTCAGGGTGGCTCATAAATTGAGCGCGACCCCATCACTGAGTTTGTATGAAGGTCCTGATTTTGATGGTCTGGGTCTTGTGCTCCAATTTTTCTGGACAAGAGAATCCCTAATTTTGCAAGTCTGAAAACCTAGGATGCTTTAATGGCGATTTCGCGTGTGAGTGATAAAAATACAATTAAATTACACAGCTAGCCTCAGAATGACATAATAAGCACAAATCCAATATTAGAATTCACAAATAATGCATGAATGATGTTTCAAGAAAACTGAAAAAAGCTTGAACCGGCCATGGTCGTGCTACCTATTCCTTGTGTTAGGGGCGATGATTTTGATCTGTATGTGTTCCTTGAACTCTCAGCAAGCCAATGGAATAAGTATTGAGGCTTGAATCGACCTGCAAGTGTGTTTTCAGATTTGAGTTTTCAAGCAAAAAATTCAAGTGTTGTTTCTTGTCTATGGCGCAGCTTGGAGTCTGTATGCATTAGGGTTGCACTTGGTACTTATGTTTGAAGGTTCTAGGGTTGAGAAACTGATCACAAATCCATGAATTGATGAAAAATATATTTGATTTTCAAGCCATTATTTTGCAATCTTTTTTCACATGTTTTTGATACAAATCATGTCCAATTCCATTGTTTCTTTCTATATTTGATTAGGCACGAAATCTTGGAGATATTATATGCATAAAAAGATTGAAAAACCTAGGTTTAGTATTTTTCATGTATTTTAATTAATTAAATGAATTATTAATAATAAAAATCCAAATAAATAAATAAAAAATGAAGAAAAACTTCCCTTTGGGCCAAATGGTCGTGTACATGTCTTGGATAATGAATTGTGGAAGAAAAAGAGGCCCATTAGCAATTTTAGATCATTTGAAGCAATGTTGACTTTTCAAAATCTCCAAAAATTTCCCAACTTCCACAAGGCATAACTTGCTCAATTTTTAAGCTTTTGCTCATGTTCTTGGACATTTTGGAAAGATCTTTGAGTCCTCTAACCAATTTCTTTGGTCCCATGTCATTTTGATTTACCAATCTCAAGTTATGGCCTTTGACTTAAAGTCCCTTTTTGTTGACTTTTGAAAATGACCTATAATGTTGAAATTGATAACTTTTTGTGAGAGCATTTCTTGGACTTGAAGTGTGAAGAGGAGTTGTAGGAAATGCCTTTCTCTTCAAAATGAGCTTTGGATGGAATTTTTCTGATAATCCATGTGAAAGTTATGCCCTGGTCAATTTACAGTTGACTTTTTCAACTGTCCAAATATGGAAACTTTTGCATCTTGAGACTTTTTGAGCCAAGCTTTGAGAATCATGATCAAGCATTGATCCAATGATGTTTGTGGCTTCAAAATGATATGTTGACCAAAAATTTGAACTTTTGACTGTTAAATGACCATTTTGCCCCTACAGTTGACTGTAGTGCAATTAGGGTTTTTGACTGTGCAACTTTGTACTGAAAGTCTTGAAACTTGGTATGAGGATGTTTGACCATATTTGTAGGCATGTGGGACTTGATTGGACCCTTGGAAACTTCATTTTCTTGATCAGAACCAAAACCCTAATTTTGACTGTTTAGGAGGCCCTTGAACTGTGCAACCCTTGGGGAGATTTTGAAGCTTGCTTTTGACAAATCTTGAAGAATATGGGAGGGCAAATTTTGGGGTACAACACATACTTCTTAAGGCGAGATGTTTTATACAAGTCCCTGAACATGAGTTGGTCGAAATGGCTGCATGAGGTCTAGATAATTCCATTAGGAAAAAGCTATAAATATCTTAAGGAATGCCCCAATCGGGAGACAGGGTTTGCCAAGTGGAACATTTAAAAGATGATAAGGTTAAATCAAACAAGTACAATAAAAAAGAAAAGGTTGCATATGGAGAAATAAATGGTTATCTATCATATTTAGTCGACGAATACGTCGAAGAGATCAAAGTGAAGGAAGAAAAAAACACAAGAAAATGGGGGGGGGGGGGGGGGTTGAATTGGGTTTTAAAAATTTTCCCCTTTTGAAAACTATTTGATAAAACTATGAAGGAATATTGAATGCTAGAAATATAAAGAGCCACATTCAGTTTATCCATGTTCACCATTAACTAGGTTACATCTTGTCCACCCTCCTCAGCTGTTTTTTCCTTCAACAAGGACTTAATCCACTATAACCAAATCTGGTTACAAATGCACGGGATACCCGCTGGTGACTAACCATACAATTACCCGCAGTCGTTGTCATCTTGAGTCTTTTGACCAACACTAGTCACTCAAGGAACAATATAATGATACGTTCAGTGATCTCTGCGACATATAACGATCATTGACCTTATAAGATATCTGACCAACTTGGTCTTTCAAGAGGGGATTTCTCACAATGATCCTCAGCTAGTGATCTCTTAAGAATTCTGACCTTCCTGGTCCCCTAAGATATATAGCGATCATTGACCCTATAATGATTGACCAGTCATAGTCTCTTAACGGGATTCCACAATGACACGTAGCCATTTGTCTTCTTGAGTATATGACCTTCCCTTAGTCACTCAAAGAACCACCAATTCTAAACAAAATTATTTTTCTGGAGAATACATGAGTGCTTCTTTACAAGAAAATTACTCCTAGTTTAAGTACATATGGTTTAACACAATTATGAACAAAAACTCTTGTGTTCAAACAATTTACATGAAGAACTTAAGTCATAACATAATATGAGCAACAACTCTTGTGTTTACATGATTCTACAAATATGAATATAGTCTAAGTTTAAGTGCAACATCTTGTAGTCTTCTTGTCTTCATCTTCTTCATTGAGCAAGTTATATGCAATAACTCCTTACTTCTTCATATTTCTACAAAGATGTATTTGAAAAACATTTATGTATCATCTTGTATAATTCTTCTTCTTCATCTTCTTTCTTTTTGGTTAGCTTCAGCGTGTTCAATGTAACAACTTCAACAACATTCGCATCCATGACTTTTCACCAACTTTTCTTCATTTCATTGATCTCCTTTTATAGCCTTCAAAAAGAGTCTTGTAAATATAGAAAAGTCCTTTCTCCTTGGTTTATTCCCAATGAATAGATTCAAGAGAGGTTTGAAACAGTACGAAACCTCACTTTCCTTAGCCTGCTGCTTACAGTAGTTAGCATAAAACGTGGGAGACAACTTCTTTGAATAGTATAACCAATATCATGATAGTGGAATTTGTGTACTGTTTGTACTGTATTCTTCTTGACTAAGTTTCTTGATCTTTATCTTCTGATGATGTACTTCTTTTTCTTGATCTTTATCTTGTGAGATCAATTACTTTGTCTTTGTTCTTTTGATTATTGACTGATGAGTAGTTCATAAACTACTTTGTTTTTGTAGTATAGGAGCATCAGAGTTATCAGAACCATGACTTGTCTTTAGGAATAATAGCAACGACCTTTCTAAAACACGAAGCTTGACTTCTGATCTTAGAACTAATCTTAAAGGTGTATTTTGGATCTGATCTGAGAGATGAAGATTAAGTGAGAAAATGTTTCATTTCAGAATCTTTCAATAATGGATTCTTGTCAATTAGATATTTAAGCAATAACTTATCTGAGAAACAAGTCTTGTCGTTGTAGGCAAAAGCTTTTCTGATGTTGATATCAAAAGCTTTTATGATGTTTAGATATTGAAATCATATTTGTGGAAACAACCTTTCTGATTATCAAGTCTTTAATTTCTTGAGCTTTGATTCTTTTCTTGCTGGATTGATTTCTGATTAAAGAATGATAATGATCCAGAAGTTTCTTCTTTGTTGTAGAGTTAGAGTTTTTCATAAATTTGTACATTATTTTCAGATATATAAGCAACAACTTATCTGAGGAACAATTTCTTTGAGTGAAGGCTTTCCTGATCCACTTTGTCTTAATCTTGTCTTGATTCTTGATAATCAGCTTTTCTGAGCTACATATCTGATGTCTGATTTCTGAAGTAGAAGCTTATATCAGTACATCTGACTTTGATGTTGAATTCCTTCTTTTTGATCACTTGAATTCTGATATTTGGATTGATCTGAAAGCAACAACTTAAGTCAGCTACATCTTGATTTTTTGATCTTGAATTCTTTTCTTTAAATATCCGAGATATTCGTTTCTGATATCTTGAGAGTGACGCTTTCCTGAGAACACACTTGATTCCCTTTCTGATGAACATTCATCATTCCTTAGAACTTCTGATGTTTCTTTAGAAATAGTCACAATAGTTCCTCTGTTCAGTAGATTATCTTGATAAGATATCATCCTTTGATCTTTCCTTCTGATGGACTATATGATATTGATTAGAATTGAGTCCATAATATATTTCTTCCTTAGATCATTTCTTCTAATGGAATACTTCTGATGTTGAATTGAAGTGTGTATTCCATGAACTATCTGAATCTTCTGAATATTGACTTTGTCTTTAGAGATATGAGCAATAACTCTTTTGATGAACAAATCTTGACTTCTGAACTTTGTGTCGGAAGCTTGTTTTCTTGTACAATCTATTTTCTAATCTCAAAGTAGCAACTTGTTAGAAATTCTTTCTTCTTATGATTTGTGACTTCTAAAACAGCAGCTTGTTGTGAAGTACACATGTGATCTTCTTGTTGGCGAACATTCAACATTCTTTCGAACTACTGATGTTTCTTCAGAAGAGGGTGTGAACAATCTTTCTGATGTGCTTGGCGTATTTCTGATTCTTCAGACAGTAGTCCTGAATCAATTAGAATTTCTTATCTGCACACTCAAGAAACTTATTAGAACTAAAATTCTTTCTCATCAAATATATGTGTTGTTATCATCAAAACACAGAAATTTAAACACAGATCTAAATCTTGTTCTAACAATCTCCCCCCTTTTGATGATGGAAAAATCATGTATTTTGATGGAACAATTTTACTAGGTTAAATCACAAACAAAATAATACAAGAGTTGAGAAAACTCCCTCTAGGTTGGAAACTCCCCCTGGGATAAACAATCTCCCCCTGAATGATAAGCTTATGATCTTTCAAAGCTTAAGAGTATTGTTATCCTTTATGAATCTAATCAATCAAAATTGATTTAACCATTAAGGTTATCATATTATCCATTCTTTCTCAGAACATTAGAAACAATGGTCTTTCTTTATCAAAACTTGATTTATCAGAGTGAATGCAATGTTTCATTCACAATGTTCTTGTAGCAATCATGCATATTCTAAGTAATTTGGTTATTTATATCATGTTAGAATGTCATGTAAATCATGGGGTTTAGAGAATTGATATCAAATCAAAATCATTATTCTTTCACCCCTTTTTTTCATGATTAAAAAGATATAAGAAATGCTTAATTGATTTGTAGGCTTTCTTAAGCAAGCAATAGTGAGTTCACAAAGAAAAATAATAATAATTTAAGAGGAAATCATTGATAGAAAATTAAACACATATTCCAAAGATAAACATTCACAACACTTAAAGGAACAACCAAACAAAAAACAGAATCAGAGTGCTTAAGACTTGGAAGAATTTTGGCTTTGCTGAAGGAGCATTTCAAGTATTCCTTAAATGGATTTGTTGAATTCAGCTTATTCTTTCAGCGTTTCTCTGATCATTGTCTGCTCTTTTTGCATAGAATCAAAAGAACTTCAAATACGCGAGAAAACACCAGAGTTTTCTGAGAGTTCTACTTTTTCTCTTTCCTCTTTTTCCCCTCTTGCATTTTTTGTTTCAAGTTTTTCAGCAGCTATCTTTTCTGCAGTTTCTCTTTCTATTTTCTCCTTCTCTGCTGCTTCCCTTTCTGCAGTCTCTTGAGCTTCAAGAGCCTTACGTATTTCCTAATTATTCTTAGCATATTTGTTTTCATTTTAGATGACATCCTTCGGATTTTCAAATATTCAACATTCATCCACCTGTCAAACCTTCTCCAGAAGGCTTTTACTTGGGAAGAACAGTTGCTTGAGACAGATTTTCCTTTGAGTCTCTCCATTTTTCTCTCAGCAATGATTTTGAGATGAGATAGTTTTTTAGAAAAATCAAGATTAGAAGCAATGTCAACGGAGATCTGACGAATATGAGAATTTTTCGGGAGAATAGCAGATGGACAACCAACCAGTGCTAGGGAGATAGTTATTGTGGGAATGAAACTTTGATAGGACTGTGATTGTAATTTGGATTATTCACTAGGAGTTATCTTTTCTAAAGATGCTTGGGTGGAGGTATTTGTAGCAGTGGTCGAAGATGATGGAGGAGGTGAAAAATTGATGATAAGGCTAGGTTTGTAGTATTGGTTTCTAATCCAACTGTGGTATTGGGATTTAGATTTAAGATAGTCAAAGACTTTTCTAGTTTTGATGTTTTAACAACTTTCAGCTTCTTAACCTTGGATTTCTTCAAAGGAGAGCTGATTTTTCTTTTCAGATTTTCAGAGGATTTTCCACGAGCTGCATCATACTCCTTTGCATTGATGTCAGTGTAAGAACAAGATTTAGTTCTGAAATATTATCTGAGTTTTGATGATAACAAATGAGTATGTTTGTATGAACGATTTTAATACTCTAATGTTTGTTATTGTTGAGTACTTAAAAAACAGGTTATGCTTTTGATGGATGGCATGGCCAAGACATTAGAAGAGAATTGATTCTGCTTCTATGGTACACAAGTTTTGTTGAACAGTAGCAAGACACTCCAGAAGGCTCTGAAGTGTAAGCTTTGATGTTTGTCTAAAGAAACCAGTCAGAAGATCTAAAGATAGAAGTTTCTACTTACGTCTAGATGCTAAAGACTAAAGCTTCTAAAGAAAACATGTTCCAAAGAAAAAGAGTTAGAAGATCTAAAGACAAAGTTTCTACAGAAGTCCAGATGCTGAAGGCTTGTGTTTCAAATAACAATGTTCTAAAGATAAGGGTTCTGAAGACCAAGTGTTAAAGACTCTAAAAGACAGAAGGTCTAAAGATTCTAAAGACTTGAAGTTCTAAAGAACTAAGGTTTCAAGAAAAGGTTCTCACAACCAAGTGATGAAGACTCTAAAGACGCAATTCTGAAAACTCTGGAGACGAAGTTTTGATGACCTGATGTTATGTTCTCGCTTCTAAATTCATGCTCACAGAAGCCTCTAAAGTGCAGAAGGAAAGAAGATAATGTTAAAGTGGTACAAATAATACATGGTACAATCAACATTTCATTCCACTACCATGAAAGGACGGACGCGTGACACGATCTTGTCTCCCACGTTACTGTTCAAGCTGCCAATGTTTATGGAAATCCCAAGAATATCCCTCAACGAATATATTATTTCATTGTCTATATAAAGGCTTGTAGACTAAGAGAGAAAGCTGTCAATTCACTAAATAATCACGCGCAAACGTTGTTCATAGCTTTCACATTCTTAAGTCATTGTTCATAAAATAGTTTACATATTCAGCTTTTTAGAAGCAATACTCTTATAAACAAAACTTGTATTCAAACAATTGTTTGATTTTTCCTTAAGGAACCGAATAGGTATGAATTCTTAAGTAGTCTAGAGCTTGCAAGTTTTAGAAGTTGTTAGTCACTTGTGGGTAGCTTATGCATTGTAATAATCAGGTTGATTATTGTTTGATATTTCTTAAGGGATCGGGTAGGTCTGAATCCTTAAGAACTCAAGGGCTTGCGAGTCTTAGAGGTTGTTAGTCACTTGCGGGTAGCTTGTGAAAATTGTGATCAGTTTTGTTATAGTGAATTAATTCCTCGATTGAATGAGGCGAAATCACCTTGGCAGGTGGACTAGACTAGCTTGATAATTTTCAAGTGAACTAGTATAAACATAAATTGTTCTTTACTTCCTGTTCTTACTTATTGTTATTATCAAGAGTGAAGGAAAAACATTTTAACTTAAAGGGGAGTATTTTTAAAAGAATATTTTTGTTTTAAAAACCCAATTCAACCCCCTCCCCTTATTCTGTTTTTTACACCTTCAATTGGTATCAGAGCTTCGGTTCTGAGGAGATAAAAAGTTTGAATTTTTATAAACACTTAACAGTGTCCAGTACCGATCTAGGGTGTGTGAAAAACTAGTGGCTACATCTACTTCCAAAGTTGATAATAGGGATAATGATAGATATCACTATAGTTCAAAACCCCCTATGTTTGATGGGGAGAAATTCGACTATTGGAAGGATAGAATAGAAAGTTACTTTCTAGCATATGACTTGGATCTATGGTACTTGGTAGTTGATGGATACACTCACCCAGTAGATGATAAAGTTCATAAGATTTCAAGAAGTGCAATGATGGAAGCACATCGGAAAAGTATGGAGAAATCACTACAAAGCAAGAACCATTCTTCTAGGTGTTATCTCATACAATAATATGAGACAATCACAAATAGAGAGACTACAAAGTCTATTTTTGATTGTCTTCAAATGACACATGAAGGAAAAGTACAAGTAAAAGAAACAAAGGCTCTGGCCTTAATTCAAAATTATGAATCCTTCAAGATGGAAGATGAAGAATTTGTGGAAACAATGTTTTCAAGATTTTAGACTTTTGTGGCAGGACTTAAGGTTTTGAACAAAGGTTACTCCATCGCAAATCACATTAAAAAGATTATCAAAAGTTTGTCTGCCAAATGGAGACCAATCGTAACTTCTTTAAAATTGGCAAAGGATTTGAACAACACCTCTCTTGAGGAGATGATTAGCTCTTTAAGAAGTCATGAAATAGAGCTAGAATAAGATGAACATCATAAGAAGGTAAAATCAGTTGCTCTAAAGTCTACTTCTGGGAAAACCAAGGCTTATCAAGCTAAGGAAGAATCTGAAGAATCTGAAGAAGATTCAAATGATGATGAACTCTCTTTGATATCCAGAAGAATATGTCAAATTTGTAAGCACAAACAAAGCAAGTTCAGAGGTAAAAAAAGAACATACGGAATAGGTGAATCCACTTCCGGTCAGAGAAATGTTCCGGGAAAAGAAGTTACTTGCTTTGAATGCAACGAGCCTAAACATTACAAAAATGATTGTCCAAAGCTTAAGAAAGACAAGAAGCCTAAAAAGGCTTACAAAGGCAAGAAGGGTCTCATGGAAACATGGGATGATTCAGAATCAGAAGATGAAGATTCTGATGAAGAACATGCAAACATGGCATTCATGGTCAGGACCAGCAAGGGAGAAGCAACATCAGAAGACGAACTTCCAATTAACTATGAATCAGACTCTGATGACGAAAAAGAGGTACTTTCTTCTTTATCTTGTTCTGAACTTGAAATTGGTCTATCTGAATTAATAAAAAGGTATCAATCTCTTATAAGTAAACACAAAATTTTGAAAAAGAGTTTTGTAGCTACTTCTGAGAACACAACTATGGATGAGCAAAATATTTCGGACTTAAATGGAAAAATATTTGTTTTACAAAAATCAAACATTGTTCTGAAAAGAAAAGTGTCTAGATTAGAAGAAGAGATTTTATCTAACACATCTATTATTGACGATGTAATCAGATATAATAGAGATTTTCAACACTTCCTTGCTAAAAGCACAGATAGAAGCAAAATGGCTTCAATGATTTATGGTGTTAGTAGAAAGGGAAGCAGAGGTTTGGGGTATTCAGGACCATCAAATAAAATTGATGAGATTCTGAATGTCAAACCAAAACCTCTTTCTGAACATTTCGTGCTTGCTGGTACAAACTTGAAATGTCCATAATAAGAAGGTTCTGATACTTCTGTAGCACGAACACAGACACAGAAAAAAAATTTCAAACCAAAGTATCATGCACAAATTTCACATGATTACCCTGTTGCACGAAAGTCCAAAGGGGTCAGAACCTCTTGAACTTCTATCAAAAGAGGACCCAGAAAGTGGGTACCCAAAGATCAGATGTTCTATGTTGCAGATATTCTTGACGGCACAACAGAAACATCAATTATGGCCCCTGGACAATGGATGCTTACAACACATGACAGGCGAAAGGCACATGTCCAAGATTTTGAACCTAATTCTGGAAACATGAACGATGTCAGAAGCAACCAGAAAAGAAAGATTATTGGCTCTAAAATTCGTGTAATCCAATATGCTATTATCAAAACAAGACCAAACTTTAAATACTCTGGATAAATGCTTCTGAGCCTTAATGATCTTGCTTGTGCCAGCTCATCTTCTAAATAAAGTCCAGATTCTGAAAATTGTCTAAAGAATAAACTGATAGACTATCATACTTTTATGAGTAATGTTTCTATTCTCTTTAAATCTTATTACTGCCAATTCTTTCAGGATCTCAGTAATCATAAGATGTTTCAGTTAAAAATGTCTTTGATTAGATGGAAACATTTTGGTTCTCCAGACTCTAAGGATATCAAATGTGTCACTTAGTTAGATGTATTGATTAATGTGTGTAAGCCTTGGTTATGCTTAATCATCACACGCTGCCTAAGCCATGTAATGAGCAGTGTATGTATTTCTTGGAATTTGATTGATATCATAATCATTACTTTCATTTAATGCTCCTAATTATTATGTTTAATTAAAATTCAGTTTTATTTTATATTCTCTCACTTCTCAAACAATATAAATCACACACGTTCACTTCACTTGCACACTTTAGAAACCCTAAACCATCTTTTTCTTTCAATTGTTCAACAAGTTCTACTTGTTCATCATCTTCATCAACACTCTTCGTTAAAAATCATCACCCTCGTCAACAACCTTCATCATCTTCAATATGATGAATGCTCAACAACAAGAAACTGTTCAGATTGCCCAAGAAATGGATGAAGCCCTAAATCCTTTTGGGTCGTCTTCTTCAAATATTACAATCCGTTCTTCTTCCCCTATGGTAACTAGTTCATCTTCTCTATCAATTATTGATAAACATCACATAACACAGAAATATGTTCAAGTTCACTGTAATCTAAAACCACATGAGTTAAATGTTCTTTGTGAATATATGGTGTACTTCAATAACCTTTCTGCAATTGGTGTAAAACTAATTGACAACTTAAATGCTTAAGGATGAGAGCAATATTTCATGAATCTTTATGGTCCTATTTATGATTCTTTGGTTAAAGATTTATGGATTCAAGCGGATTGTGACAATCTTAATGTAGTTGCTCATGTGTTGGGTCTGAAAATTGTCATTACTGAAAAGTCTATTTATAATCTTCTGAGCATGCGACATCTTGAAGGAAAACAGATTTATAAGATGAATAGAAAATCCATATTTGTGAAGGAGACGATTAACAAAGCCCTCTTCAAGAACTACTCTCTTGAGAAAAATAAGTATAAAAGTAAATTTCTCCATGACAAACTTATAATCTGGCACAAAATCATTATAAATTGTATCAACCCCAAACCTTCATCCAGTTCTTCTGACTACTTCAACGTTAATCAGAAGTACATGTTGTACTATTTAATAACGCATCAAAAGATGTGTCTTCCAGCTCCTTTGTTTCATTATTTGAGAGACTCTATTTCATAAACCAGAACCACTGATGATCCCAAAAAGAAGGTTTCTAACTATATTCCTTTTGGACGTCTCATCACTAACATCCTAGTAGAAAGTGGCTTGGTGAAAACTCTGGTAGAAGAAGCTAGGTTTACAGAGGATCTAGCTTCTAGTCTTGGAGATTCCTTCAATGGACAGACTCTGAAGAATATGAGGCTCATAGAAGAAGTTGTTGCTAAACCTCTACTTTTTCCCTCTGAAAGTATCAAAGTCACAAGAATTCCTGTGAATGACTAGCCTTTATTTACCAAGGGAGATAACATGACTAACATTGTTATATACATCAAAATGATGGAAGCAAAAGGACATGATATGTCCAGTTTCAACTATTCTGATTTACCTCATGCTCAAGAGTATGTTGACTCTTTCAAAGGTAAAAGAAAGAATAGTTCAAAAACTTCTGAACCCGGAAAGAAGAAAAAGAAGAAGTCTAGAACTTCTAAGATTGAAAGCCTAGCTGCTTATTCACAAATAACAAATAAGTCTGCTAATGCTACATTTGTACCTATTTCTTTTCCTACATCTAATTTTATTAATGTATGTTCATCCATAACCTCCATTGCACAAATTAGTCCTCTTCCACCATCTACCACAATTATTTCTGTTTCTAATCCTGTTTCCTCAACTACCGAAATTTTTGTTTCTGAAACTGTATCTACACCTTTACCTGAAATAACAACTGCTTCTACTCAAAACATTACAACCACTTCAGACCTTGCAACCTCATCAACCACACACTTTTCCAACTTACTTTCATTCATCTCTACACCCATACCGTCTCAACCCATCTCTACCATCTCCTCCCCATATGTCTCATTGTTACCATAAGACATCACATCTCAACCTTCAATAGAGATTCCTATTGTTTCAAATCCTATTCCATCTCTCTCCATTCCATTAAAACTAATACACACTTATATATCTCCATCAACTTCATCTCAATTTCTTCCACAAACTTCTCATTTATCAACTTTTGATACCAATCTTTATTTCGCATTCTTTAACAAAGAAACCACTCTTCATGACTCACCCATTGTGTATCATGAAATGTACGAGAAAACAATTTCTGATGATTTTGAAATCCTTGCAAACCTAACAACTGAATCCTGCTTTATGTCCGATCTTTTCGATCTAACTGAACAACTCAATCAAACTGAACCTTTAACTTCTGAAGTCATTCCTTCGGAAAAGGACTTAGCCATAGTTGTCTATGAAAAACCTATTCCAAAAACCTTGGATGAATGCATTAACATTTTTAGAATCAAGGCTAGGGAAAAGGTTGTTAAATTAAAGGCGGAGGAAAGTATAAGTACTAAACCTCGAGATATGGATGGTTCTTGGAAGAAATTTCAGAAATGGATGTCTTGTGAAGTTGAAAGAATAAATTCTTTTGTTGAAGCATCCAAAATTGGGGGTGTTGAAATGGAAACTGAAAGAAAAGAAACAAGAGAAAGAGTCAAATATGTTGAACTACTTGCTGCCAAACAAAAAGAAGCAGAGGAAGCCAGGTTTAAGGCTCAAGAGGCATAAGAAGCCAGAAAAGCTGAAGAATCCAGATTGGCTAAAGAAGTAGAAGAAGATGCTGAGGTTAAAAAATATGCTTTGAATTCTTCATCTTCTGATCTACCATTGCACGCCGGAAAAAATCAATTGTTGAAATTAAAGGAGAACAACAAGTGCTTCGAGAAAGTATCATTGAACAGAAGGTTGTCAATGAGAATGTTCAGAACATGCTACAATTAATCCTGCAGAAGATCTCTACCCCTGCTTCTGAACCTTAGGCTCTAGGTTTTTTTCCTTTTGCTTCTAAAACATAGGACTACGTTTATTTAATGTCTGCAAGACTTTTCTTTTTGGGTATTGGTTTGTTTTACTCCTTTCGATTTACCTATCATGTAACTGTTTAAATTTTATGAAGCTTTCTTTTGACTTATCAATAAAACTTCTTACCTTTTCTTGATTGTTTCTTCTAATTTTTATGTTTTTCACACATAATTACCTTTTTGATTATGACAAAAAGAGGGAGTAATTAAATGAACTTAATTTTGATTTCAATAATCATGTTTTGGAAAATGTTCTCTAAAAATATTTGCTTACATTCTAACCCAGTTAAACTTCTGTTTATGCTAGAATTGTTTTTCGTTTTCAAGAAATTAGAACTCTGGTTAAAGACAAATATCTGAAAGCATTATTCAAGCCTTATGTCTAACCTATTGGCTTCATAAGACTATTGGCTTCATAATCTGAAGATGTTTTTCAATTCATAATCATACTTCAAGAAGTGAAACCTGGAATCAGACTCCAAAATTGATAATCTGGAAGCTGTCTTAGTGACATTAAAATTTCAAAGATTTCAATTTGATTTCGTTCTCGTTAGAATATAAAGTCAAGATTCAATAAGAAGAAGTTGTATGAAATCAAGATCTTAACTGTTCGATTGACATCAAGATCTCAATTTGTCTATTGGCATCCAGAGTCAAGAATCTCAAGATCAAGATATCTGATCTATTGGAACCAGGGGGAGTTTTACTCAAATGGTTCAGAGTCAGGATATTAGATCTTCATCAAATCATTGACTCATGGGGAGCATCATAAAAAGGATAAGTATTCCTTACCTTTTTATTTTTACTTCTTCTGATTATAAGAACAGAATTGTGTCATCAAAATACATAGTTTTGTCATCATCAAAAAGGGGGAGATTGTAAGAATAAGATTTGGTTATGCAATATTATCTATGAGTTTTGATGATAACAAATGAGTATGTTTATCTGAACAATTTTGATACTCTAATGTTTGTTATTGTTGAGTAGTTAACAAATAAATTCTGCTTCTGATGGATGGTATGGCCAAGACATTAGAAGATAATTGATTTTGCTTCTATGCTACACAAGTTATATTAAGAAGTAGCTAGACACTCCAGAAGGTTATAAAGTATAAGCTCTGATGCTTGTCTAAAGAAACTAGTCAGAAGATCTGAAGACAGAAGCTTCTACTTACGTCTAGATGTTAAAGACTCAAGCTTCTAAAGAGAACATGTTCCAAAGAAACAAATTTAGAAGATCTGAAGACAAAGTTTCTACTGAAGTCCAGATGTTGAAGGCTTGTGTTTCTATTAACAAGGTTCTAAAGATAAGGGTTTTGAAGATCAAGTGTTGAAAAGTCTAAAAGACAGAAGGTCTAAAGATTCTAAATATTTGAAGTTATAAAGAACCAATGTTTCAAGAAAAGGTTCTCACAACCAAGTGCTAAAGACTCTAAAGATGCAGTTCTAAAGACTCTGAAGACTTTGAAGACTTAAAGTTCTGATGACATGATGTTATGTTCTTGCTTCTAAACTCATTCCCGCACAAGCCTCTGAAGTGCATAAGGAAAGAAGATAACGTTAACATGGTACAAATAGTACATGGTAAAATCAACATTTCATTCCACTACCATGAAAGAACAGACGCGTCACACGATCTTGTCTCCCACGTTACTGTTCAAGCTGCCAATATTTATGCAAATCCCAAGAGTATCCCTCAATGGATATATTATTTTATTGGCTATATAAAGGCTTGAAGAATAAGAGAGAAAGATTTCAATTCACTGAATAATCACGTGCAAAGGCTGTTCATAGCTTTCACATTCTTAAGTCATTATTCATAAAATAATTTACATATTCAGCTTTTTAGAAGCAATACTCTTATAAATAAAACTTGTATTCAAACAGTCGTTTGATTTTTTCTTAAGGGACCGAGTAAATCTGAATTCTTAAGAAGTCTAGAGCTTGCGAGTTTTAGAAGTTGTTAATCACTTGTGGGTAGCTTATACATTGTAATAATCAGGTTGATTATTGTTTGATATTCCTTAAGGGACCGGGTAGGTCTTAATCCTTAAGAAGTCTAGGGCTTGCGAGTCTTAAAGGTTGTTAGTCACTCGCGGGTAGCTTGTGCAAATTGTGACTAGTTTAGTTATAGTGAATTAATTCCTCGATTGAGTGAGGCGAAATCACCTTGGCGGGTGGACTAGACTAGCTTGATAATTTTCAAGTGAACTAGTATAAACATACATTGTTCTTTACTTCCTGTTCTTACTTATTGTTATTATCAAGAGTGAAGGAAACAACATTTTAACATAAAGGGGAATATTTTTAAAAGAATAGTTTTTTTTTAAAAAACCCAATTGAAACCCCTCCCCCTTTCTTGTGTTTTTCACACCTTCAGTCAGTTCCTTCAACTTCAATTTCACTAAGATAGGCTTCAAGGTCACTAGATGACACATCTTTTGTGAAGTGGGGATATCCCTCTATTGGTGTTCTTTGAGTTTTAATGCTCTGAGGATCTGTAGATATTGTTGATGGTATAACTTCCCAATCTTTTTCTACTACATTCATATTTCTCAGATTTGTTCCATTAAATAATTTTCCAGTTTCAGTGACTAAGTCTTTCACAAGAAGGTGTGAAATGAGATGTTCCACTACACCACTCTCAATAAGAATATCCAAAATTAATCTTCCAAAAGGAATATAATTCTTTTTGGATTTCCATTATCTCTGGTTTCTATAACAGTGTCTTTCAGATAGTTGAAAATAAGAGATGGAAGATGTACCTTAGTTCCTTTCAATAGATAGAAAAGAATTAACTTTTGTTCCACGTTCATATAGTCTGCTGAACTATTACTTGGTCTAGGATTGATGCAACTGAGAATAATCCTGCTCCACGGAGATTCTTAGAGAGATTCATGACTTAAGATGGTTTCTTTCCTATAGTAATATTTACTCCTTACTTAGTGAAGATAGCAAGAGTTACACCATTTGT
Source organism: Vicia faba (assembly GCA_948472305.1). Classification (NCBI taxonomy): domain Eukaryota; kingdom Viridiplantae; phylum Streptophyta; class Magnoliopsida; order Fabales; family Fabaceae; genus Vicia; species Vicia faba. The sequence continues at coordinate 1,314,839,728 of OX451740.1, read as the reverse complement.
TAGATAATTTGATTTTGAATTGATGTGATGAATAAATATTCCTTTTGCTTATTCCATTCCAAGCATGATAGAAATTGATTTTACAGTGATGACAACCTTCGCACCCATAACATATGAGATGACATATTTCCCATTTTCTTAAGCAAATTTCCAGAACTCCCTCACAAGGTTTGAATAAATAGAACCATAGAGATGGTTGAAGTAATTTATCCATCCTTGAAAGATTAGTTGTTCAGTGAGATCTATGGTGTTGTTTTTTTAGATTTTCAAAGTCTACCAGTAGTTCTTGTAGAACATCTAGTTTATCTACCGGGGAAGAAAAATGAACATGCTCTAGATGATCAAGAATATGATCTTGCTGTTGTTGATTTGAAGATGAGGATTGTTGCATTGTTGCGGGTGATGGTGGTGTAGAACTTGAAACCACTTGTAGAGGAGATTTTTCTTTAGAAGCTAAATCTTAAGCAAGTTTTCACACTCATTCTAGATTAACATCCGGGAGTGAAGGTTTTCAGAAGGAAGATTTATCTAGGGTTTTGAAGATGGGAAAAGTGAAAAGTGAAAAGATGAAGTGTGTGATGGTGAATAATTTTAAGAAAACGAAACTAGTGAAATGATTACTAGTTTTAAGAAACTGTATTGAGTGGGAGAATAATGATGGTTTTTAACCTAATCTCAAGAAAATCCCATCATTCAAGATGTCAATCAGTCAACACATTTATGGTTAATTTTAACAGGTGTCAAAAAAATTACAGCCACACGATCGAAAAGTGTACATGGAAGAAAAAAATAAGAAAGTAAAGAGATTTCTAACTAAAATATAATGATATAAAAATATTAAAGTTAAGTAAGAAAAAAATTTAGAAAGATCTGACCAGTTAAGAGAACAATCTTATCTTCTTATTTCCTTGGATTATGACGATTCTCCTTTTCTGACATCGTACACATCTCTTGAAATTCTCCTTGATGAGGGATTAGAGACACTTGTCATAGTAATATTTATTCAAATTTATAGAGAATGAATCTTGTTCTGACAATAAGTTTTTTCTTTTGAAGTAACTCCTTTATGAAACCAATATGAAGGTTTCTGAAGGATATCCTTATGTTGAGGTAGGTTTCTGTTGTAACGACATGTTTGACTTTGTCAAATTCTGATTCTGTCAGCAAAAGATCGTGATCTCATACTGATCCAGACTTGTATGCTTCTGAGAGATAATGACTTATTCTTCTAGAAATGATTCATCTAGAATTTTGTTTAAATGCAGGCTCTTCATTTCTTTTGTTGCCCTCTGATGATTTCTTCTCATGATTTGCTCAACTGGTGGTTGAGAGAAATTTGTCTGATGCATCTTGTTCTTGAAATTTATGAGTCACTCTTATAAATCAGATTCCTTTTCTAATAAAAATGAATGTTTGAAAATGATCCCTAACGTTGACAAGTTTGTGGATATCAACGCCATCAGAATTTTCTTGATTGGAAATCCGGTCCCTACGCTGCTAGGAGATACCTACTACTCCATCCATCTTCGAAACTCTTATCAAGGAGGGATGATTATTTGTTGTGCACCGTTGCTGTATCAGTGGTATGTTTCTCATCTACCTGGGTCTGATGTTTTCTGGGATCTCGAGAAGGAGCCGCGATGGGCGCCAAAAATTATGACTCTCACTCATTTCGACATTGATTGGTATAATCGAGCTTACTATGACGTGAAGATCATCGATAGCTGTGGTGCTTTTCCTAACGTGCCTCTTCTTGGTACGAAAGGTGGAACTAACTATAACCCTGTTCTCACACGCCGTCAGTTTGGGTACCCGATGAGGGACAAGCCAAACAACATCCATGTGAGTGGTTTATTTCTGCAAGAGGGACAAGATCATCAGGCAGCTAAGAGGGAGATCGAAGGAGCTTGGCGCCACATCCATAGGAAAGGGAGAGATATGTTAGGACATAGAGGTGCCATTTCTTTGGAGCCTTACCTACAATGGGTCCGTGCTAGGGCTTGTGCTCTCAAGATGCCCTATAAACCTGAGAAACCTTTGTTCCCTACTGTTGCATCATCATCTGTTGTTATCCCTATCGAGAATATGGGAGAATACCAAGGAAATCTAGCTAGGATGAAGTCCGAGAGAGATGCTTGGAAAGAAAAGTACAATATGTATGAATATGAGAATCGGGTCCTGACTCGACAGCTAAAGGAAAAGGAGGATTTTCTCTTTATTCAAGACGGCTGGTTCATTGATCATGATGAGAAGCTTCGTCAAAAGGATGCTCTATTGAAGAAGTATGCTAGTTAAAGGAAGATAAAGAAGGAAAGTTCGGTAAGCGTTGCTCTTGTTCCTAATCCGCAGAAGGAAATCATTGATCGACTGGTAGCTGAGAAGAAAGAGATGGAAGACTTTTATGAAGAGAAGATCAAGAAGCTCCAGTTACAGTTGGTATTTGGTCCTTCATTTGATGATTCTGAGTGATCTTTAGCTTTTAGTTTTATTTTACTGATGTCATTTGGTAAAACTTTGTAAAAGGGCTTCATGTTCCGAAGTTGTAATTTACTGCTTTTATTATGGGCTTCATGTTCCAAAGTTGTAATTTACTGCTTTTATTATGGACTTCATGTCCCAAAGTTGTAATTTATTGCTTTATTATGGGCTTCATGTTCCAAAGTTGTAGTTTACTGCTTTTATTATTGGGTTGTTACCCCAAAGTTGTAATTTATTGTTTTATTGTTCCAAAGTTGTAAGTTGTAATTTACCGCTTTTGATTAATGGATGAGTTTTTGTTGTTCCAAATTCCTTTACCATTGATGTGTGCAAAATTATTGAAGTTCCTTGAAAAACTATTAAAATGAATTATCATTTGCATCACACATCATGCATCATGCAACATTCCACTTCACATGTTTTCTAGAGTCTTATCCTTGTTTCTTTTTCCACTCCAAAGGTTGTCAAGCTGTCTCATCGATACGATACTCGAGCCAATTGTCAGAGGAAGATGGAAGATCTGGAACAGGAAAACCACGAGCTTCGTGAGGAGGTCGCTACCCTTCGTATCGATATGGAAAAGTTAACTGCGCTAGTGGAAATTTTGGTGGCTGTTCAGAATCAGCCATCGACTACAGCTGCTGAGATTCAGACTTCAACTACTGTGGTTTCCAAGATTGTTACCGTTCCAACATCTATGACTCAAATCAACTCTCCGCTTCAACATCAGATGCCGAAAGGTTTTCCGTGGGGAATGCCTTTCAACTTTGTGCCAGAGGGGTATCAGCCTGTCGTACAGCCTTTGTTTCAACCTGCTTTGTCTCTTCCTCAACCAGAGACAACTACCATACCGCCGGTAATCCCGTCTGTAACACCTTTTCCGCAACCGGTAATGACAACTGTCGCTCCTGTGGTTCACTCCGTGCCATACTTGAATGAACCTACTTATCCTGCCGAGCCTGCTGAAAGTTTGGGTCTTTTTGATAGAATGGAAGAATTTCAGGATCAGTTCCAAGAAATGCAGAAGGAGCTTAGAGCGTTAAAGGGGAAGGATTTGTTTGGAAAGAACACGCATGACCTTTGTTTAGTTCCGAATGTCAAGATTCTAGCAAAATTCAAAGTGCCAGACTTTGAAAGATATAAGGGTGATTCGTGTCCTAGAAGTCATTTGACTATGTACGTGAGAAAGATGTCTACGTATTCCGATGATCATGACTTGTTGATTCACTATTTTCAAGACAGTTTGACGGGTGCTGCTCTAAAGTGGTATATGGGTTTAGACAACATTCGGATCCGCAACTTCAACGATCTTAGCGAAGCTTTTGTCCATCAGTATAAGTATAACGTTGACATGGCGCCGGACAGGGATCAACTCCGGGCGATGTCGCAGAGAGACAGAGAATCTTTTAAGGAATACGCCCAGAGGTGGCGTGAAATTGCTGCTCAAATCTATCCACCTCTTGAGGAGAAAGAGATGACTAAGATATTTTTGAAGACTTTAGGTTCCTTTTACTATGAAAGAATGATCTCCAGCGCACCCAGTGACTTCACCGAAATGGTAAGCATGGGCATGCGATTAGAGGAAGGGATTCGTGAAGGGCGTTTGGTTAAAGAAGGAAGTCCGTCTAGCAGTACTAAGAGGTTTGGAAGTGTTTTCCCGAAAAGAAAAGAGCAGGATGTCAGCGCATTGTTCCCAGGGAGACCGAGGAGAGGTTACTCACACGTTGCGGTAGTCACTCCGGCTGTCCGCCCAGCTTTGATGACCCCAACTCATCAAACCCCACCAACTCAACAACGGCCATTTCAGCAGCAGCCTCGACAACAGGCTTATCCATTCAACAATCAGAATCGTTCACCAAGAAAACCGCAGTTCGATGCCATTCCTATGACTTATACTGAACTGTTCCCTGCTCTTATCAGAAATAATCTCATAACGACAAAGCCTCCTCCTATCGCACCAAATAGTACTTCTCCGTGGTACAAGGCGAACCAGTTTTGTGAATATCATCAAGGGTCGCCGGGGCACAACCTTGAAAATTGTTTTGCTCTGAAGGCGGATGTACAGAGATTGATTAAGAATGGTATTTTGTCTTTCAAGGATGTTAACCCGAATGTTAGAGATAATCCTTTGCCTCGACATGGGGCAGCATTAGTGAATATGGTGGAAGGTTGTCCGGGGAAGTTTCGAGTTTTTCAAGTTGAACATATAAGAGAGTCGTTGATCAGGTTACATCAGAGTTTAAGAAGACTTTCCTTTGTTAGGCATCAACATGATTATGATGTTTGTGAATTTTTTTCAAGGGAGGTTGATTGCCCTATTGTGAAGGAGGATATTCAAAAGTTGTTAGACCAGAGGGTTATCACTATTACCTATGACAGAAATCCGGAGGATGAAGTGAATGTTATAATACCACAATTCAATTTGCCTGAATCAGTAGAGATCGTTTACGACAGTCAGACTGCACCTGTTGCTCCTTTGACCATTTACCCACCTGGTCCTGTGCCTTACAACTCAGACCAAGCTGTACCGTATAAGTATAATGCCACAATGATTGAGAATAGGGTAGAAGTCCCTATACCGACAAGGCCGTCTTTTGTTAACATTGCTGATGTGAGTAGAGTTACGAGGAGTGGACGCGTCTTTGCAGCAGTACCTTTGAAGAGACCAGAAGTTCAAGTCAGGAGGCCCATACCGGCAGAAATTCCAGTGAGAAATGTTGAACCAAGGGTTGAGATAGGCCGATCCAATGAACCTATCCCTCGCCCTGAGGATGATGAGATTCTGAAGCTTATCAAGAGAAGTGAATATAAGATTGTGGACCAACTATTGCAAACTCCTTCCAAGATTTCTTTGCTTGCTTTACTGAGAGATTCTGGTGCCCATAGAGAAGCTTTGATGAAGGTCTTGGACCAGGCATTCGTGGATCATGATGTGACAGTTGACCAATTTGATGGAATTGTGGGAAATATTACTTCGTGTAACAATCTGGGTTTCAGTGATGAAGAGCTTCCGGAGGAGGGAAGGAACCATAATATGGCTTTGCATATCTCAGTAAGTTGTGGAAATGATACTTTATCGAGTGTGTTGGTAGATACAGGTTCGTCGTTAAATGTAATGCCCAAAACTACATTATCTCGACTCTCATATCAAGGTGCTCCCATGAGACCTAGTGGAGTAATTGTCAAAGCGTTTGATGGTTCTAGGAAGACTGTTATTGGTGAAGTGGATCTTCCTATAGTAATTGGTCCTCATACTTTTCAAATCACTTTCCAAGTAATGGATATTCGTGCTGCCTACAGTTGCTTATTGGGTCGTCCATGGATCCATGATGCAGGGGCAGTCACTTCCACGCTCCATCAGAGATTGAAGTTTGTAAGGCATGGGAAGCTGGTGATGATTGGTGGAGAGCAGGCTATGGTGGTAAGCCATTTGTCATCTTTCTCTTTTATTGATGCTGATGAGGATGTTGGAACCCAATTCCAAGCTCTATCTGTTGCTAAGAATGAAGTGAAGAAGCAAGGGGCATCTATTTCTTCTTTTGAGGATGCGCGACGAGTGGTGGAAAGTGGTTCGGCTGAAGGTTGGGGCCAGGTGTTGACTTTGCCCGAGAACAAGTCTGGAGAAGGTCTTGGTTTTCGCCCCGTGTCTGCAAGAGTCAAGCAAGAAGTGGTTACTCGTCCGATTCAAGAGGTTTTCCGAAGTGCAGGTTTTATCCATCCGACTCCTCCTGAAGTTGATGCTATCATAGGGGACGATTTTGAAGAGGATTTGCCCGATTTTGTGATGCATGGAGTGGTTTTCCAGAACTGGATAGCTGTTGATGTTCCTGTTGTGATGCACATTTCCGAGTAATGTTTTGTTTTGTTTTTTGAAAAACTTTCGCTCTGCCCAAGGCGAAAAGTATTTTGTGTCGGGCTATGATAAAAATAAATCCTTTTGCTCTTCCCAAGGCAAAAGAGAAATGTCTGGGCCTTTTGTTTCAAGTGTTTCCCTTCAATGAATAAAAATGTTATTTTGTCCACTACTGTTTTATTTTTCACTTTTTCTGGGAAATAGTAATGAAAATTAATTGGTAGTAATAGGAAAATATAATAATATTTTGTTTCATTTGTACAACATTCATATTAATCGATTTCTAAAATAAAGCATAATCATATGTGCAGATTAATCCATGACTTAACCATCGAAAACAATGATCCTATGCCCTCTCCCAACTTTGAATTCCCTGTGTTCAGAGCTGAAGAAGAGGATAGTGAAGATATTCCGGATGAAATTTCCCGTTTGCTTGAGCACGATGAAAAGATTATTCAGCCGTTTGAAGAACCTGTAGAGTTGATCAATTTGGGTGGTGAAGAAGATAAGAAGGAAGTCAAGGTCGGAGCTTTGCTTATCCCAGAGGTCAAAGAGAAAATGTTGGAGCTTCTCAAAGAGTATGTTGATGTATTTGCTTGGTCCTACCAAGATATGCCAGGTTTGGACAACGATATTGTGGAGCATCGTTTACCGTTGAGACCGGAATGTCCGCCGATTAAGCAGAAGTTGAGAAGGACTCATCCCGATATGGCTGACAAGATTAAAGAAGAAGTTCAGAAACAGATTAATGCAGGTTTCCTTGTTACATCGGTCTACCCTCAATGGTTAGCCAATATAGTTCCTGTTGCTAAGAAGGATGGCAAAGTTCGAATGTGTGTAGACTATAGAGATCTGAATAGAGCTAGCCCAAAGGATGACTTCCCATTACCTCACATTGACGTATTGGTCGACAGTACCGCGAAGTTCAAAGTCTTTTCTTTCATGGATGGTTTCTCTGGTTACAATCAAATCAAGATGGCACCAGAAGATATGGAGAAGACAGCTTTCATTACACCGTGGGGAACATTTTGTTATCGGGTTATGCCGTTTGGTTTGAGGAATGCTGGTGCAACATACCAAAGAGCCATGACTGCGTTGTTCCATGACATGATGCATAAAGAGATAGAAGTGTATGTAGATGACATGATTGCCAAGTCACAAACTGAAGAGGATCACTTGGAACATTTGTTGAAGTTATTCCAGCGTTTGAGAAAGTATAAACTCCGTCTGAATCCCAACAAGTGCACTTTTGGTGTTCGTTCTGGAAGACTTCTGGGTTTCATTGTCAGTCAGAAAGGTATTGAGGTAGATCCTGATAAAGTCAAAGCTATTCGGGAAATGCCCGCACCCAAGACGGAAAAACAAGTAAGAGGATTCCTTGGGAGACTGAACTACATTTCTAGATTTATATCTCATATGACTGCTACCTGTGGGCCAATTTTCAAGCTTCTCAGAAAGAACCAAGGATGTGTGTGGACAGAAGATTGTCAGAGAGCTTTTGATAGCATCAAAGAATATTTGCTTGAACCTCCCATTTTGATTCCTCCGGTGGAAGGAAGACCTTTGATTATGTACTTGACTATATTGGAAGATTCCATGGGATGTGTGCTTGGTCAACAAGATGAGACCGGAAGAAAGGAACATGCTGTATATTATCTGAGTAAGAAGTTCACAGACTGTGAGTCTCGATACTCATTGCTTGAGAAAACCTGTTGTGCTTTAGCTTGGGCTGCTCGCCGTCTGGCCAGTATATGATTAACCATACCACTTGGTTGATCTCCAAAATGGATCCGATCAAGTATATCTTTGAGAAGCCCGCCTTATCTGGAAGAATAGCCCGTTGGCAGATGTTGTTATCTGAATATGACATTGAGTATCACACTCAGAAAGCAATCAAAGGGAGTATTTTAGCCGATCATTTGGCTCACCAACCAATTGACGATTATCAATCCATCAAGTTTGATTTCCCAGATGAAGATGTTATGTACTTGAAGGCTAAAGATTGTGAAGAGTTGTTACCTGAAGAAGGACCTGATCCCGAATCCCATTGGGGTTTGATTTTTGACGGAGCTGTGAATTCTTATGGAAATGGAATTGGGGCAATCATCGTCACTCCCCGAGGTACTCATATCCCGTTCACGGCGAGATTGAAGTTTGACTGCACGAACAACATGGTTGAGTATGAGGCATGTATTATGGGTCTCGAAGAAGCAGTGGATCTAAGGATTAAGATTCTTGATATTTATGGAGATTCGGCATTGGTAATTAATCAAATCAAAGGAGAATGGGAGACTCGTCATCCTGGTTTGATCCCTTACAGAGACTATGCTAGAAGATTGTTAACTTTCTTCAACAAAGTGGAATTACATCATATCCCTAGAGATGAGAACCAAATGGCTGATGCTTTAGCTACTTTGTCTTCAATGTTTCAAGTGAACGGTTGGAACGATGTGCCTACAATCCGGGTTATGCGCCTCGATAGACCTGCTCATGTGTTCTCAGTAGAAGAGGTTACCGACGACAAACCATGGTTCTATGACATTAAACGTGTTCTCCAAACTCAAGAGTATCCGCCTGGGGCATCCAATAAAGATAGGAAGACATTGAGAAGATTGGCAAGCAGTTTCTTCCTCAATGAAGAAGTATTGTATAAGAGGAATTACGACATGGTCTTGCTCAGATGTGTAGACAGACGTGAAGCAGACATGCTGATGCAAGAAGTCCATGAAGGATCCTTTGGCACTCATGCCAACGGACATGCAATGGCTAAAAAGATGTTGAGAGCTGGTTACTATTGGATGACAATGGAATCCGATTGCTGCAAATATGTGAAGAAATGTCATAAATGCCAGATTTATGCGGACAAGATACATGTGCCACCGACTCTCCTAAATGTTATCTCTTCACCTTGGCCTTTCTCTATGTGGGGCATTGATATGATTGGGATGATTGAACCCAAAGCTTCAAATGGTCATCGTTTCATCTTGGTAGCGATCAATTATTTTACTAAATGGGTGGAAGCAGCATCTTATGCTAATGTAACCAGACAGGTGGTAGTCAGATTTATCAAGAATCAGATCATTTGTCGATACGGTATCCCGAGTAAGATCATCACTGATAATGGTTCGAATTTGAATAACAAGATGATGAGAGAGCTTTGTGAAGAGTTCAAGATCGAACATCATAATTCTTCTCCTTACAGGACGAAGATGAATGGGGCTGTTGAAGCTGCTAACAAGAATATCAAGAAGATTGTCCAGAAGATGGTGGTAACTTATAAAGATTGGCATGAAATGCTTCCGTTTGCTTTACATGGATACCGTACTTCAGTTCGAACTTCAACAGGCGCAACCCCATTTTCCCTAGTTTATGGTATGGAAGCAGTACTCCCCGTGGAGGTTGAGATTCCGTCTCTGAGAGTGTTGATGGAAGCTAAACTTTCTGAGGCTGAATGGTGTCAAAGTAGATATGATCAGTTGAATTTAATTGAAGAGAAGAGATTGACAGCGTTGTGTCACGGTCAATTATATCAGCAGAGAATGAAGAAGGCTTTTGATAAGAAGGTTCGACCACGCGAGTTCAGAGAAGGTGACCTTGTGCTCAAGAAGATATTATCTTTCCAACCTGATTCTAGGGGCAAGTGGGCTCCGAATTATGAAGGACCGTATGTCGTTAAGAAGGTTTTCTCTGGAGGTGCTTTGATTCTCACCAATATGGACGGTGAAGAGCTCCCGTGTCCCTTGAACGCCGATGCAATCAAGAAGTATTTCGCTTAGGTTTGAGTTGACAGTTTGCTGAGTTGAAAACCCGAAGGGGCGGCTTAGGCAAGCTTTTGGTCAGACCAGTCTTGGCATTTGAACACATTTCGGAATTCGAAGTTGTTAGGGAGAATAGTGATCATTGTTTTTATGTAACCCTTTTCTTTCATGTACTATTTCCCAAAACTTTTGTAAACCATTGGAGTCGCGTTGTTAGCGAAATACCATCTTATTAATGAAATTTGAGCATTTACCTTTTGTGGACAAAATTTTAATTTTTACGGAAATATTTGAAACAAAGTTATTTAAAGTATTCTTATTTTAAAAATGTGTCGTGAATAATGAAAGGAATATTAACAGTTGTTCTGAGGATGGTCAAGCCATGAAATGCAAAACAATACAGTAATTTATCCTTTCATGATGAACATGTTTTATTTCAAAATCGTCATGAGGTGTTGGTTGTGTAAACTTGTGTTTCTGGTGGTACTAAGTTTGGTGACTCCCCCAGTTTTTTCAAGTTAAGCGTTGTTTTGGTTACCTTTATTTGGGCGATTTCTGAAGTGTGGTAGGCTTTGTCTCATGCCAGTGGTCTATTGGTATTAGAAGTTGGATTTGGATGCTTTTCTCCTCAGAAGACTTGAACCTTGTAGCGTGTTACGCTCCGATGTTGCTTTAGGGTTCCAGTTCCAGTTATTTTCCGTCTTTTTTTAAGATTGGCCAAGTATCTATTATGCCGTGACATCTTATTATCTTCAAGTTATTCCGTCTGTTTGTTTTGTCAGCATAACATTCATTTATTCATTTACACTTATATCACGCATGCATATTCACATTTGCCATTGATTTTGGGTTGTACTTTGTTTATTCAAACAGCGTACATGTTTCTTTCCAAGTAGAAGGTTAGCTTAGGCAGAAAATGTACTTCCTTTCTAAATTCCCCAACTGAGCTAATCCTCGTGGATGATTTTTGATTCAGCTTACCTTGTCCATTTCTGGATAGGATGAATTCCCCCAATCGAGTTACTTTCTCATTGGGTGGAGTCTTGTTTGACTGTTTTCTCTCTAGTTATTCCTGGATGAAGTTGTTGTCTCTTGCGTAGGCTATCTCATGATTTTCCCAGTGAAGTCGCAACCTAGACGAATGGTGCATTTATTTTGCACATTTAAGTATGTGATCTCCTCGGGAAGGATTGATTCATGATTCTCTTTGACGAAGATTTTATTCTCTGCCAGTGTCACCGCAATTTCCTTCTGAGTTATTTTTCGGAAAACGACAAGCGGCAGCTCTTCACGAGCAACTTATGCGTTATTATTATTGGAAAACGACAAGCGGCGGTCTCTTCATGAGCAACTTGTACGTTATAGACATCGTTGGAAAACGACAAGCGGCAACTCTTCACGAGCAACTTGTGCGTTATTATTTTGGGAAAACGACAAGCGGCAGCTCTTCACGAGCAACTTGTGCGTTATTATTATTTTGGAAAACGACAAGCGGCAGCTCTTCATGAGCAACTTGTGCGTTATTATTATTTTGGAAAACGACAAGCGGCAGCTCTTCACGAGCAACTTGTGCGTTATTATTATTGGAAAACGACAAGCGGCGGTCTCTTCATGAGCAACTTGTACGTTATAGACATCGTTGGAAAACGACAAGCGGCAGCTCTTCACGAGCAACTTGTGCGTTATTATTTTGGGAAAACGACAAGCGGCAGCTCTCCACGAGCAACTTGTGCGTTATTATTATTTTGGAAAACGACAAGCGGCAGCTCTTCATGAGCAACTTGTGCGTTATTATTATTTTGGAAAACGACAAGCGGCAGCTCTTCACGAGTAACTTGTGCGTTATTATTTTTTTGGAAAACGGCAAGCGGCATTCTCTTTATTTGAGCAACTTGTACGTTATTATTTTTCTGGAATACAGCAAGCGGAAGCTTCTTTATTTGAGCGGCTTGTATGTTATTGGTATTTTCTTTGGACGACAGCAAGTGGCAGCCTCTTTACTTGAGCAGCTTGTATGTCATAATATTTTTGGACGACAGCAAGTGGCAGCCTCTTTACTTGAGCAGCTTGTATGTCATAATATTTTTGGACGACAGTGTAGCGATAAAAAATGTAGCGGGGTAAATCGGAGATCGAATTATTGATTAATTCATCTCACAAAAGCAAGAGTCGCCACCGCGCTTTATTGTTTCCAAAGGAAAAGGGAAAAGAGCGAAATAAAACCCTAAATATGCAATGTAAAAATGATAAAAATACAAAGCGTTTTTGAAAAGAGATCTTATGGTTCGGGGGTTGGTTATACAATGGGAAGGTACTAGCACCCAATGCATCTATAGTACTCTATAGGAACCTTTTGAAATATCTATTTTATTTAAAATTGATTGCTTGATTGAAAATAAATCGTTTTGGCCGAAACAGGATACAGACGGTTTTTTTGAAGTTGCGACGACCTAATGTCGAAGTTTTTGCTTAAAGGGCATAAATTTTGAAAAGGGTGAATATTTGAGGAAAAATTATCCTAAGTTTTAATGAAATGCGAAAATTCGCGCAGTTAGACTTGAGGACATGAAGTCAACAAATTTACTGTTTTTACCTTTGGATTTAAGCATAAACCGAATAAACAAGTAAATACACGGACAAAAATATGCGAATAACGATTAAATAACGATAATCTAAATGATGGAATAAATGATGCGAATAATGCGTTTTTTATGATTTTTTTGGTTTAATGTTAACGGGAAGAAAGTATTTTAATTTTTTACGCATTTTGATAAGGATAAAAAATAAGAGAATTATTTAACGAGGACGTAATGTTTTTTTTTTAGTTTTAAGTTATTAAGTTTTTGATATATTTTGATATTAATATTAAATAAGACGAGAAAAATGAGTTAATAAAATATTTTTTAGTTTTTTTCCATTTTTTATATGTTTTAGGATTTTTGATTGATAACGATGTAAGAAGAAGAAAAATTAATTAATTAATAAAATGTCTACAACCTTAAATTCTATGTTTTTTATGTATAAAAAATACTTATTTAAAAAATTAAGGGGGTTCCAAATTAAGTTAAAAAATTAACAATTTACCTTAATGAAATAAAAAATAAAAGTTCTTAAATTAAATCCAACATTAGACTAAGAGGTCAACTAATTAAAAAACCTATTGAGACATATCTTTGTTTTTTTTAAAATATAATTATCAATTAATTAACATGAATAATAGTTCTACAAAAAAAGGTTATAATAAAAAACAAAAGGTAAAAAAAGGAAAATGTACCAAAATAAAATAAGCAAAAGTAAATGGGCTAGGTGGCTGAAGGCCCAACGCAGAAGTTCATAAACGAGAGGGGGGGGTGCAAAAAAGCAGGTCGTGGGCTTAAGCTGGGAAGAAAAGGGTGAGGCCTATGAGTTGTCAAGGCAATAGGGTTAATTTGTTTTAACATAAGGGATTAGGGTTTGGCTAAGCAGAAACGGCGCGCCTCTTCTCCTCTTTGATCTTCTTCTTCGCCTCTTCTTCTTCACGCTTGCCTCTGAACTTGCTGTCTCTCCTTGCCCTGGCCACCCACTCCAGCTCCTCTTCCTTCCAGTTGAACGAGAAACGGGACGGCTACGGATTCGGTAAGAACGTGATTGATTTCGTTAATGCTTAATTCGTTTGCATGTTGATTTTGATTCTACGATTTCTATTCTGTTGATCTTTATTGATTCTTATGTTTGATTGTTAATGTTTGATTGAGGATGTTCGAAGAAATAAAAAAAGAAGGGACCGTTACCTAGGTGGAGACGGAGGAGGAGGCCGGGAGCGGCGGAGGCTAGACGGCGAGGAGAGGGGAAGCGAGCCCGCTACAGTGACCGGTATTACGCGATTTTCTTCTCTTGTTGTTGTCGCTGTACTGTGATGCTTCTTCTCCTTGTTGGCCTTGGTACTGTACTTCCGTTTTTTCTTCTTCTTGTTGAGACTGCTACTGTTTCTCTTCTTCTTGTTGAGACTGCTACTGTTTGATGTATGTTCGTCTGAATAACTGTTTTTTGGTATGATGTTGGCTTGAGAAATACTTTGAAAGGCCAGTGATGGTAATACTGAGGCCTAGCCTGTTGCCTTAGAAGTTAGTTCTGGCTTGGATCATTTCAGATTTTTTTTGGATTGATGATGCTCAGGCTTGAGTAATAGTTTGACATGGTTATGTGTATAGGGATTTCGTGTTGGTTGGACAGGTTTGATGGAAACAGGGTATGAGTCCTTTCTAGGCCATGTTGATGGTGTGGTTTTAACTGGTTCTTTGGGCGTGATATTGTTTTGATAACTCTTTGACAATAGAATGATGATGTTGGCTTGAATGGCTCAATCAATTTTGCAAAGTTTTGGTGTATGGTTGAAATAGTTTTTGACAGTATATGGGATAACTATGCAGGTTTGCTGAGCTTTGTATGTTTTTTCTGATAACTCCTTTTTTTTCTAAGTTTTTTGAAGGCTTGGATATATCTCATATCATATTGGTTTCCTTTTGTTATTGTTATAACAACTTCCCCCTCTTCTTCTCGTTACAGGCTGGAAGTTTTTTGAAATATGCTTTGGGATTTCCTGGGCATTCTGCACTATACTGTCCCTCCAATTTGTTTCTATTCTTCTTTTATGTTATTATCTCTACTGGCTATATTTTATAGTTTGTCTTGTATATCCTTTTTCTGCCTATGCCAAGCCTGTAAAACCCACACTTCTCCCTCTCTTTTTCTCTCAGTAGCTTTGATTAAAAAAAGTGATAAGCTGTACTTTTCTGAAACTGCAAATGGCCAGAAAATGATGAAAATGGAATGTCCATATTGCTTGCATATGTAGTTAAACTGCATGTTTTCCTCTAATACAAAAGCTTGTTTTGTGTTCTGCTGTGTGGGCATTGGTTTACGTTAGCATGCTTGCATATGTAGTTCATGCAGGGGCTTTGTATGCTTATGCTGTATGTTTTTGAAATTGCATTTGGGATTTTAAAAAATGTAATTAATTTAAAACATGCAATTTTTGGACAAAATAAACTTGTGCATTCATTTAAAATTCCTTTCTTTTTTGTGAACCGGGAGAAATCCCGTGATTTGCAAAAAGGGCAAACTGATTCCGGCCGTTTGCTTTTAATGATGAACATTAAATTTATTTTCTGCATTTTAATTATTTATTCAATTCTGACTTTCCTTTAATTGTTTTCGCAGGTAAAATTAAATGAGCAGACAAGAGCATTGGATGGAAGATTTAGAATTAGAATTTAGAAAAATAGCTTTTTATTTTACTTTAAGCATTTGTGTAATTGCCTTTATAAATATTTTGTAATAACACAATATTTAAATGACAATTGTAATAAATAGAATAAAGTGAATAAAAATTCTATTATTTCTCAATTAATTATTTTTCTTTCCAATTATTTATTGATTGTTTATAATTCTTTAAATCATATAATAACTGAAAAATCAAATCCAATCATTTAAATTCAGAATGATAAACAAATAAATAAACACCATTGATCAATTAATAACTTCAATTATTTACTTTATTATTATTTTTAATTCTTCTAAATTATAATAACTGAAAAATAGAATTTCAGCTATTTAAACTTAGAACAATAAATAATTAAATAAACATTGCTTGATCAATTAATAGACTCCTTTTCAAATGTTTATTTCACTATTCATAAACCTTTAAATTATATAATAACGGAAAACAGGTTCCCATTATTTAAATTTAGGATAATGAATAATTAATAAACATTATTTGATCAAAATAATAAACCTCTTTTCAAATATTTATTTTATTATTTATAAATCTTTAAATTGCATAATAATCGAAAATAAATTCCAATTATTTGAATTTAAGATAATAAATAACTAATGAACATTGTTTAAGTCTTGATCAGTTAATAAATTTAGCGTTCAACAAATAAACAGCTCCCGACTCGAAAAAGTCATGAATTTTTAAACTGCTTTGAAAATTTGATAAAAATAGGTCGAAACCCTTGCAATGCGAATGATGCAGATGGGAGACGGTATCTTAGGTCAAAATTTGGGGTACAACAGCTGCCCCTATTTAAGTTCCTTCTATCCGGAGATATGAAGATTAAAATCTTCGTTTTGACGAGATTGAAGGTACTTAAATACATAATTACGCAAATTTTGTCCTAAGATGCCGTCATCATGCAGTGATATGAATGTAGTGCTTGAATTCACAGAGAAAGATATTGTATGAAACAAGACAATGTTGGTGGAATCGAACACCAACAAAACACAGAGACATGAATTATACGCTACTGGGGAGACGAGCTATCGACTTCAAACGACAGACTCCTGACAGTGAACCAAATTGAGGGGATACGACCTCTGACCCTAACAAAGAGAGCATCTTGCATAGGCCATAAAACAGATTATTGACCCAAAATAGTGAGTTCACAACTCAAGGTCAAAGATAGACGAAAAGTAATCAATCTTGCTGATGATAGATTACCAACTTCTGAAGGTAAAGATTCAACAAACTCTCTCCGCGAGATTTCCGGAGAGATACCAATTAATGCTGAAGTAAAGATTATAGATACGCAAGTTGTTCAAATAAAGAAAACTTCTGTTTGTTGTTGTCCAAAGAAAATACCGATAACATACAAGCTGCTCAAATAAAGAAGCTACCGCTCGTTGTTGTCCAAAGAAAATACCGATAACATACAAGTTGCTCAAATAAAGAGGCTACCACTTGCTGTCGTCCAAAGAAAACCGATAACATACAAGCTGCTCAAATAAAGAAGCTGCCGCTCGTTGTTGTCCAAAGAAAATACCGATAACATACAAGTTGCTCAAATAAAGAGGCTACCACTTGATGTCGTCCAAATAAAACCGATAACATACAAGTTGCTCAAATAAAGAAGCTGCCACTTGCTGTCGTCCAGAAAAGAAATAACGTACAAGTTGCTCAAATAAAGAGACCACCGCTTGCCGTCCAAAGAAAATACCAATAACAAACAAGTTGCTCAAATAAAGAGACCACCGCTTGCCGTTTTCCGAAGAATAATAACGCGCTAGTAGCTCGTGAAGAACTGCTGCTTGTCGCTTTCAGAAAAAATAAATGACGCACTAGTAGCTCATGAAGAACTGCTGCTCGGTGCTTTCAGAAAAAATAAAGTGACGCACTAGTAGCTCATGAAGAACTGCTGCTCGGCGCTTTCGGAAAGAATAAATGACGCACTAGTAGCTCATGAAGAACTGCTGCTCGGCGCTTTCGGAAAGAATAAATGACGCACTAGTAGCTCATGAAGAACTGCTGCTCGGCGCTTTCAAAAAAGTAACGTACAAGTTGCTCATGAAGAGCTGCCGCTTGTCGTTTTCCAAAGAATAACTCAGAAGGAAATTGCGATGACACTGGCAGAGAAAAAAAAAATCTTCATCAAAGGGAACCCTGAATCAATCCTTCCCGAGGAGATCACATAGTCAAATGTGCAAAATAAATGCACCAATTGTCTAGGTCGCAATTTCACTGGGGAAAATCAATGAGATAGCCTATGCAAGAGGCAACAACTTCATCTAGGAATAAACCAGAGAGAAAACAGTCAAACAAGACTCCACCCAATGAGAAAGTAACTCGATTGGGGAATTTATCCTATCCAGAAATGGACAAGGTAAGCTAAATCAAAAATCATCCACGAGGATTAGCTCAGTTGGGGAATTAGAAAGGAGGCGCACTTTATGCTTAAGTTGATACCCTATTTGGAAAGATCAAATACGTTATTTGAAAAGACACAACCAAGGTGTACGAACTCAAAAACATCAACAAATACAACTGTGCGTGCATGATGCAAGTGTGAATGAACAAATGAATGTCATGTATATGCTGACAAAAAAACGACAGGGGAGATGGACAAAAGATGATAAGACATCACAGTACAACCCGGCGCTCGGCTAATCTCAAAAGGAGGGGAACATCACTGGAGACAGAAGACAAAAGCCAACAATGCTGTAAAATCCTTCTACAAGGCTTAAATCTCTTGGAGGGGAAGATATTTCAGGTAGAAAACCCAAAGTCCCGTCTTCTATTGTCGACAACCCAATGAAAGGATAACAACACGAACAAAGTTTCAGCTGAAAAAGAGTCATGCTTAGCTGGAGATACTGGGAACACCACCCTCTGATAAAGTGTGTGATACCTAACACATATTCTGACAAGTCTAGATTGCCCCTGGGACCAAATTGGATGCCCCAAACTTACTGCTGATGAGCTGCATGTTGCACGACAATTCTTACAAATAGCTTCACTTCTCAAATGCCCCAAGAAAAATGGTTGATGAGGAGAAAGCGTCTCAAGAGGGTTTACAAAAGACCTGGCATTCACCATGCTCTGGTGTCTTCAAACTTTTAGAGGAAATCGTCCAATCTTGACGTGATTGCCCCGGATTGACTGTAGTCGGCACAACAAAGTCTTCAAATTTTGCCCCAAACGAGCAAACAAGTTGGGAAAAGCAATAACTAGGAGAAGCAACCTGTCCATGCTTAAGGTCTTCAACTGACATGCCCCTGGATATGATTTCTTGAATTGATTCTCCAATTACTCCACATAGTTTCAAGCCTTAAAAGAATAAACTCATCACTGGTGTTTATGTGAACTTCCTTGATATCAAACAAAAGTTTTGCAGTTAGAAAAAATTTACAATGAGAATGAAAATTCTAATGCAACAGTTATGTAAGCCTTGAAGATTTTTGAAAGATATCGCACAAATTTTGCAAGTTAGAGCATCATTCATTTTTGTATAGGAAAAACATATGATACCAACATAATTATTTAACATTCATGGGAGTCAGGAACACTATCTCATTGAAGTATGCTTTCAGAATGACCTTGCTTCAATCAGAACTTTCGAAGGTTGTAAGGTGGTCCGGTTCATGGGTTTTTTTAGAAAAAGATTTTAAGGCTCAAAATACTTGGTGCCCACCCATTCTTTATGATGTTCTCCAACCTTATGCTCGGTTAATTCAACATATTTTGTGACGGTAACATCTTTCTTACGAAATTTGAACACTCAATCAGATTAACTGAAAACTACCCTGCCCCAGGTTAAAATTCAAGGTTTTTCGTATAGAAAAGAAACTTCTGCTTCAAAGGCTCAAAAAGGGGTTAGCAATGGATTATCTTCCTTACCTCTCCGGTGTTTAGGGTTGAAACAATGCCTGTACATCATCAACAAGATCTTATTCAAAAGCAAACAACCAGAGATTTTGTGTTCTTTAGATCATCATCCTCCTTCAATCTCTGCCTAGGCAAGAGAATGGGCAACATGTTGGTATCATAATGCAAAAAGAAATTTAAAATTTGAAAACAAATATGAGTGAAACGAATGAATTTCTTCAAGCCAAACATACTCATTGTATTAAAGTAATCATCAGACGCAAATAAGTTCTTACATGCAAACAATGTTTCGATAAAATAAGAAAAGCTACAAAAGCAGAAACAAGTTAATAATCTGGGAAGGCTTTCCACTTGAACTACCGAAAACATCTTCAAAAACTCAAAGTCACCCTCAATCGTGTTTACTCTTCGGCGCCTGTTTGATTTGAACTTCAAAACCAACGTCCTTGAATGACAAGATACCACTTCGGACCAACTTCTGAACCTCAATCTTCAAAGCAAAGCAACCTTCCAAGTCATGCCCAGGAGCACCTTGATGAAAAGTACAAGCCAAATCAGCTTTGTAGTTCCAATGTATCTTCTTAGGGACCTTCGGTGGAGGTCGGGTCTGAACCAAATTCCTCTGCATCAGGATAGGGAACAACTCTGTATAGGTGATTGGAATTGAATCAAACTGGGTTTTCCTCTGATTAGGAACTTGCTGATTCTGTTGATGAACGTGATGATTCTGATGATGATTATTCCTTCCTTTGGTTCTCTTCTTGGAAAAGTCATTATCAAACTTCTTTACACCATTAACTGAGCTACCCACTTCATATAAACATCCCTTTCCGACATCTTCTTCTAGACGCACTCCCACATTCGCCTTGTCAGGAAAGTCGTCAGGTGCATTAACCGTCACCTTTTCATGAGAAAAAGATTTTAGAGTCTCCGTGAAGACTTTTATCCTTGCTTCCTCCCTCCTAGAAGGATTGACTTGGGCGGAGATCAGAATTTCAACCAAACCAGTTAAGTGATCCAAACCAGCTTTCAAAATAGTCACCTCTCTGCGGAGTTCAGAAACCTCTTGCTTGATATTCTCCATTATCCTCTTAGCGCGAGTGTTGTACTAGTGAGACCAAAGGAAAAATAAGACTCAGAAAAAGACCTTTGAAAGTGAGACAAAGAAAAAAACGTAGAATGATGTATGATATGCAAAAGAGAATTTTATTTGATTTTCAAGGAACTCAAGATATTAAGTTATAAACATCCAAGTATGAAGATAACAGATGAATTTTAAATTGGCTCCAAACGTTGATCAAGTTATCATCAAGATCAATCATCCATTTTGGTGGATTAGGGTTTTCGCCCCATCAACACCCAAGATCCATTGAGTTTGACGAAACTTGTGATGTTTACAAAGAAAGACCTCCAAATTCCTTCAAAGTCAAGTGAAAAGAGTTTTATGGATGCATGAATGCACGGCTATGCAACAACCACAAGCAAGGTCACAAATAAAGTTGAAAGGTTCAATGTCACGAGCATGGAGTCAAAGGTAAGGAACACCCCCACGGTATGTACTAAGGGTTTACTCACACCTGTAGAACAAGGTTCTAAGAGTTCCCAGAGTCTACATTCCTCCTTCGGATATTGCCAACGTCTTGATTACTCGATAATTAGCAATATTCTCAAGAGAAACTCGTCCGAGCGTAGCATTGCGTGACAACTACTTCCGAATTACTCCGTGATAGTCTCCGCGCTACACCTAAAAGGCCAAGATGGGTTAGGGTTCTACGGTCCTCAACTTCTCGGGCTCCTAGGTCGAAAATAATAATGTCTTCCCGATTACTCGGTAAACGAATATTAAGTTCAAGAGGGCCTTCCATTGAGTGGGGGATCTCATGCCTCCTTCTTCGGGATTACTCCCTCAAAGTTAACATGACTGTACCGCCCGTCCTATTCCTTAAGTGTTACTTAATCCGGGTATAGGATTCGTCCTTTGCAAAAAAACCCAAACACCCCAATTTTAAACACATAATCAAGCAAATCAAATAATAATAAAACAGATAAAACAAATTAGGCTTTAACCCACTTAGGGATGGACCAGCAAGAGGTCAATCTTTCCCCAGCAGAGTCGCCAATTCTGTAGCGATAAAAAATGTAGCGGGGTAAATCGGAGATCGAATTATTGATTAATTCATCTCACAAAAGCAAGAGTCGCCACCGCGCTTTATTGTTTCCAAAGGAAAAGGGAAAAGAGCGAAATAAAACCCTAAATATGCAATGTAAAAATGATAAAAATACAAAGCGTTTTTGAAAAGAGATCTTATGGTTCGGGGGTTGGTTATACAATGGGAAGGTACTAGCACCCAATGCATCTATAGTACTCTATAGGAACCTTTTGAAATATCTATTTTATTTAAAATTGATTGCTTGATTGAAAATAAATCGTTTTGGCCGAAACAGGATACGGACGGTTTTTTTGAAGTTGCGACGACCTAATGTCGAAGTTTTTGCTTAAAGGGCATAAATTTTGAAAAGGGTGAATATTTGAGGAAAAATTATCCTAAGTTTTAATGAAATGCGAAAATTCGCGCAGTTAGACTTGAGGACATGAAGTCAACAAATTTACTGTTTTACCTTTGGATTTAAGCATAAACCGAATAAACAAGTAAATACACGGACAAAAATATGCGAATAACGATTAAATAACGATAATCTAAATGATGGAATAAATGATGCGAATAATGCGTTTTTTATGATTTTTTTGGTTTAATGTTAACGGGAAGAAAGTATTTTAATTTTTTACGCATTTTGATAAGGATAAAAAACAAGAGAATTATTTAACGAGGACGTAATGTTTTTTTTTTAGTTTTAAGTTATTAAGTTTTTGATATATTTTGATATTAATATTAAATAAGACGAGAAAAATGAGTTAATAAAATATTTTTTAGTTTTTTCCATTTTTTATATGTTTTAGGATTTTTGATTGATAACGATGTAAGAAGAAGAAAAATTAATTAATTAATAAAATGTCTACAACCTTAAATTCTATGTTTTTTATGTATAAAAAATACTTATTTAAAAAATTAAGGGGGTTCCAAATTAAGTTTAAAAATTAACAATTTACCTTAATGAAATAAAAAATAAAAGTTCTTAAATTAAATCCAACATTAGACTAAGAGGTCAACTAATTAAAAAACCTATTGAGACATATCTTTGTTTTTTTTAAAATATAATTATCAATTAATTAACATGAATAATAGTTCTACAAAAAAAGGTTATAATAAAAAACAAAAGGTAAAAAAAGGAAAATGTACCAAAATAAAATAAGCAAAAGTAAATGGGCTAGGTGGCTGAAGGCCCAACGCAGAAGTTCATAAACGAGAGGGGGGGTGCAAAAAAGCAGGTCGTGGGCTTAAGCTGGGAAGAAAAGGGTGAGGCCCATGAGTTGTCAAGGCATTAGGGTTAATTTGTTTTAACATAAGGGATTAGGGTTTGGCTAAGCAGAAACGGCGCGCCTCTTCTCCTCTTTGATCTTCTTCTTCGCCTCTTCTTCTTCACGCTTGCCTCTGAACTTGCTGTCTCTCCTTGCCCTGGCCACCCACTCCAGCTCCTCTTCCTTCCAGTTGAACGAGAAACGGGACGGCTACGGATTCGGTAAGAACGTGATTGATTTCATTAATGCTTAATTCGTTTGCATGTTGATTTTGATTCTACGATTTCTATTCTGTTGATCTTTATTGATTCTTATGTTTGATTGTTAATGTTTGATTGAGGATGTTCGAAGAAATAAAAAAAGAAGGGACCTTTACCTAGGTGGAGACGGAGGAGGAGGCCGGGAGCGACGGAGGCTAGACGGCGAGGAGAGGGGAAGCGAGCCCGCTACGGTGACCGGTATTACGCGATTTTCTTCTCTTGTTGTTGTCGCTGTACTGTGATGCTTCTTCTCCTTGTTGGCCTTGGTACTGTACTTCCGTTTTTTCTTCTTCTTGTTGAGACTGCTACTGTTTCTCTTCTTCTTGTTGAGACTGCTACTGTTTGATGTATGTTGGTCTGAATAACTGTTTTTTGGTATGATGTTGGCTTGAGAAATACTTTGAAAGGCCAGCGATGGTAATACTGAGGCCTAGCCTGTTGCCTTAGAAGTTAGTTCTGGCTTGGATCATTTCAGATTTTTTTTGGATTGATGATGCTCAGGCTTGAGTAATAGTTTGACATGGTTATGTGTATAGGGATTTCGTGTTGGTTGGACAGGTTTGATGGAAACAGGGTATGAGTCCTTTCTAGGCCATGTTGATGGTGTGGTTTTAACTGGTTCTTTGGGCGTGATATTGTTTTGATAACTCTTTGACAATAGAATGATGATGTTGGCTTGAATGGCTCAATCAATTTTGCAAAGTTTTGGTGTATGGTTGAAATAGTTTTTGACAGTATATGGGATAACTATGCAGGTTTGCTGAGCTTTGTATGTTTTTTCTGATAACTCCTTTTTTTTCTAAGTTTTTTGAAGGCTTGGATATATCTCATATCATATTGGTTTCCTTTTGTTATTGTTATAACAACTTCCCCCTCTTCTTCTCGTTACAGGCTGGAAGTTTTTTGAAATATGCTTTGGGATTTCCTGGGCATTCTGCACTATACTGTCCCTCCAATTTGTTTCTATTCTTCTTTTATGTTATTATCTCTACTGGCTATATTTTATAGTTTGTCTTGTATATCCTTTTTCTGCCTATGCCAAGCCTGTAAAACCCACACTTCTCCCTCTCTTTTTCTCTCAGTAGCTTTGATAAAAAAAAGTGATAAGCTGTACTTTTCTGAAACTGCAAATGGCCAGAAAATGATGAAAATGGAATGTCCATATTGCTTGCATATGTAGTTAAACTGCATGTTTTCCTCTAATACAAAAGCTTGTTTTGTGTTCTGCTGTGTGGGCATTGGTTTACGTTAGCATGCTTGCATATGTAGTTCATGCAGGGGCTTTGTATGCTTATGCTGTATGTTTTTGAAATTGCATTTGGGATTTTAAAAAATGTAATTAATTTAAAACATGCAATTTTTGGACAAAATAAACTTGTGCATTCATTTAAAATTCCTTTCTTTTTTGTGAACCGGGAGAAATCCCGTGATTTGCAAAAAGGGCAAACTGATTCCGGCCGTTTGCTTTTAATGATGAACATTAAATTTATTTTCTGCATTTTAATTATTTATTCAATTCTGACTTTCCTTTAATTGTTTTCGCAGGTAAAATTAAATGAGCAGACAAGAGCATTGGATGGAAGATTTAGAATTAGAATTTAGAAAAATAGCTTTTTATTTTACTTTAAGCATTTGTGTAATTGCCTTTATAAATATTTTGTAATAACACAATATTTAAATGACAATTGTAATAAATAGAATAAAGTGAATAAAAATTCTATTATTTCTCAATTAATTCTTTTTCTTTCCAATTATTTATTGATTGTTTATAATTCTTTAAATCATATAATAACTGAAAAATCAAATCCAATCATTTAAATTCAGAATGATAAACAAATAAATAAACACCATTGATCAATTAATAACTTCAATTATTTACTTTATTATTATTTTTAATTCTTCTAAATTATAATAACTGAAAAATAGAATTTCAGCTATTTAAACTTAGAACAATAAATAATTAAATAAACATTGCTTGATCAATTAATAGACTCCTTTTCAAATGTTTATTTCACTATTCATAAACCTTTAAATTATATAATAACGGAAAACAGGTTCCCATTATTTAAATTTAGGATAATGAATAATTAATAAACATTATTTGATCAAAATAATAAACCTCTTTTCAAATATTTATTTTATTATTTATAAATCTTTAAATTGCATAATAATCGAAAATAAATTCCAATTATTTGAATTTAAGATAATAAATAACTAATGAACATTGTTTAAGTCTTGATCAGTTAATAAATTTAGCGTTCAACAAATAAACAGCTCCCGACTCGAAAAAGTCATGAATTTTTAAACTGCTTTGAAAATTTGATAAAAATAGGTCGAAACCCTTGCAATGCGAATGATGCAGATGGGAGACGGTATCTTAGGTCAAAATTTGGGGTACAACAGACAGCAAGTGGAAGCCTCTTTATTTGAGCAACTTGTATGTCATAATATTTTTTTTGGAAGACAGCAAGTGGCAGCTTCTTTATTTGAGGCAACTTGTGTATCTACAATCTTATTATATCTCAGCATTAATCGGTATATCTCCGGAAATCTCGCAGAGAAGCTTGTCATGAATCATTACCTTCCGAAGTCGATAATCCATCATCAGCAAAATTGATACATCTTTTGCCTATGTTTGACCTTGAGTTGCGAACTCACTATTATTTTGGGTCAATAATCTATTTTATGGCCTATGCAAGATGCCTTCTTTGTTAGGGTCGGAGGTCGTATTCCCTCAATTTTATTTGCTGTCAAGAGTCTGTCATTCGAAGTCGATGGCTCGTTTCCCCAGTAGTGTATAATCCACGTCTTTGTTGGTGTTTGATTTCTCCAGCATTGTCTCATCTCATACAATATCTTTCTCTGTGAATTCAATCACTGCATTCATATCAAACGATGGCGGTATCTTAGGGCAAAAATTTGCGTATTATGTATTTAAGTACCTTCAATCTCGTCGAGATGAAGATTTTAATCTTCATATCTCCGGATAGAAGAAACTTAAATAGGGGCAGCTGTTGTACCCCAAATTTTGACCTAAGATACCATCTCCCATCTGCATCATTACATTGCAAGGGTTTTGATCTGTTTTTATCAACTTTCAAAGCAGTTTTTAAATTCATAACTTTTTCAAGTCAAGAGCTGTTTATTTTTGAACGCTAAATTTATTAACTGATAAATGCTAAAATAATGTTTATTAATTATTTATTATCTTAAATTTAAATAATTGGAATTTGTTTTCAGTTATTATATAATTTAAAGATTTATGAATAATGAAATAAACATTTGAAAAGGAGTTTATTAATTGATCAAGCAATGTTTATTTAATTATTTATTGTTCTAAGTTTAAATAGTTGAAATTTTATTTTCAGTTATTATAATTTAGAAGAATTAAAAATAATGAAGTAAATAATTGAAGTTATTAATTGATCAATGATGTTTATTTATTTGTTTATTATTCTGAATTTAAGTAATTGAAATTGATTTTCAGTTATTATATAATTTAAAGAATTATAAACGATAAATAAATAATTGGAAAGAAGAAAATAATTAACTGGGAAATAATAGAATTTTATTCATTTTTATTCTAATTGTTACAATTGTTGTTTAAATACCGTATTTATTCACAACGTATTTACAACGATAATTTTTACAACGTTTAAAATGAAATAAAAGCTATCCTAATTTTTCTAAGTCCTAAATCTTCATCTTCTATCCAATGCTTCTTTGTTTGCTCATTTAATTTTACCTGCAAAAAGAATTAAAGAAAAAGTCAGAAGTAAACAAATAATTAAAAGCAGAAAATTATTTTAGTGTTCATCATTAAAAGCAAACGGCTGGAATCAGTTTTACCCTTTTTGCAAATCACGAGATTTCTCCCGGTTCACAAAAAGGGATGAATTTTTATTAACAAATATGAATGCACAAATTTAAATATGCACAAATTCATTTTTTGTCAAAAACTACATTTTTTAAATCAATTGCATTTTCAAAAGCCCACTGCATAGTTCAAAACAATATGCATAAATTCAATTTTTGGTCAAAACTGCATATTCCACAAATCCCATGCATATTTCAAAAGCATAATACAAACAGCATATGCAAGTTTCCCAAGCAAGTCTAACGTAAACATGCCACAATATAGGAAGAGGCCAAAATACATAAGGCTTTGTTGTACCATGCAGTAGACAAAGAAAATATGCAGTTTAAACCAGTATGCAAGCAAAGTATATTTTCCATTTTTCTCATCATTTTCCAGCCTACTTTTTCAGAACAAGTAAAGTACATATCATTTTAATGTCAAATGTACTTAAGAGAGAGAAGAGAGAAGACAATGTGGTTTTACAGGTTTTGGTTTAGGCAGAAAGAGTTACAAAACAAATCAACAGCATCCAGTAAGAGAAAAAGAAAGCATGAAATAGGAATATAGACAAACCGTTTGAAGCAGTAATGTGCAGAGGCATCAAAGAAAATATAAAAAATATTCAAACCTGAGCCATAAAACATATGCCAAACCAACGGATACAACAACCAAAACCCTTTAAAAAAAAATTCAAGAGTTCACAACCTGTCTTCAAGTTTTCAAACACTCCAAAATTGTCAAACAAAAATACAAAACCAAGTCTCAAAGCAAAAGCCTTGTTTCAAAGAACCTGTAATACCAAAAAAGCCAGAATAACCATTTCAAAACCTTATGGCCTAAAACCATAAGACCTGTTATCTCCAGCAAAAGCCTTATCCCTTTCCACAAACAATAACCTGTAACATAACCATGGCCTAAACCACAAACCTGTTACAAACCTGTTTCCATTCCAAACCTGCAAAACCTTTAAAACCTTGGCCTAAAACCAATAAAACAGTATACCATTTCAAAACCATTAACCTGCATAAACCATCAAACCAATATCAACCTCAAACCATCACCAAAGCCTTGTTTCACAAAACCTGGAATGGCCTAATAAACCAGTAAAACCAGTAAACTCAAGGCCAAACCTGTTGAAACCATAACCAACATCCAAAGCCAAAATCAGAAATACCATAACAATGCAAACCTACATGAAACTGTCCAAACCACAAGGCCTCAGATATATCATCATAGGCCACCATTAAAAAAAAGGCAACCGAAGTGAGCAAAGAAGAAGAAGAAGAAGGAAAAGGCATCACAAGGCGTACAGTCAAAGAAACGTAGGCAAAGCCAAGGTCAATAGTAAGCAAGAAGAGGAAAGAACAGAGTACCAGGGCCAAGTAGCTAGCGCGCCTCCGCCATATCCCTCGCCGTCCGGCCTCCTACGCACACTCAACCTCCCTCCTCCGTCTCCAGGTAACATTTCGCGCTCTTTTTCTTTCAAGCACCTCCAACAACCATAAATAAAATGAAATCAGAATCACAAAATGGATCAAAGATTATAACATGCAGTAATGAAACCAACGAAATAAAAGATAAAATCGTACCGTGATTCCGTCGCCCTAAGCCTTCTTGTTGGAGGGAAGATAAGTGTTGAGATGCTGGTGGCCGTGGCAAGGGACTCAGAGGCAAGTCAGAAGCGAGCTTCGCGAAGAAGAACGTGAACGAAGAAGACAAGCAAGCAAGCGCCGCTTCTGTCCAAAAACCCTAATCCCTTTCTTTCAAAGCTAAAACACGTTTAACCCTAAAAACAAATTATGAAACAAATGAACCTTCACCCATTTTCTGCCTTAAGCCCAACGAATTCACTATGCACCCCCCTTTTCTGTTGTTTCTGTTTTGGGCCCTTAGAACCCCTTTGGCCCATATATTTACTTGTCCACTTTTTTTTTCTTTGATACACATCCTTTTTTCTATTTTGCTTTCTTTTAGTCTTTTTAGAATTATTATTACATTAGTTAATTAGTAAAGATCTAATAAAGAAAAAAGAGATGTAATTTAATTAAAACATTTTAAAAAAATGTGACCTATTTTATTAGTTTAACTTTAGGTTTAATTTAGAATTTTTATATTGTTTTCTTTAGATTTAAGTTAATAACTTCTAAGTTTTAACTTAATTTAGTTTTATTTATTAATTCTTAAATAATACTTTTTATTAATATTAAAAAACATATAAAAAATAAAAATGACTTAAACTTAAAAACATTTTATTTCTTTTAATTAATTCCCTCGCTTTAGTTAATACTAATACAAAAACATAAAAAAATAGAAACATATAAAAGCCTTAAAAAAACATTTTATTTTTCTTAATTAATTCTCTTGTTTTGCCTATATTAAACAAAAAATATAAAAAATGCATGCTCACATCATTTAATCTGTTATTTAATCATTGTTATAATTTAATCATTATCTGCTTCAATTGTCTGTTTAATTATTTCATCTTTACTCGATTATTTCGTTTACGCCTAAATCCAAGGGAAAAAACGATTAAATTTGTTGACTTCATGTCCTCAAGTCCAATCGCGCGAGCATCTTCGTTTCATTAAAACTTAGGATAATTTTTCCCCCAAATATTCAATCTTTTCAAAATTCATACCTTTTAAGCCAAAACTTCGACATTAGGTCGTCGTACCTTCAAAAACCGTCCGTACCCCTTTTTGGCCAAAACATTTTATTTTTAAATCAAACAAACATTTTAATAAACAAATATTTCAAAAGGTTCCTATAGAATACTATAGATACATTGGGTGCTAATACCTTCCCATTGTATAACCAACCCCCGAACCATATATCTCTTTTCAAAAACGCCTTGTATTTTTATTACTTTTAAAAAGTATTATTTTACATTGCATACTTTAGGGTTTTATTTCGCTCTTTTCCCTTTTCCCTGGGAAATAATAAAGCGCGGTGGCGACTCTTGCTTTTGTGAGACGGATTAATCAATAATTCGATCTCCGATTTACCCCGCTACATTTTTTATCGCTACAGTGCCCCATTAACTCTGCAACATTAAATGGTCTTGGGAAAAACACTCCTACCTGACACTATAAATAGACGAATCTTCTTTTGGGAATTCTTTTACAACTCCTAGTATTCTTCACTTCCTTGCAAAGAAAAAAAACCTTAACAACTGTCTTCTTCACTCTTTCACTACTACTTTCAGCCATGGCCTTCCTTTCCAATGCACCCAACAATCCAAAAACTAAGAACATTTATGATCTTCAAATACAAACAGAGGTTTTCTCTACTAACCCTGTACTTGTTTTGACTGGGGAATGAAGGGTCATATCTGAACCCATGGCCAAAGAGTGACGTGATGCTTATGACTCCCAGTTGCTTATCCCTGTTAGTTATTCTAGGCAGATGTATGCTATGTCTAGCCCATTATCTACATGTTTCGAGAACCCAAAACAGAATAGAAACTTCTTCCCAACTCACTCTAGGCTCAAGCCTATAGGTTGTGCGAAGAAACTCAGGAATGATCCTGAAGACGTACCTCCTGCCAACCAGCAACATCCTCAAACGAAGGAAGATATCAACCTTCAGTTCATGAACAAGGGCAATAGGATCTTTCGATTTTGTCCTAGTCTTACTTATGAATACTCAGAATGGCTGAGTAAGATGGAACAAGGTGATCAGCTAATACACTGCCCTTTATAGCTTTCTGGGTAGTATACAATATGTCATATTTCGTCAGGATCATCTGCCATCTCGCTATTCTCCCAGAAAGAGAAGGTGTTGTACCCCAAAATTTTCCCTCCCATTTCATCACCATTGTCCTCATCACAAGACCCTTGGAGCTCAAGATCAAGTTAGGGTTTGCTCTGCTCAAGACTCCTCCTTGCACTATTGACCCAAATTAGGGTTTGTGTTTGCACAAAGATGTTTTGACCTAAAATGCCTAAGATGACTTTCATGCTTCATGTTGGACTCACAAGTTTATCCATACCAAGTTTCAAGCCTTGATTCCAATCTTTGCCTAGTCAATTGGACAGTTGACCTAAAAATCAGCTGTATTGGGGAAAAAGTCAATTGTGGTCAATTGACAGTCAAACCTCATGATTTTTGAGCCACGTCAACATTATGAACTCATATGGACCATTTTATCAAGTTTGGATCACAATCCCACAAGAAATTTGATCAGATCACCAAAAGGGCAAAATGGTCATTTTTAGGGTTTTGACTGCACAAAGGCAATTTTTGACTGTTTGACCTAACCAATGGCAAACCAAGCTCATATATGGACTCAAGGACCCCATGTAATTGTCTTGACATGTTCAACAAATTCAAAAGATCCCAAATGCACAAGATTGACAGATAAATTTTCCAGTCAATTGATCAATTTTTGACTGTATACTGAAAAGTCAAACTTTGACTTTTTTGGTCAAAATCAAGTGTCAAGATTCATTTTTCATCAAAACATGCCAAATTATGAAACTTGTGCATCAAGAAACCCAAAATTGCAAATTAGGGTTTAAAATGAAGAATTTTCATAACTTAGAATTTTTCTAAGTTATGAAAATCCCTAATTTTTTCCTAACTTTGTCCCATTTTTTCATCAAGATACATTTGTATTCAAGGAAAACTCAAAACATGAACGTTGTAGTCCA
Source organism: Vicia faba (assembly GCA_948472305.1). Lineage (NCBI taxonomy): Eukaryota > Viridiplantae > Streptophyta > Magnoliopsida > Fabales > Fabaceae > Vicia > Vicia faba. The sequence goes on along the minus strand of OX451740.1, from coordinate 1,314,808,308 downwards.
TTGCAAAATCTACAACTTTGATTCACAAAGTTTCCTCAAAAGAAGCTTGTAGCTCAAGTTATGATTTTTGGAACAAGGGTGCAAAACATTCTTAACTTAGAAATTTTTTGACCTATTCTAGGCAGGATTTTTGCCCAACTTCATGGCCACTTTTCACATGCTTCCACTTGGAATTTCAACTTGCATTACAAAGATGGATTGTATTACACATTCCAAGCTTTCCAGAATGTCAAATAACTCATCAAACAACCTTGTGGTTAGGGAGAATCGAATTTGGCAATATGAGCAAAAGTCACTTTGATTCATGGCCAAAGGCATGTTCATAACTTGTGCATTTTCAAACTCAGCATATGCAAGCTACATTACAGGCCTCTAATCTCATTTACACTCAAAAATTAAATGCTAATCCATTGTGCCAAGATGTTATTCTATGAGTTTGGTCATTACATGAAGGATTAGTCCTTAATTAGAAAAAGCAAATTATCCATTTTTATAAAGAGCAACTTTATGTCAAGTTTGCAAATCAAGAGGTACAATGCATATCTTCTAGGCACAAGCTATTGGACATATCCCACTGATCAAGACAAGGCTTTGCAACACATTTGAGGGGCCTGGAGGAGCCTGTAACAACACTTGACAATTTTTGCTTAAGTGAGAAGAAACCTTGCATTTTGAAAGAGATCTCACATTTCTGCCAACACAAGCCTAGACAAACTTGTTGAACACATTCCATACATCAAACCTGAGCTAAGGCACAAGCTAACTACCTTCCATACCTCCCTAAACCTCAAAACACCATTGTACTACACAAAAACAGGGCATCCCTGCAGTTTGAGGTCCATAACTCAATCCACTCGTGCGTTTTGGCTGAAACCTTTGCAAACACATTCCCTATCACCCACTGAAGCTACCCCAAGCATTGGACACGACCTGTAACATCCCTAACATCATTTGCCATTTTCAGTTTTCAACTTTGCAGGTGAACTTCGGTAGCTTGATATAGCAAGATTCAAAGCACACCAAGCATTGGAATAGCATCCCTGGACTTCAAGCAAGTTGTACCAATCCTCACCTTGCCTTGAAAGTGCCTCCATTGTCATACACGATCCAAGCTGAACAGGTAAGTTCATGGACTTCTATCTCTCAATCTAGGAAGAGTTAGGCCTAGGTTTGTGAATGAAAAATGTCATACTCATGTCCCTGAATCCACCCATATCCTCACTTTCCATTTATATTGCATATGCTGAGAGAATTTAACACCTGAATATTAGAAAAAAACTAGGTCAGGAATTGGGGGAGAAGAAATTCTCTCTCATTTCTGAGAGTTAGATCAAGTTCTTGGTATGTATGGATTCGTGGTTTGATGCTTGACATTTTTTATGTTATGAGTTTGTGCTAAAAGTCTAGGAATCAGGATGTTTGAACAAGGTGGGAAAGGCGCGCGTTTTTGACATTTTTGTTGTCTGGAGGTTGAAGACAACCTTTATGGGCTGGGCCTGAGATATTTTTCCTTTTTGCACCACTGCATTTCACATGCACCCCCTGGCCCATTTTGAGTTTTATTTGTCATTTTTAACTTTTTCTTTTTGATTCTGATTTGTTATTTTTTATTGAAATATAAAAGAATATTAAAAATATTTTTCTCACATTTTTTACATTTTATTTGATATTTATTTGGTTTCATTTAGTTTTATATGTAAATAAATACATAATACCTTTTACTTAAAAATACAAAAAAATAATACAAACACTTTTATTTTCTGATTTTTATTTTATTTTACCTTTGAAAACATTTTATAAAAAATATACTTTTTTTTGTAAATATTAAATATTTTATTTTTGTACATATTTGATATATTTAGCATATAATATAAATATTTACATATTTATTAGGATATTTAGGATAAAAATACCAAAAATATACATTTTTATTTTTATTAATATTTAACATCAAAAATACCTTTTTGACAAATATACTTCTCTTTTATTTATTTTTTGTACATAATTAATAAATATTGCATAATAAATAATTAATACCTTTTATTTAGCAAAATTAGGGTTTTTGCCCCAAACATGAAAATACCCAAATTAACTCTTTTTATTTATTTTATTTTTATTTCATTTGTGAATAAAACATACACTTACACAAAAATATTTACACATACATATTGCTTTATTCTTATACATCTTTATATATACTTTTGCGCAATTCGATTTGGTTGTAAATATTGGACACTACTCTCCTATGAAGTCTCATCCCATTTGAACATTTGTACCCCCATTCCCATGATCATTGTGTAATAACTTAGGACTTTTAATTTCGCATTTAAAAGCTTTCTAAATATGCCATGATAGAATTAGGGTTTGTATGCAAAAATCAACCAAATAGTTTGACCTAATTTCAAGATAAACAAGCATGAAAATGGACAACACCAATCACACTTGCACCCCTAGGGTTACTCCACTTGTTGCCTTCAATAATGGGCCATATTGCATGTTAGGTGTCTTTGGCAAAACAAAACAATATCAAATGATCATAGTCCCTCGATGACGCTTTCGAAAGTTTCCTAAAAAATGATCAAGTCCCTTAAAGGAAAAATTGCCCAAAGATACTTGGCACCATTGCAATCATGGTCTAAACGATGACCCGTGCCCGTCCCGTTCACATCCTAACACAAGATTGTCCACCAAATACAATGGTGGAACAAAATTGTTAAAAGGGTTAAAACATAGCAAAGATCTTTGAGAAATTTAGAGTAGACAAACTCTTGGTTACTTGCTAAACTTGCAAAACAAAAACACTTTCCTATCCTTTCAAAATCACCTCACTTTCAAAACAACTTTCAAAAACATTGAAAACTTTTCAAAAGACATACATCTTTGTATACATCCCAACATGGATCATTACAAAGGTTGCCACCACATTGGCCTCTTTTCAAAACATTTTTCAAACCCACGCACAAAGCACCATTTCAAACAACACAAAGCACCATTTCAAACAATTGAAAATGCAAGGCAAGTGATCTAAGCAAGTAACTAAGAGCCCATGGATAACCATGGATAGAAAGGGTGCTAATACCTTCCCTTTCTATAATCTACTCCCCGAACCCAAGAAAACATCTCAAAAGTTTTTGCTGTGCTTTTTAACCTTTCCTTAGGATAAAATAAAAAGTCGGTGGCGACTCTTGCTCAATCGAAACATTTGCGAAAAAAAACGCAAAACCTCAAGTCAGTCCTCCCACCGTATCACAGAACTGGCGACTCTGCTGGGGAATTACTTAAAAGTGGAGTAACCTTAGGGCTTAGATCACTCTTGTTTTCAAATTGTTTGCTTTTTTTGCTTTTATATTTGTGGGCTTTGCGTCGGAGTTTCATAGATCCTAACCCGGATCTGGGGAATAACCTTTTAGGTAGCATAATCTGTGAGGGACCTGTCCGGCCTAGACCGACATGGGTGAAGCAGTTGCTACATTGGTGTGGCACCTTGGTCTGTACCGATATCCCTTGTGTTGCAACGAGGAAAATATGGGTCTTCTAAGGAGTCATTAAACACCAAGCAACCTTAGAACCTTAAATTGACCCAACTTGGCCATAGAACAGTAGCAGTATGCTACACTCATTGAGGCTAAACTCTCGTGATGGTTCTGGCTGCAAGAAAAGATTGTGATGCTGGAGTTATGACCGATTGAGGGTAGTCAATGATATTGAGATCCTCTAGAACCCGGTTACTTTTGATAGGACAGGTTTTAACCAACGAAACTAAAAGAGGGTAATACCTAAACTTCATGTTGGCCTAAACCCTAAGGGTTGTCTTGTGTGACTTGTGTGCCTTATCATGTTTGCCTTTGTGAATACTTGTGGTGTGCTTCGTCATAGCATCATACCATCATACCATTGCATGCATCCTGCATAAGGACTGACCCATTTCAAAGACAAAAGGGTTTCATCTTTGCTCTGTTTTGTAGGACATCATGATGCCCGTGCGTAGGAATACTATCCGGCTCAACTTTGTTCAACCACCTACCTTGCTCAAGGAATTGGTTGATAGGATTCCAAACACTACTTCCTTCATCAAGAGGCATGGTTCTCTCCTTGGATTGATCACTTCAAAGTGGGACCAACAACTGATAAGTGTCCTGACCCAGTTTTATGATCCCTTGTATCATTGCTTCACTTTTCAAGACTTCCAGCTGGTCCCTACCCTGGAAGAATTCTCTGATTTGCTTGGTATCCCTGTTTTGGGGCAGACTCCATTCACTGGTTGGGAGAAGACTCTTAGGCCTGAAGAGATTGCTGCAGTCCTTCCCTTAACCAAAGAAAAGGTAGTGGCTAACTGGGAAACTAGAAGTGGAGTTAAGGGCTTTTTGGTTAAGTTTCTGGTTGGCAAAGCTAATAGTTTCTGGAATGACTTAGACTTCAAGGCGTACGAAGACATTCTGGCTCTCTTAATCTATGGTCTAGTGTTGTTTCCAAATCCTGGTGACTTTGTCAATGTCAATGCCATAAGGATCTTCATGTCTCGAAACCCTGTACCCACTCTCTTGGGTGATATCCTGCAACAACTCTATGCTCGTACTGCCCGAAGACGGGGAACTCCATGGTGTTGTGCTACTTTGTTAGTGAGGTGGTTTATTTCGCACCTTCCTAAGTTCGTGCTGAAGAATGAAGAAGGAAAGGGTTGGGCTCATAGGTTAATGTCTCTCACTGATAATGACATCACTTGGACTCTCAGAGGTTTGGATGAGGTAGCTGTTATTGATCGTTGTAGAGAATATCCTAATGTTCCATTGATCGGTACCCAGGGAGGAATCTCTTATAATCCATGTTTAGCTCTCCGTCAGTTTGGAAGAGCCAGAAGAGTAGGGCCTCATGAGATGTTGGTTCCTCACTTCAGTTTTGAATTTCAGGGAGGCAGTGACCAACTGCGCCATGGATTCATTAAGGCTTGGGACAGAATTCACAAAGCTGACCCACATGAGTTAGGATCGAAGACTTCTCTACCATTGGAACCCTATTGCAGATGGGTCCGCATCCGTGCTCAGAAGTTAGGTATGCCATACGAAGCTGTCAGGCCTATCATTCTTGAATCTCCTGATGAAGACGGGGTTCCTCCAACTGTCCTCCCTCCTCAGATACCCACTGATGTTGATACACTAAAGAGAACTTGGGCGCAGCTACAGGAAGAACGAGATTTTTATCGGGAAAAGTTCAACGAACAAGAACGGAAAATCCAGAAGCTGACCAAGCAATTGGAGAGTGAACGGATCCTGAATGACTATATCCGTATTGAGAAGAGGAGGCCATGGGAGCACTGATGGGCTTCAGATGTTTCTTTTACTGCTTTTGTTTCCTTTTCAGTATTTTCATTCCTGTAATGCCTAAGGGCAAGTTGTTGAATAATTTAAAGTTTGAATCTAATGAAGTGTGTTTCTTTTTGTCTACAAAGTTGAATCCCGATTGTCTTTGAAACCATAAAACATACGCATCTCATTGCATCATATGCATAACAGGTACCCTTTTTTCCACAGGTTGCTTAATCTTCTTCGCTGTTTATTTGAACAGTCATCATGAATCCTGAATCATCCAATGAACAAGCTATCAAGGCCCTCCAGGCCCAGAACTCCCAGTTTCAAGAGCTGGTCATGAGCTTAGCCCAAGGTCAACAAGAGTTGAAGACTCTGCTCTTGAAGAAGAAGAAGAAGAGGACTGCGCTGTTCAACACTGGACGCAGGTTTGGGAATACACTCCATAATGAGGCCGATCAGGCTACTTCCTCTGCAGAGAAAGACAGTCCCCAAGGGGGAAGGGCTCCTAGTCGTGCAGTCTCCGACAACGAGACGGATTACAATGACGAACAATACCCTCCTGCTGCAGACAGATACAAGCAACTAGAGGATCGTTTAAGTGCCATGGAGATTCAAAATGTGTCGGGGTTGGATTTCGGAGATCTAGGTTTATCTTCTGGGGTGGTGATCCCACACAAGTTCAAGGCGCATGCCTTTGCGAAGTACGACGAGGCTTCCTGTCCTAAGCTGCATCTCAGATCATATGTAAGGAAGATCCAACCTTACACTGCAGACAAGAACCTATGGATCCATTTCTTTCAGGATAGCCTTTCGGGGTCTCAACTCGAATGGTTCTATCAGCTAGATGGAGCCAGTATTCGAAACTGGGAAGATTTGGCTACCGCATTTTATAAACAATATCAGTACAATTATGACCTTGCTCCCACGTGTACTCAACTCCAGGGTATGTCACTGGGGACGGGCGAAGGATTTAAGGAGTATGCGCAAAAGTGGAGAGACCTGGCTGGCAGGGTGCAGCCTCCTTTGACTGACCGTGAACTTGTTGACATGTTCCTTGGGACCCTGTCTGGTCTGTTCTTTAACCATCTGATTGGTAATTCTTCTGCTGGGTTTACAGATTTGATCTTGACTGGTGAGAGAATAGAAGCTGGTATCAAGTCGGGGAAGATACAGAAAGGTGCCGCCACGAGTACTGAGAAGAAGCCTTTCAAGAAGGAAGCTAGTGCTGTTTATGGTCCCAGAAGACAAATTAAGCCGGAACGCCGCCAAGCTATCAATGCATTGGTAATTTCGAAGCCTGCTGCTGCTCCTCAGCAATATAATCAACAGAGGAGTGAGATACCCAAGAGGCAGTACACTCGGCTCAGCATGACCCTGTCTCAGATTTTGCCGCAACTGCTGTCAACCAATTTGGTAACTGTCAAAGAAGCTCTAAAGGTAGTGAACACAGCTTCTCCGAAGTACAACCCCAACGCCCGTTGCGCTTATCACTCTGATAGCCCCGGGCATACTACGGACGATTGCTGGGCTCTGAGGAATAAGGTTCAAGACCTTATTGATGCTAAGGAAATACAGTTTGAGGCGCCCGAAAGGCCCAATGTTGTGACCGCTCCCATGCCCCAGCATGGAGTGAATGCTGTGGAAGAAGACCGATATGTAGCCTCCGTGGAAGAGATTGTTACTCCATTATCGACTGTCAAAAGGAACCTGTTGCTAGCCGGTTTATTTCCGGGATGTGGTGAAGATTGCCTTCTATGTGCTGTTTCGCCTTTTGGTTGTCCTTTGCTGAAATCAGGTATCCAAAGCCTGATGGATAGCAAAGAAATCTTGTTCGAGAAGATTGATGTTCCTGTTGTCCCTACTGAAGAAGTTTCTATCGTCACTATTTTCAACAAACCTCCCAAGGCTCCTTCAAAGAAGCCCGTCAAAATCATATCCACTCAGAAGATTGCTCCTATCATCATCACTGTTCCAGGACCCCTCCCTTATACATCCGATAAAGTTGTCCCATGGCACTATGGGGCAGATGTTTATGTACTTGGAGTGAAGCAAGAGTTTGATACAAGTGCCGGTGTCAGTAACATCACCGGGCCTGCCAAAATTACTCGCAGTGGTAGGCTGTTCTCGCTAGATATTGCGCCACCAGCTATTCAGAAACCTCTTATCATCACACCCGCAAGTGTGTCTGTTCCTCTTCCTAATCAAGTTCCTGTTTCTACCCCTGCTGCCGAGTCCTCTGATGCTCGGGGCAAAGGGATTGCTACTGATTTGCCTGCCCTGACGGAGGCACCGAAGACAACCACTGTTGAAGCTCCTAGCAAGAGATGGAGGAGATCCTCAAGATTATCAATAAAAGTGATTTCAATGTAGTCGAGCAGTTGGGGCACACCCCATCAAAAATTTCTATGCTATCACTGTTGTTATGTTCAGAGGCCCATGCCAAGGCCCTGATCTCCTTCCTGAAGACGGCTCATGTGCCGCAAGAAACGTCTGCTGATCAATTTACTGATTGTGTGGCCAACTTGACTGCCGATAATGGTTTGGGCTTCTCTGACGCTGATCTGACTGCAAAAGGAAAGAACCATAACGACGCCCTGCATGTCTCCATTGAATGCAGGGGCACTACTCTTGCCCATGTGTTGGTAGACACCGGTTCTTCACTAAACGTATTGCCCAAGAAGGCCTTAGACAGGTTGGATTGTGAGGGTCTGGAGCTCAAGCTCAGTAACATTGTTGTCCGAGCCTTTGACGGTTCGAAAAGGATAGTACATGGCGAATTTGACATTCCAATCAGGGTTGGTTCTCAAGTTTTTGATTCCACTTTCTATGTGATGGACATCCGTCCATCCTACTCTTGTTTGCTGGGCCGTCCATGGATCCACAAGGCCGGAGATGTGACCTCCACACTACATCAAAAGCTTAAATACCCAGTTAGAGGGAAGATTGTCATAGTTCAAGGGGAGGAGGAATATATGGTCAGCCACCTAAACTCGTTCCGGTACATAGAAATGGATGGGGAATTCATTGAGACTCCATTCCAGCACTTTGAAGAGGTGCCTCAGACATTGGCGTCAGCTGAAACTGTGATTGAAGACCCTCCTTTGAAGATGGCTTCCTTAAAGGATGCCCGGGCTGTGATCGAGAAGGGTGAATGTGCAAACTGGGGCCGACTTCCTGACTTCACTCCAAAGACTGACAAGTTTGGCTTAGGCTTCACTGCAGAGGCTCAAAGGGCTGTTCGCAAAGCAAGGATTGGAAGACCTCCTGTGTTCATCACCAACCCAGGAGTGAATGCTATTGAAGACGACGTAGAGGAATCAGAATTCGACAGTTGGATCTACCCAACAACCGACAGTGGACCAAGCAACTGGACTGACAAAGACTTCACACCTATTACTTTTGTCACTCAGTAATGAACTCTTTTGTTTTCAATTTGTAACAAACAATATGTTGAAACTCTTATGGCTCGGTGTTCTACCCGGGGCACCGTGGCTCCATTTGTGAGGGCTTTTGTATGTCATTTTCATATATCATTAATCAAAACATTGGACGTTTGTTGCATTGCAAAATCTTGCGCTCCTTTTCTCTCTTTATTATATATTGCAAAACAGCTATATTTACACACACTCACTTATACAGGTTCCAATCCACTCTGGATCTCACTGGTAACGACTCTGCTACTGCCAGTTATGACTTCGAAAATCCGATCAACTTAGCCAAAGACGAAGGTGAAGATGATTGCGAAGTGCCTGGTGAACTTGCAAGACTACTACTCCAGGAAGAGAGGGCCATTCAACCACATGAAGAGCCAGTGGAAACAATAAATCTGGGTACAGAGACAGACAAAAAAGAGGTCAAGATTGGTGCCAATCTAGAGTTCAGTGTGAAGCAACGGTTGATTCAGATGCTGCAAGACTATGTGGAAATCTTTGCCTGGTCTTACGAAGACATGCCTGGGTTGGATACCAACATTGTGGTTCATCACCTGCCTACCAAGGAAGACTGCCCTCTGGTTAAACAGAAGGTCCGTCGTATGCGTCCAGAGATGTCCGAGAAAATCAAAACTGAGGTTATGAAACAATTTGATGCCGAGTTTCTAGCAGTGACTTCTTACCCTCAGTGGATTGCCAACGTGGTTCCAGTGCCGAAAAAGGATGGTAAGGTCCGAATGTGTGTTGATTACAGGGATTTGAATAGGGCGAGCCCTAAGGATGATTTCCCTCTGCCTCATATCGACGTTCTGGTTGACAATACTGCTCAGCATAAAGTTTTCTCCTTCATGGACGGCTTCTCCGGTTATAATCAGATCAAGATGGCTCCTGAAGATATGGAGAAGACCACTTTTGTTACTCAGTGGGGTACTTTTTGCTACAAGGTCATGCCTTTTGGGTTGAAAAATGCTGGGGCAACCTACCAACGTGCCATGGTTGCTTTATTTCATGATATGATCCATCACGAGATAGAAGTATACGTCGACGATATGATTGCAAGGTCCCAAACTGAGGAGGAACACCTTGACCATCTACAGAAGCTGTTTGACCGTCTGAAGTTGTACAAGCTGAGGTTGAACCCAAACAAGTGCACCTTTGGGGTGAGATCTGGAAAACTACTAGGTTTCATTGTAAGCGACAAAGGTATTCAAATGGACCCTACCAAAGTGAAAGCCATACAAGAGATGCCATATCCCAAGACAGAGAAAGAAGTCAGAGGCTTTCTAGGACAGTTGAACTACATTGCCCGATTCATCTCACATCTAACTGCTACCTGTGAACCAATCTTCAAATTACTGAAGAAAGATCAAGTAGTACGTTGGAATGATGAATGTCAGGACGCTTTCGAAAAGATCAAAGAGTATCTCCTAGAACCACCCATTCTTATGCCACCGGTTGAAGGGAGACCTCTAATCTTATACTTGACAGTACTTGACAACTCAATGGGGGTGTGTGCTGGGACAGCATGACGAGTCTAGCCGAAAAGAGCATGCTATTTATTACCTGAGCAAAAAGTTTACCGACTGTGAGACTCGGTACTCACTGCTCGAGAAAACTTGCTGCGCTCTGGTATGGGCTGCTCGCCGGTTGAGACAGTATATGTTGACTCACACTACTCTGTTGATTTCAAAAATGGATCCAATCAAGTACATATTTGAAAAGCCTGCTCTGTCTGGAAGAATAGCAAGATGGCAAATGATCTTGACGGAATATGACATCCAGTACACGACTCAAAAAACAATCAAGGGAAGTGTATTGGCAGACCATTTGGCACATCAGGCAGTGGACGACTACCAGTCGATGAACTTTGAATTTCCAGACGAGGATATCATGGTTGTGACTGATTGTGAAGTACCTGAACCGGATGAAGGACCTGAGGAAGGATCCTCATGGTCTATGCACTTTGACGGAGCCTCGAACGCTTTGGGTAATGGTATCGGTGCTGTGATCATATCCCCTAAAGGAACTCATACTCCACTTACCGCCCGTTTATGTTTCAACTGCACCAACAACATGGCGGAGTATGAGGCATGTATCATGGGTCTTCAAGCTGCAATTGATTTAAGGATCAAGTTTCTGAGTGTCTTCGGAGATTCCGCTCTCGTGATCAATCAGGTCAAAGGCGAGTGGGATATGAAACACCCAAATCTTATTCCTTACAAGGAGTATGTGCTGACACTGCTTCCCCATTTCGGGGAAATAGCTTTTGAACACTTCCCAAGAGAAGAGAATCAGTTAGCGGACGCGTTGGCTACAATGTCTTCTATGTTCAAAGTCAAATGGGACAACGAGGCTCCCCGGATCATTATCTGGAAATTGGACGAACCTGCATATTGCTGCGATCTTGAGACTGAAGAGGTAACAGAAAAACCCTGGTATCATGAAGTGAAGAGGTACTTGGAAGCTCAAGAATACCCCGAGGGTGCATCTGTTAATGACAAGAAATTCCTGAGAAGGTTTTCAGCAAAGTTCTTCCTACAATGGCATTCTCTACAAGCAAAACCATGATTCAACTTTACTGCGTTGTGTGGATAAGACTGAAGCAGAAAGGATCATGGCAGAGCTACATGAAGGTACTTTTGTAACACATTCCAGTGGACACACCACGGCAAAGAAAATCCTTCAGGCAGGATATTTCTGGTCCACAATGGAAGCCGACTGTTATCAGCACTCGCGAACTTGTCATAAATGCTAGATCTATGCTGATAAGGTGCACATTCCTCCGGTTCCTCTGAACGTCTTGACAGCACCTTGGCCTTTTGCAATGTGGGGCATTGATATGATCGGCGAGATCCGACCTACGGAATCTAACGGGCACCGCTTCATCTTGGTAGCAATTGATTACTTCACGAAGTGGGTCGAAGCGGCTTCCTATGCTACGGTAACCAAGAACGTCGTGGCACGGTTCATTCGGCACAACCTGATCTGTCGATACGGTGTACCTGAGAGGATCATTACGGATAATGGTACCAATCTTAATAACAAGATGATCACTGAGCTCTGCGAGCAATTCAAGATACAACACCACAACTCTTCTCCCTACCGGCCGAAGATGAATGGGGCTGTCGAAGCAGCGAATAAGAATATTAAGAAGATTGTGCAGAAGATGACAGTGACCTACAAAGATTGGCACGAGATGTTACCGTTTTCTCTTCATGGGTACCATTTTCTCTTCATGGGTACCGTACCTCAGCACGAACGTCAACAGGGGCAACTCCCTTTTCCTTGGTCTATGGCGTGGAGGCAGTCTTACCTATTGAAGTCTAGATACCCTCTCTCCGGATAATGAAGGATGCAGACTTGAGCGAAGATGACTGGATCCAGACTCGGCTTGATCAATTAAACCTAATTGACGAAAAGAGACTCACTTCTATTTGTCATGGTCAGACGTACCAAAAATGGATGATCAGGGCATTTAACAAGAAGGTCAGACGACAAGAGTATCATGTCGGAGACCTGGTAATCAAGCGCATCATTCTCCCTCAAGGTGATCCCCGGGGCAAATGGACCCCTACATACGAAGGGCCATTTGTGGTTAAACATATTTTCTCAGAAGGAGCTATGATTCTAACAACCATGGATGGTGACGACCTTCCTCACCCTGCCAATGCAGACATAGTAAAAAGATATTACGCATGAATAAAAGACCCGCTAGGTTGACACACCTAGGAAAAAATAAGGGCTTCCCGGCGAACCAAAAGGGTTCGGGCAAAATAAGGGATGAAAATGAAAAATCTGTACACCCGGCAAGTTGAAAACCTGAAAAGGCGGCTTGGGCAAAAATAGGTATCCCGGTGGACTGAAAACCCGAAAGGGCGGTCCAGGCAAAAGTTAGGGATTAAAGCGTAATACTATGTCTCATTGGATCAGCTTGCATCCAGAATTCGGCATCAACTATCGGGCTCAGACTTCGGCATCGATCAATCAGCTTCATCTTCAACTAAGCAGCAAAGTGATGAGACGCTTGAAGACATAAAGGCGATAGCAGAGTTGGAACCCAGTGGGATTATTTTTCACATAGCTATTTTGTTTCCTTTTCAAAATTGTATATACTCTATGTTGTTCAGCGGCGTTCTCTTACTAGGACGTCAGCCTCCTGTACGTAAACGCCTATTTACAGGCAAATTTCAAAATCAATACAAGTTCAATTTTCAGACAAATTACCCATTTGTTTTTCCTTTTTCTGTTTTGTTTTGCGAACAACGTCCAATGTTCATTTTTGATATATGCATTTGACATTAATTGCTAACCATGAATATTTGCATGCGAAACAAAGGACTGATTACAGGTGACACCAGAAACAGAGGCAATGTAGAATTGTCCAAGCAGTCTAGTTGCTCTGTCCACCAAGGAACCAAGGTAGGTTCGGCTGAAGAACGTAACCAAGTCACCTCAACTCCCCACAGGGTAAGACCAGATTCAACAATACTCTCCTCAAGTAGAGTCGGTTCCCATTAGCCCTAAAAAGGCACAATATTCCCCTAGCAAGTCAGCAGGACTTTCCCCAGCGGAGTATAGACATTCCTCAGCAAGCATCCCCGGCAGTCTTAATATAAGATTGTTCCACGGCAGAATACAGACATCCAGTGGAACCATTTCCCAGTACAGTCCGAAAAGTTTCCCCAGGAGAGTGGAATCCATATCCCCAGTAGATTCTGGAAGTTTGTCGCCTGCAGAGTACATACGTCTCTCCCCGACTTTATTCAAAGGTTATCTTCCCACCAGGGCTTATAACTGGGTTATCCTCAGCTGATTACCACGGAAAAATTGTCCTCGACGAAGTTCTTCCTTTCCTCCAACGGAGTTCATCAAATTCCCCAACATAACTCATCAGTGGAATCCCCAGCGGAGCTCTCATCAAAACCTCGGTGAAGTATCTCTTCCCACAGAGTAATACCCTGCAGAGTAATCTCTGCACCTATTTTATTCCCCTCAGAGTAATCTCTCCAACAAGTTTATTCTCCAACGGAGTCATCTTCTCCTACCGGTTTATTCTTGCAACCATCATCCCTAGCATAAACGAAGAACTCTACTCTTCAACATCAGCCCAAGATTTGATTCCCCGGCCAAGTCGTCAAGGATTTATTTTCCTAGACAAAAATACACTCATAGACATTTCACATTTCACACATCCTGCTTACATACATGATAAAGTGCATACAACACTATCTCATTTGGAGCATCATGACATCATGCATCTCATACATCATGACATTGCATACAACTGATGATTTTCCTTTTCAGGAAAAGATCAATCCAAAAGATGATTACTATCAACTATCGCAATTCCAGATTTAATACCTGTATCTAGCCAGGGCATATCTGTGAGTGAGTGATTGTAGATTCGATTCCTGTATCTAGCCAGGGCATATCTGCATGAAGAGTTTGAAGATCAACCCTTGTAACAGGCCAGGAAATTATCTTTGATTCTCAGGTCAGAGGCTTACACCTGTATCCAGCCAGGAAAGCTATCTCTACCAACCTTTTGTAGTTCCAGATTCGATTCCTGTATCTAGCCAGGGAATCTCTGTGAGCAACCAGTTCCAGATTCGATTCCTATATCTAGCCAGGGCACCTCTGTGAGCAACCAATTCCAGATTCGATACCTGTATCCAGCCAGGGCACATCTGTAGACAACAATTCCAAATTTGATTCCTGTATCTAGCTAGGGCACCTCTGTGAGCAACCAATTGTAGATTCGATACCTGTATCTAGCCAGGGCATATCTGCATGAAGACTTCGAAGATCAACACCTGTAACAAGCCAGGAAACATCTTTCTTTCTCAAAATACGCAAGTTCTCGCTAAGGAATCTCTTACGCGATCAACACTTCCAATGGCATCTATAAGCCCATTCCCGACAAGGTTCTGTCACACCTCCAGATGGCATCTATAAGCCCATCCTCCTATCCGCCATCTCCTCCAAATGGCATCTATAAGCCCATTCCCCACATCATATTGCTGATACTCCAGCATGCGAGTGCAAATTTCAGGGCACTCTAGTGTCCAATCTCCTTTTACCTTCGAGTCGCGAAAGGCAAGCTTGCCAATCTAACTCTTCAGGTGCAAGAAGATTGAACAGGGCAACTGTTGTACCCCAAAATTTTCCCTCCCATTTCATCACCATTTTCCTCACCACAAGACCCTTGGAGCTCAAGATCAAGTTAGGGTTTGCTCTGCTCAAGACTCCTCCTTGCACTGTTGACCCAAATTAGGGTTTGTGTTTGCACAAAGATGTTTTGACCTAAAATACCTAAGATGACTTTCATGCTTCATGTTGGACTCACAAGTTTATCCATACCAAGTTTCAAGACTTGATTCCAATCTTTGCCCAGTCAATTGGACAGTTGACCTAAAAATCAGTTGTATTGGGGAAAAAGTCAACTGTGGTCAATTGACAGTCAAACCTCATGATTTTTGACCCACATCAACATTATGAACTCATATGGACCATTTGATCAAGTTTGGATCACAATCCCACAAGAAATTTGATCAGATCACCAAAAGGGCAAAATGGTCATTTTTAGGGTTTTGACTGCACAAAGGCAATTTTTGACTGTTTGACCTAACCAATGGCAAACCAAGCTCATATATGGACTCAAGGACCCCATGGAATTGTCTTGACATGTTCAACAAATTCAAAAGATCCCAAATGCACAAGATTGACAGATGAATTTTCCAGTCAATTGATCAATTTTTGACTATATACTGAAAAGTCAAACTTTGACTTTTTTGGTCAAAATCAAGTGTCAAGATTCATTTTTCATCAAAACATGCCAAATTATGAAACTTGTGCATCAAGAAACCCAAAATTGCAAATTAGGGTTTAAAATGAAGAATTTTCATAACTTAGAATTTTTCTAAGTTATGAAAATCCCTAATTGTTTCCTAACTTTGTCCCATTTTTTCATCAAGATACATTTGGATTCAAGGAAAACTCAAAACATGAAAGTTGTAGTCCATTGCAAAATCTACAACTTTGTTTCACAAAGTTTTCTCAAAAGAATCTTGTAGCTCAAGTTATGATTTTTGGAACAAGGGTGCAAAACATTCTTAACTTAGAATTTTTTTGACCTATTCTAGGCAGGATTTTTGCCCAACTTCATGGCCACTTTTCACATGATTCCACTTAGAATTTCAACTTGCATTACAAAGATGGATTGTAGTACACATTCCAAGCTTTCCAGAATGTCCAAGAACTCATCAAACAACCTTGTGGTTAGGGAGAATCGAATTTGGCAATATGAGCAAAAGTCACTTTGATTCATGGCCAAAGGCATGTTCATAACTTGTGCATTTTCAAACTCAGCATATGCAAGCTACATTACAGGCCTATAATATCATTTACACTCAAAAATTAAATGCTAATCCATTTTGCCAAGATGTTATTCTATGAGTTTGGTCATTACATGAAGGATTAGTCCTTAATTAGAAAAAGCAAATTATCCATTTTTGTAAAGAGCAACTTTATGTCAAGTTTGCAAATCAAGAGGTAAAATGCATATCTTCTAGGCACAAGCTATTGAACATATCCCACTGATCAAGACAAGGCTTTGCAGCACATTTGAGGGGCCTGGAGGAGCCTGTAACAGCACTTGACAATTTTTTCTTAAGTGAGAAGAAACCTTGCATTTTGAAAGAGATCTCACATTTCTGCCAACACAAGCCTAGACAAACTTGTTGAACACATTCCATACATCAAACCTGAGCTAAGGCACGAGCTAACTACCTTCCATACCTCCCTAAACCTCAAAACACCATTGTACTGCACAAAAACAGGGCATCCCTGCAGTTTGAGGTCCATAACTCAATCCACTCGTGCGTTTTGGCTGAAACCTTTGCAAACACATTCCCTATCACCCACTGAAGCTACCCTAAGCATTGGACACGACCTGTAACATCCCTAACATCATTTTCCATTTTCAGTTTTCACCTTTGCAGGTGAACTTCTGTAGCTTGATATAGCAAGATTCAAAGCACACCAAACATTGGAATAGCATCCCTGGACTTCAAGCAAGTTGTACTAGTCCTCACCTTGCCTTGAAAGTGCCTCCATTGTCATACACGATCCAAGCTGAACAGGTAAGTTCATGGACTTCTATCTCTCAATCTAGGAAGAGTTAGGCCTAGGTTTGTGAATGAAAAATGTCATACTCATGTCCCTGAAGCCACCCATATCCTCACTTTCCATTTATATTGCATATGCTGAGAGAATTTAAGACCTGAATATTAGAAAAAAACTAGGTCAGGAATTGGGGGAGAAGAAATTCTCTCTCATTTCTGAGAGTTAGATCAAGTTCTTGGTATGTATGGATTCGTGGTTTGATGCTTGACATTTTTTATGTTATGAGTTTGTGCTAAAAGTCCAGGAATCAGGATGTTTGAACAAGGTGGGAAAGGCGCGCGTTTTTGACATTTTTGTTGTCTGGAGGTTGAAGACAACCTCTATGTGCTGGGCCTGAGATATTTTTCCTTTTTGCACCACTGCATTTCACATGCACCCCCCTGGCCCATTTTGAGTTTTATTTGTCATTTTTAACTTTTTCTTTTTGATTCTGATTTGTTATTTTTTATTGAAATATAAAAGAATATTAAAAATATTTTTCTCACATTTTTTACATTTTATTTGATATTTATTTGGTTTCATTTAGTTTTATATGTAAATAAATACATAATACCTTTTACTTAAAAATACAAAAAAATAATACAAACACTTTTATTTTCTGATTTTTATTTTATTTTACCTTTGAAAACATTTTATAAAAAATATAATTTTTTTTGTAAATATTAAATATTTTATTTTTGTACATATTTGATATATTTAGCATATAATATAAATATTTACATATTTATTAGGATATTTAGGATAAAAATACCAAAAATATACATTTTTATTTTTATTAATATTTAACATCAAAAATACCTTTTTGACAAATATACTTCTCTTTTATTTATTTTTTGTACATAATTAATAAATATTGCATAATAAATAATTAATACCTTTTATTTAGCAAAATTAGGGTTTTTGCCCCAAACATGAAAATACCCAAACTAACTCTTTTTATTTATTTTATTTTTATTTCATTTGTGAATAAAACATACACTTACACAAAAATATTAACACATACATATTGCTTTATTCTTATACATCTTTATATATACTTTTGCGCAATTCGATTTGGTTGTAAATATTGGACACTACTCTCCTGTGAAGTCTCATCCCATTTGAACATTTGTACCCCCATTCTCATGATCATTGTGTAATAACTTAGGACTTTTAATTTCGCATTTAAAAGCTTTCTAAATATGCCATGATAGAATTAGGGTTTGTATGCAAAAATCAACCAAATAGTTTGACCTAATTTCAAGATAAACAATCATGAAAATGGACAACACCAATCACACTTGCACCCCTAGGGTTACTCCACTTGTTGCCTTCAATAATGGGCCATATTGCATGTTAGGTGTCTTTGGCAAAACAAAACAATATCAAATGATCATAGTCCCTCGATGACGCTTTCGAAAGTTGCCTAAAAAATGATCAAGTCCCTTAAAGGAAAAATTGCCCAAAGATACTTGGCACCATTGCAATCATGGTCTAAACGATGACCCGCGCCCGCCCCGTTCACATCCTAACACAAGATTGTCCACCAAATACAATGGTGGAACAAAATTGTTAAAAGGGTTAAAACATAGCAAAGATCTTTGAGAAATTTAGAGTAGACAAACTCTTGGTTACTTGCTAAACTTGCAAAACAAAAACACTTGCCTATCCTTTCAAAATCACCTCACTTTCAAAAACATTGGAAACTTTTCAAAAGACATACATCTTTGTATACATCCCAACATGGATCATTACAAAGGTTGCCACCACATTGGCCTCTTTTCAAAACAGTTTTCAAACCCACGCACAAAGCACCATTTCAAACAACACAAAGCACCATTTCAAACAATTGAAAATGCAAGGCAAGTGATCTAAGCAAGTAACTAAGAGCCCATGGATAACCATTGATAGAAAGGGTGCTAATACCTTCCCTTTTTATAATCTACTCCCCGAACCCAAGAAAACATCTCAAAGGTTTTTGCTGTGCTTTTTAACCTTTCCTTAGGATAAAATAAAAAGTCGGTGGCGACTCTTGCTCAATCGAAACATTTGCGAAAACAAACGCAAAACCTCAAGTCAGTTCTCCCACCGTATCACAGAAGGCTTCTCGAAGATGTATTTTATCAGATCCATTTTAGATATCAATAAAGTAGTATGAGTCAGCATATAATGTCTTAGCCGGCGAGCAGCGCATGCCAGAGCGTAGCAAGTTTTCTCAAGCAGTGAATATCTAGTTTCACAGTCGGTAAAATTTTTGCTCAGGTAGTAAATAGCATGCTCTTTTCGGCCAGACTCGTCATGCTTCCCCAATACACACCCCATTGAGTTTTCTAAAACAGTCAGATACATGATCAATGGTCTTCCCTCGATTGTTGGCATCAACACAGGAGGCTCTTATAAGTATTCTTTGATTTTGTCAAAAGCAACTTGACACCCGTCATTCCATTTGACTACTTGATCTTTCTTCAACAATTTGAAGATTCGTTCACAAGTAGCTGTCAGGTGAGAGATGAATTTGGCAATGTAGTTCAAACATCCCAAGAACCCTCTGACTTCCTTCTCAGTACGAGGAGCATGCATCTCTTGTATCGCTTTAACTTTGGCAGGATCGACCTTGATACCTTTGTTGCTGACGACAAAGCCTAGGAGTTTACCGGACCGTACCCCAAATGTGCATTTGTTTGGATTTAACCTCAGCTTGTACTTATTCAGTCTCTCAAACAGTTTTTGTAAGTGATTACGATGCTCTTCTTCTGTTTGAGATCTGGGTATCATGTCGTCCACATAGACCTCCATTTTGTGATGTATCATGTCGTGAAATAGGGCTACCATAGCACGCTGATAGGTTGCCCTAGCATTCTTCAGTTCGAATGGCATTACCTTATAGCAGAAAGTACCCCACTGTGTGACAAAGGTTGTCTTCTCCATGTCCTCATGCGCCATTTTGATTTGGTTATAACCTGAGAAACCGTCCATGAAGGAAAACACTTTGTGTTGTGCTGTATTGTCAACTAGAATATCAATGTGGGGGAGTGGAAAATCATCCTTAGGGATTGCCCTATTCAAATCTCTGCAGTCCATACACATTCGCACTTTGCCGTATTTTTTGGGCACATGAACATCATTGGAAACCCTTTGAGGATAAGAGGTGACATCCAAGAGTCCATCATTGAATTGCTTCATGACTTCTGCTTTAATCTTTTCTGACATATCAGGCCTCATACGACGAACCTTTTACTTTACTGGCGGACAATCCTCCCTTGTAGGAAGACGATGTACCACAATGTCTGCATCAAGTCTCGACATGTCTTCATACAACTAGGAAAAGACTTCAACATAATCATGTGATAACTGAATCAGACGCTCCTTGACATCGGGTTCCAGATTGGCACCCATCTTGACCTCTTTTTTGTCTTCTTCGGTACCTAGGTTGATTGTATCCACGGGTTCCTCATGAGGCTGAATGGTTCTCTCTTCTTGTTGTAGTAGTCTGGAAAGTTCCCCTGGTACTTCACAATCTTCCTCACCTTCGTCTTCGGCTTGGTAGATTAGTTTCTCAGATTCACAAAAGGCCATAGCAGTATCGCTACCCATGGGATCCCGAATGGATGTATACCTGCATTGTGAGTGTGAGTGTGTGTAAGGGTATAACTATCTTTGAAAGAAATTAAAATGTAAAAAGAAAAAACATTGAGCACAAAAGTTTGTATGCGAAAATGTCCATGATTCATTGATGTCATATGAAAATGAGATAATAAAGTTTACAAATGGACCATTGTGCCTCGGGTAAGATACAAAGTTTTAAGAGTGCAAATTGTTTTAATATTACAGATCCAACAAAATGTAAAGACAAATTACTGTGGGATAAAAGTGATCGGGATAAAATCTATAGCCTCCCAGTTCCTGAGTCCTCCACTAACAGTTGGGAATATCCAGTCCTCCAAGTCACAACTATCTTCATCATCTTCTACGGTGTTGACCTCGCGGTTGCTGATCTTCAGGGGTGGTCCTCTGGCACGAGCGCGATGCACAACCTTCTGGGCACCTGAAGTGAAACCCAGGCCAAACTTTTCAGACTTATATGGGATATCTGGGAGTTGTCCCCAGATAGTGCACCCACCTTCTTCTACCACTGCTTTGGCATCCTTCAAAGATGACATCCGGAGTAGAGGCCTTGTGATCTTGGGAACATCCTTGGTTACTGCCACATCTTGTGGGACCTCTTCAAAGTGTTGAAATGGAGTTTCAATAAATTCACCATCTAATTCCACATATCTGAAGGAATTGAGATGGCTGATCATATACTCTTCTTCTCCATGAACGATGATAATCTTCCCTTGAATCGCATATTTCAGCATTTGGTGCAACGTAGAAGTGACAACGCCAGCATTGTGAATCCATGGTTGGCCTAGCAAGCAGGAATATGAGAGACGAATATCCATTACATAAAAAGTTGAATCAAATGTTTGTGTTCCAACTTTTATGGGAATGTCTACCTCCCCATGCACCATCCTTTTCGAGCCGTCAAAAGCCCTTACTACTATTTTACTTGGCTTCAACGTCAATCCCTCACAGTCAAGCCTATCAAGAAATTTTTTAGGCAATACATTCAGAAATCAACATTCAAAAAACCTAGACCATTATCTGTAGTTAAGCTAGCTACACAGTCTTGAAACTGATCGACAAATGTCTCTTGGGGTACATGGGCGTTTTTAAGGAATTTTACCAAGGCTTTTGCATGCGCCTCGGAACATAGTAGTAATGCCAGCATGGAAATTTTAGATGGAGTTTTCCCCAGTTGTTCAACGACATCATTGTCGCTTATTTTTATGATCTTCAGAATTTCCTCCATCTCTTTTTGGGAGGTCTCAGGGATAGCCAATGACTGAGCCTTCATCCGGACAGGCTCAATCAGAATACTTTTACCTCGAGTCTCGGTTAACTCGGTAGCAGGAGTGTCAGTAGGAATAATAACAGGGGTTGTAACAACTTTGTTAGTTGGAGTATTGGTGGAGATGATTGTAGGACTGGGAACAACTTTTGGAGGAGTAACAACAGGAATGATTACGGGTCCAGAAACTTCTTTTGGGGGAGAAATTTTTGGAGATAATATCCTTCTGCTTCGGGTAATCTTGCTAGTTCCTGCAATATTACTGATGTCAGAGTTGACTTTCTCGGAGCTCGAATCTTCGGCGGCT
This sequence comes from Vicia faba, assembly GCA_948472305.1. Taxonomy (NCBI): domain Eukaryota; kingdom Viridiplantae; phylum Streptophyta; class Magnoliopsida; order Fabales; family Fabaceae; genus Vicia; species Vicia faba. The sequence goes on along the minus strand of OX451740.1, from coordinate 1,314,786,210 downwards.
GGCCAATCCTTCTTGATACCGTGGTAGTAGACATCCCCTCCATAATTCCATGGTATGGTTTTGTTTGACGAATATGGGAGTGGTCCAGGCATTGTGATTATTAAAGGAGTTGCTTTCGGAACTGATGTAATTCTAACGGGTCTTTTGGTGGAGACCCTGGAAGAATTGGCGGAAATGGTAATGATAGAAACATCTTCAAAAGGAACAGGTGGAATAGAAGTCTTTTCAAACAAAATTTATTTGTTATCTATTAGGCACTGAACGCTTGCTTTCAACAAAGGACAACTGGTTGGTGAGTGTGATACGGTGGGAGAACTGACTTGAGGTTTTGCGTTTGTTTTCGCAAATGTTTCAGTTTAGCAAGAGTCGCCATCGACTTTTTATTTTATCCTAAGGAAAGGTTAAAAAGCACAGGAAAAACCTTTGAGATGTTTTCATGGGTTCGGGGAGTAGATTATAGAAAGGGAAGGTATTAGCACCCTTTCTATCCATGGTTATCCATGGGCTCTTAGTTACTTGCTTAGATCACTTGCCTTTCATTTTCAATTGTTTGAAATGGTGCTTTGTGTGTGTGTGGTTTTGAAAATGTTTTGAAAAAGATGCCTTGTCTAGGCAACCATTGTAACAATTCTTTACTCGAATGTTTTACAAAGGTATTTGTCTTTTTGAAAAGATGTTTCAATGTTTTTTTTGAAAGTTTGTTTTGAAATTGTGTTGTGGAGTGTGTTTGAAAGTAGGCAAGTGTGTTTTGCAAGTTTGATCAAGTAACTAAGAGTTATCTACCCCTAAATTTCTCAAAGATCTTTCCTATATTTTAACCCTTTTAACAGTTTTGTTCCACCATTGTATTTGGTGGACAATCTTGTGTTAGGACGTTAACGGGACGGGCGCGGATCATCGTTGAGACCATGAATGCAATAGTGCCAAGTATCTTTGGCAATTTTTCCTTTAAGGGACTTGATCATTTTTTAGGCAACTTCGAAAGCGTCATCGAGGGACTATTATCATTTGATTTTATTTTATTTTACCAAAGACACTCAACATGCAACATGGCCCATTTTTGAAGGCAACAAGTGGAGTAACCCTAGGGGTGCAAGTGTGCTTGGTGTTATCCATTTTCATGCATTTTTGTCTTTGCATTAGTCAAGCTATTTGTTATTTGATTTGCATACACACCCTAAGTCTATCATGGTATAATTTGAAAGCTTTTAAATGCGGAAATTTAAAGTCCTAAATTATTACAACGTAATTATAGGGATGGGGGTACAAATGTTTGAATGGGGGGTATTTAGCAAGAAATTAAATCTAAAACTATTACATCCATATTGAATATACAAATATCAAATTGTACAATATTTAAACAAATATAGTAAATATGCAAAATGTATTATGCACAAAAAGGATTTTTTATGTATGAGGAAGTATTTTTCAATATGAAATATAAACAAAAATAAAAAGGTCAAATTTTGAATATTTTTATGGTTTAGGGCAAAACCCTAGTTTGTTAAATAAATAGTATTTATTTATTAATATTATACAATATTATATATTAATTTATACAAAAATAAAAAAAAGAAGTATATTGTAAAAAAAGTATTTTTTAATGTCATATATTAATAAAAATAAAAATGTATTATTTTCATATTTTATCCTAAGTATTCTAATAAATATATACAAGTATTTATATTATATATTAAATATATTAAATATATACAAGAGTAAAATATTAATTATTTACAAAAAATGTATATTTTAGAAAATGTTTTCAAAATATAAATAAAAAATAATGACTGAAAATAAATATATTTTTGTATTATTTTTTAATGTTTTAAATAAAAAGGTATTATATTCATTTACATTTATATGCTAAATAAAACAAATAAATGCAAAAAAAGGTGGAAAAATATTTTTTATATTTTTTATATTTGAGCAAAAAATAATAAGTCAGAATAAAAAATAAAAAATAAAAAATGATCAATATATCACACAATGGGCCAAGGGGGTGTAAATTGGAAAAGGGGGTGCAAAAAGCAGGACTGACTCAGGCCCAGCCCAAGTCAGTCATCTTCAACCTTCAGCATTGTTTGAACATCAAAAACGCGCGCTTCTTGTACAACAACTAACTCCTGATTCTTTGACTTTTAACAAAAACTCATAACACAAACATTATAGAGCATCAAGAGACGAATTCATACATATAAAACACTTGACCTAACTCTAAGAAACGAGGGAGAATTTCTTCATCCCCAATTTCTGACCTAAATTTTCTTCAATGTTCATGGCCAAAATTCTCACAGCACGCATAATATAAATGAAAAGTAAATACATGGATGGCTTCAGGGCTATGAGTAGAACATGTTTTCTTCACAAACCTAAGCTTAATCATGCCTGGATAGAGAGATAGAAGTTCATGTTTTTACCTGTTTCAGCTTGACTTGAACAGAACAATGTAGCAACTTCCAATGGATTTTGAGCTTTTGTACATCTTGCTTGAAGTCCAAGGATGCTTCTCCAACTCCTAGCTTGCTTTAAAATCAACTGAATCGTGCTATGGAAGTCAACCTGCACAACTTGAAAATAAAAATGGCAAACGTGGTTATGGATGTTACAGCTTGAGTTCAATGCTTGGGATAGCTTTAGTGGATGATATGGAACATGTTTGAACTCTTTTTAGCCAAAATGCACGAGTGGAAATGTTTGTGGAAGTCAAGTTGCAGAACTTGCTCTATTTCTGCAGCAAGAGGGTGTTTTTGTTAATGAGGAGGTTTGGGAGGTGGTTCAGTCGTGCTTTAGGCTTGTTGGATGTATGAAAGATGTTTGAAAAGTTTTTGTTTTGCTGTGTTGACAGGAATGAGAGATGGTATGAGTTTGCCAAGTTTTCTTCTAATGTAAGCAAGGATAGTGTAAGTTCCAACACAGGCCTGTACCACCCTCTATGTATGCTGCATCTTTTGTTCTTGATTAGAGGGATTTGTGTACAAATGCTAGCCTCAAAGATCTGGCCCATGCCTCTTGGATATGGTATTTAACATAAAGTGCATCTTTTCAAAAATGGCAAATTTACTTTTTCCATTTAAAGATTAATTCTTTGTGTAATGACTAAATGCATAAAACAATGCTTGAACACAAAGGTTAGGCATTTAATTATTGAGTGTGAAGAGGTTTAGAGGCCTGCAAACTATCACAAACCCTGCTGACTTGAAAATGCCAATGTTATGAACAAGCTTTGGCCATGAACAAAAGTGAATTTTGCCCAACTTTGCAAATTCGATTCTCCCTAACCACAAGGGTGTTTGATGAGTTCTCTGATAATTTGGAAAGCTTGGAATATGTACTACAATCCATATTTGTACTGCAAATTGAAACTACAAGTGGAAGCATGTGATAAATGATCATGAAGTTGGTCAAAAATCCTGCCTAGAATAGGTCAAAATTTCTCTAAGTTAAAAATATTTTGCACCCTTGTTCCAAAAATCATAACTTGAGATACAAGCTTCCTTTAAGAAAACTTTGTGAATCAAAGTTGTAGATTTTGCAACGGACTACAACTTTCATGTTTCAAGTTTTGTTTGAATCCATTTGCATCTTGGTGAAAAAATGGGACAAAGTTAGGAAAAAAATAAGGAAGTTTCATAACTTAGAAAAATTCTAAGTTATGAAATTTTCTCATTTTAAACCCTAATTTGCAAATTTGAATTTCTTGATGAACAAGTTTCATAATTTGACATGTTTTGATGAAAAATTAATCTTGGCACTTGATTTTGACCAAAAAGTCAAAGTTTGACTTTTCAGTATACAGTCAAATTTTGATCAGTTGATTGGAAAATTCATCTGTCAATCCTGTGCATTTGAGACCTTTTGAACTTGTTGAATGGATCAAGACAATGCCATTGAGTTCTTGAGTCCATATGTGAGCTTGGTTTGCCATTGGTTAGGTCAAACAGTCAAAAATTGCCTTTGTGCAGTCAAAACCCTAAAAATGACCATTTTGCCCTTTTGGTGATCTGATCAAATTTCTTGTGGAATTGTGATCCAAACTTGATCAAATGGTCCATATGAGTTCAAAATGTTGATGTGGGTCAAAAATCATGAAGTTTGACTGTCAATTTGCCACAGTTGACTTTTTCCTCAATACAGCTGATTTATAGGTCAACTGTTTAATTGACTGGGCAAAGATTGGAGTCAAGGCTTGAAACTTGGCATGGATAAACTTGTGAGTCCAACATGAAGCATGAAAGTCGCTTTGAGAATTTTAGGTCAAAACATCCCTGTGCAAACTCAAACCCTAATTTGGGTCAACAGTGCAAGGAGGGGTCTTGAGCAGAGCAAACCCTAACTTGATCTTGAGTTCCAAGGGTCTTGTGGTGAGAAAATGTTGATGAAATGAGAGGGAAAATTTTGGGGTACAACAGTTGCCCCTGTTCAATCTTCTTGAACCTGAAGAGTTAGATTGGCAAGTTTGCCTTTCGCGTCTCGAAGGTAAAAGAAGATTGGACACTAGAGTGCCCTTAAATTTGCACTCGTCAAAGCATGGGTGCGGGAATGGGCTTAAAGATGCCATTTGGAGATGGGTTTGAAGATGCCATCTGGAGGGGTGACAAAATCTTGCCGGGGATGGGCTTAAAGATGCCATCTGGAATGGTGACAGAATCTTGTCGGGATGGGCTTAAAGATGCCATCTGGAATGGTGACAGAATCTTGTCGGGGATGGGCTTAAAGATGCCATATGGAATTTTTATTGAGCTGTAGGTCGTTGATGAGTGAGTGAGTATCAAAAAGGTATCCATGTTTTGGAACATCTCTGAACTAGGGATCTTGAATAAGCAATGGATTGACATCCGCGTTTGGAGAATCCATAAACTTTTTTCAGAGATCTTGGATCTGAGCAAACGATAGGTTAACATCTGTGTATGGAGAACCCGTAAACTGTTTTCAGAGGTCTTGAAGTTGAATAAGCAATAGATCAGCATCCATGTTGCGAAGCACCCGTAAACTGTTTTCAAAAGTTGAGTCTGAACAAGCGATAGATTAACATCCGTGTTTGGAGAATCCGTAAACTGTTTTCAGAAGTTGAAGAATCTGAACAAGCGATAGGTTAACGTCCGTGTCTGGAGAACCCATAAACTGTTTTCAGAGATCTTGAAGTTGAATAAGCAATAGATCAGCATCCATGTTGGGAAGCGTCCGTAAACTGTTTTCAAAAGTTGAGTCTGAACAAGCGATAGATTAACATCCGTGTCTGGAGAACCCGTAAACTGTTTTCAGAAGTTGAAGAATATGAACAAGCGATAGGTTGACGTCCGTGAATGGAGAACCCGTAAACTGTTTTCAGAGATCTTGAAGTTGAATAAGCAATAGATCAGCATCCATGTTGGGAAGCGTCCGTAAACTGTTTTCAAAAGTTGAGTCTGAACAAGCGATAGATTAACATCCGTGTCTGGAGAACCCGTAAACTATTTTCAGAAGTTGAAGAATATGAACAAGCGATAGGTTGACGTCCGTGTTTGGAGAATCTGTAAACTATTTTCAGAAGTCTTGGAATGGAGAAGGAACCGGTGTAGGGTTTCCTGATGATGACTCCGTGTAAAACTGTATCTTGGATAATTGTTAATGATAGCCTTTTATTCTTATCCTGAAAAGGACAAAATGTTAGCTAAACACAAAGTTATGTTGCATGAAATGTATGATGCAATGAATGTTATATCAATGTTTATGATATGAATGTAATGAATGCGCATATAAGCTGATGAGCTGTCTTGCTGGGGATAGATGAATCCTGGATGGCTGGAGATAATAGAATCTTGACTGCTGCCAGGGAAAGCGAACCTTTGACTGCTGCAGGGAATTGCAAGAATCTTTGATTGCTGAAGCCGAGACATCCTTGTTGACTGCTGACTGCTTGGGGAACAAGATCTTCAATTGTTGAGGGATCTTAGGACCACTGCTTGGAGAATCCTGATGATCTCTACTGGGGAGTCCAGACCCTAGTAAACTTATGTTGGAGAAGTAAGACAGAGAATCTTCAATCTGATGGGAAGTATCTCTGTGGGGAGAAGGTTCACTAGTCCGGTTCCGCTGGGAATTGATAGTTGGAAGTTTTAGCTCCGCTGGGGATTGATAGTTGGAAGTTTTAGCTCTGCTGGGGATTGAATTTTCAGATTTTAAGGCTCCACTGGGGATACTGAAACTTAAATATGAGGGGCATTGAGTTCTGGAAGGCTCTCTGGCTGGGGAAATCAACTTTTTGAGAAAACTTTTGTTCTGCTGAGGATTCTGAAGCTTAGCTCTGTTTGGGGAACTAAGTCCTGGATTTTAACCTTTGTTGAGGAATCTGGAGTTTAATTCCGTTAGGGATTCCTTCTGAAAGGGCATCAAGATATCTATCTGTACCTTCAACCTATCAGTAATCATCTTTCTTGATTTGTAAGGAGATGATTATGTTCAAATGCATATGCCTATTTAACAAAACATTAGACGTTTCTCAAATAAAACATAAGTGTAGAAAAGAAAAAAGAAGACAAAGCAAATTTCTGTATCTGGAAAAGTATTTGTATTAACTTTTTATGGGTATCTTTGTACAAATGACACAGGCATCCTAGTAAGAGGATGTTGTCGTAAAAATTGAAAAATTTATACAAAAGAAAGGTGGCTATGTGAAACAATTCCATGGGATCCCCATTCTGCTATAGCCTTCACAACTCTGAATATCCTGTCCATTCAATGCTTCGTCCGCCGATGATTGGATTGATCAGAAGCTCGGAGCTTGTTGGTGAAGAGATTGTTCTTTAAAGTGATCCGACGAGACATAGTCATACACTTTAATTCCCTAACTTTTTCCTGGACCGCCCTCTCGGGTTTTCAATCCACCGGGAAACCCCTTTTTGCCCAAGTCGCCCTTTCGGGTTTTCAACTTGCCGGGTGTACAAATTTTTTTTGTTTTATCCCTAATTTTTGCCTGAACCGCCCTTTCGGGTTTTCGGTTCACCGAGATGGCCATTTTTGCCCAAGTCGCCCTTTCGGGTTTTCGACTTGTCGGGTTTGTTTCATGCGTAGTATTTTTTGACTATGTCTGTGTTCGCAGGGTGCGGCAAATCGTCGCCTTCCATGGTGGTCAGAATCATTGCACCGCCAGAAAATATGCTCTTGATCACAAATGGTCCTTCGTAAGCAGGAGTCCATTTTCCCCTGGGATCACTTTGCGGCAAGATAATCCGCTTGATTACGAGATCTTCGACTTGATATACTTGACGTCTTAATTTCTTGTTGAAAGCCTTGATCATCCGTTTTTGGTACGTCTGACCATGGCAAACAGCAGTGAGTCGCTTCTCATCGATCAAATTGAGTTGATCAAGTCGGGTCTGAATCTAATCGTCTTTATTCAAACCAGCGTCCTTCATAATCCTTAAAGAAGGAATCTGAACTTCCATGGGCAGGACAACTTCCATGCCATATACCAAAGAAAATGGGGTTGCCCTGGTTGAAGTACGTGCCGTCGTACGGTATCCATGTAGAGCAAACGGTAACATCTCATGCCAGTCTTTGTAGGTAACTGTCATTTTCTGAATGATCTTCTTGATGTTTTTGTTCGCGGCTTCAACAACACCGTTCATCTTCGGCCGATAGGGAGATGAATTATGATGATAAATCTTGAACTGCTCGCATAGAGCGGTGATCATAGTATTATTCAGATTTGTACCGTTGTCTGTAATGATCCTGTCGGGGACACCATACCGGCATATGAGATTCTGCTTGATGAAGCGGGCAACCACATTTTTTGTAACAGAGGCGAAGGGAGCTGCTTCGACCCATTTGGTAAAATAGTCAATGGCGACCAGGATGAAGCGATGTCCATTGGACGCTGTGGGCTTGATCTCTCCAATCATGTCAATGCCCCACATTGCAAATGGCCAAGGAGCTGTCAGAACGTTGAGAGGAACAGGAGGAGTATGAATCTTGTCAGCGTAGACTTGACATTTGTGGCAAGTACGGGAATGTTGATGGCAGTCAGCTTCCATGGTAGATTAGTAATAGCCTGCCCTTAGAATCTTCTTAGCCATCATATGTCCACTCAAGTGGGAGCCAAATGTGCCGCTGTGAATCTCAGTCATGATCAAATCTGCTTCATCTTTGTCTACACATCGGAGTAAAACACAATCATGGCTGCGTTTATAGAGGATGCTGTTGCTTAGGAAGAACTTGGCAGCAAATTTCCTTAAGAACTTCTTGTCATTTACGGAAGCTCCTTCGGGATATTCTCTAGTCTGGAGATACCTTTTGATTTCGTGAAACCAGGGTTGTTCCACTGCTTCTTCGGTATTAATCTCATGACAATGCGCATGTTCATCCATTCGCTCGATGGTGATTTGGGGAGCCTCATTATCCCAGTTGAGTTTAAACATGGAAGACATTGTAGCCAGAGCATCTGCTAGCTGATTCTCTTCTCGCGGGAAATGCTCGAAGGTGATTTGCTCGAAATGAGGCAACAATGTCAGGACATGTTATTTGTATGGGATAAGGTTAGGATGTTTGGTATCCCACTCTCCTTTGATTTGACTGATAACCAAAGCTGAGTCCCCAAATACGATCAAAGATTTGATCTTCAAGTCTATAGCAGCCTTGAGACCAAAGATGCAAGCTTCATATTCGGCCATGTTGTTGGTACAGCTGAAACAAAGTCGGGCCGTGAAAGGTGTATGGCAACCTTCAGGGGAAATGAGTACCACACTGATACCGTTTCCAAGTGCATTTGAAGCACCATCAAAGTACAGGGTCCATCGGGATCCATTTTCAGGTCCGTCATACGGTCCGTTACCTTCAATGTTGTCCAAAGTCATGATGTCCTCGTCCGAGAAGTTGAATCTCATGGATTGATAATCTTCGATAGCTTGATGAGCTAGATGGTCAGCTAGTACACTCCCTTTTATAGCTTTTTGGGTAGTATACTGGATGTCATACTCAGTCAGGATCATTTGCCATCTAGTGATTCTTCCAGATAAAGCAGGCTTCTCGAAGATATACTTGATAGGATCCATTTTGGAAATCAACAGAGTGGTATGAGTCAACATATACTGCCTTAGTCGGCGAGCAGCCCATACCAAAGCGCAACAAGTTTTCTCAAGCAGTGAGTAGCGCGTCTCACAGTTGGTAAACTTTTTGCTAAGGTAATAAATGGCATGCTCTTTTCGACCAGACTCGTCATGCTGGCCCAATACGCACCCCATTGAGTTATCCAAAACGGTCAGATACATGATCAGCGGCCTTCCTTCGACGGGTGGCATCAGAATAAGAGGTTCTAGCAAATACTCCTTGATTTTATCAAAAGCAGCTTGGCAATCGTCGTTCCACTCGACTACCTGATCTTTCTTCAATAGTTTGAAAATTGGCTCACAGGTAGACGTCAGATGAGAGATGAATCTGGTTATATAGTTCAAGCGCCCCAAGAACCCTCTAACCTCCTTTTCAGTACAGGGGGCAGGAATTTCTTGTATAGCTTTCACTTTTGCTGGATCGATCTCAATGCCTTTGTTGTTGACAATAAATCCTAGAAGTTTACCAGACCTAACCCCAAAAGTGCACTTACTTGGATTCAACCGGAGTTTGTATTCCTTCAACCTGGCAAACAGCTTCTGCAAATGCTCAAGGTGTTCCTCCTCTGTTTGTGATTGAGCTATCATGTCGTCTACGTAAACTTCGATCTCATGATGTATCATATCATGAAACAAAGCTACCATGGCGCGCTGATAAGTTGCCCCTGCGTTCTTCAGCCCGAACGACATCACCTTGTAACAGAAGGTACCCCATTGTGTAACAAAGGTTGTTTTCTCCATGTCCTCGGGGGCCATTTTGTTCTGGTTGTAGCCCAAGAATCCATCCATGAAGGAAAAAACCTTGTGCTGAGCCGTGTTGTCAATCAGGATGTCGATATGTGGTAGCGGAAAATCATCTTTAGGGCTGGCCCTATTCAAATCCCGGTAGTCCACACACATTCTGACATTGCCGTCTTTTTTAGGTACTGGCACAATGTTATCCACCCATTATGGATAGGATGTAACAGCCAGAAAGCCAGCGTTGAATTGCTTCATTACTTCAGCTTTAATCTTCTCAGACATGTCGGGCCTCATTCGGCGGACTTTTTGCTTGATCGGTGGACACTCCTCTCTTGTAGGGAGAAGGTGAACCACTATATCTGTGTCTAAACCCGGCATGTCTTCATAAGACCAGGCGAAGATTTCAACGTACTCATTCAACAGCTGTATCAAGCGCTCCTTGACACTTGGTTCCAGATTGGCACCCACTTGTACTTCCTTCCGGTCTTCCTCTGTTCCTAAGTTGACAATTTCCAACAACTCTTCATGAGGCAAGATGGCCCTTTCTTCTTGTTGTAGAAGTCTAGCTAACTCCCCTGGAACTTCACAATCTTCTTCGTCTTCGCACTCAGCCTGATTGACCAAATCTTCAGAGTTATTGAAGGATACAGCAGAATAGTCACCCATAGAATCCAGAGTGGATGGGTACCTGCATTTGTGAGTGTGGGTGTGTGTAAGGGATAGCCATCCTTAAACAAACAAAAATGCAAAAGGAAAGAAAATGAACACAACAGTTTATAAGTGAAAAATGTCCAATGATTCATTAAACATGGCATATGAATATGAAGAGAATCAAAACCCTTACAAACGGACCTACATGCCCCGGGCAAGGCATGAGGTGACAAATAGTGTGCAGATTGTTTAAAAGTAATTATTACAGACCAACAGGAAATGTTCGAAAGATAGATTACTGATTAATGAAAGTAATGGGAACGAAGTCTTTCGCCTCCCAGTTGTGTAGCCCCCCTTCGCTGGTTGGGAAGATCCAATCTTCAATGTTGGCCTCTTCGTCTTCGTCTTCCAAAGCATTGATTCCCTGAGGAGAAATCTTGATGGGTGTCCTTTCAATTTTTGAGCGACGCATAGCTTTCTGCCCCGCAGTGGTAAATCCCAACCCAAACTTGTCTGTTTTGTGAGGAAAGTTAGGCAACTGACCCCATGTTGAGTTCTTTCCCTCCTTCATTGCAGCCTTTGCGTCTTTCAGAGATGCCATCCTGGCCACCTGCTTGGGTACCTCAGCTACTGTCTTTGCTACTGCAACCTCGGGAGCAATTTCCTCGAAGTGTTGGAACGGTGTTTCAATGAATTTGCCCTCCACTTCCACATACCTAAAGGAGTTCAGATGACTGATCATGTACTCCTCTTCACCGTGTACAGTTATGATTTTTCCCTTGACAGGGTATTTCAGCATCTGATGTAGGGAGGAAGTGACTGCCCCAGCATTATGTATCCATGGCCTCACTAGCAAGCAAGAGTATGATGGACGGATGTCCATCACATAGAAAGTTGAGTGGAAAACTTCAGTACCTACTTTGATGGGAATGTCGACCTCCCCATGTACCATTCTTTTAGACCCGTCAAAGGCCCTGACAATGATATTACTTGGTTTCAGCTCCAAGCCTTCACAATCCAATCGATCCAGAGCTTTCTTAGGCAACACGTTCAGAGAAGAACCAGTGTCGACCAAAACGTGGGCAAGAGTAGTTCCTCGGCATTCAACTGACACATGCAATGCGTCATTGTGCTTTCTTCCTTTCGGAGTCAGGTCAGCATCAGAGAAACCCAGGCCGTTGTCGGCGGTAAGGCTGGCTACACAATCTTGGAATTGATCGGCTGAGGTTTCCTGGGGTACATGGGCTGTCTTCAAAAACCTTATCAAAGCTTTGGCGTGAGCCTCCGAACAAAGCAGCAATGCTAACATGGAGATCTTCGAGGGAGTTTGCCCCAGTTGCTCCACCACGTCATAATCACTTTTCTTAATTATTTTCAGAATCTCCTCCATTTCTTTCTTAGAGGTTTCGGGGATGACCAATGGTTGAGCCCTCGTCCTGACGAGCTCATGTTGGATCCCTTTCCCCTTATCAGCAGAAGTAGGAGGGACAACCACAGGAGTAACAGCTTCTTCAATCAACAGAGTTCTTGCAGAAAGTTTTATCGGTGCAGGAGTAACCTTGGCAGCAGGTGAGGGTCCAAAGATTGCCTTTGGGGGGGCAATCTCTGGAGAGAAAATTCTCCCACTTCGGGTAATCTTGCTCGTATCGGCAATGTTTCCAATGTCGGTAGTTTCTTCGTCAGAGCTCTCTTCAATTATCTCAACTTGTTTAACACCGTGGTAGTAGATTTCTCCACCACAATTCCACGGTATCGATTTGTCAGATTTGTAGGGGACAGGCCCAGGCAGGGTTATTTTCAGAGGAACAATCTTCGTAGCAGATGTAATCTTAACAGGCTTTTTAGGGACCTTGGAAAGATTGGTGGAAATGGTGATTATTGAAACATCTTCGATAGGGGTTGGAGTAGCAGGAATCTTTTCGAAAAGAATTTGTTGGCTGTCCATTAGGCCTTGGATGCCTATCTTCAGCAATGGACAATCGATTGGTAGGGAGGAACAACAGTAGCAGTCTTCTTTACATCCTGGGAAAATCCCAGCTTTCAATAGATTCAACTTGATTGTTAGTAATGGAGTTACTAGATCATCAACAGCAACAACATACAGATCTTCTTCAATAGCATGGACATTGCGACCATGCTTTGGCATCAGAGCGGATATTACATTTGGCTTCTCTGGAGCGTCGAACTCAACCTCTTTTGCGTCTATCAAGTTTTGAATTTTATGCTTAAGCGCCCAACAATCATTGGTGTCATGCCCGATGCTGTCAGAATGATAGGCACATTTAGCATTGGGATGATAATGTGGGGAAGTTGTATTCACATTTTTTGGTGCCTCTTTGATATTGGCGAGATTCAGCTTCAACAAATGGGGAAGAACTTGTGCGAGCATCATATTAATGAGGGTGAACTGCCGTTGTGGCCGTTCTCCCCATTGCTGTTTAGATCTGGACTGATTGTTACGAGGCTGATCATTTGATGAATTTTGAATCATCACGGCCCCCATAGTCGGCCGGTGCTCAGTTCTTCCCGATCCCTTTTGAGAGTACACAACAGATGCTTCCTTCTTGGCTGGAAATTATTTCTTAACAGTTGTAGATGCAGAGGCATCCCTTTGAATCTTCCCACTCTTAATACCAGCTTCCACTCGTTCGCCAGTCAGAATCAATTCAGTAAACCCTGCAGAAGAGCTCCCGATCAAATGGTTGAAGAACGGGCCAGATTGGGTCCCCAAGAACATATCAACTAGTTCCCTATCTGAAAGAGGTGGTTGCACTCTTCTGGCCAAGTCGCGCCTATTCTGGGCGTATTCTTTGAATCCCTCATTTGAGGCCATTCCCATACTTTGTAGTTGAGTACGGGTTGGCGCCAAGTCAGCGTTATATTGATACTGGCGATAAAAGGCAGCTGCCAAGTCTTCCCAGTTATGTACTTCTGACCTCTCAAGCTAGTAAAACCAGTCTAGCTGTGTACCGGACAAGCTGTCCTGAAAGAAGTGTACCCAAAGATTTATGTCAGATGTATGAGGTTGAATTCTTCTGACATATGACCTCAGGTGCATCTTTGGGCAAGACAGCCCGTCATATTTTGCAAAAATTGGCACCTTAAACTTTGGAGGGATCACAATCCCAGCAATTAATCCCAATTCCTCAAAATCTAACCCTGGAACCCTTTGCAGCTCCATAGCTGCCAGTCTATCCTCCAGGTTTTTGTATTTGTCGTCCGCTGGCGGGTATTGCTGCTCTGAGTAGTCTTCATCTTCCTCAACCTCTTCCTCTTCAGCCTCGGACTCAGAAGGTAATGCATATCCTTTTCCCTTACCGGTCCCCTCATCAGATGTGGAGGGGAATTCAAGAACTCTCCTAGCTTCATTCTCAAACCTTCTTCTCAGTGTAGCTACCCCAACTCTTTTCTTATTCTTTTTTCCTTTTTCTTGCTCTTTATTCCCTAACAGTGCTTTAAGATCCTCCTGACCCTTTGCTAAGTGTGATACGGTGGGAGAACTCACTAGGGTTTTGCGTTTGTTTTTGCAAATGTTTCGATTGAGCAAGAGTCGCCACCGACTTTTTATTTTATCCTAAGGAAAGGTTTAAAAAGCACAGCAAAAACCTTTGACATATTTTCTTGGGTTCGGGGAGTAGATTATAGAAAGGGAAGGTATTAGCACCCTTTCTATCCATGGTTATCCATGGGCTCTTAGGTACTTGCTTAGATCAACTTGCCTTGTTTTTCAATTGTTTGAAATGGTGCTTTGTGCGTGGTTTTGAAAATGTTTTGAAAAAGATGCATTGTCTAGGCTACCCTTGTAACAATTCTTTACTCGAATGTTTTACAAAAGGTGTTTGTCTTTTTGAAAAGATGTTTCAAGGTTTTTGAAAGTTGTTTTGAAAGTGTAGTGATGTGTGGTTTGAAAGATAGGCAAGTGTTTTTGTTTTGCAAGTTGACAAGTACTTAAGAGCCATCTACCCTAAAGTTCTCAAAGATTTTTGCTATGTTTTAACCCTTTTAACAATTTTGTTCCACCATTGCATTTGGTGGACAATCTTGTGTTAGGATGTGAAAGGGACGGGCGCGGGTCATTGTTTAGACCATAATTGCAATGGTGCCAAGTATCTTTGGGCAATTTTTCCTTTAAGGGACTTGATCATTTTTTAGGCAACTTTCGAAAGCGTCATCGAGGGACTATGATCATTTGAATTGTATTTGTTTTGCCCAAAGAGACCTAACATGCAATATGGCCCATTATTGAAGGCAACAAGTGGAATACCCTAGGGGTGCAAGTGTGATTAGTGTTGTCCATTTTCATGCTTGTTTATCTTGAAATTAGGTCAAACTATTTTTGTTAATTTATTTGCATACAAACCCTAATTCTAGCATGGTAGATTTAGAAAACTTTAAAGTGCGAGAAATAAAGTTCCTAAGTTATTACAACACAATATATGGGAAGGGGGGTACAAATGTCCAAATGGGGGGTATTTTGACAAGGAATTTAAACCTAGACTATTACATCAAATTGAGAATTTACAAGGTATTTAATTGCACAAATTAAATAAAAATAAAATAAATATGTAAGATGCAAAAAGGTTTTTTTTATATGTATGAAAAAAAGTATTTTTTATATGTCAAATAAACCAAATAAAAGTATTAATTTTTTTGGAGTTTTTATGCATTTAGGGCAAAACCCTAATTTATTTAAATAAAAGGTATTAATTATTTAATATATACAACATTTATTAGTTATGTACAAAAATAAAATAAAAATGAAGTATATTTGTAAAAAAAGTATTTTTAATGTTAAATATTAATAAAAATAAAATATGTAAATATTTTGTATTTTTGTCCTAAATATTCTAATAAATATATATGTATTTTTATTATTTATTAAATATATTATATATACAAAATAATAATATTTAATATTTACAAAAAAAGTATATTTTATATAAAATGTTTTCAGAAGATAAAAATAAAATAAAATTAGAAAATAAATGTATTTTGTTTTATTTCTAATATTCTAAACAAAAAGTAATAAGTATTTATATATATATAACTAACTAAAGCTAATAAATATCAAATAAAAATGCAAGAAAAATGTGAAATAATGTTTTTAATATTTTTTATGTTTTAATGAAAAATAACAAACCAGAATAAAAAAAGAAAAAATTGAAAATGGCAAACAAAACTCAAAATGGGCCAGGGGGTGCAACTGTAAAAGCATGGTGCAAAAAAGAAATCAACTCAGGCCCAGCCCAAGAAGACTTTGTCTTCAACCTTCAGACAAAACCTTTGAAAATACGCGCCCTTTCTTGCTTCAAACACAACTCCTGATTCCTGGACTTTTAGCACAAACTCATAACATGAAAAGTGTTAAGCATCAAGCCACGATTCTGGACATGTAAAGAACTCATCCTAACTCTCAGAAATGAGAGAGAATTTCTCCATTCCCAAATCTTAACCTAACTTTTTATCAATGTTCAGACCTCAAATTCTCATAGCACAGGAAAAATAAATGGAAAGTAAAGATATGTATAGTTTCAGGGACATGAGCATGACATTTTTCATTCACAAACTTAGAGTTAATTCTTCCTACATTGAGAGATAGAAGTTCATGAACATACCTGTTCAGCGGGAATCGTGTCTGGCAATGGAGGAGCTTTCAGGGCAAGATGATGATTTGTACAGCTTGCTTGAAGTGTAGTGATGCTATTCCAATGCTTGGTGTGTTTTGAATCGTGCCAAATCAAGCTGCAGAAGTCCACCTGCAAGAGAGAAAAATGGAAATGGCAAATGGTGCTATGGCTGTTACAGTCTCAGTTTAATGTTTGGAATAGTTTATATGGATGTTATGGAAGGTATATGAAATGGTTTGGGTGAAAATGCACGATGGAAATGAGCTGTGGGATTCAAGTTGCAGAATATGCCCTGTTTTGCCACAAAACTGTGATTTTCTGTATATGGATGGATGAAGGGTGGTTTGGTCGTGTTTTAGGTCAGTTAGGGAGTGTGAAATGTGAGGACAAAGTTTTCTTAGGTTGGTCTTTGCAGGAATGTGTTGTGTAGTACAAAATGCAAGCTTTCTTCTTACTTAAGCAAAAGTTGTCAAGTTGGTTCCTAGGCCAAGGCAGGTCCCTCAAGCATGCTGCACACTTGAGCCTTGATCAGTGTGATATCTCCATGAATATTGTGTCCAAAGATATGCATTGTACCACTTGGATTGCAAATTTGACATAAAGTGCAACTTTACCAAAATGGATATATTGCTTTTTCTAAATAAGGATTAATTCTCCATGTAATGACCAAATGCATAGAACAACATATTGTCACAATGGTTTAGCATTGAATTATTGAGTGAAAATGGGATTAGAGGCCTGCAATGTAGCTTGCACATGCTGAGTTTGAAAATACACAAGTTATGGACATGTAAATTGGCCAAGAACAAAGTGAGTTTTTCCCAACTTTCCAAATTCGATTCTCCCTAACCATGAGGTTTTTTGATGAGTTCTTGGACATTTTGGAAAGCTTGGAATATGTACTACAATCCATCTTTGAAGTGCAAATTGAAATTCCAAGTGGAAGTATGTGAAAAATGGTCTTGAAGTTAGGCAAAAATCCTGCCTAAAATGGTTCAAAATTTCTCTAAGTTAAGAATGGTTTGGTACCCTTGTTCCAAAAATTGTAACTTGAGATACAAGCTTCTTTTGGGAAAACCTTGTGAATCAAAGTTGTAGATTTTGCAATGGACTACAACTTTCATGTTTTGACTTTTTCTTGAATCCAAATGAATCTTGGTGAGAAAGTGGGACAAAGTTAGGAAAAAATTAGAGTTTTTCATAACTTAGAAAAATTCTAAGTTATGAAAAATCTTCATTTCAAACCCTAATTTGCAATTCTTGATTTCTTGATGAACAAGTTTCATGATTTGGCATGTTTTGATGAAAAATGAATCTTGACACTTGATTTTGACCAAAAAATTCAAAGTTTGACTTTTCAGTATACAGTCAAAATTGACCAATTGACTGGGAAATTCAACTGTCAATCTTGTGTATTTTGGGATCTTTTGAACTTGTTGAGTATGTCAAGACAATTCCATGGGGTCCTTGAGTCCATATGTGAGCTTGGTTTGCCATTGGCTAGGTCAAACAGTCAAAAATTGCCTTTGTGCAGTCAAAACCCTAAAAATGACCATTTTGCCCTTTTGGTGATCTGATCAAATTTCTTGTGGAATTGTGATCCAAACTTGATCAAATGGTCCATGTGAGTTCATAATGTTGATGTGGGTCAATTTTCATGAGATTTGACTGTCAATTGGCCACAGTTGACTTTTTCCCCAATATAGTTGATTTCTAGGTCAACTGTCCAATTGACTGGGCAAAATTTGGAATCAAGACTTAAAACTTGGTATGGATAAACTTGGGAGTTCAACATGAAGCATGAAAGTCATCTTAGGCATTTTAGGTCAAAATATCTTTGTTCAAACACAAACCCTAATTTGGGTCAACAGTGCAAGGAGAAGTCTTGAGCACAGGAAACCCTAACTGGATCTTGAGCTCCAAGGGTCTTGTGATGAGAAAATGTTGAGAAAATGGGAGGGAAAATTTTGGGGTACAACAGTTGCCCCTGTTCAATCTTCTTGAACCTGAAGAGTTAGATTGGCAAGTTGGCCTTTCGCGACTCGAGGGTAAAAGGAGATTGGACACTAGAGTGCCCTTAAATTTGCACTCATCAAAGCAATGGATGCGGGAATGGGCTTAGAGATGCCATTTGGAGATGGGCTTAAAGATGCCATCTGGAAGGGTGACAGAATCTTGTCGGGGATGGGCTTAAAGATGCCATCTGGAATGAGTATCAGAAAGGTGTCCATGTTTAGGACCATCTCTGAACTGGGGTCTGAATAAGCAATAGATTGACATCCGTATCTGGAGGCATCCGTAAACTGTTTTCAAAAGTTGAGAAGAGTCTGAACAAGCGATAGATTAACATCTGTTGTTGGGAAGAATCTGTAAACTGTTTTCAGAAGTCTTTGAAGAAGAATCTGAATAAGCGATAGGTTAACATCCGTTACTGGAGAACCCGTGAGCTGTTTTCAGAAGTCTTGAGGTTGAATAAGCAATAGAGCAGCATCCGTTGTTGGGAAGCGCCCGTAAACTGTTTTCAAAAGTCTTGAGAAGAATCTGAACAAGCGATAGGTTAACATCCGTTACTTGGAGAACCCGTAAACTGTTTTCAGAAATCTTGAAGTTAAATAAGTAATAGAGCAGCATCCGTTGTTGGGAAGCGTCTGTAAACTGTTTTCAAAAGTTGCATCTGAACAAGCGATAGATTAGCATCCGTTGTTGGGAGGAATCCATAAACTGTTTTCAGAAGTCTTGAGAAGAATCTGAACAAGCGATAGGTTAACATCCGTTACTTGGAGAACCCGTGAAATGTTTTCAGAAATCTTGAAGGTGGAGGAGGAACCGGTGTAGGGTTTCCTGATGATGAGCTCGTGTAAAACTGCATCTGGATGAATCTGGAATAAGCATCAGAATGTTGCCATGTCTGGGTCACATCTGAACTATTCCTGGAAAGAATCTCGGAAGATAATGATTTTTGTCTGTCGACTAATCTTACCTGAAAAGGTAAAGAGTTAGTTGTATGCAATGTCATGATGCATGATGCAACGTATGTTATATGATATGAATGTAAGTGAATGCGCATGTAAGCTGGAGAGCTGTCTTGCGAGGGATAGATGAATCCGAGATGGCTGAAGATAAAAGCATCTTGACTGCTGCTGGGAAGAATAATTCCTTGGCTGTTGCTGGGGAATAAGGAGCTTAGGTTGTATACCAATCTTCTGGGGAATTCCTGTCTTGAGGAGATCTTCACTGGAGAATCTTCGAATATACAATGAGGAACTAAAAACTGAAAGTCTTCAGATTTGCTTGGGGAATACCAGACCTTCAATCGTTGAGGGGCCTTAGAACCACCTGCGGGGACTTGGAATTTCCTTGGTGACTTGCAGGGTAAGAGAATTTCTGATGATTTCTATTGGGGATTTTAGAACCTGGTAGACTCATGCTGGGGATGTAAAACTGAGAATCTTCAGTCTAGTGAGAAGTATCTCTGTGGGGAGAAGGTTCACTAGTCTGGTTTCGTTGGGGGTCGATAGTTTGAAGTTTTAGCTCCGCTGGGGATACTGAAACTTAACTCTGAGGGGAATTGAGTTCCGGAGGGTTCTCTGGCTGGGGGAATAAGTTTTGAGAGAGCTTTTATTGATGAGGACCCTGAAGTCTGACTCTGTTTAGGGAATTAAGTTTTGACTGAGGAATGTGGATTTCAAATCTGCTCGGGATTTCCTTTGAAAGGGTATCAAGATATCCAACTGCACCTTCAACTCAAAAGTGATCACCTACCTTGATTTATAAGGGAATGATTATGTTCAAATGCATATGCCTATTTAACAAAACATTGGACGTTTCTCAAATAAAACATAAGTGCAAAAGCAAAGAGAAAAGGAAACGACGCAAATTTCTGAAAAGTATTTGTATTAACTTTCTGTGAGTATATTTGTACAAAGGAGGAGATCATCCTAGTAAGAGGATGTCGTTGTAAATATTGAAGAAATTTATACAAAAGAAAGATGGCTATGTGAAATAATTCCATGGGATTCCATTCCGCTATAGCCTTCACAACTCTGAATATCTGTCCATTCAATGCTTCGTCTGCTGATGGATGGATTGATCAGAAGCTTGGAACTAGTTGATGAAGAGATTGTCTTTGAAGTGATCCGACGAGACATAGTCATACGCTTTAATTCCCTAACTTTTTCCTGAATCTCCCTTTCGGGTTTTCGATCCACCGGGAAACCCCTTTTTGCCCAAGCCGCACTTTCGGGTTTTCAGCTTTCCGGGTGTACAGCTTTCTTTTTGTTTTTATCCCTAACTTTTGCGTGAACCGCCCTTTCGGGTTTTCGGTTCACCGGGATGCCCAATTTTGCCCAAGCCTCCCTTTCGGGTTTTCGACTTGTCGGGTTATTTTATGCATAGTATCTTTTGACTATGTCTGCGTTCGCAGGGTGCGGCAAATCGTCGCCGTCCATGGTGGTCAGAATCATTGCACCACCAGAAAATATGCTTTTGATCACAAATGGTCCTTCGTATGTAGGAGTCCATTTGCCCCTGGGATCACTTTGCGGCAAGATAATCCGCTTGATTACGAGATCTCCGACTTGATATACCTGATGTCTGACTTTCTTGTTGAAGGCCTTGATCATCCGCTTTTGATACGTCTGACCATGGCAAACAGCAGCGAGTCGCTTCTTGTCGATCAAATTGAGTTGATCAAGTCGGGTCTGAATCCAATCATCTTCATTCAAACATGCGTCCTTCATAATCCTTAGAGAAGGAATCTGAACTTCCATAGGCAGGACAACTTCCATTCCATATACCAAAGAAAACGGGGTTGCCCCGGTTGAAGTACGTGCCGTCGTACGGTATCCGTGTAGAGCAAACGGTAACATCTCATGCCAGTCTTTGTAAGTGACAGTCATCTTCTGAATGATCTTCTTAATGTTTTTGTTCGCAGCTTCAACAGCACCGTTCATCTTCGGCCGATAGGGAGATGAATTGTGATGATAAATCTTGAACTGTTCACACAAAGCGGTGATCATCGTGTTATTCAAATTTGTACCGTTGTCTGTGATGATCCTGTCTGGAACACCATATCGGCATATGAGATTTTGCTTGATGAAGCGGGCAACCACATTTTTAGTAACAGAGGCGAAGGAAGCCGCTTCGACCCATTTGGTGAAATAGTCAATGGCAACCAGGATGAAACGATGTCCGTTGGAAGCCGTGGGCTTGATCTCTCCAATCATGTCAATGCCCCACATTGCAAATGGCCACGGAGCAGTCAGGACGTTGAGAGGAACTTGAGGAATATGAACTTTGTCAGCGTAGACTTGAAATTTGTGGCAAGTACGGGAATGTTGATGGCAGTCAGCTTCCATGGTAGACCAGTAATAGCCTGCCCTTAGGATCTTCTTAGCCATTGTATGCCCGCTCAGGTGAGTGCCAAATGTGCCGCTGTGTATCTCAGTCATGATCAACTCTGCTTCAGCTTTGTCTACGCATCGGAGTAATACACAATCATGGCTTCGTTTGTAAAGGATGTCGTTGCTCAGGAAGAATTTGGCAACAAATTTCCTTAAGAACTTCTTGTCATTTACGGAAGCTCCTTCGGGATAATCTCTAGTCTGGAGATACCTTTTGATTTCATGGAACCAGGGTTGTTCCACTACTTCTTCAGTATTAATCTCGTGACAATGTGCGGGTTCATCCATTCGCTTGATGGTGATTTGGGGAGCCTCGTTATCCCAATTGAGTTTAAACATGGAAGACATTGTAGCTAGAGCATCTGCTAGCTGATTCTCTTCTCGCGGGAAATGCTCGAAGGTAATTTGCTCGAAATGAGGCAACAATGTCAAGACATGTTCTTTGTATGGGATAAGATTAGGATGCTTGGTATCCCACTCTCCTTTGATTTGACTGATAACCAAAGCCGAGTCCCCAAATACGATCAAAGATTTGATCCCCAAGTCTATAGCAGCCTTGAGACCAAAGATGCAAGCTTCATACTCAGCCATGTTGTTTGTGAAGCTGAAGCAAAGTCGGGCCGTGAAAGGTGTGTGACAACCTTCCGGGGAAATGAGTACCGCGCCGATACCATTTCCAAGTGCATTTGAAGCACCATCAAAGTACAGGGTCCATCGGGATCCCTTTTCGGGTCCGTCATACGGTCCGTTACCTTCAATGTTTTCCAAATTCATGATGTCCTCGTCTGGGAAGTCAAATCTCATGGGTTGATAATCTTCGATAGCTTGATGAGCCAGATGGTCAGCTAGTACACTCCCTTTTATAGCTTTTTGAGTGGTGTACTGGATGTCATACTCAGTTAGGATCATTTGCCATCTAGCTATTCTTCCAGATAAAGCGGGCTTTTCGAAGATATACTTGATAGGATCCATTTTGGAAATCAACAAGGTAGTATGAGTCAACATATACTGCCTTAGTCGGCGAGCTGCCCATACCAAAACGCAACAAGTTTTCTCGAGCAGTGAGTAGCGAGTCTCACAGTCGGTAAACTTTTTGCTAAGGTAATAAATAGCATGCTCTTTTCGACCAGACTCGTCATGCTGGCCCAAAACACACCCCATTGAGTTATCCAAGACGGTCAGGTACATGATCAATGGTCTTCCTTCGATGGGTGGCATCAGAATAGGAGGTTCTATCAAATACTCCTTGATCTTATCAAAAGCAGCTTGGCAATCGTCGTTCCATTCGACTACCTGATCTTTCTTTAAGAGTTTGAAAATTGGCTCACAGGTAGAAGTCAGATGAGAGATGAACCTGGCAATATAGTTCAAGCGCCCCAAGAACCCTCTAACCTCCTTTTCAGTACGGGGAGCAGGCATCTCTTGTATTGCTTTCACTTTTGCTGGATCTACCTCAATGCCTTTGTTGCTTACAATGAATCCTAGAAGTTTACCAGACCTAACTCCAAAAGTGCACTTACTTGGATTCAGCCTGAGTTTGTATTCTTTCAACCTGGCAAACAGATTTTCTAGATGTTCAAGGTGCTCCTCCTCTGTTTGTGACCGAGCTATCATATCGTCTACGTAAACTTCAATCTCATGATGTATCATATCATGAAACAAAGCTACCATGGCGTGTTGATAAGTTGCCCATGCGTTCTTCAGTCCGAACGACATCACCTTGTAACAGAAAGTGCCCCATTGCGTGACAAAAGTTGTTTTCTCCATATCCTCGGGGGCCATTTTGATTTGATTGTAGCCCGAGAATCCATCCATGAAGGAAAACACTTTGTGCTGAGTTGTATTGTCGATTAAAATGTCAATGTGTGGAAGTGGAAAATCATCTTTGGGGCTGGCCCTATTCAAATCCCGGTAGTCCACACACATCCTGACTTTGCTATCTTTTTTAGGTACTGGCACGATGTTAGCGACCCATTGAGGATAAGATGTAACAGCCAGAAAGCCAGCGTCGAATTGCTTCATCACTTCTGCTTTGATCTTTTCAGACATGTCAGGCCTCATTCGGCGGACTTTTTGCTTGATCGGTGGACAATCCTCTCTTGTGGGGAGAAGGTGAACCACGATGTCTGTGTCTAAACCCGGCATGTCTTCATAAGACCAAGTGAAGATTTCAACATACTCATTTAACAACTGTATCAGGCGCTCCTTGACACTTGGTTCCAGATTGGCACCCACTTGTACCTCCTTCCGGTCTTCCTCAGTTCCTAAGTTGACAGTTTCCAATGACTCTTCGTGAGGTAAGATGGCCCTTTCCTCTTGCTGTAGAAGTTTGGCTAGTTCCCCTAGTACTTCATAACCTTCGTCATCTTCATACTCGGCTTGATTGACCAGATCTTCAGAGTTATTGAAGGATGTAGCAGAATAGTCACCCATGGAATCCAGAGTGGATGGGTACCTGCATTTGTGAGTGTGGGTGTGTGTAAGGGATAACCATCCTTAAACAAAAATGCAAAAGGAAAGAAAATGACCATAGCAGTTTATCAAATGAGAAACCTCCAATGAATCATTAAACATGGCATATGGATATGAAAATAATCAAAACCCTTACAAATGGACCTACATGCCCCGGGCAAGGCATGAGGTAAAAAGATAGTGTACGGATTGTTCAAAAATAAATATTACAGACCAAAAGGAAATGTTTGACAGATAAATTACTGATGAATAAAAGTGATGGGGACAAAGTCTTTTGCCTCCCAGTTGCATAATCCTCCTTTGATAGTTGGGTAAATCCACTCTTCGATGCTGCTCTCTTTGTCTTCATCCTCCAAGGCGTTGATTCCGTAGGGAGAAATTTTGATCGGCGCTCTTTCAATCTTCAAACGGCGCATAGCTTTCTGGCCCGCGGCAGTGAACCCTAATCCAAATTTGTCTGTTTTATGTGGAATATCAGGCAACTGCCCCCATGCTGAATTCTTCCCCTCCTTTATTGCGGCCTTTGCATCTTCCAGAGATGCCATCCTGGCCATCTGCTTTGGTACTTCAGCTACCAACTTTGCTACTGTTATCTCAGGAGGGACCTCTTCAAAATGCTGGAAAGGCGTCTCAATGAACTCACCCTCTACCTCCACATACCGGAAGGAGTTCAGGTGGCTGATCATATACTCCTCTTCACCATGGACAGTTATGATCTTTCCCTTGACAGGATACTTCAACATTTGATGTAAGGAAGAGGTGACTGCCCCGGCATTGTGTATCCAAGGCCTACCCAACAAGCAAGAGTATGACGGACGGATGTCCATCACATAGAAAGTAGATTTAAACACCTCAGTGCCCACCTTGATGGGAATATCAACCTCCCCATGGACCATCCTCTTCGAACCATCGAAAGCTCTGACAACAATATCACTCGGCTTCAGCTCTAACCCTTCACAATCTAGTCGGTCCAAAGCTTTCTTAGGCAGTACATTCAGCGACGAACCAGTGTCGACCAAGACATGTGCGAGAGTAAATCCTCGGCACTCGACTGAAATGTGCAAAGCATCATTGTGGTTTCTACCTTTAGGAGTTAGGTCGGCATCAGAGAAACCTAATCCATTGTCCGCAGTAAGGCTGGCCACGCAATTTTGGAATTGATCTGCAGAGGTTTCCTGGGGCACATGGGCTGCCTTTAGGAATTTTATCAAAGCTTTGGCGTGCGCTTCTGAGCAAAGTAGTAGTGCCAACATGGAGATCTTTGAGGGGGTTTTCCCCAGTTGTTCTACCACATCGTAATCACTCCTTTTGATTATCTTCAAGATCTCTTCCATTTCTTTCTTGGAGGTTTCCGGGATGACCAAGGGTTGAGCCCTCGTCCTGATGAGCTCAACTTGGGTTCCCTTACCTTTATCAGCAGCGGTAGGAGGGACAATACTAGGAACAATAACATCTTCGATCAATGGGGTTCTAGCAGAGAGTTTTATTGGTGCATGAATAACCTTGTCAGCAGATGAGGGTCCAAAGATTGCTCTTGGAGGGGCAATCTCTGGAGAAAATATTCTCCCGCTCCGGGTGATTTTGCTTGTGCCCGCAATGTTTCCAATGCTGGCTTCTTCCTCATTCGAGCTTCCTTCAGTTATTTCAATTTGTTTAATACCATGGTAGTAGACGTCACCGCCGTAGTTCCATGGTATTGACTTCTCAGAAATGTAGGGGACAGGCCCTGGCATTGTTATCTTCAAAGGAACATATTTCGTAGCTGGTGTAATCTTAACAGGCTTTCTGACGGCCTTGGAAAGATTGACGTGAATGGTTATGATTGAGACATCTTCAGTATGGGTTGGAATAGCAGAAACTTTTTCAAACAAAATTTGTCGACTGTCCATTAGGCCTTGGGTGCCTTTCTTTAGTAACGGACAATCAAACGGCAGAGAGTAACAGCAGTAGCAATCTTCTTTACATCCCGGGAAAATCCCGGCCTTTAACAGGTTCAACTTGATGGTTAGCAACGGAGTTATCAGATCATTGACATCAGCAACATACAAATCTTCTTCAATGGCATTGACATTTCGGCCGTGCTTCGGCATTGGAGCAGATATCACGTTCGGCTTCTCTGGAGCGTCGAACTCCACCTCCTTCGCCTCTATCAGGTCTTGGATTTTATGCTTGAGTGCCCAACAATCGTTGGTGTCGTGCCCGACACTGTCAGAATGGTAGGCGCATTTAGCATTAGGATGATAATGCGGAGAGGACGTATTCACATTTTTTGGTGCCTCTTTGATAGATGGCGAGATTCAACTTTAACAGATGGGGAAGCACTTGCGCTAGCGTCATATTAATGCGGGTGAACTGCTGTTGTGGCCGTTCCACCCGTTGTTGATTTGGTCTGGACTGGTTATAGCGAGGCTGCTCACTTGAAGGGTTTTGAATCATTACGGCCCCCTCAGTTGGCCGACGTTCAGTCTTCCCTGCTCTTCTCTGAGAGTATACCACAGTAGTTTCCTTCTTGAAAGGCTTCTTCTCAACACTTGCAGCGGCACCCTTCTGAATCTTCCCTGACTTGATGCCAGCTTCTATTCTCCCGCCTGTTAAGATTAAATCGGTAAACCCTGCGGAAGAGTTACCAATTAGATGGTTGAAAAATGGACCAGACAGGGTCCCTAGAAACATGTCAACAAGTTCACGGTCGGTTAAAGGAGGCTGCACCCTGCCAGCCAAATCCCTCCATTTTTGTGCATATTCTTTGAATCCTTCGTCTGTTCCCAGTGACATACCCTGAAGTTGGGTACGCGTGGGAGCAAGGTCAGAATTATACTGATATTGTTTGTAAAAGGCGGTGGCCAAGTCTTCCCAGTTTCGGACGCTGGTTCCCTCTAGCTGATAGAACCACTCCAGTTGAGCCCCAGAAAGACTGTCTTGAAAGAAATGGATCCAAAGGTTCTTATCTGCCGTATAAGGTTGGATCTTCCTTACGTAGGACCTGAGATGCATTTTTGGACAGGACAGCCCGTCATACCTCACAAAAACTGGCACTTTGAACTTTGGGGGAATCACAATCCCGGCAACTAAACCCAAGTCTTCGAAATCCAAACCCGACACTCTCTGTAGCTCCATGGCTGCCAACCTGTCTTCTAAACCTTTGTATTTATCATCAGCCGGAGGGTATTGTTGATCAGAGTAGTCTTCATCCTCTTCAGCCTCCTCTTCTTCCATATCGGACTCGGAAGGTACCGCAGCCGCACCCCCTTTACTGGTTCCTTCCTCAGAAGTAGGAGGAAATTCAAGCACTCTTCTGGCTTCTCCTTCAAATCTTCTCCCTAAAGTAGCCACCCCGAGTCTCTTTTTCTTCTTTTTCACTGGGTCCTTATTCCCCAGTAGGGTCTTTAGATCCTCCTGACCCTTAGCCAAGGTCATCAGGAGCTGCTGAAACTGTGCATTTTGAGCCTGCAAGTCTTTGACTGTTTGCTCGAGATCCATCCTACTGAAATAAACAGCAGACAGATAAGGAAACCTGGCTTGAGACCTGCTTATGCACATGATGAATGGTATGCTTATGTATTCAATGCATTCAAGGATTTAGAATATTCAAAATTGTTGCAAACAAAAGAGAACGCACATCATATTAATAAGAAGAAATTTGTTAGTACATAAATGCCCCATGGGCCAAATATTACAAAAACTTCTCAAGGTAAAAAGACGTTGCGCATCCTCTTTGGCGCGATGTAGGTGTTGAGAGTCTCTTCCTCATGGAGTCGGCGGGTAAGCTCTAGAACCTTCTTCTCGCTGGCGTAGAAGCTGGCTTCAAAAGTGTTCCGTTCCTCCTTGAGCTGAATCCAACTCTTTTGCATTTCCTCCCACGATGTAGGCATGTCAGGATATAGGATGGTGTAGGGAACCTCTCCTTCCTTGACGGGCTCTTTAATCACAGGGAGAACATGAGGATAAGGCATCATTAGACTCTGGGCTCGGGCTCGTACCCACTTGAGATAATGCTCAAGAGGGATGGAGTTCTTGTGCCCCAGTGTCTTGTTATCAACCTTGTTGGGCATCCTTCAAGCTCTGATGAATCTTTGGCGAAGTCCTTGTGCATCGTTGTCGAAGTCAAAAACTAGGTCAGGAATAAACATGTCGTGAGGGCCATCCCTTCGTGCATATCCAAATTGCCTCAAAGCTAGGCAAGGGTTGTAGGTAATGCCCCCTCTAATGCCAAGTAATGGAACATTAGGGAACTCTCCACAACGATCGACGATGATGACATTTTCTCTGGACCGAGAACACCAATGTACATCAGAGTGAGTAAGAGTCATCAACCGTTGTGACCACCTTGAGCCTTGGTCATTCTTCAAGACAGATTGTGGAAGGTGCGAAATAAACCACCTTGCAAGGAGAGGAGTACAACACATGAGAACACCCCTCTTTCTCATTGTTCGTGTGTAAAATGAGTGAAGAATGTCCCCAAGCAACGTTGGTATTGGATTTCTGGATAAGAAGATTTTGACGGCATTGACATCTACCAGCTGGTCGGGATTTGGGAACAAAACCAACCCATAAATGAGGAGTGCCACAATTTCTTCAAAGGCTTGTAGGTCCAATGAATTCCAACATTCTTGTGCCTTCTCAAACAAGAATTTTGCTAAGAATCCTTTGACGCCGCTTCTGGTTTCCCAATGCCCCTTGATGTTAGATGGTTGTAGATGTAATGCTCGAGCAACATCTTCCGGCTTTGGTTCCTTTTCCGTACCGTTGAAGGGTAGTTGATTAAGGATAGGGATTCTTAGGAGTTGAGAAAACTCCTCCAAAGTGGGCACCAACTGGTAATCAGGGAAAGTGAAGCAGTGAAGAAGAGGGTCAAAGAACTGGAATAACACTTTCAACATGTCCTCTTCAATGTTGGTGTTGACTAAGCTGAGCAGTCTACCATGTCTTTCACTGAAGGGCGAGCTTTCCGGAATCCTTGATGTGAGCTCCTTGAGTTGAGGAGGGATTCTCACAAGGTTGACTTGGATGGTTTTTCTTCGAAGAATTTCCATGACCTACAAAATAAGAACAAAGATGAAGATCTAAACCCTTGAAATTGTTAGTGAATGCATATGATGCTTCATGATGTTTATGATGTATGCACAAAACATATGTACAAGCAATTCACACCAAACCCTAGTTTCAGGCTTGCATGAGGTTTCATAGGTAAGTATCCTCTTGAGTGTAGTTGGCTTAAAAACCTGTCCTATAAATAGTAACCGGGTTCTAAAGAGCTCAATATCATTGGATTGTTTTCATCGTTCATGGTTTTGGTTTAGCCACTTAACTAGCGACCAAAATATTCCAAGAAAACAACCCTCAATGAGTGTAGTATCGAGTATCTACCAACTTCGGACTGCACCAAAGCCGGTCATCTCACTACCCCTAATAAAAGGCCAAGATGGTCAAGTAAGGTTCTAGGTCATTAGTGCTTAGTGACATCACCCAGCGGCCCCGTACTCTCCTTGATTGAACTCAAGGGTTACCGGTACTCACAAATATGTCGCACTAAATATAGCTATTGCTTCAACCGTGTCGGTATACCCCGCACAGTTTCCACAATGTATTGCTATCTAAGAATGTTTCCCCAAATCCGGGTGTAGGATTGCAAACCCAAACAGGAGAGCCAAGATATAAAGCAATCAAATCAAACAATTAGTCATGCAAGAGGGTGATCTAAGCCCTAAGGTTACTCCACTTTTAAATTTGTCCCCAACAGAGTCGCCAGTTCTGTGATACGGTGGGAGAACTGACTAGGGTTTTGCGTTTGTTTTCGCAAATGTTTCGGTTGAGCAAGAGTCGCCACCGACTTTTTATTTTATCCTAAGGAAAGGTTTAAAAAGCACAGCAAAAACCTTTGAGATATTTTCTTGGGTTCGGGGAGTAGATTATAGAAAGGGAAGGTATTAGCACCCTTTCTATCCATGGTTATCCATGGACTCTTAGGTACTTGCTTAGATCAACTTGCCTTGTTTTTCAATTGTTTGAAATGGTGCTTTGTGCGTGGTTTTGAAAATGTTTTGAAAAAGATGCCTTGTCTGGGCTACCCATGTAACAATTCTTTACTCGAATGTTTTACAAAAGGTGTTTGTCTTTTTTAAAAGATGTTTCAAGGTTTTTGAAAGTTGTTTTGAAAGTGTAGTGATGTGTGGTTTGAAAGATAGGCAAGTGTTTTTGTTTTGCAAGTTGACAAGTACTTAAGAGCCATCTACCCTAAAGTTCTCAAAGATTTTTGCTATGTTTTAACCCTTTTAACAATTTTGTTCCACCATTGCATTTGGTGGACAATCTTGTGTTAGGATGTGAAAGGGACGGGCGCGGGTCATTGTTTAGACCATAATTGCAATGGTGCCAAGTATCTTTGGGCAATTTTTCCTTTAAGGGACTTGATCATTTTTTAGGCAACTTTCGAAAGCGTCATCGAGGGACTATGATCATTTGAATTGTATTTGTTTTGCCCAAAGAGACCTAACATGCAATATGGCCCATTATTGAAGGCAACAAGTGGAATACCCTAGGGGTGCAAGTGTGATTAGTGTTGTCCATTTTCATGCTTGTTTATCTTGAAATTAGGTCAAACTATTTTTGTTAATTTATTTGCATACAAACCCTAATTCTAGCATGGTAGATTTAGAAAACTTTAAAGTGCGAGAAATAAAGTTCCTAAGTTATTACAACACAATATATGGGAAGGGGGGTACAAATGTCCAAATGGGGGGTATTTTGACAAGGAATTTAAACCTAGACTATTACATCAAATTGAGAATTTACAAGGTATTTAATTGCACAAATTAAATAAAAATAAAATAAATATGTAAGATGCAAAAAGGTTTTTTTTATATGTATGAAAAAAAGTATTTTTTATATGTCAAATAAACCAAATAAAAGTATTAATTTTTTTGGAGTTTTTATGCATTTAGGGCAAAACCCTAATTTATTTAAATAAAAGGTATTAATTATTTAATATATACAACATTTATTAGTTATGTACAAAAATAAAATAAAAATGAAGTATATTTGTAAAAAAAGTATTTTTAATGTTAAATATTAATAAAAATAAAATATGTAAATATTTTGTATTTTTGTCCTAAATATTCTAATAAATATATATGTATTTGTATTATTTATTAAATATATTATATATACAAAATAATAATATTTAATATTTACAAAAAAAAGTATATTTTATATAAAAAATTTTCAGAAGATAAAAATAAAATAAAATTAGAAAATAAATGTATTTGGTTTTTTTTCTAATATTCTAAACAAAAAGTAATAAGTATTTATATATATATATAACTAACTAAAGCTAATAAATATCAAATAAAAATGCAAGAAAAATGTGAAAAAATGTTTTTAATATTTTTTATGTTTTAATGAAAAATAACAAACCAAAATAAAAAAATAAAAAATTGAAAATAGCAAACAAAACTCAAAATGGGCCAGGGGGTGCAACTGTAAAAGCATGGTGCAAAAAAGAAATCAACTCAGGCCCAGCCCAAGAAGACTTTGTCTTCAACCTTCAGACAAAACCTTTGAAAATACGCGCCCTTTCTTGCTTTAAACACAACTCCTGATTCCTGGACTTTTAGCACAAACTCATAACATGAAAAGTGTTAAGCATCAAGCCACGATTCTGGACATGTAAAGAACTCATCCTAACTCTCAGAAATGAGAGAGAATTTCTCCATTCCCAAATCTTAACCTAACTTTTTATCAATGTTCAGACCTCAAATTCTCATAGCACAGGCAAAATAAATGGAAAGTAAAGACATGTATAGTTTCAGGGACATGAGCATGACATTTTTCATTCACAAACTTAGAGCTAATTCTTCCTACATTGAGAGATAGAAGTTCATGAACATACCTGTTCAGTTGGAATCGTGTCTGGCAATGGAGGAGCTTTCAGGGCAAGATGATGATTTGTACAGCTTGCTTGAAGTGTAGTGATGCTATTCCAATGCTTGGTGTGTTTTGAATCGTGCCAAATCAAGCTGCAGAAGTCCACCTGCAAGAGAGAAAAATGGAAATGGCAAATGGTGCTATGGCTGTTACAGTCTCAGTTTAATGTTTGGAATAGTTTATATGGATGTTATGGAAGGTATATGAAATGGTTTGGGTGAAAATGCACGATGGAAATGAGCTGTGGGATTCAAGTTGCAGAATATGCCCTGTTTTGCCACAAAACTGTGATTTTCTGTATATGGATGGATGAAGGGTGGTTTGGTCGTGTTTTAGGTCAGTTAGGGAGTGTGAAATGTGAGGACAAAGTTTTCTTAGGTTGGTCTTTGCAGGAATGTGTTGTGTAGTACAAAATGCAAGCTTTCTTCTTACTTAAGTAAAAGTTGTCAAGTTGGTTCCTAGGCCAAGGCAGGTCCCTCAAGCATGCTGCACACTTGAGCCTTGATCAGTGTGATATCTCCATGAATCTTGTGTCCAAAGATATGCATTGTACCACTTGGATTGCAAATTTGACATAAAGTGCAACTTTACCAAAATGGATATATTGCTTTTTCTAAATAAGGATTAATTCTCCATGTAATGACGAAATGCATAGAACAACATCTTGGCACAATGGTTTAGCATTGAATTATTAAGTGAAAATGGGATTAGAGGCCTTCAATGTAGCTTGCACATGCTGAGTTTGAAAATACACAAGTTATGGACATGTAAATTGGCCAAGAACAAAGTGAGTTTTTCCCAACTTGCCAAATTCGATTCTCCCTAACCATGAGGTTGTTTGATGAGTTCTTGGACATTTTGGAAAGCTTGGAATGTGTACTACAATCCATCTTTGAAGTGAAAATTGGAATGCCAAGTGGAAGTATGTGAAAAATGGTCTTGAACTTAGGCAAAAATCCTGCCTAAAATGGTTCAAAATTTCTCTAAGTTAAGAATAGTTTGGTACCCTTGTTCCAAAAATTGTAACTTGAGATACAAGCTTCTTTTGGGAAAACCTTGTGAATCAAAGTTGTAGATTTTGCAATGTACTACAACTTTCATGTTTTGACTTTTGCTTGAATCCAAATGAATCTTGGTGAGAAAGTGGGACAAAGTTAGGAAAAAATTAGGGTTTTTCATAACTTAGAAAAATTCTAAGTTATGAAAAATCTTCATTTCAAACCCTAATTTGCAATTCTTGATTTCTTGATGAACAAGTTTCATGATTTGGCATGTTTTGATGAAAAATGAATCTTGACACTTGATTTTGACCAAAAAAGTCAAAGTTTGATTTTTCAGTATTCAGTCAAAATTGACCAATTGACTGGGAAATTCAACTGTCAATCTTGTGCATTTTGGGATCTTTTGAACTTGTTGAGTATGTCAAGACAATTCCATGGGGTCCTTGAGTCCATATGTGAGCTTGGTTTGCCATTGGCTAGGTCAAACAGTCAAAAATTGCCTTTGTGCAGTCAAAACCCTAAAAATGACCATTTTGCCCTTTTGGTGATCTGATCAAATTTCTTGTGGAATTATGATCCAAACTTGATCAAATGGTCCATGTGAGTTCATAATGTTGATGTGGGTCAATTTTCATGAGATTTGACTGTCAATTGGCCACAGTTGACTTTTTCCCCAATACAGTTGATTTCTAGGTCAACTGTCCAATTGACTGGGCAAAATTTGGAATCAAGACTTAAAACTTGGTATGGATAAACTTGGGAGTTCAACATGAAGCATGAAAGTCATCTTAGGCATTTTAGGTCAAAATATCTGTTCAAACACAAACCCTAATTTGGGTCAACAGTGCAAGGAGAAGTCTTGAGCAGAGGAAACCCTAACTGGATCTTGAGCTCCAAGGGTCTTATGATGAGAAAATGTTGAGAAAATGGGAGGGAAAATTTTGGGGTACAACACTAAGGTCATTAGGAGCTGTTGAAACTGAGAGTTTTGTGACTGTAGATCTTTGACCGTCTGTTCAAGATCCATCTTAATGAAATAAATAGCAGAGAGATAAGGAAACCTGGTGTGAACACCTGTTCATGCATATGATGAATGATATGTTTATTCATGCAATGCATTCAAGGATTTAGAAATTCAAAATTGTTGCAGACAAAAAGAACACACGTCATATTAATAAGAAGAAATTTTGTTAGTACATAAATGCCCCATGGGCCAAATATTACAAAAACATCTTAAGGCAAAAAGACGTTGCGCATCCTCTTTGGTGAGATGTAAGTGTTGAGGGTCTCCTCCTCGTGGAGTCGGCAGGTAAGCTCCAAAACCTTCTTCTCACTGGCGTAGAAGCTGGCTTCAAAAGTATCCCTTTCTTCCTTGAGTTGGATCCAACTCTTCTGCATTTCCTCCCATGATGTTGGCATGTCAGGATGTAGGATGGTGTAAGGAACCTCTCCTTCCTTAACAGGCTCTTTAATCAAAGGGAGAATATAAGGGTAAGGCATCATAAGACTCTGGGCTCGGGTTCGTACCCACTCGAGGTAAGGCTCAAGAGGGATGGAGTTTTTGTGCCCCAGTGTCTTGCTATCCACCTTGTTAGGCATCCTCCAAGCTCTGATGAATCTTTGGCGAAGTCCTTGCGCATCGTTGTAGAAGTCAAAAACTAGGTCAGGAATCAGCATGTCATGAGGGCCATCCCTCCGTGCATATCCAAATTGTCTCAAAGCCAGACAAGGGTTGTAGGTAATGCCTCCCCTAATGCCAAGTAAGGGAACATTAGGGAACTCACCACAACGATTGACGATGATGACATTTTCTCTGGACCGAGAACACCAATGTACATCAGAATGTGTGAGGGTCATCAATCGTTATGACCACCTTAAGCCTTGTTCATTCTTCAAAATAGATTGTGGAAGGTGAGAAATAAACCACCTTTCAAGGAGAGGAGTACAACACATGAGAACACTTCTTTTTCTCATTGTTCGTGTGTAAAATGAGTGGAGGATATCCCCAAGCAATGTAGGTATGGGATTCCTGGATAGGAAAATCTTGACGGCATTGACATCTATAAGTTGGTCAGAATTTGGGAACAAGACCAACCCATAAATGAGGAGTGCCACAATTTCTTCAAAGGCTTGTAGATCCAAAGAATTCCAACACTCTTGTGCCTTCTCAAACAAGAATTTTGCGAAGAAGCCTTTGACACCACTTCTAGTCTCCCAATGCCCCTTGATGTCAGATGGTTGCAAGTGTAGTGCTTGAGCAACATCTTCAGGCTTTGGTTCTTTTTCCGTACCGTTGTAGGGTAGTTGATTAAGAATAGGAATTCTCAGGAGTTGAGAAAATTCTTCCAAAGTGGGCACCAATTGATAGTCGGGGAATGTGAAACAGTGGTGAAGGGGGTCAAAGAACTGGAATAACACTTTCACCATGTCTTCTTCAATGCTGGTGTTGACTAGGTTGAGAATTCTACCATGTCTTTCACTGAAGAGAGAATTTTCTGGAATTCTGGATGTAAGCTCCTTGAGTTGAGGAGGGATTCTCACAAGGTTGACTTGGATAGTTTTCCTGCGAAGAATTTCCATGACCTACAAAACAAGAACAAAGATGAAGATCCAAACCCTTGAAATGGTTAGTGAATGCATATGATGCTTTATGATGTTCATGATGTATGCACAAACATATGTACAAGCAAGTCACACAAAACCCTAGTTTCAGGCTTGCATGAGGTTTCATAGGTAAGTACCCTCTTGAGTGTAGTTGGCTTAAAAACCTGTCCTATAAATAGTAACCGGGTTCTAAGGAGCTTAATATCATTGGATTGTTTTCCATGTTCATTGTTTTGGTTTAGCCACTTAACTAGCGACCAAAATATTCCAAGAAAACAACCCTCAATGAGTGTAGTATCGAGTATCTACCAACTTCGGACTGCACCAAAGCCAGTCATCTCACTACCCCTAATAAAAGGCCAAGATGGTCAAGTAAGGTTCTAGGTCATTAGTGCTTAGTGACATCACTCAGCGGCCCCGTACTCTCCTTGATTGAACTCAAGGGTTACCGGTACTCACAAATATGTCGCACTAATATAGCTATTGCTTCAACTGTGTTGGTATACCCCGCACAGTTTCCACAACGTATTGCTATCTATGAATGTTTCCCCAAATCCGGGTGTAGGATTTCAAGCCCAAACAGGAGAACCAAAAAGGTAAAGCAATCAAAGCAAACAATTTAGTCATGCAAAAGGGTGATCTCGCTCCTTGACATCGGGTTCCAGATTGGCACCCCTCTTGACCTCTTTTTTGTCTTCTTCGGTACCTAGGTTGATTGTATCCACGGGTTCCTCGTGAGGCTGAATGGTTCTCTCTTCTTGTTGTAGTGGTCTGGCAAGTTCCCCTGGTACTTCACAATCTTCCTCACCTTCGTCTTCGGCTTGGTAGATTAGTTTCTCAGATTCACAAAAGGCCATAGCAGTATCGCTACCCATGGGATCCTGAATGGATGTATACCTGCATTGTGAGTGTGAGTGTGTGTAAGGGTATAACTATCTTTGAAAGAAATTAAAATGTAAAAAGAAAAAAAATTGAGCACAAAAGTTTGTATGCGAAAATGTCCATGATTCATTGATGTCATATGAAAATGAGATAATAAAGTTTACAAATGGACCATTGTGCCTCGGGTAAGATACAAAGTTTTAAGAGTGCGAATTGTTTTAATATTACAGATACAACAAAATGTAAAGACAGATTACTGTGGGATAAAAGTGATCGGGATAAAATCTATAGCCTCCCAGTTCCTGAGTCCTCCACTAACAGTTGGGAATATCCAGTCCTCCAAGTCACAACTATCTTCATCATCTTCTACGGTGTTGACCTCGCGGTTGCTGATCTTCAGGGGTGGTCCTCTGGCACGAGCGCGACACACAACCTTCTGGGCACCTGAAGTGAAACCCAGGCCAAACTTGTCAGACTTATATGGGATATCTGGGAGTTGTCCCCAGATAGTGCACCCACCTTCTTCTACCACTACTTTGGCATCCTTCAGATATGACATCCGGAGTAGAGGCCTTGTGATCTTGGGAACAACCTTGGTTACTGCCACATCTTGTGGGACCTCTTCAAAGTTTTGAAATGGAGTTTCAATAAATTCACCATCTAATTCCATATATCTGAAGGAATTGAGATGGCTGATCATATACTCTTCTTCTCCATGAACGGTGATAATCTTCCCTTGAATCACATATTTCAGCATTTGGTGCAACGTAGAAGTGACAACGCCAGCATTGTGAATCCATGGTTGGCCTAGCAAGCAGGAATATGAGAGACGAATATCCATTACATAAAAAGTTGAATCAAATGTTTGTGTTCCAACTTTTATAGGAATGTCTACCTCCCCATGCACCATCCTTTTCGAGCCGTCAAAAGCCCTTACTACTATGTTACTTGGCTTCAACGTCAATCCCTCACAGTCAAGCATATCAAGAGCTTTTTTAGGCAATACATTCAGAGATGAGCCAGTGTCCACCAAAACATGAGCCAGGGTTGTGCCCCTAAATTCAACTGAGACATGCAATGCCTCATTATGCTTCCTTCCTCTTAGCATTAAATCAACATTCAAAAAACCTAGAGCATTATCTGTAGTTAAGCTAGCTACGCAGTCTTGAAACTGATCGACAAATGTCTCTTGGGGTACATGGGCGTTTTTAAGGAATTTTACCAAGGCTTTTGCATGCGCCTCGAAACATAGTAGTAATGCCAGCATGGAAATTTTAGATGGAGTTTGCCCCAGTTGTTCAACGACATCATAGTCGCTTATTTTTATGATCTTCAGAATTTCGTCCATCTCTTTCTGGGAGGTCTCAGGGATAGCCAATGACTGAGCCTTCATCCGGACAGGCTCAATCAGAATACTTTTACCTCGAGTCTCGGTTAACTCGGTAGCAGGAGTGTCAGTAGGAATGATAACAGGGGTTGTAACAACTTTGTTAGTTGGAGTATTGGTGGAGATGATTGTAGGACTGGGAACAACTTTTGGAGGAGTAACAACATGAATGATTACGGGTCCAGAAACTTCTTTTGGGGGAGAAATTTTTGGAGATAATATCCTTCTGCTTCGGGTAATCTTGCTAGTTCCTGCAATATTACTGATGTCAGAGTTGACTTTCTCGGAGCTCGAATCTTCGGCGGCTGGCCAATCCTGCTTGATACCGTGGTAGCAGACATCCCCTCCATAATTCCATGGTATGGTTTTGTCTGACGAATATGGGAGTGGTCCAGGCATTGTGATTATTAAAGGAGTTACTTTCGGAACTGATGTAATTCTAACGGGTCTTTTGGTGGAGACCCTGGAATAATTGGCGGAAATGGTAATGATAGAAACATCTTCAAAAGGAACAGGTGGAATAGAAGTCTTTTCAAACAAAATTTCTTTGTTATCTATTAGGCACTGAACGCTTGCTTTCAACAAAGGACAACTGGTTGGTGAGTGTGATACGGTGGGAGAACTGACTTGAGGTTTTGCGTTTGTTTTCGCAAATGTTTCGGTTTAGCAAGAGTCGCCACCGACTTTTTATTTTATCCTAAGGAAAGGTTAAAAAGCACAGGAAAAACCTTTAAGATGTTTTCATGGGTTCGGGGAGTAGATTATAGAAAGGGAAGGTATTAGCACCCTTTCTATCCATGGTTATCCATGGGCTCTTAGTTACTTGCTTAGATCACTTGCCTTGCATTTTCAATTGTTTGAAATGGTGCTTTGTGTGTGTGGTTTTGAAAATGTTTTGAAAAAGATGCCTTGTCAAGGCAACCATTGTAACAATTCTTTACTCAAATGTTTTACAAAGGTATTTGTCTTTTTGAAAAGATGTTTCAATGTTTTTTTTGAAAGTTTGTTTTGAAATTATGTTGTGGAGTGTGTTTGAAAGTAGGCAAGTGTGTTTTGCAAGTTTGATCAAGTAACTAAGAGTTATCTACCCCTAAATTTCTCAAAGATCTTTCCTATGTTTTAACCCTTTTAACAGTTTTGTTCCACCATTGTATTTGGTGGACAATCTTGTGTTAGGACGTTAACGGGACGGGCGCGGGTCATCGTTGAGACCATGAATGCAATAGTGCCAAGTATCTTTGGCAATTTTTCCTTTAAGGGACTTGATCATTTTTTAGGCAACTTCGAAAGCGTCATCGAGGGACTATGATCATTTGATTTGATTTTATTTTGCCAAAGACACTCAACATGCAACATGGCCCATTTTTGAAGGCAACAAGTGGAGTAACCCTAGGGGTGCAAGTGTGCTTGGTGTTATCCATTTTCATGCATTTTTGTCTTTGCATTAGTCAAGCTATTTGTTATTTGATTTGCATGCAAACCCTAAGTCTATCATGGCATAATTTGAAAGCTTTTAAATGCGGTAATTTAAAGTCCTAAATTATTACAACATAATTATGGGGATGGGGGTACAAATGTTTGAATGGGGGGGTATTTAGCAAGAAATTAAATCTAAAACTATTACATCCATATTGAATATACAAATATCAAATTGTACAATATTTAAACAAATATAATAAATATGCAAAATGTATTATGCACAAAAAGGATTTTTTATGTATGAGGAAGTATTTTTCAATGTGAAATATAAACAAAAATAAAAAGGTCAAATTTTGAATATTTTTATGGTTTAGGGCAAAACCCTAGTTTGTTAAATAAATAGTATTTATTTATTAATATTATACAATATTATATATTAATTTATACAAAAATAAAAAAAAAGAAGTATATTGTAAAAAAAAGTATTTTTTAATGTCATATATTAATAAAAATAAAAATGTATTATTTTCATATTTTATCCTAAGTATTCTAATAAATATATACAAGTATTTATATTATATATTAAATATATACAAGAGTAAAATATTAATTATTTACAAAAAATGTATATTTTAGAAAATGTTTTCAAAATATAAATAAAAAATAATGACTGAAAATAAATATATCTTTGTATTATTTTTTAATGTTTTAAATAAAAAGGTATTATATTCATTTACATTTATATGCTAAATAAAACAAATAAATGCCAAATAAATGCAAAAAAA
This sequence comes from Vicia faba, assembly GCA_948472305.1. NCBI lineage: Eukaryota > Viridiplantae > Streptophyta > Magnoliopsida > Fabales > Fabaceae > Vicia > Vicia faba. The sequence continues at coordinate 1,314,746,230 of OX451740.1, read as the reverse complement.
GGTGGAAAAATATTTTTAATATTTTTTATATTTGAGCAAAAAATAATAAGTCAGAATCAAAAAGAAAAAATAAAAAATGATCAATATATCACACAATGGGCCAAGGGGGTGTAAATTGGAAAAGGGGGTGCAAAAAGCAGGACTGACTCAGGCCCAGCCCAAGCCAGTCATCTTCAACCTTCAGCATTGTTTGAACATCAAAAACGCGCGCTTCTTGTACAACAGCTAACTCCTGATTCTTTGACTTTTAACAAAAACTCATAACACAAACATTATAGAGCATCAAGAGACGAATTCATACATATAAAACACTTGACCTAACTCTAAGAAACGAGGGAGAATTTCTTCATCCCCAATTTCTGACCTAAATTTTCTTCAATGTTCATGGCCAAAATTCTCACAGCACGCATAATATAAATGAAAAGTAAATACATGGATGGCTTCAGGGTTATGAGTAGAACATGTTTTCTTCACAAACCTAAGCTTAATCATGCCTGGATAGAGAGATAGAAGTTCATGTTTTTACCTGTTTCAACTTGACTTGAACAGAACAATTTAGCAACTTCCAATGGATTTTGAGCTTTTGTACAGCTTGCTTGAAGTCCAAGGATGCTTCTCCAACTCTTAGCTTGCTTTAAAATCAACTGAATCGTGCTATGGAAGTCAACCTGCACAACTTGAAAATAAAAATGGCAAACGTGGTTATGGGTGTTACAGCTTGAGTTCAATGCTTGGGATAGCTTCAGTGGATGATATGGAACATGTTTGAACTCTTTTTAGCCAAAATGCACGAGTGGAAATGTTTGTGGAAGTCAAGTTGCAAAACTTGCTCTGTTTCTGCAGAAAGAGGGTGTTTTTGTAAATGAGGAGGTTTGGGAGGTGGTTCTGTCGTGCTTTAGGCTTGCTTGGATGTATGAAAGATGTTTGAAAAGTTTTTGTTTTGCTGTGTTGACAGGAATGAGAGATGGTATGAGTTTGCCAAGTTTTCTTCTAATGTAAGCAAGGATAGTGTAAGTTCCAACACAGGCCTGTACCACCCTCTATGTATGCTGCATCTTTTGTTCTTGATCAGAGGGATTTGTGTACAAATGCTAGCCTCAAAGATCTGGCCCATGCCTCTTGGATATGGTATTTGACATAAAGTGCATCTTTTCAAAAATGGCAAATTTACTTTTTCCATTTAAAGATTAATTCTTTGTGTAATGACTAAATGCATAAAACAATGCTTGAACACAAAGGTTAGGCATTTAATTATTGAGTGTGAAGAGGTTTAGAGGCCTGCAAACTATCACAAACCCTGCTGACTTGAAAATGCCAATGTTATGAACAAGCTTTGGCCATGAACAAAAGTGAATTTTGCCCAACTTTGCAAATTCGATTCTCCCTAACCACAAGGGTGTTTGATGAGTTCTTGGACAATTTGGAAAGCTTGGAATGTGTACTACAATCCATGTTTGTACTGAAAATTGAAACTCCAAGTGGAATCATGTGAGAAATGATCATGAAGTTGGTCAAAAATCCTGCCTAGAATAGGTCAAAATTTCTCTAAGTTAAAAATGTTTTGCACCCTTGTTCCAAAAATCATAACTTGAGATACAAGCTTCCTTTGAGAAACCTTTGTGAATCAAAGTTGTAGATTTTGCAATGGACTACAACTTTCATGTTTCAAGTTTTGTTTGAAATTTGCATCTTGGTGAAAAAATGGGACAAAGTTAGGAAAAAAATAAGGAAGTTTCATAACTTAGAAAAATTCTAAGTTATGAAATTTTCTCATTTTAAACCCTAATTTGCAAATTTGAATTTCTTGATGAAAAAGTTTCATAATTTGACATGTTTTGATGAAAAATTAATCTTGGCACTTGATTTTGACCAAAAAGTCAAAGTTTGACTTTTCAGTATACAGTCAAATTTTGATCAGTTGACTGGAAAATTCATCTGTCAATCATGTGCATTTGAGACCTTTTGAACTTGTTGAATGGATAAAGACAATGCCATTGAGTTCTTGAGTCCATATGTGAGCTTGGTTTGCCATTGGTTAGGTCAAACAGTCAAAAATTGTCTTTGTGCAGTCAAAACCCTAAAAATGACCATTTTGCCCTTTTGGTGATCTGATCAAATTTCTTGTGGAATTGTGATCCAAACTTGATCAAATGGTCCATATGAGTTCAAAATGTTGATGTGGGTCAAAAACCATGAAGTTTGACTATCAATTGGCCACAGTTGACTTTTCCCCCAATACAGCTGATTTCTAGGTCAATTGTCCAATTGACTGGGCAAAGATTGGAGTCAAGGCTTGAAACTTGGCATGGATAAACTTGTGAGTCCAACATGAAGCATGAAAGTCTCTTTGGGCATTTTAGGTCAAAACATCCCTGTGCAAACTCAAACCCTAATTTGGGTCAACAGTGCAAGGAGGGGTCTTGAGCAGAGAAAACCCTAACTTGATCTTGAGTTCCAAGGGTCTTGTGGTGAGAAAATGTTGATGAAATGAGAGGGAAAATTTTGGGGTACAACAGTGAGGATAAACAGAAATGACAAACTTCATCACAGCCCGGGAACACACCGACATTCAATAAGTTCACTTTAATAGTCAAGAGCAGGGTCATAAGTTCATAAACTAAAGTAACAAACATTTCTTCTTTAATGGCATTGGTATTATGGCCATGTTTGGGCATAGGGGCAGAAATGACATTTAGCTTTTCGGGCGTATCGAATTCAATCTCTTTTGCTTCAATAAGGTCTTGTATTTTGTTATTTAGAGCCCAACAGTTATTAGTGTTGTGGTCGGGACTTTCAGAGTGGTATGCACAGCGAGCATTAGGATGATAGTGAGGAGATGTTGTGTTGGGGTTTTTCGGAGCTTCTTTCAAGGTCACCAAATTGGATCTTAGTAGATGCGGTAATACCTGAGATAGGATCATATTAGTTCTGGTGAACTGCCTGACCGGTCTTTCAATCCTCGGATGATTGTTTCTTTGTTGATCAGGCGCAAGTTTAGGGATCATCACAGCCCCCACCATTGGACACCGTTCGACCCTATCTTGATTTCTTTGCGGATATACAGCAACCAACTCTTTTTTTTTAGATGAAAGGCTTCCTTACAGTTGTAGAAGATGATGTATCTTTTTGGATCTTTCCATTCTTTATACCGGCTTCTACCCTTTCTCCGGTCAATATCAGTTCAGTAAAACCCGTCGATGAACTCCCAATTAGGTGATTGAAGAAGGGACCAGACAAGGTGCCTAAAAACATGTCCACTAATTCTATTTTAGATAGGGGAGGTTGAACTCTTCCAGCAAAGTCTCTCCATTTTTGTGCATAGTCCTTGAAGCCTTCATTTGAAGCCATGGCCATACTCTGAAGTTGAGTACGGGTAGGTGCAAGGTCAGCATTGTATTGGTATTGTTTGTAAAAGGCTGCAGCAAGATCTTCCCAGTTGTGAACGTTGTCTCTTTCTAACTAGTAAAACCAATCAAGTTGAGTTTCAGACAGGCTGTCTTGGAAGAAGTGTATCCATAAGTCTTTGTCAGCGGTATGGGGCTGGATTTTCCTTACATAGGACATGAGGTGTATTTTAGATAATGAGACTCCGTCATACTTGGCAAACACAGGTGCTTTGAATTTCGGAGGAATGACAATCCTCGACACTAACCCCAATTCCTCAAAGTCCAAGCCAGGCACTTTTTGGATTTCCATCGCACTCAACCACTCTTCGAGATGTTTATACTTGTCATCAGTTGGAGTGTATTTCTCTTCTGAATAGTCTTCTTCTTCCTCTTCCTCTTCTGATTCTGACGGGACAATTGTTTCCTTGCCTTTCCCATCTTGATCATCTCTCACCGGATGTCGTTGCAAAGTCTAAGGTCCTTTTTGTCTGCCCATGAAATCTTCTTCCCATGTTTAGGACTCCGGTTACCTTCTTTGTTTTCTTTTTCTTCTCCTCAGCCAGCAAAGTCTTCAACTCTTCTTGTCCTTAGGCTAAGATCAAGAGCAACTGTTGAAACTGTGTATTCTGAGCTTGGAGGTCCTTCATTGTTTGCTCGAGATCCATCTTACTGAAATAAACAGTATAGAGATGAGGATACTTGTTGCAAAAAATCTTCTTATGTTATGATGAATTGTATATTCATATGTAATGATTTCAAGGATTTAAAAGATTCAAATTTATTTTAGACAAAAAGGAAACACACATTATATTAATAAGTTAAAGCTTGAGTACATCAATGCCTTTTTGGGCAAAATAATATAAAAACTCTAAGATAAAAAGGTAGTTCGCATCCTCTTTGGTGCGATGTAGGCATTTAGAGTCTGCTCCTCATGAAGTAGCCTAGTGAGTTCCAAAACCTTCTTCTCGCTTGCGTAGAATTGGGCTTCGAAAGTATCTCGCTCTCCCTTGAGTTATATCCAATCTCTTTGTAGGTTTTCAAGAGAGGTGGGCATATCAGGATGTAGGATAGTGTATGGAACATCTCCTTCCATGACAGGCTCAAAGATTACCGGGAGAATGGAGGGGTAAGGCATCATAAGACTCTAAGCACGAGTTCATACCCATTTGAGGTAAGGCTCAAGAGGGATGGAATTCTTGTGCCCCAAAGTCTTGCTATCCACCTTACTCAACATCCTCCAAGCTCAGATAAATCTCTGGCGAAGACCTTGATCGTTGTTGTCGTAGTCAAATACCAAACCTTGAATCATCATCTCATGCGAACCATCCCTTCGGGCGTAACCAAATTGTCTTAAGGTTAAGCAGGGGTTGTAGGTGATACCTCCCCTAATGCCAAGTAAATGGACATTAGGGAATTCTCCACAACGGTCGACAATGATAACATTCTCTTTGGATCGGGAGCACCAATGAATGTCCGAATGTTTGAGCGTCATCAACCTTTGTGACCACCTTGAACCTTTCTCATTTTTTAATACAGATTGGGGAAGATGCGAAATAAACCATATTTCCAAGAGAGGAGTGCAACACATAACGACACCTCTTTTCCTCATTGTGCGAGTGTGAAAAAAGTGTAGGATATCTCCTAGCAATGTAGGCACCGGGTTGCGGGATATGAAGATTTTGACAGTGTTGATATCTATGAGTTGGTCAAGATTTGGAAACAAAACCATCCCATAGATGAGGAGAGCCACAATTTCCTCAAAGGCTTGCAAGTCCAAGGAGTTCCAACAACTTGTGCTTTCCAAAACAAGAACTTTGCTAGGAAACCCTTGACACCACTCATTGTTTCCCAATGAGTTGTGATATTAGATGAGTGTAAGTGTAGAGCTTGAGCAATCTCTTCTGGCTTTGGGTCTCTTTCTGTACCATTGAAATGTAGTTGATTGAGAATGGGAATCCTCAAGAGTTGGGAGAATTCTTCCAAAGTAGGCACAAGTTGATAGTCGAGAAATGTGAAGCAATGGTGTAAAGGATCAAAGAACTGAAAAAGCACCCTCATCATGTCCTCATTTGTGTTGGAGGTGACCAAGTTGAGTAGGCGACCATGTCTCTTGGTAAATGGAGAGTTTTCAGGAATCCTTGAAGCTAGCTCCTTAAGTTGTGGAGGGATTCTTACAAGGTCGACTTGAATAGTTTTCCTGCGAAGTGAATCCATATCCTATAAAACAAGAACAAAGATGAATCCCAAAATCCTTGAAATGGTTAGTGGATGTATATGATGTTCATGATGTTCATGATGTTATGTACAAGTATAAATATACAAAGAAAACAAACAAATCCTTAGGTTTAGACTTGCATGGAGTTTTATAGGTAAGTACCCTATTGAAGTTTAGTTGGCTCAAACCTGTCCTAGTAATAGTAACCGGGTTCTAAGGAGCTCAATATCACTGGTTTGTTTCCTTGGTCATTGTTTCAGCACAAGCCTCTTTAATGGCGACCGAAATATCCCAAGAAACCAAACCTCAATGAGTGTAGTATCGAGTATCTACCAACTTCGGACTGCACCAAATCCGGTCATCTCACTACATCCTAAAGGCCAAGTTGGTCAAGTAAAGGTTCTAAAAGTTCATTAGTGCTTCATGACATCACTCAGCGGCCCTGTATTCTCTTTGATTAACTCAAAGGCTACCGGTACCCACAAATATGTCGCACTAACATAGCTATTGCTTAGACCATGTCGGTATACCCTGCACAGTTTCCACAACGTATTGCTACTTACCTATAATGTATCCCAAATCTGAGTAAAGGATTCAAACCCAAACAAAGAACTATAATGTAAAGCATACAAGTCAAACAATGCAAGCAGATAAATGTGATCTATCCCTAAGGTAACCCCACTTTTAGAAAATTCCCCAGCAAAGTCGCAAGTTCTGTGATATAGTGCGAGAACTGACTTGAGGGATTTGCGTTTGATCGCAAATGTTGCGGTTAGCAAGAGTCGCCACCGACTTTTCTTTTATCCAAAAGGAAAGATGAAAAAGTACAGGAAAGACCTTTGAGATTATTTCTTGAGTTTGGGGGGTAGATTATGAAAAGGGAAGGTATTAGCACCCTTTTCATTCATGGTTTTCCATGGGCTTTAAGTTACTTGCTAGATCACTTGCTTTTGTTTGAAATTATGCTTTGTGTGGTTTTTTGAAAGTATTTTGTAAAGAGGCCATTGTTTATGCAATCTTTGTAATGATTCTTGTTTGTAAGAATGTATACAAAGATGTTGATCTTTTGAAAATGTTTTCAATTTTGTAATATGTTTGAAAGTGTATTTGTTTGTTTTTGAAAATAGCAAGGATGTTTGTTTTGAAATGGAGCAAGTAATTAGGAGCATTATACCTACTCAAAAGTCTTTCTTGTACATTTCCTTTTCCTTTGACATTGTTATCTTACCATTGATTTGGTAAGTAACCCTATCTTTGGATGTAAACGGGACGTGCGTGGGTCATTGTATAACTATGATTAGCAATGTTGTAAGGTATCTTAGCATTCTTTTTTAGGGACTAAGATCATTTGTAAGGCAACTTAGATAGCGTCATCGAGGGACTATGATCTTGTATTTGCTTGTTTTTGCTAAGATACCTTACATGCGTAATATGGCCATTTTTATAAGGCAACAAAGTGGGTTTACCCTAAGGGTGTTTGGGTGCAAGTGTATTGTTTTCATGCTTGTTTTTGTCTTGAATTAGGGTTTTCTATTTGATTGATTTTATTCTTTCCATACAAAATCCTAATTACTAACATTTGTATATAAAGCGATAAATTGCGGAATTTAAAGTTACTACGCTATTACATCATTAGGGGAGGGGGTGAACAAATTTACAAATGAGGATTTTGCAAGAAAATTAAATCTAATTAACTGTTACAACCATATTGAATAAATGTACAAGAATTAAATAAAAATGCACAAATGCAAATGGAAAAGAAATTATTTTTATTTGGTTTTCATGAAAAGGCTTTAACCTAAATCTAATGAAAAAATGATTAATTAAAATTAATTAAGTTAATTAAGAAAGAAATTAAATTTAAAAAAGTATTTTTAGGGTTTTTTATGAAAAGGTTTTAAATTAATAAAATAATATGGAAATTGATTAATTAAAAAAAACTAAGTTCTAAATTAATTTTGTTTACAAGAAAATAATATAATATTTAAACCTAAACCTAAATATTAATTATTAAAAAAAAGAAATTAATTTTGTTAAAAGGAAATGTTTTTTTTAATCTTTTTTTTTATAAAGAAAAAAAAGAAAATGTATAAGTGTAAATAATAAATAAAAATATTTTTGGACTTTTTATTAATAAAGATAGAAATAATATTAATAATAATAATAATAATAATAAAAATATTATAGAAAAAATGTAATGAAAAAAAAAGAAATAATAAAGAGAAATGGGCCAGGGGTGTAAAAGTAAGAAAGGGTTAGAAGTAAGCAAAAATACAAAAGCCCAAAGGGGAGAAGCCCATGCGCCTGTTTACTGAAAAAAAGAGAAAAATGTAAAAAAGAACAAAAGGGTACCACTGGGGCTCGAACTCAGGTCCCATAGGTTAACAGACACGCGCTTTACCACTGGGGTGGCTATACATCCGTTAACTTATATGAAATAATAAATACATAACACAAAACGCGCCCTGACTGTACTTCATCTTCAACCTCCAGCCAAAGGATCTGTAACTTGCTCATTTCTCAACCATTTGCAAAAATGTAAACATGAAAATTGCTCCATTTTGTCACACGAATCCAAACATATAAATATCATAAACTATAAATCAAAGATGAATGAGAATTTTTAACAGTACCAAATTCTGACCTAAATATTTCAGAAAGTTCAAACTCAAAATTCTCCTAGCTCAAACAAAATAAATAAAATCTATGGACATGTACAACTTCAGAGAAATGATGTCTACATTTTATCTTCACAAATACAAGCCTAACAATGCCTGAGTAATGAGATAGAAGTTCAAGAAAAATACCTCAAAACTGGAAATCGTGAAATGGATTTGAGCTTGTTTCAGGCAGTGCAATGACCAGGTTAGCTTCCTTGGACCTCTAGGAAGCTAATGCAATGGCTGGCTTGAGCTGAGGGTGGATGGAATGGTCTGGAGAAGTCCAACTATGATGCTCTATTTTTGGTTATAGAAGACAGGGAAAATGGTGTTACAGAAGTGAAACAGGTACAAGGATGAGTTACTCTTGATGCAAGGAAGCTTTAGAAACTAAAAGGCCAAGAAACGCACGAGGGAAATGTGAGTTTGAGGTTCAAGGTCAGAAACTGTGCAACAATGGAGTTTTTGGGCAATTTCTGATTTGAGAGAGTTTTGGTGTATTTCAGGGTGTTCAAACTCGTGTTCTAGCTCATAAATAGTGACTCTATTTATAAGCAACAAGTTTGGGATGCTCTAGTTGATCAGAATTTAAATTTGCATCCTTAAGCTAAACATGTGATTTTTTAACAAAACAAGTTTCAAAGTCTTGTGTACTTGCTAAGATAGAGTGGTTATGCTTTAAACACACTTGCTTATGACTTTGTAGATGAAGTTTGATCAGAGGGAGAAAGTTAGAGGCCCGAGAATGGAATTTATGCATAAAGCTTGCTTTTCAAGAATGGTATTGTTAACTTTCTTCCCAAAATGGCAATGTGAATTGGATAAAGCTTAAATCATTTGGATTATAGCTCAAAAGTTTTTGTAATCCATTAATTATGGAGTGACAAACAAGTTTGAGGCCTGAAAAGCAAAGATTATGCAGCCTAACATTGATTTGGTTCATGTGTTCATCCAAAATGACTTATAATTCAAGTGACAAAACCCTAATTTCATCTCTTCGATTCTCCCTACTCAAGAATGATCTCAAGGAGTTCTTGGACATTTTGGAAAGCTTGCAATGTGCTCTACAAGCCATCTTTTAATTTCTTTTGAATATTCCCATTGGAACTATATGAAAAAGTGTCATGAAATTAGGTCAAAATCCTGGCCAAATTAGGGCAAAATTTCACTAAGTGTTTAGTTTCATGACCCTATGTTCATAAAATTATAACTTGAGATCCAAGTACTTTTGGAAGAAGTTGTGTGAAGAAAAGTTGTATATTTCATGGAGATATACAAATTTCATGTTGGAAGTTTCTCTTGAATCATCTTTCATCATGGTGAAAATTTGGCTCAAAGTTATAAAAAACATGAAATTTCCAACACTTAGAAAAATTTCTAAGTTTAGAAATTTTGACTTTTCAAAATGAAATCTTGAATTTTTGATTTCTTGATGAATAAGTTTCATATTTTGACATGTTTTGATGAATTATGATTTTTGGCACTTGAATTTGACCAAAAAGTCAAAGTTTGACTTTTCAGTACACAGTTAACTTTTGATCAGTTGACTGCAAAATCCATCTGTCAATCCAATGGATTTGCAATGTTTTGAATCATGTCATTAGGTAAAAATGATGCAATTTTACTCTTGAGATCATGCCTTAAACCAATTGACCATTTTCTAGGTCAAAAATCAGAAATTGCCCTTTCCTAGTCAAAACCCTAATTTTGACCATTTTGCCCTTTTGGAGATTTGATCAAATTTCTTGAGGAATTGTGATCCAAACTTGATCAAATGATACATATGAGTTTAAAATGTTGAGTGGATAAAAAATTATGAAGTTTGATTGTAAATTGGCCATAGTTTACTTTTTCCCCAATACAACTGATTTTTAGGTTAACTGCTCAATTGACTGATCAAAAATGTGATTCAAAGCTTGCAACTTGACATGAGTAATCTTGGGGGTCCATAATGATCCATGAAATTCATATGAAGCATTGAAAGTTAAAAAATCCTTGTGCAATCTCAAACCCTAATTTTGGTCATCAGTGCATAAGGAGATGTCTTGAGCTGATCAAACCCTAGTGCAATTTTGAGCCCAAGGAGATCTTGTGAGAAAATTCTTGATAAGTGAGAGGGAAAATTTTGGGGTACAACACAAGGAAATTATAGATTTAAATTTTATTTAGACAAAAAAAGGAAACACGTTATATTAATAAATCCAAGTTTGAGTACATCATGCCTCTTTGGGCTTACAATGAAAGAAATAAAATACAAAACTCCTAAGACAAAAAAGTTGAATGCATCCTCTTTGGTGAAATGTAGGCATTCAGACTCTGCTCTTCATGAAGTTGCTTGGTGAGTTCCAGAACTTTCTTCTCGTTGGCGTAGAATTGGGCTTCGAAAGTGTATCGTTCTTCCTTAAGTTGTATCCAATCCCTTTGTAAGTCTTTGAGAGAGGTGGGCATGTTAGGATGAAGGATAGTGTATGGGACATCTCCTTCAACAACAGGCTCTATGATAACTGGGAGAATGGAGGGGTAAGGCATTGTGAGACACTGAGCGTGAGCCCGTACCCATCTAAGGTAAAGATCAAGGGAAATGGAATTCTTATGCCCCAATGTCCTATTGTCCACCTTGTTTACCATCCTCCAGGCTCGTATAAACCTCCAACGGTAGTCTTGATTGTCACTTTCATAGTCGAAAACTACACCTTGGATGAGCACGTCATGTGGACTATCTCTTCGTGTGTACCCAAATTGTCGCAAAGCTAAGCAAGGGTTATAAGTGATGCCTCCCCTAATGCCAAGCAGAGGAACATTAGGGAATTCCCCACAATGATCAATGATAGTAATGTCCTCCAAGGATCAAGAACACCAGTGGATATCCGAATGCCTGAGTGAAATTAGCCTATTGGACCACCTCAAACCTTTCTCATTCTTCACAACAGATCGGGGAAGATGCGAAACAAACCATTTATCCAACAGAAGAGTACAACACACGAGGGTTCCTCTTCTCTTCATGGTGCGAGTGTGGAGATAATGAAAGATATCTCCCAACAAAGTAGGCACCAGATTGTGAGATAAAAAGATTTTGACAGCATTCACATCTATAAGTTGGTCAGGATTTGGAAATAGTACCAACCCATAGATGAGAAGAGCCAAAATTTCTTTGAAAGCTTGTAAATCCAGGTCGTTCCAATAGTCTTGAGATTTTTCCAGTAAGAACTTGGCTAAGGACCCTTTGGCACCACTTCTTGTTTCCCAATTAGCCGTGACGTCGGATTGTTGCAAGTGTAAAGCTCGGGCAACCACTTCAGGGCTTGGGTCTCTTTTGGTACCGTTGAAAGGTACTTGATCGAGGATAGGAATTCCCAAGAGTTGAGAGAACTCTTCCATAGTTGGTACAAGCTGGTAACCGGGGAAGGTAAAACAATGATGCAACGGGTCAAAGAACTGGAAAAGCACCTTCATCATATCTTCATCAAATCTCTAGGTAACCAAGTTGAGAAGTCGTCCATGTCTTTTGGTGAACGTAGATTTCTAAGGGACCCTCGATGCTAAATCCTTGAGCTGAAAAGGTACTCGTACAAGGTTGACTTGGATTGTGTTCCTGCGAGTGGACGTCATATCCTACAAAACAGAACAAAGATGAATCTCAAAATCCTTGAAATGGTTAGTCTGAAATTCTACGGTATGATGTCATGATGTTATGTACAAGAATATGCACAAGTTAAATCAAAAAAATCCTTAGGTTTAGGCTTGCATGAGGTTTTATAGGAAAGTACCCTCTTGAAGTTTAGTTGGATCAACATGTCCTACTAATAGTAACGGGGTTCTAAGGGATCTCAATATCACTGATTTGTCTTTCCATGCATTGTTTCAGCGCAAGCCTCTTTCACGGCGACCGAAATATCCTAAAAAGCCAAACCTTAATGAGTGTAGTATCGAGTATCTACCAACTTTGGACTGCACCAAAGCCGGTCATCTCACTACGTCCTAATGGCCAAGTTGGTCAAGTAAAGGTTCTAAAAGTCAGTTAGTGCTTCATGACATCACTCAACGGCCCCGTATTCTCCTTGACTACTCAAGGGCTACCGGTACCCACAAATATGTCACACTAACGTAGCTATTGCTTAGACCATGTCAGTATACCCCACACAGTTTCCACAACATATTGCTACTTACCTATAAGGTATCCGAAATCTGGGTAGAGGATTTAAGCCCAAACAAAGAACCAAAATGTAAAGCATACAAGTCAAATAAAGAAAGCAAGTAAAGGTGATCTAGCCCTAAGGTAACCCCACTTTTAAGTTTTATCCATAGCAGAGTCGCCAGTTGTGTAACACGGTGGGAGAACTGACTTGGTTATTTTGCGTTTGATCGCAATTGTGCGGATAACAAGAGTCGCCACCGACTTTTCTTTTATCCAAAAGGAAAGGCTGAAAAGAATAGGAAATACCTTTAGATATGTTTTCTGAGTTCGGGGGGGGGGGGTATATTATGAGAAGGGAAGGTATTAACACCCTTTTCATCTGTAGTTATCTACGGGCTCTTAGTTGCTTGCTAGATCAACTTGATTTTTGATAATGTGCTTGTGGTGTGGGTTTTGAAAGTATTTTGAAAATGTGACTTTGTAATGGCTCTCGTTTCTATAAGAACGCGTACAAAGTGTTATTTTGAAAATAGTTCAAAGAAGTGTTTGTGGAATGTATTTTTGAAAGTGATTTTGAAAAGGTATCTTTGTAATGGCGCTTGTTTCTATAAGAACGCATACAAAGTGTTGTCTTTTGAAAATGTTTCAAGATGAAAGTGTTGGTGTATAAAATGTTTTGTTGTGAGCAAGCGAACAACTAGGAGCGAATCTATCTACTCAAAGGGTCTTTAATGTTCTTTTCTCCTCCCTTAGATGTTTCTATCTTACGATTGATTTGGTAAGAAGCCTTATCATTGGATGTGAAGGGACAGGCGTGGGACGTTTGCACAATCATAGAAGGCAACTCGTGAGACGCTTTAGCAATTTTTCGTAAGGGACTAGATCGTTTTATCGAAGGAAACATTGAGGGTCATCGAAGGGTCTTTGCTAAAGCGTCCCCATATTCGAGGGACATGACTGTTTCCGAGGCAACAAGCTAGATTACCCTAGAGGTGCGCGTGTGAAAATGTGTTTGATTCAAGTTAAGTTGTTCTTTGATTAGGGTTATCTAGCGATTGATTTCTTGTCTTGCCATAAAAACCCTAATTACTAGCATTTATATTTGAAAGCGATAAATTGCGAAAATGTAAAGTCCTACGCTATTACATCATTTCATGGACGGGGCTACATAATTACAAATGGGGATTTGCACGAATTTAAATCCTAATTATCTATTACAACCATATTGAATTGTACAATATAAGAAAAGGAAAAGACTTGTTTTGAAAATGTTTTTTTTTCTTAATGAAAAAAAAAAGAAATTAATTAATTAATAAAAAGGAAATATTTTTATGTCTTTTTTATATTAATAAAAAGAGTATTGATATTGAAAATGATTAAAAAAAGGGAAAATAATGAGAGATAGAATCAGCGTGTTGCTGTAAGCAAAACAAAAGCGATCAAAAGTTCTGATTCCAGATGCGCTGTGACTCAGAAAGAAACGTCAATGGGAATCAGAAATTCTGGATTGATACACTCTGAGGTCCTGCAAAAAATGTTAGAGGGAAAGAAAACAGAGGTTCTGGATGGTGTTTAAACAGTGAGCAAAATGTCATAAGTTTTGTGTCGTGTTCAACAGTGGGTGAAAAGTCAGAAGTTCTGTGTTGTGTTTGTAGTGAGTAAAAAGTCAGAAGTTTTATTACCATATCATAACAATGCAAAAACCTAGGAATTCCGGTGTGTTAAAACATTGAGAAAAAAATCATAAGTTATGTGTTGTGTTAAACAGTGAGTGAAAATCAGAAGTTCTATGTTGAAACAATAAGAAATCCTAGAAGTTTTCGTGTTAAAATAGTGAGTGAAAAATCAGAAGTTCTGTGTTGAAACAATAAGAAATCCTAGAAGTTTTCGTGTTAAAACAGTGAAGAGAAAACTCAGAAGTTATGTGTTACATTTTAACTCTTTCCTCATATTAATCATCATATTAGCAGTTTATTCAGTTCTTAATAATAGAAAATCAGAAAGATAAACGCACAACAGTTCATAGAAGTTCTAATCCTAATTCTGAGCCCAGCTTTACTTAAGAAGTTTTGATCCACAGTTTCTTCTACTTATGCAATGATATGGTCATCATAAATACTATGATAATGATGTTCTAAATGAAAATATGCAAAGTCAGAAAGACTTACCTTGAATCTGAAGTGTGTATTGGGGACTTGAGCTAGTGCCTTCAGGTGTTCTGGAGTCAGCAAGAGCAATAGGACAGAAAGTGTTATGTTCTTTGATTCAAAGGTAAGAACAAAGGTTTTGGTTTTGTTTGGGAATTCTGAGTTTACGAATGCCTTACTGTTTTCTTTTCTCTCTTTGATGATTCTCTTTCTCCAAAAGCCATCCTCTTGAAAGCGTGATGGAGCACCTTATTTATAGGTGAGTTTGATGTGGTTTTGGGGGGAAAAACAAATGGGATTTAAACCTTTTTGGCATACTGTTCCATTTCTTTTTAATCACAATTTTTGTACGCTAATTTGGTGCAAATATGGGGTTTGAGAAAGTTCAGGCGTGGAATGGATCAACAGCTTGTTGTAGGACTGTGGTATAGCAGAGCAGCAGGCTGCTCAAACGAGGTTTTGGGATTTGGTGATATTCTGATCACAGAAGACCAGAAACATAGCTTCCATATGCTGAAGAGTCAATGTTCTGACCGAAGAACATTGCTACCATGTGTTCTAATTTAGGAGTCATATTCTGAACTGTCTTTGCAAATTCTGATTGTGCTTGTATGGAAGCTGGCCTAGAAGTTCTGAAGTATCATATTCTCTTAACACAAAAAATTTCCTAAATGTTTAGAAATTTGATTTTTCAAAGTAATTTCTGACTTCTGATTTTGATGAACCAATTTCATGTCCTGATGAAATATGATTGTTGAAACTTGATTTTTGATCCAAAAGTCAAAGTTTGACTTTTTCAGTGTGCTTTTGACCATTTTGCCCTTGTGAATGACTTTCTTTAGAAAATTGTAATCTGAGACCTGAAACTTGCTAGAAGCAAACCTGGAAGTCTAGGATGATCCTCTGAGAAATGAGAGGGAAAATTTTGGGGTACAACACCCCGTGTCAGGCTTTTGAAGTGGTGCCACCAATGGTTGCTACTACCAAATTTTCCTCTGATGTGTCCAAAGTTGTTAAGGTCGTGCCAAAGATGGTTTCGTTTAGAGATGCTCGTGCCGCAGTCGAAGAAGGAAGTTTTGATACTTGGGGGTAACTCCCAGAGATCCCATTCAAAGCATAAAAATGTGGTTTGGGTTTCACTATCAAGGCTTAGAAAGAAGTGAGGCGCGCTCGTGCAGGGAAGCCCCATCTCCGTATTGGAAGTCATGAAGTAAATGTTGTGGGTGATTCTGATGATGAGGTTACATTTGAAGAATGGGTATATCCTACTACAACAGAGCTCAACAATTGGCACACAAAGGACTTCGTTCCCATCTCCTTCATTGAGGAGTAATTACTTGTTTATTGCTTTCTATTAATTCAAGAACATTTTGTCTATAATATTAAACAATGACTTTTAAGCCATGTGCCTGGCCCGGGGCACTATGGTCCATTTGTCAAGGGTTTTATTTATGTTCATTTTATCATATGATCATTCAATACAAATCATTGGACTTTTGCATTCAAATCTTTGTGCTCATTGTCTTTCTTTTTCTTCAAATACGTTTTTCAAAATAGCCATGTATCTTACATGAACACGCACACACTCTTGCAGGTCCTCATCCACTATGGATCTCATTGCCAATGACTCTACTATTGCCAACTATGATTTCGAACATCCAATTAACCAAGCTGAAGACGAAGGCAAGGAAGATTGTGAAATACCAGGAGAACTGGCCAGACTTCTATTACAAGAGGAAAAAGCTATTCAGCCGCAGGAAGAGTCAGTTGAAGTCATCAATCTAGGTACCGAGACAGACAAGAAAGAGGTCAAGATCGACGCTAACCTGGAAAGCTGTGTCAAAAGCAGATTGGTTCAGATGTTGCGTGAATATGTGGAAGTGTTGGCTTGGTCGTATGAAGATATGCCAGGATTAGATATCGGCATTATAGTTCATCATTTGCCGACTAAGGAAGATTGTCCTCCTGTCAAACAAAAAGTTCGTCGCATGAGGCCTGACATGTCTGAAAAGATAAAAGCTGAAGTGATGAAACAATTTGATTCAGGTTTCCTAGCTGTGACATCTTATCCCCAACGGGTTACAAACGTGGTGCCAGTGCCGACGAAAGACGGAAAAGTTCGTATGTGCGTAGATTATAGGGATCTGAATAGGGCAAGTCCCAAGGATGATTTCCCTCTACCTCATATTGATGTCTTGGTCGATAACACTACTCAGCATAAA
This sequence comes from Vicia faba, assembly GCA_948472305.1. Taxonomy (NCBI): domain Eukaryota; kingdom Viridiplantae; phylum Streptophyta; class Magnoliopsida; order Fabales; family Fabaceae; genus Vicia; species Vicia faba. The sequence goes on along the minus strand of OX451740.1, from coordinate 1,314,729,465 downwards.
ATCTTCTCTTTCATGGATGGCTTCTCCGGCTATAATCAAATTAGGATGGCTCCCAAAGACATGGAGAAGACCACTTTCGTTACGCAATGGGGCACCTTTTGTTACAAGGTCATGCCGTTCGGATTAAATAATGCAGGGGAAACATATCAAATAACTATGGTAGCTTTGTTTCATGATATGATCCATCATGAAATAGAGGTCTATGTGGATGATATGATTGCAAGATCAAAAACTGAAGAACAACATCTCAGTCACCTATACAAGCTATTCGAGAGGATGAAAAAGTACAAGTTGAGGTTGAAACCTAATAAGTGCACATTCGGAGTACGATCTGGAAAGCTTCTAGGTTTTGTTATTAGAGATAACGGCATCGAAGTTGATCCTGCCAAGGTAAAGGCCATCTAAGAAATGCCAGTCCCCCACTCTGAAAAGGAGGTTAGAGGATTCTTGGGTCGTCTTAACTACATCGCCCACTTCATATCTCACTTAACTACTACTTGTGATCCAATCTTCAAACTATTGAAGAAAGATAAGTAGTCAGATGGAATGATGAATGCCAAGCTTCCTTCGACAAAATCAAAGAATATCTACAAGAACCTCCTATTCTCATGCCTCCAGTTGAAGGAAGATCCTTTATCATGTACTTGACAATACTAGAGAATTATATGGGGTGTGTTTTAGGCCAACATGACGAGTCTAGCCGAAAAGAGCACTGGTCGAGAAAACTTGTTGCGCTCTGGCATGGGCTTCTCACCGGATAAGACAGTATATGTTTACTCATACCACTCTACTGATTTCTAAGATGGACCCTATCAAGTACATCTTCGAGAAACCTGTTCTTTCTAGACGAATATCTAGATGGCAAATGATCTTGACTGAGTACTGTTGTACCCTAAAATTTTCCCTCCCATATTCTTCAATATTTGTCAAGATTAATCTTCAAAGGGTTCAAGACCACTCAAGGGATTGCACAGTCCAAACATCTCCTAAGCCAGTCAAAATTAGGGTTTTGGTTCCTTCAATGAATTTGGGATTTTTAATGGCTCAATAAAGTCCCATAGGCTCATATACATTGTCAAGCATCTACATGTCAAGTCTCAAGTCTCACAGTGGCAAATTCCACAGTCAAAAGCCCTATTTGCTTCACAATCAATTGCAGGGGTAAAATGGTCATTTTGCAGTCAAAAGTCAGAATTTTTGGTCAACATCTTATTTTGAGCACACAATCATCATTTGATCAAGTCTTGATCATGATTTCACAAGAATGGCTCAAAATCATCAAAGATGCAAAAGTTATTATTTTTGGACAGTAGAAAAGTCAACTGTATCTTGACCAAGGCATAAATTTTTCATGGTTCATCAGAAAAATCCCATCCAATGCTCATTTTGAAGGGGATGATATTTCCTACAACTCATCTTCACATTCCAAGTCCAAGGAATTCTCTCACAAAAAGTTATCAATTTCTACATTATAGGTCAATTTCAAAATTCAACAAAAATGCACTTTAAGTCAAAGACCATAACTTGAGATTGGTAAATCCAAATGACATGGTACCAAAGGCATTGGTTAGAGGACTTCAAGACCTTTCCAAAATGTCCAAGAACATGTTCATATGATCAAAATTGAGCAAGATATGCATTGGAGAAGTTGGGAAATTTTTGTGAATTTGCAAAAGTCAACTTTGCTCAAAATACATCATTTTTGCTAATGGGCCTCAAATCCCTTCTTGAAACTTTGTCCAAGGCCTATGCACGACCCATTGAGATTAAATTGAATTATTTTCTTATTTTTTATTAATTAATTGAATTTTTAATCAATATTAATTCATTTAATTGTAGGAAAATATCAAGATATGGTTTTGCAATCTTTTCATGAAGCAAACAAGCTCAATATATGCTGGAGATTCCGTGTGCACATCAAGGGGACAAGGATCTCCAAGTTTGGAAAGGTTTTTCAATCAAAAAGATTGAAAAATATTTGATTTTCAATCAAATATACAAACCATAATTCCATGGATTTTTGGTCAAAGATTTAACCTAGTTCCATTCCATTATATATACAGAACCTAACCCTAATGCATTACACGTGAGAATTGATGCAGAAAGCCATATCCAATATTGAAAAAATCAAAGAAAACTTGAAATTTGTTTGCTATCTTCCAGACCAATTCAAAGCGTTTCAGTGATTCAAACACATTGCAGTAACTCTCAGAAACCTTTTGCAAACAAAATCAAGCCTTAAAGCTCAAGAAACACGCAAGAACAGTTTCACGGTTTGAACAATTTTTCCAAAATCGTAATCATTGATTCATGCATATTTAACATCTTTTATTGATTGTTTTGTGTTAATAGGAAGTGTATAAAGCTTTTGGCATAGGTTAATTGGACTGAAACGCCCTGAATCACAAATCACCATGAACGAATATTAGTGTTCCGAAGCTTTGATTTTAGGGCTTTTCAGGTCCGGTAAAATTAGAACCTCTAATGCCCATGGTTAGATTCGTTGCAACCAGACGAAGTGAAAGCCATACTCGCGAACAATTTATGTTAATCCTATGCCTATTCGCTATTATTGGTCATCTTGTTTTGTGGGGGTTAAAAACCCCCGCTATTTGATTTGTTTTGCAGGTATTTAGGGAAGACGATGAAGACGTGTTGAGTTGTGGTTGGGCAGTTCAAATAAAACGCGCGTGATTTTGTGTTTCCAGCATAATAGCTATTGTTTATATATTATATTTGTCTTTCATCATAATAACAAAGGCAAGCATATGGTGTAGTGGTTGGTGATCTGGCTGGTTATCATTGGAACCTGGGTTCGATTCCCAGGTCCCCCAAATTCCTTGTTTCTATTTTTTCTTCTATGTTCACATGCAGGCTTCATGAAAGGCTCCACCATATACCTCCAGCGCTCAGCATGCCAAGTGGCCTTATGCACGGATCTAATGGCTACAAGGGAAGGAACACCATGCTCCTGGTCAAAGCCAGCGTGGACAATTCCAGAAAGTCAACAGGGCTTGAGTGCTATTGGGCCAGATTTCCAATCAACACCTCCATGTTGGGCCCATCACCCCCCTGGTTTTATTACTTCTTATTATTTTTATTTTCTTTCTTTTTATTTAATAACTATTTATTATTTAATTAATTCACAAATAATTATATTTTCATAATAAATTCAGACAATTAAAAATGTAAATATTTTTATTAATATTATTATTTATTAATTTCACTTTATTATTTTGTAAATAAATACTAATATAATTTATTTAGTTTAATTAGGTTAAATTTGACATTCTTTTTTCATAAAAAATAAAATAAATTTAGAATTAGGTTTTACTAACTTTTGACTTTATTTTATTTTTATTTTTATTAAAACATAAAAAACATAAAAAAATATTTTTTCTTGTAATTAATTAATTAATTAGTTTTAGGTTTAATATTTAAATTAATTGCAAAAAAGGACCAAACTTCTTTCTTTTCTCAAAAAGGGTCAAAACCCTAAGACTTTTCCCGATTCAATTCTTTCGCGCGTATATTTATTTTTAATTCATTATTTTGATTATATTTATGTATCTGCTCCGAGAATGTAATAGATAATTAGGACTTTTATCGCTTTCTTTATTTTTTCGCATTTATTTTCAAGGGTTATGTTTTTTGGCGATGTAAATACCCGACGCCTTGTAATAGCGTAGATTCACTTTCCGCAATTTATTTTCCGCACAACTATTAACTGTTAATTATGCATGACAAGACTTGTATGAAAAATAAAATCAACCCGTAGCTCACAATGATGCATGCAAAGACAATTTAACATGAAACCTGACACACATGCACATGCCACTCCTAGGGTACGCCTCACTTGGTTGCCTCGACGTGGTCATCAAGTATAGGGTGTTTTAGAGGTCGCCCTCCTGTCTAAAGATCCAGTTGCCTCGAAACGGTTGCCTCGGATAAAAAGGATCTAGGACATTAGGGTTACCGCTAAGGCGTCCTACTATTGCTTTGGTGACTACACATGTCCCTTTAATCGAATTGATCCGAAACTCCAACGACGGTGCTACTTACTTCTCAATAGTGGGATGGTACTGTCTTAAGGACTCTTACACAGCTTAATTCCTTAGAGTAGGTAGATTTCTCCTGGGTACTTGCTCTTTCAAAAACAAAAACAACTTTTCGCACTTACACTTTCAAAAAGTTTTCAAACAAATACTTCATACACTCTTGAGGACTGATACAAGAGTTACCTAGAAGTTTTTCAAACTAAACTTTTTCAAAACCCACAAACACTTGAAAAGCAAACAATTTTTGAAAACATAGTGAGCAAGTACCTAAGAGCCCGTGGATAACCACGGATAGAAAGGGTGCTAACACCTTCCCTTTCTATAAATCTACCTCCCGAACCGAGAAACACCTCGAAAAGGAATTTTGCTGTGCTTTTTGTCCTTTCCTTGTTGGAGAACATAAAAGACGGTGGCGACTCTTGCTTACCGCGACATTTCGCGAACCAGCATTCCAAAACAGTCAGTTCTATTTCCACCGATCACAAGTACGATATTTAATACACAACGTAAAAGGCCATCAAAGGAATTGCACTTGCAGATCATTTAGCCCATCAAGCTGTTGATGATTATCAGTCTATGAACTTTGACTTCTCGGATGAGAGCATCATGCTAGTGACCGACTACGCGAAACATGGACCTTATGACAGACCTGAACAGGGATCCCGGTGGACTATGGTCTTCGATGGGGCTTCCAACACTTTGGGTAACCGAATTGGTGCTGTGATCATATCCCCTGAAGGTTGCCACACTCCTTTCACTGCCAGACTATGCTTCGATTGTACGAACAACATGGCTGAGTACGAAGCATGCATTTTGGGTTTGAAGGTCGCCATTGATTTGAGGATCAAGCATTTGAATGTGTTTGTGGATTCTGCTCTAGTGATTAGCCAAGTAAAAGGAGATTGCGACATTAAGAACCCTAATCTCATCCCTTATAAGGAGCTTGTGCTATCGCTGATTCCTTACTTCGAAGAAGTCACATTTGAACACTTCCCTAGGGAAGAAAATCAGTTAGCCGATGCCTTGGCCACAATGTCTTCCATGTTCAAGGTCAAATGAGACAACAAAGGTCCTATGATTACAATTGAGAGATTTGACGAACCTGCACACTGTTATAAGCTCGAAACTGACACAGAAAAGCCATGGTACCATGAGGTGAAGAGATACCTTGAAGCATAAAAGTACCCTGAAGGAGCATCCATCAATGACAGCAAGTTCTTACGAAGATTTTCAGCCAAATTCTTCCTAAGTAATGGAATCTTGTATAAACGCAACCATGATTCTACTCTACTTAGATGTGTGGACAAGAAGGAGGCAGGGGAAATTATGGAAGACATGCATGATGATCTCTTTGGGACTCACTCTAGCGGATATACTATGTCCAAGAAAATCCTGAGAGCTGGTTACTATTGGTCAACAATGGAGACTGATTGCCATCACCACTCAAGGACTTGCCACAAATGCCAAATCTATGCTGACAAGGTCCATGTGCCTCGTATCCCTCTGAACATCATGACCGCTCCATGGCCATTTTCAATGTGGGGTATTGACATGATTGGAGAGATCAAACCCACTTCTTCCAATGGACATCTCTTCATTTTGGTTGCCATCGATAATTTCACCAAGTGGGTCAAAGCCGCCTCATTTGCCTCAGTCACCAAGAATGTTGTGGCCAGATTCATTAAACATAACCTCATCTGCCGCTATGGTATCCCCGAAAGGATCATCACCGACAATGGGACTAACATCAACAATTCCATGATTACAGAACTTTGTACTCGGTTCAAAATCAAGCATCACAATTCTTCTCCTTATAGACCTAAAATGAATGGCACAGTGGAAGAGGCCAACAAAAACATTAAGAAGATTATGCAGAAGATGGTAGTAACCTACAAATACTGGCATGAGATGTTACCGTTTTCTCTTCATGGGGAAACTCTCTTTTTTTTGGTCTATGGCATGGAAGTTGTTCTGCCAGTGGAAGTTCAAATTCCATCACTAAGGGTTATAAATGAAGCAGGCCTAGGAAAAGACGAGTGGATTCAAACAAGATTGGATTATAAGTACGAAATGCGCCTAAGAGGGGGGGGGGTGAATTAGGTACTTTAAAACTTTTCTGGTTTTAGTGATGATGGTATTATTTTTCTGGTTTATGGTGATTTTATGAAAGAGTAAAGTGCAGAAAAATAAAGAGACACAAGCGATATATCCTGGTTCCCCTCATAGTCCGAGAGTACTCCAACCCCCTTTCAACATGAAAGAGATTTCCTTATTGTGGAAAACTTAAACAAGAACTACCCAAAACCAAGAACAATCCTCTTGGACCAAGAACAATCCTCTTGGATTTTCACCATGTCAACATTGAGAACAATCCTCTCAAAGTGACTTTACTTGTATCCAACAATCCTGGAAAAACAAGATTTATAAAACCACTTGAACTTATTCCCAATAATCCTGAAAAATAAGCAAGTATATAGCAATATTTGATTTGAGTGAGTTTGAGTAGCAATGATCACTTTGAGTGATTTAATCAATGAATTGATATTCTCTTCCAATGATAATAGTATACAATGACTCAAGATATATAATGCTCAAAGTTTTCTGGTTAACAATATGTGAAAGTGTGCAGAAAACTTGTGTATGAAAATGTATAACAGCTTGAGTTTGATTTTTTAAAATTCAGACAATATGATTGGAAGAGGTGGTTAAAATGATTTTGAAAATGAGTATTTATATGTTCATAACACCCTTTTGAAACAGCATAAAATTCTATAAATGAATCATGAACAATTTCCAAGATTGAGTGAAAGGTTTCCATGAATTGGTGTTATGAACAGGCATGAGTAAAGCTGTTGTTTTTCAAAATCGTTCAGCATGCAATCGATTGCACCCTTTGTGTAAATTGATTGCACGGGGTTTCAACAGCTAGAAATTGAAATATTTTTATTGTGCAATCGATTGCACAAGTGTGTAAATCGATTTCACTTAAAGTCAGTAGAAAAAATTTATTGAGAGAAATCGATTGCATAAACATGCAAATCGATTGCACTTAGAAACAATAGCAAATGTTTTGAAAAATTAAAGCATGCAATCAATTTCAGTAATATGAAAATCGATTGCACTCAAGTGAAAATTGAATTTTTGCTTAGAAAAACTTGAGTAAGGATTTGGACAATATAAAATATTTCTTTTGACCATTGAGCATCTATATCTTAAGTTCAAAGTAAGTATTATCATTATACCTTGAAATTTGCTAAGTGCTTGAACCAAAGACTTTATCCACAAATGCTTTTAGCTTGATCAATAATCTTTGCCTTCTTGTCAACATGGTTTGTCTTCATAAAAACAAAAGTGCATTTGAGAAGCTTGATTTTACATTCTCCACATTTTTGATGATGACAAACGATCTTGCTTGATGCGTTGTAATTTCCGAAAAGAAGCTTCTCCTCCTAAGATGCATAACTCCCCCTTTGTATGAGAAGGTTGGAATCCTTTGAATTTGTTCATCTTGGTTGGAGAGTACCTTAGAAATTTAAGACAAGAAATATACAAGCATAAAGTGCCACATCCTTCTCCCCCTTTGATATTATCAAAAAGAAGGGAAAGATGTAATAAAAATGGATAATAATAAAAGAACATTGAAAAAACTTAATCAATCATGCATCACAAATAGTCATAGATATAGTCATAGTAACATAATGATTACAAATAAATATGAACAACAACAAACAAAATGTAGCATAACAGAACATGGACATAACAGAAAAATAGTAGACATAACAAAGTTGGACAAAACGTTATGGTTGATTCATGTCCCGGTTGTTATAGAACCAATATCCTTGATTGGGAAATTCTTGTTGTAGTAGAGGTTCTATATAATGTTGTGGAGGTGCAGCAGGATTATTTGGGTCATATGGAGGAATGTGAAGGTGAGAGTAAAGGTAGGAAAATTGTTGATTCACATTTGTGCTAAAGTCATTAATCTGGGTTGTTGTAGAATAGTTGATAGCATTCCATTGGTTGTTGATGTTGGTATTCATGTAAGAAAATTTTTGAGACATAAAATCCATAAGATCTTGATTGCTTGGACCAGAGGGAGCAGTAGGTGGAGGAGGTACAGCTTCACCACCTTCAACTTCTTGATTGTTTCCTTCATCACCAACCACATCTTCACTAATGTAAGTTATAGTTTTTGTTTCCGGATTATAATAAACACCCATTCTTGAGTCAACATTTTTGATTGAAATCTTATGCAGATTTGGATCCATATTAACTTTCTCAAAATCAGCAAAATCAACTCCAAATCCTTCCATAATTAAGGTATCAAAGTAAGCATATGGTAGAAATTTTGATTTTGCATCCACCCTTAGCATATGAACCATTATGAGCCTTGCCCAATTAACACTTCTACCTCTCTTCCTTGCGTAGGTCAGCTGCATTTCCAAATCAGCCACGGTGCAGTGGTTTCCAGCCCATGGAAACATAATATAGACCATGAAATAATGAAATAGTCGATCATCTATATAAAAGTTACCTGCACTCCATGAGTCTCTAGATGGAATCACTCCTCCTAGACCATGAATCCTTTTGGCACGGAATTCAGCTTTGCTTAATCTGCCAATGCTGTAATAAAGTTCCTTTTCCTGTAATCATCCCATGCCTCGGTTTCAGGGTCATACAAAGAGCTTCCAGTATAGGGAATATGTAGAATCTCACCAACAATCTCAGGGGTTAAAGAGATTCTTGTACCCAACACATATGTAACCATCTTGCCTTTGTGAGGAGTCAAATTGCTGAAGAATACTCTTACCAGATCCGGATAATATGGACCAAATGATGAAATTAATGGTTCCAGTCCATATGCAGTTAAATCATTTTGAAATAAAAAACATTCTTGGGGAAAAGATGATAGCATACCAAATTTAGGAGTGGACACTATCTTTCTTTGAAAATCCTTTAATCCTGCTTCTTGTCTTTAGTGAGAGTTGAGATTAATAGATTCTCAGAGGATGAACCAACCTTTTTCTTCCCATTCTCTGAAGCTGACACCTTTCATTTTTTCCTTGAAGCCATGAGTAAGGTGTTTTTAGGGTTTGGAAGGTTTTAGGTTTTGAGAGGAAGATGTTTGATGAGCTGAAGTTTTGATATGATTTATGAGTAAATAGAAATGTGTGGGTTGTATTATATGTAATGAAGTTTAATTGAATTTTTAATAATATAGGTGAGCTTGGGAATATGAGAGAGAGAGGAATTCTGACCAACTAATATTTCTGTCATAAAAGCATGTTACAGTGGGTGCAATCGATTTGCATACATATACAATCGATTTGCACACAAAACAAAAGCAAAACAAAACTGAAACGCACAATGTGCAATCTATTTTCACTATGGTGCAATCGATTTGCACTGAAACATAAAGGTCAAAAATAAAAACATACAGTGAGCAATCGATTTACACTATTATGCAATCGATTTGCATCAACCAAAAATGACCAAAAACATATTTTTCTTAAACTTAAACACCACTTAACATATATATATATATATATATATATATATATATATATATATATATATATATATATATATATATATATATATATATATATATATATATTCACATATAACAAGGTTAAAACAAGTATATAAAAGCATAACAAAGATAGAAAGCACCTTATATGTCGTGTTCATCAAGAATGCCAAGCTCTCGTCGAATCTTGTAAAACGGTTCTCTTGCCAAAGGTTTAGTGAGGATATCGGCAAGTTGATTATGAGTATCTACAAATATGACCTCGACATCTCCTTTAAGTACATGATCATGAAGGAAATGATTTCATATATCTATGTGTTTGGTTCTTGAATACATGACCGGATTCTTTGTAATGTTTATTGCACTTGTATTGTCACACCATAGAGGAATGCATCCTAGATCGAGTCCGTAGTCACAAAGTTGTTGCTTGAGCCACAATATTTGAGCGCAACTAATACCCACTGCAATATATTCTTCTTCGGCCGTGCTAAGAGCAACACATGCTTGTTTCTTGCAGGCCCATGATACTAATACATTTCCAAGGATGTGACAAGTACCACTTGTGCTCTTTCTATCAGTTTTACAACCTGCATAATCAGCGTCAGAATAACCAACTAAATTACAAACACTACCTTTAGGATACCATAATCCAACATTTGTTGTTCCTTTGAGATACTTCATGATCCGTTTCACCGCCATGATATGAGATTCCTTTGGATTTTCTTGAAAGAGAGCACATGGACAAACACTAAACATTATGTCAGGACAACTTATCATCAGATATAATAAGGAGCCAATCATACCTGAATATTTTGTAATGTCAATGGAAACACCTGATTCATCTTGATTAACATATGTACCGGAACCCATTGGTGTAGACATTGCCTTACAGTTATCCATGTAAAATCTTTTCAATAGTTCCTTACAATACTTAGATTGGTTGATAAAGATACCATCCTTTAATTGCTTGATTTGAAGTCCAAGAAAATAATTCATTTTACCCATCATGGATATCTCAAATTCTCCTTGCATCATTGCTGAAAATTCTTCACACATTTCTTTGTTTGAAGAGCCTAAAATGATATCATCAACATAGACTAGAACTATCAAAGTGTCACCTTTGACTTTCTTGATAAACAATGTCTTGTCAACTTTACCCTTTTCAAAACCTTTTTCGCATAAGAAGTTACTTAGCCGATCATACCATGCCCTTGGTGCTTATTTCAAACCATAGAGAGCTTTTCTAAATTTAAATACATGGGATGGATTCTTGAAATCTTCGAACCCCGGGGGTTGCTTAACGTAGACTTCTTCATTGATATATCCATTCAAGAATGCACTTTTGACATCCATTTGGAAAAGCTGAAAACTTAATGAACAAGCATATGCAAGTAAAAGGTGAATAGCTTCTAACTTTGCAACCGGAGCAAAAGTTTCTTCAAAATATATTCCTTTTTCTTGATTGTAGCCTTGTGCTACCAACCTTGCTTTGTTCCGAACAATTATTCCATTTTCGTCAAGTTTGTTTTTAAACACCCATCTTGTTCCAAGAATGTGTTTGTCGCTTGGCCTAGTTGTTAGAACATAGTTTGATTCTACAACCCTCATAAGAGTTTTTATGATAACAAACACAAAGAACAAATATGCACTCTAAATTTGTGTTCTATTTTGTACAAAAGTTATGAAACAAAGTGGATCAGAAGTTAAGCTACAAAGGTATTTAAGCTGTGTACGCAGACTGATATCAGAATGTTCTGATGAATGAAGATTATAACTTGCACTAAAGAGAAAGACATCTTAATTCTGAATGGAAGTCTAACGTTGCAAACATGTCATTATAATTATGACTTCCCAAGTTCTGAAGCAAAGCAGCAAGCAAGTTCCTTATGTTCTGAAGCGTTACCTTTCCATCAAAGCAGTATCAATTACAACGGATACAATCAGACAAGGATCTTCATATTATGGAAAGTGCATTTACTGCCAATTATCATGTTTCCATTTGGACAGATTGCCACGCCTATTTAAACAAGAATCAAGGCTAAATCGTCACGATTTTACACAAATGTTTCATACAATCTCTCAACGCTACAAAAATATATTCATACTATTCTCTAAAATTGTGTAATACATCACAAGTTTGTGATACAGTTTTTGTCACAAAAATAACTAGTACACAAATTATTTCTTCTTTTGATTAGTGAATTTCCTTGAGATAAATTGGGTTGTGGTTATACTCAATAAGACTTTAGCAGTTGTTGAAGTAGAATTGTAATCAATTTTATTAGTGAATTAAGACCTCGTTGGAGAGAGGCGAAATCACCTTGGCGGGTGGACTAGAGTAGTTTGAGATCAAGCGAACCAGGATAAAAATCATCGTGTCATTTGCATTTGATTTTTAAGTTTCAATTCAACCCCCCTTCTTGTGTTTTTCACTTCTTCAATTGACATCAGAGCACCTGGTTCTGAGTTCATACACTTAACCGTGTCAGTACAAGATCCAATCTTAGAAAAACATTATGGTGGGACCAAGTCAGAACATCAACAATGACTATCATGATGATAAGGACAGAATCATCGGCAAACCTCCAGTCTTTGATGGAGAAAACTTTGACTACTGGAAAGAAAAA